>OX439485.1:96364286-97024662 GCA_949320155.1 Melangyna quadrimaculata
GACAGGCCTCCCGGTTTTGGACTGTTCCATGTCTGAGGCCAACTAAATGCAGGTGTCTTTGCATTTGTTTCATGCAGGAGTTTTCGCGCCTGCCTTTCTTCCGCGATAGTGTTGGAACGTCTTGTGCTATTGCCTTTTGAGCTTGGTTCTCATGGCATCTTCTTTGTACATGACAGTAACAGCTAAGTTGGTCATGCTGTATTTTGTCCAAGATGGTATTTTTGACGTACAGGCTTCCTCGGATTCTCTTGCTTGTTATTCGATCACGCTTTGTCACTCCTGCTGTCATGCGAAGCATCTTCATTTCAGCTGCCGTCAATTTACGCGCAGAGTTTTCCCGGCACTTCATCCACCCTACGCTTACGCGATGTTTGATGTTATTGATAATTGACCCAAGGTATTTAAACTTTTCGCACTTGGGAAGCACAACTTGTTTATTCATTGATTGCTCGCCTCTAGTTTGTCGTAGGGAGCTATTTTTTTTTTAATTTAAGAAATTAAAAGGACTAAACAATAATCATTAAATTAGCCGATTCACAACCCTTGATCAAAATTATAACGAAAAGGTATTTGACCAACAAAAAAACTGAATAAAACTGACTAAAACTAACTGTTAATTTTTATTTATTTGTTAAAAGAAAATATTTATTTATTTACACAATTATAGCTAATATTATAATCAGTCATATTTTTGTTTCATTTTTTATTTTGCGATATACTGGAGCCAAGATAATCCTTAAAAAACAGAACATGTCTTTTTTGGGGGGCTCCAACTTGCCTGTGTTCATTCACAGATTTCTCTGCTCCTATTTGGAGTTAGAGCTCAATTTTTTTTTTTAAACAAAATAGCTAGACTAAAAACAAAAGAAAAATTAACCAAACTGTAAGCTTTTTTCGAAATAATAATGAAAAACCGTCTAAAAACCAAAAGAAAATTAATAAACTAACGGTAACTTTTTACTTATTTGTTTAAACAAAAATAAAAACTCAACATTCAATGCTAGATAATTTTAATACAAACCATACATTTTAAATTTTTTACTGTGCAATGGAGCCGAGATATTTGCAAAAATCCAAAAAATAAGTCAAAAATTACGTTTTTACAAATAACTTTGGTAAAAAAGTTGTCAAGTGGTGCAAGTCTAGGTTTAAGCTTTTCTCGTAAGCCCCTATCGATTCATGAAAAGAAAAAACAGACCGTGCCGACGGTTCGACTGGACTTATATACAGTTACCAAACCCCAGAATTAAGTAGAGGCACGACTGTATAAATTCCGAACTTCTAAGTAATATTTTTGTTTAGTTTTTTCTCGATTTGTTTATAAAACCTTATCAAAAACTTTGATTTAAGATGCAAATTAAATTAAAATGAATAGTTAAAAAAAACATTAAAGACATTGCAGTTTGTTGTGACGTTTGAGTTTGAATGTGTTAGTGCTTCTTGACTGGATTCTGATTTCAAATCAAGAATCGGATTTTCTTTTCTCAGAATCAAAAAGGAAAACGGCACTGGTTGATAAGTGATTAAAAATAAAAGATTCGTAAGTCGGCGTCGTTGGTACAATAAGACCCTCTTCGCATAGCAGTATTTAACTGCTCCAGGGAGGAAAATTAAAGTCTTTTAATCCAGGGTATAAACTTAACTTTTTTTTAAGTCAAAGACAAAAACACCGGAAAACCGAAAAAACCACAAAATTGAAGAAAGCATAAAGATTTGCAAAAGCAGAACACCTTAAACCTGGGGAAAACACAGACACCGACATTTGGGTCTAGACACCCTAAAGCTATTAAACTATTAGCCCCATATTAATAAACGGAGCTATCAGCGAGTTATCATTAGCTTGTGGATAAGGAGTAAGATTTCTGCCACTTATGAGCTAGCTAAACCAACAAGTAATGTGGTTTAGCGAAGGATTAAAAAAGAAAAGTAAATATACGTTTTAATTCACGAGTTATCTCTTAATCCATGCTTACACGAGAGCTCGAAAGTTACAGGTGAATTAAGCGCTGTTTTTATTAATATGGCTTTTAACGTCCTATTATCAAAGCAAGTTTTGTATTTATTTTGTTGGGCAACTATTTAACAATATTTGCCAATCAGCCAGACACCTATGTACACGTACAGTGCTCCTTAAGCGATATGTCCATGATTATTATTGAGATTTTTAACGTGCCTGGCTGATATGATGTAGGGTTTCATTGTAGGTGCCTGAAAAATATTGTTTATATATGTAATTTGCCCCAGTTCGGTCTGGAAAATGTTTGGCGCCCCATTATCACTATCAATTTTATTCATGAAAGTCGGAAAAGTCATGCATGACTTTAAGTGTTTTTGACTTTGAATGACCGATGAGTCTTACTGCAGATGTTGCGTTCAACAAACAAAAATTAATTTTAAAAACATAAGTAAAAATAATAAATTCAAAATTTTAACCTACATTCATCATTCGCCCCGTTCGGAATAACGCTTCGCATACTACCCCAATCGGGACTTTTCTATTTGTCTTATTCGGTTCATTCGTTTTCATTACCTATTTACTTATTTCAGATTGAGAATTTATATGTGGCCTCATATGAGTTTAGTTAAACAGTTCGAATTTAGATTGTCAAGCAAGCGGGAGTCAAATACAGGCTGTTCTTAAAAATTTCCCTCAAATGTTTTTATTTTCCTATTTTTAAATATAATATAAAACTTGGCATTATTGACTTAAATAGAGAGTAAATAAAATATTGATGTAATGTTATTAATTCTTATAAGAGAAGTGAACGCCTTTGCACATGTGGCCTTAGAAGCTGGAAACATTGTTTATTTAGGCTGATTCCGCTTTGATGTTGGCATATAAATAATCTTTTCAGTACTTATTTGTTTTGACCTTTTGAAAATTTTATATACTCCAAATTCGATTCACCAAGTATGGGTCTAAGCACGTTTGCTGATACGAAACTGAAAAATGTATATTGAAGTTATTACGCTTTTCTTGAACTTTATCCTCTTTGTAAACTGTGACACTTGTAACTGATCGTGTTGAACTTGTGTTTTTAAGCTTCGTTTCGGAAAATGGGCCTTAATTCTTTGAAGTGGCATACTGATACTAAAACGATAAGCAGTTGACAAACTCAAAATTTCAAAACAAAAATCTTTAACTCGTTTTAAAAGAACCTTATATACACATTTTACGTTTGTAAGATTTGGCCATCATTGGTTCACTCGACATTAAAAAAACGCCGAAAATGAAAAAAAGCTGCTTTGATATAACCGCTAAACAGATATCTCTTTAATATTGTATCTTATCTAATTGCATCGGATATTTTACTACCATTAAGTTTTTATATCTGTTTGGGATATAAATAAATAAATTGGGTGGCACGACGGCTCATGAAGAACCAGGGACTCGTGACTAACAACTCGCAACAATTCCTGTGTGCGCCTGTCGACAGGAATGGAAAGGAACTACAATTTAATGCCGAATCCGAACGGCTAGACGAGAAGCACTTATTCGTGACAAGTGATACTCATGGAGGATTCGTCAATTCCTCGCAAGAGGCAGTAGCCCTAAAAAAAACTTTTTTAGTTTTTAGGTGGACGAGGCTGGGAAACAAACCTAGACCTCCAGCGTGACAGTCGAACGCACTAACCCATTACGCTACGGGCTACTACATTTGTTTGGGATAGTAAAACTTAAATAAACATCATGAATGGTACGACATTAGCTAAAACGTACAATTTTTGGTTTATAACTTAGCTCTACAATGTCAAGGAACGAGATAATTTTCCGCTTTGCAGAAAAATAAAAATATAAGCTTCCGCAAGATTTTTACATGAATACCCCCCTAAAAATACTTGCGTAAACGTGGGAAATAATCAAATTAATTGTCACAAATGACTCATTCCAGTGTTTAAGATTTTTTTCTACGCTCTTTGCATCAAAGTCATCAGAAAAAATTATCTGTTTTGCAGAATATTTTTCCCATACAGATTTTGACAGTTCATTTCTACCGAGATAAAATTATATGGTTTATCAGGATTGTCTGGGTTTTGAGCCGCACCGTTGCATGAATACCCCTAATATATTTGTAGTAACTACATATTTTATTTATCACATACGTTTAATAAAATACAATTTTAGCATGCTTCAACTTCAAATTTTTTTTTGTACCTATTTTTTTTTTTTTTAATTTTAAGTGTCATGGGTGAACCTCGAACTGTTGTACTACATCGAGCTAAACGTGGCTTTGGTTTCATTCTGCGCGGAGCTAAAGCATCTTCACCACTTATGCAATTGAAACCGTCCGATAGATTTCCAGCATTACAATATCTGGATGATGTGGATCCTGGTGGTGTTGCTGATATGGCTGGTTTGAGGCCTGGAGACTTCCTCCTCGCAATTGGTGGTGAAGATGTCCGTGCAGCATCTCATGAAAAAGTTGTTGACATGATCCGCTGTTCAGGAGCATTAGTCTCAATGACCGTCATATCGCCTCAATATCCACATCAGATGCAGTCTGCAGCAGCATCAGCTGTTGCTGCTGCGCAGCAACAACATCAACAATTCCAAGTACAGCAATACCAAGGTCCAAGTACGCCACAAGCAGCGCGACAATGTTCAACGCTGCCGCGTAAAATGTCTCTAGGTCAACCAGGCTTGGGTGGTAGTGGAAGAATGCCAGCACCAATGCCACCGCGACGTGATCCAAAAACTATGCTAAGTGTTGGTAGAGCTCGCGCAAAGTCGATGGTGGCCGGTCTTGAAAACGGAGGTGAAAAAGAGGACGAAGACATTCCAGCAAAATCTAGCTCAATCGAATCCATATCTACAACGCCCACCCAACATCCCAGCACTCCAGTCCAACTTCGAACTGCAAGTATCAAAGCTCGACCGACATCAAGTCGTATTACAGCCGCCGAGCTGGAAGAATTATTCCAACGACAGCAAGGGGAGGCAGCCGATGGTATGAATCGTTATTCAACTATGATGACAACTTCAAGATTCCAATCTGGTACTGATAGTGGAGCGGCAACACCACCAAGTAGTGGTTCACCAATGAAAGCTCCACTAGTATATGCCAGCGTTGCTGAAATGAAACGAAAGAAAACAAAGAATGGAACACTACGAGGAAAACCGTGTTCAATACCAACAGTCGGACCTGGGGGAAGTGAATTAAAACGATTTCATTCAACACCTGATTTGAACTCCCATTTGAATAGCTCGTCTTCGTCGATATGGAATGGAATTGGCAAAGGTCATCATTCCCAAGATGATGTGGCCACACTACATGCATCAATGCAGCGATTAAATTTACCACCTCCAACACACCCACCGCCACCCCCACCTGTTGGACAAGTGGTTAAAGTGGATGTGTCACGCAGCTCATCGGAGTATGAGAGTACCATAACTCTACAGCAAAAACTGCAAAACCGAGGGGATGTAACTGATAGCTGTGGACCCGCCGATGGCGTTGCGTCTAGTTTCAACCCATCGGCAAATGCCAAGTTGTATGCATCGCCACAGGATCTCAGAAACGTTGTTGGTTGGAAATTACGACGGACCGCTTCGCAAGAGGTAATTATTTTCTGCCAAATTACGTAGTATTTAATAATCTAATTACGTATTTTTTCTTTCAATAGCATTTTCTTTTTATTTATCTGTAAGTTAAATAAGAACTAATATATTTTTATCAACAGAATCGCCCAGGACAACATTTAACCCAGTCGTCCAACACAACGGCACAACAATTCTCACAACAACCTCCACCTGCACCACCCCAACCTATAGCCCAAACTGTTAATCAACAACCACAACTAAAACAACAGCAGAAGCAACCGACAACAATCAACATAGCGCAAAAATGTCAATATGCCCAGCCAACACGACAGTTTGTTGCGCAACTTCCTACACATCAACAACAACAGTACTCGCATCCCCAAAATGCCTCACTGCTGCCTGCTAACTCTGCACCACCAATCCCAGAGCCCGACTACAGTCTCAGTGAATCAGATGGAGAGGATGAAAATTCAATTTTGGTTGCGAGAAATACAAAGCTTAATGAAAAAATAGCCTTGCTAGACATGCCTGAAACCAGTGGAAACAGTAACAACAGGTATGAAATAATTTTTTGTTTTATTTTGCCAGAATCCGATTTACTAAAATTTCTGACATGAGAAGAACTTCATAAGTAGAAAGAGTTCAGTCACATAAACCCATTATTCGAATCAATGGAAAACCATAGAAACTTAAAAATAGTAGATAGGTAAGTTATAAGGAAATAAGGATGTTCCATTTCTGAAAGAAATTACGCATAGCACATTTTGTGATACCGAAAACAGGGGTTTGCTCAGTCTTTGGTGGGGAAGTCATAAAACCCCTAAAAAAATCACTATTTTCAATCCCCCCGCTTCCAAAGGATGCGAAAAAAGAAAAATTGTCATTTTTTTGTTTTGGATGTCATGAAATACCCTCATATTGGACTCTTATTCAATATTGGTTTCAACTGAAAAGTTCCCTCGTTCCCTAATGCCGTTTTCCTTTGGGCGTCCGGAAGTCTTCTGAAACCATTCCATTGGCACAAAAAGTACGCTTCTGACGATTATGAGAAGAGAAACGCGATTCTTGATTTAAAATCAGAATCCACTCCAGAAGCACTAATACATTTAAAATCAAATGTCAAAAAAAAACTCACTCAAGCGTTTTGACAGCAAATTGTGAGAGATGAACAAAAACTGATAAGATGTTCATCGATGTTGGCAAAACATCGATGTTAGACGAAAAAACATCGATGTTTCAACATCGATGTCGGACCAAAAATTTATTTTAGCTTTCAATGCTTTTGAAGTATAAAATCATTGATGTTCAGAAAGCTAAGGCACCAATTACACATGATTTTTTTGTATAAACGACTTGTTAGATGTTCATTCATGGTAAATAATTTAATATCGATGTTCAAACATTAAAACCATTGATGTTCAGAAAGCTTAGGCACCGTTTACACATGATTTTTTTGTACATACGACTTGTTAGATGTTCATATATAAATAATTGAAGATCGATTTTCAAACATTAAAATCAGCGAAATGGAAGAAATCATGGGAACTTGTTCGATCTATTTTTGTATAGAAAATCTGGCCTATATCTTAATATTTTGAACTCATCGATGTTATGGAAAAAAATAACTTTCAAGAACATGGTTATAATTTTCAAAACAATGAAAGTATTTTCAAATTGTAATGTATTGCATTTTTATGTTGAACAAAATGTATTAAAAACATCGATGTTAAAAAAAAAAATCGATAATTTTTGACATCGAGTTTGGTTCTTCGATGTTGACTTATCGATGATTTTTCGATACCGCTCATCCCTTCCACTATATCTTTTGACGATTCACCATTACAAATATAAAATGTCAGAATTGAGCAGAAACATAACAAACTGTTCCATTGGATTTCAGAATGATGATGAACATCGATGTTAAAAAAAAAAAAAAATCGATAATTTTTGACATCGAGTTTGGTTCGTCGATGTTGACTTATCGACGATTTTTCAATACCGCTCATCCCTACCACTATATCTTTTGACGATTCACCAATACAAATATAAAATGTCTGAATTGAGCAGAAACATTACAAACTGTTCCATTGGATTTCAGAATGAGTGGAACCTTGAGTAAAACCAATGGAAAACGGCATTTGAAACTTAAGTAAATTGTCTTGCAAACAGAATTAAAAATACTAGTATCACCCACTAGCCGAAATTCGACCATTTAATTTTTCAAATATGCACAGTGATCGGCAGTGCAAAAACAAATTCAACCCCCAGTGTGTAATTGCGTGTCTCAGGCGTATTCTGCACATCTACGCAATTATGGCCTTCCAATCATATACAATTTATTAAAATCGGTTGATTACTTTTTAAGAAAATGGTAACACAAGATTATACTAAGTCTATTTATATATAGATTTCTATACATTATCAGCCTTATGCATAAACGAATTATAGCGAGTGCATAGTGCTATGCACTCTTAATAATGCCTCTGGACGCTAAAACCTTATTCATAAACTTATGCAACGTTGAATAAAGACAACATAAGCTAAACGCGTTTGGAGGTTGTATAGAGCCAACATAAGGGTTGTTTAGTATCGGAATGTCACTTTGACTCACACACAACAATAATGTAGATATATATTAGGGGGGCGCTTATTTTTGTAATATTTGAGGTGTTGAAATCTGACTATCAAAATATTTTATAAAATTAAATACAACAATAAATAATGTTGGTTTTGTTAATTTATTGTACATTTTTGTTGTGATATTGTTTAAACAAAATTAAGAATATTTTTTTGTACACTTTATTTTATAGAATCTACTTAAAAAATGTAAAAGATTTAAAGATTTTCCATCAAATCTTACCAATTTTGCAAATGCTCGACGGCATGTGTGATTTAAATAAAATTATACAAAGATTCACCTTCATCACTTTCACGGGAAAATACAAATAAATTTTAAGCATTACAAAATAAGCACCACCCTTTTATTTTTCTCCTCAACAAAAACATCACGATGTGAGTGAATGGAACAATTCATGGAATAAATCAAAAACGGCGTTTTTTTTGTTTCAAATATTTTTAATTTTATTTGCAAACACAAAACAGCAACAAAGTAACTGTCTAATTATAATAATATTAAAAGAAATAAATAAAAAATCAAAAGGAATCCAATCGCCAGCGGAACTACTTCTATTGATTTTTCACACAGCACACACACAGCGGGTCTCCTTTGTCAGTTTTGAAACTAAAACGTAATAGACTTCTCCTTTATGGTACTAATTTTGACACAAGCTCATTATAACTATAATGGGATGAAAAATATTTTATGCATAACAATTTATGCAACGTTGTATAGTGGCTACATAAATCCTTATGCAGTACATAACTATTCATCTGTTCAGCGGATTCTAATGAATACGGCTGTATGTATATATTCTTGAAGATGATTCCATTATTTTACTTTTAAGTTATGGCTATGGAAAGTTAGCCAAGTAGTAGTCCGTGTGACGAAATGGTGAGTGCGAAGGATTGTCACGCTGGTGGCCTGAGTTCGATTCTTAATATCTTAGCTTATCTTAGCAATAACATTTTCAACGATGTGTTTCTCATAACTGTTGAGTAAGTAGAGAGTAGACCAGTATCGAATGAAAAAGTGAATAAGGAGGGTTCCCAACCTGGACCAAAACTGCCATTTGTCAACAATTTTTGACAAAATCCTGTTCTAGAGTTCACAAACTTGAACAGAACCAGAAGAGAGCGTAAAACTATTTCTCCTCCTAACAAATTCTGCCAAGACATTTCTTTGGGCAGACATGTTTGGTCTGTCAAATGTTAGGTTGTGGTACTTAAGTTTACTGTTATAAGAGTGAAGTCAAGTTTTTGCCAATAAACCGTTCCAAACTTTTTCGGCAATTTTTCTTTCTCAGAGAAAAATTTGACAGGCTGACAATTTCTGCCCAAACAACAAACCTATTATTGTTATTTTAAGATTTTTAAAATCGAATATATCTCGAACCCTATGGTTTCCTTAGAACTTAACCACCAGTACTATAGTTTGCTCTTGGCTGCACCTTGTACCTATCGATCAAATAAAAAAGAAAATTTTTGTTATAAAATTAAACAGGTATGCAATTTACTAATTCTTTTTTTTTTGTTTGTTTAATTTTTTTTTAAATTGCAATTATTTTAAGTTCCATCATTATATTCATAAAATTGAGAATTTTTAAATATACGTCATAGTATTATTATTTATTTTCAGTGGAAGTAGCTCCGGTGGATCTATTTCGCATTCATTCTCTGTTGATGAAATCCAAAGGATACGCATCAATTTAAAGACATCCAAATCCTATCCCAACGATTTACTGAAACCAGAAAACCAAAATGATATTGAGGTAGGATCCCAAAAAAGTAACAGTAATAACACAAGATCCCCGCCCAACGCGGCTGAACACATTGAAGAAGGTGATAATTCTTCATCAGGTGTTAGCAGTGATCAAGAAATTCCGACTAATCCTGCGCAAGTGGCGACAAATCAAGATACTCTCAAAAAGAAACCATTGACTCTCCCAGTAGGAATCACAACGCCAAAGCAACAAACACCTCCAGCCAAACAACAGCCGCAACAACAGACACAACCAATAAAACCAACGACAGTAGCAGCAACCAAAGTAAATACATTACTTATTTCGAGTAAGCAATTAGCACCCACACTTTCACCTGCCCTAACGTCTAAGATTATTATGGGCCCAAATTTGCGAAAGCATGAGGAACCCATAACTACCGTTGGTAGCACAAAACATTGTATAACCCTTAGTAGTAATAACAACAGTAACCATGATCATGACACCGAAGAAGAACAACGCAGTGAAGACGATGGTGAACTGAGTCCCAGCCCACCCGCGAAAGCATTCCAACGACATAACTCGCTAACGCGAAAACAAGCAGCTAGCATCGCAATGGCACGTGCAACACGGGCTGCAGTGTCATTGGTCCAGTTGCCACCTCCTATTGAAGCAGACAGTGATAATGAGATGATGACTGCATCTACAGGAGGCAATGGAGTGTCTGGAAATGCATCCTGTACAGAAAACATTGTCTTAGCGCCGCCGCCACAGTTTTGCGATTGCAACGATATGAATCACACAAAAAGTACTAGTGGTGGTGGTGCAAATAGCGGAGGACCGAATGTTGCTAATTCAACTGGAAATCGCGTTCGTATTGTAGGGGCAGTGCCAAAAGCAAATCGCTTAAATAGTCAATAGATATAAAAAGAAGTATTCGAAGATATTTAAATTATGTATAAGTTTATTAAATATTTAAGAAACAAAGAAACACATATAATTATCATCCATATAATATACCTACATAATAAACAAAATTTAACGATAAAATGTAACTTACAAGTTTCTCTGTTAAAAATGAAATCAAACCTGCTTTATGCAACTTTCTAGAACAAAGGTAATAAGAATAAAATGTTTAAATCAAATAGAAATAAAAAACCGCATAGTTGCATGTAGGTTCATTCGCACTGATGTAAGTTTTTTTTAAAACTATAAAATATTTTAATAATAATTCTCATTTTAATTCATTTATTTTCATTTATTGATGTGTTCTCATTTTTTGAGATGTTTATAACTATGATATTTGCTAAGCAAGTCTTTGATGAAACTTCAACCCAATAATCTTATATACATAGCTTTTTCATTGGAGACATTTTTGTTTTGTCCTTTAGTCAAAAATTTTAATCGTTATCCATATGTTTAAAAAAAAGAGGCGTGTCAGGAGCCTTATCCAGTAATGCCTTCTTTATTTCTCACTTTTGCAAAGTCTGTTGTAGAACGAGTAAACCAGTTTTTTAAAGTTTGTTTTACTTTGGGTAATTCAGATTTCAATCTAAAACTTTATTTTTTTTTTTGTGGCGAATAGACTACCAATTCAAATTGGTTTATTTTTGTCATTGTATGCGTTAAGTTTTATATCTACGTCATACATTTAAAAAAATCCTTATCGCTTGATGCACTGAAGAGAAACATGAACTCGATGAATTTATGCCAGTCGTCAACTAAGTGCGCAACAAGCTCAAACAGCAAACAGTTCATTTTGTTTAGCATTTCTTTTCTGAAAAATATTGAAAATTTTAGATTTGTTCTTAAGTTCTATTAAGCATAATTTCCGCCAAAAAAAAATTGGTTGTCGCATGCGGAACCGACAAACGTTGTTCTGCTATATAAAATATTTCTAGGGAAAATTTTGGTTGTTAAATAAAAAATAAGGAATTTGTTGTAGGTGTTTTTGAATGTTGTTATTGATCGATAAAATTGATAAAATGTAATCAATAAAATAGAAAGATCTTTTATCCATAAAATAGAACGAATTAAACGATTTGAACGAAAGAGTGTTTTACGTGTATCCTGCCGGCAATGACGGATAGGCTTATGTTCTTTTGAGAAGAAACATATCGAAGTGCTATATCGACACGGAGTACTTCAGAAATATCGGTGCAATCGAGCATTTCATGGCGTATTTCGTCGGGTCGTTTGGACATCCAGGCGGAGATCTTCCTATTTCTGTCATAAATCTCATTCCCACATATCCGTTTGATCTATATCAAGAAATGGATCGTTCGTGCTGGCATTTTTCACTGTATGCACACAAATATACCAAATTGTTGTACTTGCTGATGAAGAACGGTATGCCAATAATGTATTTGTTCTTTTAGTATTTTACCAACCTTTTACAATAAACTTGTAGCTATGTATCTACAAATTACATGTAAATTAAAATAAATCATTCCAAACTTGTACATACTTCGTTGCGATACGTAACAAATGCAAAAGTTCGATGAGGCGGATGTAGTGCCATCTGTCATTCAACAACATAAATAATTTCTTTCTGTTTGTTAAATTATTTGGATATTGTACATGCAAAAATGTTAAAATCGTCATTGAATAATAAGCGATAGGGGTAAGAGGATTGAATTTTGGGGCTACAGGTATTTTTCGACGTCAAATCTAAAAAACAATATTTCATAAAAAAAACTTCTCTCATCACCTAGCGGTTTGATATATACTTTACGACCTTTTCTCATACACACAAAAATTCATAAAAATCGGTCGACCCGTTTCGAGGCGTTCGACAACAAAGACCGTGACACATATCGTTTTTCAAAAGTAAGTACAACAATATGGTCTCATATTATGTTTTACTGAGAGAAATCTATTGTTTTTCGAGTTTCTTAAAAAAGGGATTTCTCAGTAAACACAATATTAGACCAAATTGTTGTTACAAACCTTTCATATGTCACAAAACACGTACATACATAGGGTAAAGGTGTCAACAGTGGATCACTTTTTACTTCTTGCACTGTTGCTCGTACAATTGTAATCAAAAGATATCAGTTTTTTGTCCACAACTTTCTCAATCTTTAACTTTAATTTAAGGTGGTTCTTTATTTAAAGCTCTAATGATCAGGAAAATATAAAAATTTAATTTAAAAAAAAAAACATATTCATGTGATCAACTGTGCACCATGGGTGTTCACAGTGAATCAGTGCATATTACACAATGAATTTTAAAATTTATATTTTTTAAAGTTATGTATTTTTAATAATCAATCGATTAATTTTTCTTTCATAAAAACAACAAACAGATAGAAAAATTCTTCGAATTTACAAAAAACTTACATTAAAAAATTTAGTTTATTTGTACGTTATTTATTTTTATTAATTGATACAAAATTACTTTTTTCTGTCCATAAAGCGAAAGAAAATATAAAACTATTAAAGAACTAATACATAAAATAAATTAGAAAAGTTATAATATGAAAAAATTAAATTTCATACAAAATTCCCTGATTCACTGTGTACCACTTTCAATTGATCAACTGGTACGCTTTTACGTCTGGTACGTCTTTTAAAAAAACATGTTAATATTATATAAACTATTTCACCAAAGTAAACAAATCAACAAAAAATATTAAGTCTATGCAGCCAGAAGTACAAATATTTAACCCAAATGAAGTTTCAACACACACTTTTTTAATCAAATCGAAAACAAAATAGAAAAAAATTTTCTTTCCGAGTCACAATCACAAGAGGAGAACCAATTTCGAAAACAGGATCGCGAAGATTGTGATGTGAGATGTGAGAGGAAGTAAAAATGTGTTCTTTTCTCTTTTTCAGATTCATTTTAAAATAAAAAGTGACAGCATTAGAGCAAATGATTCACTGTGTAACCTGATCCACTGTCGACACCTTTACCCTACACATATCGTCAAATCACAATATTGAAACTCAATTGTTTTATTTAAACTCCATAGATTTTCGTGTATATTCAGCCTCATTCTCAATTTCGTGTATTCAATTTGTGTTTGATGTATTTGTTTTGCTTGGTTAAATATGGTTGTTGTTGGTTTATTTTGTTTAAACTATATTTGCGGAAGCAGTTTCTAGGCAATTCCATACGTTTTGAATTCGTTAAAGTCTTAGAAGAAGAAATAGAGGAACTGCCCTTGTTGGAAAAAAGTGAAGCAGTTTTTAAAATGGTGTGAGGTCTCACAAACACAAATGCATTACAGCAGGGACGGAGTGCTCTTTGAAGGCAACTCACTAGGGCGCCATCAGAATTTTGTTATTTTCCAAAGTTGTTTTAGTGGAATGTTCTAAAAAAAAAGAAAGAGTACGTGCGTGAAGCAATTTGTTAATCTGAAATGTCAAATCGCTAGTGTGATTTTAAAAAAGAACAATAAAAAAGTGTTACAAATTAAGACACATATATAAAAAAAAATCTTTGAAAGGACAAACCTTTTCAAGTGAATAAAATAGACATTGTAGTTATTTAGCAATCAACAAAAAAACAGTAAGTGCGGTAAGAGCGTTTCCTCTCACAAGTGAGTTTTATTATATTTTTCTCAAAGCAAGTGCTGTTAACTGTTTGTATTTATGTAGATTAATTAACTATCAAATAACATATTATTTATAATGGATTAATCTTTAAACATGAACCATGAACAACCAAATATGAACTGATAGACACCTTACTGAAAAGACAAATTAACATTGAAATATGAACTTATAAATTGGCGACGGAACAAATAGATATTTTATTACTAACTTAAAACGTAAAAAATCGATTTAATAACAAAAAATAATTTTCTCATAAGAAGGGCGCTTAACAGATAGTTGCGCCTTTCAACCTCCAATATAATCTCATGCACACCTGTTAACGAGAATTTCAGTTTGACATTTCTGGTTCTTAAATTCTAACAAAAAAATTATGTGCACATTTTCAACTAAATTATAATATTCTTGACTTAATTTAAAGTGTAACCCATTCTAAATATATTGTTTAATAGTTCATCAATCTAAAGACAAAAACATTACAGCACTTTTTTTTCAGAAAAATATAATAAAATTCACCTGTGAAATGAAAAGCTTTTATCCACCTTGTTTTGTTGATTTCCACACCCCTGAACAATGCAATTCATGTTTTTTTTTTTTTTGAATTTATAAGAAGATCACCACAATGTCTATCTAATGCACTTTAAATTATTTATTTTTTCAAATTAATTGTGATATTAATTTGGGTTTTGCCAATTTTTTTTTTCTTTGTTTTTTCTAATCACACGCTAACGATTTGACACTTAAGTGAGATTCTAAGGCACGTTTCACACACATACGGTTTCATTCGGTTCGGTCTGTATTCGGCTGTGCCTGATATGTGTGAAACGATAAAACGTCAAAAATAAAAACCGTATAGCACCGAACAATCCCTCGACACGAATACTTTTCATTCGGTTTCAAAACGGCACGTATTCGGGTCTAGGGCACACAAAGTAAACGTAGCGTTCACACATATTCGGTTCGTTTTCGGTTTTTCAGATTTTTTTATTTTTTAATGAGTACAAACCGAATTTGAACCGTCTGTGTGTCAATAGGTCTGGACGGAAACCGAAATCGAACCGAATACAGACCGAACCGAATGCAACCGAATGTGTGTGAAACGAGCCTAAATATTTGTACTGATTCCGCAATACGTAATAAATAAACAACAAATCGAATTTGAACAAGGAAAACAAAAATAACAAACCAAAATTGAATACAAAATTCAGAAAAGGGGTGAATATAAATAAAATAAACACTTTCATCATTGTATATGAAAACTTTAGTAATATCATCAGGAGCTCCGACTACTGAGTCACGTAGTGTCGAAATCCAGCAACTTCTCTCAACACTTTTTGTTGAGGAAACAAATTTGAAAGTCGAGATCTAACTTTCTTACTCCCTTACAATATAACAAGACTTACTCTTTCTAAAAATTAATGTCTACGCTGTCAAAACCATAGAACATGTTGCAAACACATGCGCCACCAGCCGAACAAATCCAGCGAAAATAAAAACGACTCCATGAGAATACTATAGTTTTCATATACAATGCTTTCATAATAATATGAAACTTAGAGAAAAAATTAATTTGGTTAAGTCTTTAACAAAATTTCTTTTTGTAGATACATATTACATAAACTTGTACATTTTGTTTTATTTCTGAAACAGAAGTGTTTTGTACTCCAAAAAAAACAGAACGAAGAGATCGGACCTCATAATTACAGCTATGAAACAGACAAGTTTCTGAACGCACCTATAAATATTTGACAACCAAGTGTCAATTTTTTATTTCTAAAAAAGACAAAAGACATCAAATGTTTCATAGCCAAGAGCAGTTTGTATTCGAAAATTAAATTGTCATTTTTAGTATTGTCCTTTACATTTATGTTTCTCACCGTTTAAACCTTCGCTGAACTTCCACAAATATTTCATGATCAAAATTAGCTATTCTCGAGTTTTAGCGAGAAAAACGAACAGCAATTCATTTTTATATATACATATATAGATAGATAATATAATTAACATTATAAAATTAACTACAAAGGAAGAAAAGAGAGAAAAGACAAAATCCACCAACTTGAAAGTTGTTCTCAACACAATAGTTCAACTCACGCAAACACACCAATATTCCGTTGCCTCCAACACAATACACAACAAATTTCTACACATCTACCGCAACCAACACCAGACAAAATTAAAATAGTTGATCAACAAGTTGAAATAATGTGCAACACAATGGCCGCGTTCGGATACGTAACCAAAGGTATCTGGATTTGTTCGTGTTGTTGTAACGCCTAAGGAAAACCCAGCTGTAGAACCAAACAGCTGATGTCAAAAAAAATCTAAATCTATCCCAAAAATTTTCGGATTTGTTTGGATTATACTAACAGCTGACATCTCATCTGTTCATTTTCTTGGTTTTATTTGATTTGGTTACGTATCCGGTTTTGGTCGTTCGAAAACATATCAGATTCTAACGTATCTCAGGTACGTATCTGCTTACCACCCGAACGTGGCCATTATCTTGAATATGATATTCAACGCGTTGATCGAACATCTTCAACGAGCAAAACTTGTTGTGTGTTGAACTTGAAATTTGTGCGTTGAGCGCCGCCCTTACCAAGTAATTTCAAAATGCGTCCGTTTTGGACGCATTTTACAAATTATTTCCTTCATAGTTTGAACACTATTTTCACAATAGCAGACAAAAATAAAACAACGAAAAAATACATTTGCAAGCTAACCGCTCAAAATTGTAAAGGCGTTAGTGTCTAGTCTAGTTGAACATGCTGAGGGACTGTGAGAAGAAAAAGATAGAACATAGTCAGAATAGAACATATTATTCAAATACGTCACACTTAGTTGAGGCAGAAAATCTGTTAGTTGTTAAACCTAGAATTCAAAATACTACAAGTATCAAATATAAAAACACCTCATTGAAAGAACCAGATTGTTTTAGTATTTGTTGGGCAAAATAAGGTTAAAACGGAAAAGGAAGATTTTTTGCTTCCAGGTATTTTTCTGACATGTCGATAAGATCATTTTACCATTACATTTTTCATTATCTTCGTATGAAAACCGTGAATTTTCTGTTCCGACGGATACCTCGCTAATGTACATGGTACATATTTAAAAACAAAATTATAAGAAAGCTCTATAGCTATGCGTCTACCTTTGCTATGATTGATGAATTCACCAATCAATAATAATTAGATATTTCTTATTATGATTACATAGATCTTTTTTCGAAAATACATTGGTACAATGAAAAATGATTACATACTCATAAAATAAAACATTACATTCAGACATAGATAGGAGATAGCCATCCACGCTAAATTCAAAATATTACTGTTAATACAATTCAGTTATTATTTATTTGCAACAAAAAAAAATAACTGGTATTATCATTGTATATGAAAACTATAGTAATATCATGAGAAGCGCCGACTACTGAGTCACGTAGTGTCGAAATCCACCAACTTCTCACAACACTTTTTGTTGAGGAAACAAATTTGAAAGTTGAGATCTAACTCCCTTACTCCCTTACAATATAACAAGACTTACTCTTTCTAAAAATTAATGTCTACGCTGTCAAAATCATAGAACATGTTGCAAACACATGCGCCACCAGCCGTACAAATCCAGCGAAAATAAAAACGACTCCGTGATAATACTATAGTTTTCATATACAATGGTATTATACAAATAATGAGAATTTAATAATTATTATGGAATGTTGTGTTATTCCTACTTTAACTAGAAGTAGGTATATAGAAATAAAAATATAAATAAATATATACAATTATAAACGTTTTATTTGCTATAAATGAAATATATAAAAATGCGAAACAACTAGTAAATTGTTAGAGAAATGATATAAATGCTAAGAATTTAGTTAAGATATTTGATACAATAAGTTTTGTTTGAATGTTATCTGTCTCAATTTTAGTGTTCGATTAGTCATAGAAAAAATGAGGATTGTCATACATAACATACGATGCGTGTTTAGTTTATTTATACTTTAATACCCCCCCAATTCCTAATTCTAATGTATTATATTAATTCTACAAAAAATAACATTTAATCTATAGATTTATTACATTTAATATTAAATTTAATATGAAAATGCACATACCATATAAAACAAATAAAAGTCAAATAATATTACTTGCAATGTGAGTCTGAGTATGATTTTTTTTTTTTTTTTTTTAATTTTTTGCATACATTTTCAGATTCCAATAATTGAAAACTTAAGGGAATAAAAAAACTGTAGATGTAGTTAGAAGAGAAAAGTGCAGCTTCGTGTTTTATGAGTTGATCAGTGCAGTGGAAAATTAAAAATACAAAATTTACCGCTTTTGAGACCCCTTTCACTCAAGGAAACTGGGCCGGTGGCCGGATCATGTCCTCCGTGAACGGATGAGCGATCAAGCAAATGAAAATTTCGTCAATCGACTGAACGTATTGGGATCGCGACCTACGTTAGCTAACAGAACGTGATTTATAAAATGAAATAAATTAGATTAGTAGATTCAAAATTGTAACAAATAAAATTCTGAACGCACCCATATTATGTCATTTTAATTGATTTGATTTGATTTTTTAAGTTCGGAACAAAGTATGAATAAATTAAATGAAAAAATCGTTCGTAAACAACTAAAAGTTTGTGCAACCTTCGCTGATGTCGATTGTTCATTTCCTTTGTTTTGATCACAATAGCTGGTTACACAGTTATCTTCAAACAGACAACGAAATGAATCTTCAACAGAAAATTTTGAAGTTAGGTTCTCCGGGGTTGAAGTAAAAGTAGCTTCAACTATAAGTAGCTCTACTCCTGTAAGTTGCTTTTTATTTGAGTTTAGAACAGGATTTTGTTGTAGTTTTTAGCACAATCATTAGAAAGTGGATCACTCACTCAACCTGAGCAGTACCCGCACCATCAACAGTTAGCCCACTAGGCAGTTCGTTGGCTGGCACTGGAGCTTTCACTGATCTGAGTGATAATGATCATACGGCCTCTGTGCACCACAAACACCCACCACAACTCTAGTCCACTATCTTGCGATCATAGGGAATCGACGGAAGGTATAATGCAGAAGTAGCTGAAATTTGTCCTAGAGCCATTTCGTCGCGTTGAGGAAAGAAATCAAGTCTTTGCTCTTCATTTCAGAAAGTTCGTTAATGTCGTAAAAGAATGCTCTTCCGAATGACTGTGCCCTAGCTTTGGCCAGAGCAGGGCATTTGCAGAGGAAATGAAATACTGTTTCCTTTTCCTGCTGGTCCGACAGTGAGTATTGTGAGGTATGCCCAGCTTCGCTGCATGCTCTGCTAATGGCCAGTGTCCGCTACGACCCTGGCTATGTCTTGTCTGGGTCTGCGTATTAGATCAATTGTTCGGTTCCTGTCATAGGTGGGCCAAATCTTCCTAGATATAATACAGTTTAATAAGTGCTCCATCTGCGGTTTGATTTAGTAAGATAAATTGAGAGAATGTTGTCCTTCATAACTCCAAGCGGAATGTTGAAACTTTCCGCAAGTGAGCCATGAAGGGCTGAACCTTGCCTGGCCAGCTCGTCAGCCCGTTCTTTCCTCTTTATGCCACTGTGAACGGGGACCCAGATAAGAGTGACACTGAGGTCAGTGTTCAGACCCGCAAGCTCATCCCGCCATTTCTGGACCAGTTTGGAGGATGATGAAGCTGAATTAATGGATTTAACAGCCGCTTGACTGTCCGTAATAATAGCTGCATTACGGTTCTGATTTAGATCTTCTTTTAGTAACTTGCATGCTTCCCTGATTGCCAGCAATTCAGCTTGAAAGACGCTAGCAAAGTCAGGTAGCCGAAAGGACCTAGAGACATTTAGAGACTCAGAGAAGATTCCTGCACCAACGCCACACTCCATCTTTGAACCATAAGTAAAGATAGTTGTGTCGAAATCTTTCGTCACGATGTTATCATTCCAATCCTCCCTGGATGGAAATTTAACTTTAAAATCCTTACTGATACTCATTGTAAGGGTGCAGTATTCAGTAGGAGTCGAAAACATTTCCATTGGAATCAAGTCTGTGATGCTGTAACCATAGGGCTTTACAAACCAAGAGTTTGATTCTTTAAGTCTTAAAGTGCTGCAAGATACTAGCAGCCTTACGCATAAGCGAATTATAGCGAGTGCATTGTGCTATTCACTCTTTATAATGCCTCTGAACGCAAAAACCTTATTCATAAACTTATGCAACGTTGAATAGAGGCAACATAAGCTCAACGCGTTTGGAGGTTGTATAGAGCCAACATAAGGGTTGTTTAGTATCGGAATGTCACTTTGACTCACACACAACAATAATGTAGAAAGATATTAGGGGGGGCGCTTACTTTTGTAATCTTTGAGGTGTTGAAATCTGACTATCAAAATATTTTATAAAATTAAATACAACAATAAATAATGTTGGTTTTGTTAATTTATTGTACATTTTTGTTGTGATATAGTTTAAATAAAATTAAGAATATTTTCTTGTACACTTTATATTATAGAATCTACTTATTAAATGTAAAAGATTTAAAGATTTTCCATCAAATCTTACAACTTTTGCAAATGCGACTGAACGTATTGGGATCGCGACCTACGTTAGCTAACAGAACGTGATTTATAAAATGAAAAAAATTAGATTAGTAGATTCAAAATTGTAACAAATAAAATTCTGAACGCACCCATAATATGTCATTTTAATTGATTTGATTTTTTAAGTTCGGAACAAAGTATGAAAAAATTAAATGAAAAAATCATTCGTAAACAACTAAAAGTTTGTGCAACCTTCGCTGATGTCGATTGTTCATTTCCTTTGTTTTGATCACAATCGCTGGTTACACAATTATCTTCAAACAGACAACGAAGTGAATCTTCAACAGAAAATTTTGGAGTTAGGTTCTCCGGGGTTGAAGTAAAAGTAGCTTCAACTATAAGTAGCTCTACTTCTGTAAGTTGCTTTTCCTGCTCGTAAGGGCCACCTCCAGTCTTGGTTTTTGAAGCTTTGTTAAAAGAAAGCTTCTCGGCCCTATCGAGATAACCGTCGAAGCGGAATTCTCTCCGATGTCCTACCAATCGGAGACATTTTGCTTCAAGGTAGCACTCCGATCAGCTGACCGGAAATTCTCTCCGACGAAATTCGACGTGTGCCATTTGCATGCGATGCTTTGTGAGGAAGTAGGTAGGTTGAAATGGCGGCCACGGGCAGTCTAGCCCATAGCCCAATTGGCGCTGAAGTGCGCCGTTTTGATATCATAACTCGTTAGAACCTGTGGATGGAATTGAAGAGAGAGATTATGGGCATATCCTCAGGATGTCGTCCATTTTTATTTGAGTTTAGAACAGGATTTTGTTGCAGTTTTTAGCACAATCATTAGAAAGTGGATCACTCACTCAACCTGAGCAGTACCCGCACCATCAACAGTTAGCCCACTAGGCAGTTCGTTGGCTGGCACTGGAGCTTTCACTGGTCGGGCCTGATCATCTGTCGTATTCAGTCGTGTGCACTAGTTATCTGCTACTGTTTTCCATTATGAACAGTCAATGTAACAAATATACAATTATAATTTCCGATTGTGATTTGGTTTATTGTGGATGTTGTGCTTCGGCTTTTCATTCGCAATGTACACAAATGAGTGACTCCGATCAAGCCGCGCTCAAATCAAATGATAATTTAATTTGGAGATGTGATACATGCAAAAATATTTCTTTATTAAATTGCATGACTAAGCTAAATAATTTCTATTGCTTCTTTGTTGAACATAAACTTGAATTTGAAAAGCTCCTCTCAGTTCATGCAAGTGCTGTAAAACCCCCTCGCCTCACCCGCTCTAAAACTAAACAAGTGTTTGAATCTAACAACAAACAATTACAGCTGAGCAAAGAGAAAAATATTTCTTCTCCTCGTCAGTTGTTATCTTCGCCCTTTCTTCCAAAAAAAACTATGAATACCCCTTACCATCTCGTGCTCTGAAAAGTGATGGCACCAAGTCTATGTCTCATACCAAAAAACCGGTTTCGTCATTAAAGTCCAACGCAAAACTAAAATCAAGCCCAACTCTTCTAAAAAGAATGTGGAAATTGACAACGCCGCGCTGCATGATAATGCTGCACCGTTTAATGAAAAGGGTATGATTGTGCCTGGCGTCTCGTATGCAGCTGTAACCATATCTTCTCTATCTGCTGGTTCTGACAAGAATGATGTAAATGTTTGCTCTAACTCTGATGCTAATAAACCAAGTACCCAAGATGCCATTACAATAATTACTACAGATGTTGATGAACATGAATCAATAGAAAAGGTAGATGGCGATAATGCTAATGTTGTGCCTGTTAGTGAAGCTACGGATCTTGTTGCTGGCATCACTCATACCTACAATGTTTACAACCATGAATCTGCAACTTGTTCTACTTCGGTTGATAAAAACTTTGTTGAGATCGATAAAAAAAAAGTATCGAAACTTCGAATGCTAACGCTAATGTTTATGTTGCTAATGATGTTGCCAATAATGTTGTTGTTGCTGCTGCCGATGTACCTGCCGATATACATGATGCTGATGTACCTACCGATGTACCTGCAAATATTAATGATAATTCATCGAACAAGCTTTTAAAGGAATCTTTTCGTAGATCTTCTGGAATAGCTGGTAATAGAGGTCAATGTGAAAAATTAAAAGTGATGAGGAAACTTAAATGCTTTCACATCTCTAGTTTTCGTTCCGAAACTACAACTGAGGATATAATAAACTACGTTATTTCAAATTTGATTGAATTTACAAATCCATCAGGTTGTTCTTGTTTTTTGCTCCAAAACGACAATAATAGACGCAATAAAACCGTCAACTTTAAAATTTGTGACAATACGACCTTTCATCTTCGTGCCAAAAAACTAAATACCTCTTGTTCTCAGAGGTCTGAGGACAACATTCCAAAAATCGGTCCGTTGGTTGTTGATGCTGATCTTAACTCTGATGCCGCTGCTGTTGCTCATACTTCCCATGAAGATTTAAGTACCTCCGATGATATCCTAGTTTACTATCAGAACGTAGGAGGAATGCGGTCTAAGTTGGGTACTTTCTATAATGCTGTGGTTGATTGTCACTATGCTGTTATTGCTCTCACTGAGACTTGGTTAAGTGACGACATTTGTAACGCTGAAATTTGCAGCAATGATTATGATGTTTATAGAACGGATAGAAATAAAATCTGCACAGAACTAACTAAAGGAGGTGGTGTACTGCTTGCAGTTAAAAGTTACTTAAAGAGTAGGCAAATATCTCTTTTAAACCCCTCAGGTTTGATTGAACAAATATGTATTCTTGTGAATTTTCCTTATAATTTAAACAAAATAAGTATTTATTTCTTTGTTTCTTACATTCCTCCAAAATCCAATATTGATATTTATACTGCTCATATAATTAATATTAATAATATTGTTAGCAATTTAGATAGTAATTCTTACGTGGTAGTCTTAGGTGATTTTAACCTGTGTGATATTAAGTGGATTTATTCAACTGATGATAAAGCACTTCTACCATATAATGTTGTAAGTGAAACTGAAGCTTTCGTTTTAGATTCTATGTCAGCCTTAAATTGTGTACAGTTAAATAATGTTGTCAACTCTATCGGAAGAATTTTAGATCTTGTTTTTGTACATGAAGAGTTTGAAACAATTCTATCAGAAGAGGACTTTCCTCTTTTAAATAATAGTATTCACCATAAAGCATTATTCATTAAGTAAAAATGTATCTCATTTAATAACTTAAATTGTTCAAATAATGTAATTGATTATAAATATGACTTTAACAAGGCCGATTATATCGGCATCAATAATTTTTTGAATAGTATTGATTGGAATGCAATTTTGAGTTTCCAAAGCATTGAAAGTAATTATGAGACTTTTTTAAGTATTATATATGAAGCATTTTATTCATTTGTCCCGGTTAAACGATTGAAGATAAATGATAAACCCGTTTGGTACACGAAAGGCCTATCACGTTTAAAGAATGCAATGTTTAAAATGCAAGGTAAGGGTAGGGTCGATTTGGGTTTCCGAAGCGAATATTGTCGTCTACGTAGAGAATACGAGTATCTTAAAAAGTATCTTAAAGTAAAAGTAATAGGCAGTATGTATGGTCGTTAGAATCAAATATCAAAACTAAATCAAAGTGTTTCTGGCATTATATAAATACTAAGCGAAAATCTTTAGGAATTCCTGCCTTTATGAGTTATAATGGTGTTGGGAGCAGTGATCTGAATCAGATATGTAATTTATTTGCATCGTTCTTTCAATCAAATTTCTTAACTAATCCAGTTCACTCTGAGATTGACTATGATATCACAGCTATTACTGATATTGGTATAATGTCCTTATCAGAAAATGAAATTCTCGCTGCCCTGGCCAATTTAGACACTAACTTGGGTTTGCCTCCTGATAACATACCTGCGATATTTTTAAAAAACTGCAGATTTAGTTTATCAAAACCACTTCAAAAAATTTTCAATTCATCGCTTAGCAATGGTGTTTTTCTTGATGTTTGGAAGAGTTCATACATTACACCCATTCATAAATCAGGATCGAAACAAGCAATTGAAAACTACAGGCCAATCGCAAAACTTCAATTGATCCCTAAAGTTATTGAATCTTTGGTAAAAACTAAAATGTATGATGCAGTTAAAAACCATATCTCACCCTTTCAACATGGATTTGTAAGTGGAAAATCCACTGCTACAAATCTTACGTTGTTTACAAATTTCTGTATAAACGCAATTGAAAAAAGAAGCCAAGTGGATGTCATTTATACTGACTTTTCAAAGGCATTTGATAGGGTAAGCCATGAATTATTATTGAATAAACTTAAATCGCTATGTTTTCATTCTCAGATGTTTGACTGGATTAAGAGTTATTTATTAAATAGAATTCAAATCATTAAAATCGGTTCCATGAAATCAGTGCCAATTTCAAATTACTCCGGAGTTCCCCAAGGTAGTCACCTAGGTCCTCTATTGTTTTTACTTTTCGTAAGCGACTTACCGAAATTTATTTTAGATTCAAAATGTTTGATTTTTGCAGATGACGTGAAGATGTACAGGCTCATAAATTCAATCTCTGACTGTAAACAGCTCCAAGATGATTTAAAACAATTATTTAAATGGTGCCTTTTAAATGATTTTGGATTGAATATCAATAAATGTTGTGTTCTCACGCTTACT
Organism: Melangyna quadrimaculata; assembly: GCA_949320155.1. Taxonomy (NCBI): domain Eukaryota; kingdom Metazoa; phylum Arthropoda; class Insecta; order Diptera; family Syrphidae; genus Melangyna; species Melangyna quadrimaculata. The sequence goes on from OX439485.1 coordinate 96,389,945, forward strand.
AGATCTTTCAATCCTATTATCTTTGACTATAGTTTATCTGCGAGTGTCCTGCAAAGAGTTTCTAATCATAAGGATTTGGGAGTTGAATTCGATTCCAAACTGGATTTTAGAATGCATGTAGATTACATCGTGTCTAGAGGTAATTCTATGCTTGGATTTCTGTTTAGAAATTCTAGCGAATTCAAATGTCCTTATACAATTAAGTCTCTTTTTGTCAGTTTTGTTCGACCTATTCTGGAATATTGTTGTGTAGTTTGGTCTCCCTACTACAAAAACGCTTCCAATTCAAACAAAAAGTTATGAATTATATTATAATTAATTAAATTCATTTTGTTAATATTACTAGTAGATATTATGTATTCTTTAATAAATTATCAATATTATAGTTACTCTTTTTTTTATTATTATTTTTATCATTAGGGAAATATGTCTAAGAAAGTAGTTTGTACTTATAGACGAATAAATAAATAAATAAATAAATAAATAAATAAAAAACATTTCCATTGGAATCAAGTCTGTGATATTGCTGTAACCATAGGGCTTTACAAACCAAGAGTTTGATTCTTTAAGTCTTAAAGTGCTGCAAGATACTAGCAGCCTTACGCATAAACGAATTATAGCGAGTGCATTGTGCTATGCACTCTTTATAATGCCTCTGAACGCAAAAACCTTATTCATAAACTTATGCAACGTTGAATAGAGGCAACATAAGCTCAACGCGTTTGGAGGTTGTATAGAGCCAACATAAGGATTGTTTAGTATCGGAATGTCACTTTGACTCACACACAACAATAATGTAGAAAGATATTAGGGGGGCGCTTACTTTTGTAATCTCTGAGGTGTTGAAATCTGACTATCAAAATATTTTATAAAATTAAATACAACAATAAATAATGTTGGTTTTGTTAATTTATTGTACATTTTTGTTGTGATATTGTTTGAATAAAATTAAGAATATTTTTTTGTACACTTTATATTATAGAATCTACTTATTAAATGTAAAAGATTTAAAGATTTGCCATCAAATCTTACAACTTTTGCAAATGCGACTGAACGTATTGGGATCGCGATCTACGTTAGCTAACAGAACGTGATTTATAAAATGAAAAAAAATTAGATTAGTAGATTCAAAATTGTAACAAATAAAATTCTGAACGCACCCATATTATGTCATTTTAATTGATTTGATTTGATTTTTTAAGTTCGGAACAAAGTATGAAAAAATTAAATGAAAAAATCATTCGTAAACAACTAAAAGTTTGTGCAACCTTCGCTGATGTCGATTGTTCATTTCCTTTGTTTTGATCACAATCGCTGGTTACACAATTATCTTCAAACAGACAACGAAGTGAATCTTCAACAGAAAATTTTGAAGTTAGGTTCTCCGGGGTTGAAGTAAAAGTAGCTTCAACTATAAGTAGCTCTACTTCTGTAAGTTGCTTTTCCTGCTCGTAAGGGCCACCTCCAGTCTTGGTTTTTGAAGCTTTGTTAAAAGAAAGCTTCTCGGCCCTATCGAGATAACCGTCGGAGCGGAATTCTCTCCGATGTCCTACCAATCGGAGACATTTTGCTTCAAGGTAGCACTCCGATCAGCTGACCGGAAATTCTCTCCGACGAAATTCGACGTGTGCCATTTGCATGCGATGCTTTGTGAGGAAGTAGGTAGGTTGAAATGGCGGCCACGGGCAGTCTAGCCCATAGCCCAATTAGCGCTGAAGTGCGCCGTTTTGATATCATAACTCGTTAGAACCTGTGGATGGAATTAAAGAGAGAGATTATGGGCATATCCTCAGGATGTCGTCCATTTTTATTTGAGTTTAGAACAGGATTTTGTTGTAGTTTTTAGCACAATCATTAGAAAGTGGATCACTCACTCAACCTGAGCAGTACCCGCACCATCAACAGTTAGCCCACTAGGCAGTTCGTTGGCTGGCACTGGAGCTTTCACTGATCTGAGTGATAATGATCATACGGCCTCTGTGCACCACAAACACCCACCACAACTCTAGTCCACTATCTTGCGATCATAGGGAATCGACTGAAGGTATAATGCAGAAGTAGCCGAAATTTGTCCTAGAGCCATTTCGTCGCGTTGAGGAAAGAAATCAAGTCTTTGCTCTTCATTTCAGAAAGTTCGTTAATGTCGTAAAAGAATGCTCTTCCGAATGACTGTGCCCTAGCTTTGGCCAGAGCAGGGCATTTGCAGAGGAAATGAAATACTGTTTCCTTTTCCTGCTGGTCCGACAGTGAGTATTGTGAGGTATGCCCAGCTTCGCTGCATGCTCTGCTAATGGCCAGTGTCCGCTACGACCCTGGCTATGTCTTGCCTGGGTCTGCGTATTAGATCAATTGTTCGGTTCCTGTCATAGGTGGGCCAAATCTTCCTAGATATAATACAGTTTAATAAGTGCTCCATCTGCGGTTTGATTTAGTAAGATAAATTGAGAGAAAGTTGTCCTTCATAACTCCAAGCGGAATGTTGAAACTTTCCGCAAGTGAGCCATGAAGGGCTGAACCTTGCCTGGCCAGCTCGTCAGCCCGTTCTTTCCTCTTTATGCCACTGTGAACAGGGACCCAGATAAGAGTGACACTGAGGTCGGTGTTCAGACCCGCAAGCTCATCCCGCCATTGCTGGACCAGTTTGGTGGATGATGAAGCTGAATTAATGGATTTAACAGCCGCTTGACTGTCCGTAATAATAGCTGCATTACGGTTCTGATTTGGATCTTCTTTTAGTAACTTGCATGCTTCCCTGATTGCCAGCAATTCAGCTTGAAAGACGCTAGCAAAGTCAGGTAGCCGAAAGGACCTAGAGACATTTAGAGACTCAGAGAAGATTCCTGCACCAACGCCACACTCCATCTTTGAACCATAAGTAAAGATAGTTGTGTCGAAATCTTTCATCACGATGTTATCATTCCAATCCTTCCTGGATGGAAATTTAACTTTAAAATCCTTACTGATACTCATTGTAAGGGTGCAGTATTCAGTAGGAGTCGAAAACATTTCCATTGGAATCAAGTCTGTGATGCTGTAACCATAGGGCTTTACAAACCAAGAGTTTGATTCTTTAAGTCTTAAAGTGCTGCAAGATACTAGCAGCCTTACGCATAAGCGAATTATAGTGAGTGCATTGTGCTATTCACTCTTTATAATGCCTCTGAACGCAAAAACCTTATTCATAAACTTATGCAACGTTGAATAGAGGCAACATAAGCTCAACGCGTTTGGAGGTTGTATAGAGCCAACATAAGGATTGTTTAGTATCGGAATGTCACTTTGACTCACACACAACAATAATGTAGAAAGATATTAGGGGGGCGCTTGCTTTTGTAATCTCTGAGGTGTTGAAATCTGACTATCAAAATATTTTATAAAATTAAATACAACAATAAATAATGTTGGTTTTGTTAATTTATTGTACATTTTTGTTGTGATATTGTTTGAATAAAATTAAGAATATTTTTTTGTACACTTTATATTATAGAATCTACTTATTAAATGTAAAAGATTTAAAGATTTTCCATCAAATCTTACAACTTTTGCAAATGCGACTGAACGTATTGGGATCGCGACCTACGTTAGCTAACAGAACGTGATTTATAAAATGAAAAAAATTAGATTAGTAGATTCAAAATTGTAACAAATAAAATTCTGAACGCACCCATATTATGTCATTTTAATTGATTTGATTTGATTTTTTAAGTTCGGAACAAAGTATGAAAAAATTAAATGAAAAAATCGTTCGTAAACAACTAAAAGTTTGTGCAACCTTCGCTAATGTCGATTGTTCATTTGCTTTGTTTTGATCACAATCGCTGGTTACACAATTATCTTCAAACAGACAACGAAGTGAATCTTCAACAGAAAATTTTGAAGTTAGGTTCTCCGGGGTTGAAGTAAAAGTAGCTTCAACTATAAGTAGCTCTACTTCTGTAAGTTGCTTTTCCTGCTCGTAAGGGCCACCTCCAGTCTTGGTTTTTGAAGCTTTGTTAAAAGAAAGCTTCTCGGCCCTATCGAGATAACCGTCGGAGCGGAATTCTCTCCGATTTTGCTTCAAGGTAGCACTCCGATCAGCTGACCGGAAATTCTCTCCGACGAAATTCGACGTGTGCCATTTGCATGCGATGCTTTGTGAGGAAGTAGGTAGGTTGAAATGGCGGCCACGGGCAGTCTAGCCCATAGCCCAATTAGCGCTGAAGTGCGCCGTTTTGATATCATAACTCGTTAGAACCTGTGGATGGAATTGAAGAGAGAGATTATGGGCATATCCTCAGGATGTCGTCCATTTTTATTTGAGTTTAGAACAGGATTTTGTTGTAGTTTTAAGCACAATCATTAGAAAGTGGATCACTCACTCAACCTGAGCAGTACCCGCACCATCAACAGTTAGCCCACTACGCAGTTCGTTGGCTGGCACTGGAGCTCTCAATGATCTGAGTGATAATGATCATACGGCCTCTGTGCACCACAAACACCCACCAGAACTCTAGTCCACTATCTTGCGATCATAGGGAATCGACGGAAGGTATAATGCAGAAGTAGCCGAAATTTGTCCTAGAGCCATTTCGTCGCGTTGAGGAAAGAAATCTAGTCTTTGCCCTTCATTTCAGAAAGTTCGTTAATGCCGTAAAAGAATGCTCTTCCGAATGACTGTGCCCTAGCTTTGGCCAGAGCAGGGCATTTGCAGAGGAAATGAAATACTGTTTCCTTTTCCTGCTGGTCCGACAGTGAGTATTGTGAGGTATGCCCAGCTTCGCTGCATGCTCTGCTAATGGCCAGTGTCCGCTACGACCCTGGCTATGTCTTGCCTGGGTCTGCGTATTAGATCAATTGTTCGGTTCCTGTCATAGGTGGGCCAATCTTCCTAGATAAAATACAGTTTAATAAGTGCTCCATCTGCGGTTTGATTTAGTAAGATAAATTGAGAGAATGTTGTCCTTCATAACTCCAAGCGGAATGTTGAAACTTTCCGCAAGTGAGCCATGAAGGGCTGAACCTTGCCTGGCCAGCTCGTCAGCCCGTTCTTTCCTCTTTATGCCACTGTGAACGGGGACCCAGATAAGAGTGACACTGAGATCAGCGTTCAGACCCGCAAGCTCATCCCGCCATTGCTGGACCACAGTTTGGAGGATGATGAAGCTGAATTAATGGATTTAACAGCCGCTTGACTGTCCGTAATAAAAGCTGCATTACGGTTCTGATTTGGATCTTCTTTTAGTAACTTGCATGCTTCCCTGATTGCCAGCAATTCAGCTTGAAAGACGCTAGCAATGTCAGGTAGCCGAAAGGACCTAGAGACATTTAGAGACTCAGAGAAGATTCCTGCACTAACGCCACACTCCATCTTTGAACCATAAGTAAAGATAGTTGTTTCGAAATCTTTCATCACGATGTTATCATTCCAATCCTTCCTGGATGGAAATTTAACTTTAAAATCCTTACTGATACTCTTTGTAAGGGTGCAGTATTCAGTAGGAGTCGAAAACATTTCCATTGGAATCAAGTCTGTGATATTGCTGTAACCATAGGGCTTTACAAACCAAGAGTTTGATTCTTTAAGTCTTAAAGTGCTGCAAGATACTAGCAGCCTTACGCATAAACGAATTATAGCGAGTGCATTGTGCTATGCACTCTTTATAATGCATCTGAACGCAAAAACCTTATTCATAAACTTATGCAACGTTGAATAGAGGCAACATAAGCTCAACGCGTTTGGAGGTTGTATAGAGCCAACATAAGGGTTGTTTAGTATTGGAATGTCACTTTGACTCACACACAAGAATAATGTAGAAAGATATTAGGGGGGCGCTTACTTTTGTAATCTCTGAGGTGTTGAAATCTGACTATCAAAATATTTTATAAAATTAAATACAACAATAAATAATGTTGGTTTTGTTAATTTATTGTACATTTTTGTTGTGATATTGTTTGAATAAAATTAAGAATATTTTTTTGTACACTTTATATTATAGAATCTACTTATTAAATGTAAAAGATTTAAAGATTTTCCATCAAATCTTACAACTTTTGCAAATGCGACTGAACGTATTGGGATCGCGACCTACGTTAGCTAACAGAACGTGATTTATAAAATGAAAAAAATTAGATTAGTAGATTCAAAATTGTAACAAATAAAATTCTGAACGCACCCATATTATGTCATTTTAATTGATTTGATTTGATTTTTTAAGTTCGGAACAAAGTATGAAAAAATTAAATGAAAAAATCGTTCGTAAACAACTAAAAGTTTGTGCAACCTTCGCTGATGTCGATTGTTCATTTCCTTTGTTTTGATCACAATCGCTGGTTACACAATTATCTTCAAACAGACAACGAAGGGAATCTTCAACAGAAAATTTTGAAGTTAGGTTCTCCGGGGTTGAAGTAAAAGTAGCTTCAACTATAAGTAGCTCTACTTCTGTAAGTTGCTTTTCCTGCTCGTAAGGGCCACCTCCAGTCTTGGTTTTTGAAGCTTTCTTAAAAGAAAGCTTCTCGGCCCTATCGAGACAACCTTCGGAGCGGAATTCTCTCCGATGTCCTACCAATCGGAGACATTTTGCTTCAAGGTAGCACTCCGATCAGCTGACCGGAAATTCTCTCCGACGAAATTCGACGTGTGCCATTTGCATGCGATGCTTTGTGAGGAAGTAGGTAGGTTGAAATGGCGGCCACGGGCAGTCTAGCCCATAGCCCAATTAGCGCTGAAGTGCGCCGTTTTGATATCATAACTCGTTAGAACCTGTGGATGGAATTGAAGAGAGAGATTATGGGCATATCCTCAGGATGTCGTCCAATTTTATTTGAGTTTAGAACAGGATTTTGTTGTAGTTTTTAGCACAATCATTAGAAAGTGGATCACTCACTCAACCTGAGCAGTACCCGCACCATCAACAGTTAGCCCACTAGGCAGTTCGTTGGCTGGCACTGGAGCTTTCACTGATCTGAGTGATAATGATCATACGGCCTCTGTGCACCACAAACACCCACCACAACTCTAGTCCACTATCTTGCGATCATAGGGAATCGACTGAAGGTATAATGCAGAAGTAGCCGAAATTTGTCCTAGAGCCATTTCGTCGCGTTGAGGAAAGAAATCAAGTCTTTGCTCTTCATTTCAGAAAGTTCGTTAATGTCGTAAGAGAATGCTCTTCCGAATGACTGTGCCCTAGCTTTGGCAGAGGAAATGAAATACTGTTTCCTTTTCCTGCTGGTCCGACAGTGAGTATTGTGAGGTATGCCCAGCTTCGCTGCATGCTCTGCTAATGGCCAGTGTCCGCTACGACCCTGGCTATGTCTTGCCTGGGTCTGCGTATTAGATCAATTGTTCGGTTCCTGTCATAGGTGGGCCAAATCTTCCTAGATATAATACAGTTTAATAAGTGCTCCATCTGCGGTTTGATTTAGTAAGATAAATTGAGAGAAAGTTGTCCTTCATAACTCCAAGCGGAATGTTGAAACTTTCCGCAAGTGAGCCATGAAGGGCTGAACCTTGCCTGGCCAGCTCGTCAGCCCGTTCTTTCCTCTTTATGCCACTGTGAACAGGGACCCAGATAAGAGTGACACTGAGGTCAGTGTTCAGACCCGCAAGCTCATCCCGCCATTGCTGGACCAGTTTGGTGGATGATGAAGCTGAATTAATGGATTTAACAGCCGCTTGACTGTCCGTAATAATAGCTGCATTACGGTTCTGATTTGGATCTTCTTTTAGTAACTTGCATGCTTCCCTGATTGCCAGCAATCCAGCTTGAAAGACGCTAGCAATGTCAGGTAGCCGAAAGGACCTAGAGACATTTAGAGACTCAGAGAAGATTCCTGCACCAACGCCACACTCCATCTTTGAACCATAAGTAAAGATAGTTGTGTCGAAATCTTTCATCACGATGTTATCATTCCAATCCTTCCTGGATGGAAATTTAACTTTAAAATCCTTACTGATACTCATTGTAAGGGTGCAGTATTCAGTAGGAGTCGAAAACATTTCCATTGGAATCAAGTCTGTGATATTGCTGTAACCATAGGGCTTTACAAACCAAGAGTTTGATTCTTTAAGTCTTAAAGTGCTGCAAGATACTAGCAGCCTTACGCATAAACGAATTATAGCGAGTGCATTGTGCTATGCACTCTTTATAATGCATCTGAACGCAAAAACCTTATTCATAAACTTATGCAACGTTGAATAGAGGCAACATAAGCTCAACGCGTTTGGAGGTTGTATAGAGCCAACATAAGGGTTGTTTAGTATCGGAATGTCACTTTGACTCACACACAACAATAATGTAGAAAGATATTAGGGGGGCGCTTACTTTTGTAATCTCTGAGGTGTTGAAATCTGACTATGAAAATATTTTATAAAATTAAATACAACAATAAATAATGTTGGTTTTGTTAATTTATTGTACATTTTTGTTGTGATATTGTTTGAATAAAATTAAGAATATTTTTTTGTACACTTTATATTATAGAATCTACTTATTAAATGTAAAAGATTTAAAGATTTTCCATCAAATCTTACAACTTTTGCAAATGCGACTGAACGTATTGGGATCGCGACCTATACGTTAGCTAACAGAACGTGATTTATAAAATGAAAAAAATTAGATTAGTAGATTCAAAATTGTAACAAATAAAATTCTGAACGCACCCATATTATGTCATTTTAATTGATTTGATTTGATTTTTTAAGTTCGGAGCAAAGTATGAAAAAATTAAATGAAAAAATCGTTCGTAAACAACTAAAAGTTTGTGCAACCTTCGCTGATGTCGATTTCATTTCATTTCATTTCCTTTGTTTTGATCACAATCGCTGGTTACACAATTATCTTCAAACAGACAACGAAGTGAATTTTCAACAGAAAATTTTGAAGTTAGGTTCTCCGGGGTTGAAGTAAAAGTAGCTTCAACTATAAGTAGCTCTACTTCTGTAAGTTGCTTTTCCTGCTCGTAAGGGCCACCTCCAGTCTTGGTTTTTGAAGCTTTCTTAAAAGAAAGCTTCTCGGCCCTATCGAGACAACCGTCGGAGCGGAATTCTCTCCGATGTCCTACCAATCGGAGACATTTTGCTTCAAGGTAGCACTCCGATCAGCTGACCGGAAATTCTCTCCGACGAAATTCGACGTGTGCCATTTGCATGCGATGCTTTGTGAGGAAGTAGGTAGGTTGAAATGGCGGCCACGGGCAGTCTAGCCCATAGCCCAATTAGCGCTGAAGTGCGCCGTTTTGATATCATAACTCGTTAGAACCTGTGGATGGAATTGAAGAGAGAGATTATGGGCATATCCTCAGGATGTCGTCCAATTTTATTTGAGTTTAGAACAGGATTTTGTTGTAGTTTTTAGCACAATCATTAGAAAGTGGATCACTCACTCAACCTGAGCAGTACCCGCACCATCAACAGTTAGCCCACTAGGCAGTTCGTTGGCTGGCACTGGAGCTTTCACTGATCTGAGTGATAATGATCATACGGCCTCTGTGCACCACAAACACCCACCACAACTCTAGTCCACTATCTTGCGATCATAGGGAATCGACTGAAGGTATAATGCAGAAGTAGCCGAAATTTGTCCTAGAGCCATTTCGTCGCGTTGAGGAAAGAAATCAAGTCTTTGCTCTTCATTTCAGAAAGTTCGTTAATGTCGTAAGAGAATGCTCTTCCGAATGACTGTGCCCTAGCTTTGGCAGAGGAAATGAAATACTGTTTCCTTTTCCTGCTGGTCCGACAGTGAGTATTGTGAGGTATGCCCAGCTTCGCTGCATGCTCTGCTAATGGCCAGTGTCCGCTACGACCCTGGCTATGTCTTGCCTGGGTCTGCGTATTAGATCAATTGTTCGGTTCCTGTCATAGGTGGGCCAAATCTTCCTAGATATAATACAGTTTAATAAGTGCTCCATCTGCGGTTTGATTTAGTAAGATAAATTGAGAGAAAGTTGTCCTTCATAACTCCAAGCGGAATGTTGAAACTTTCCGCAAGTGAGCCATGAAGGGCTGAACCTTGCCTGGCCAGCTCGTCAGCCCGTTCTTTCCTCTTTATGCCACTGTGAACAGGGACCCAGATAAGAGTGACACTGAGGTCAGTGTTCAGACCCGCAAGCTCATCCCGCCATTGCTGGACCAGTTTGGTGGATGATGAAGCTGAATTAATGGATTTAACAGCCGCTTGACTGTCCGTAATAATAGCTGCATTACGGTTCTGATTTGGATCTTCTTTTAGTAACTTGCATGCTTCCCTGATTGCCAGCAATTCAGCTTGAAAGACGCTAGCAATGTCAGGTAGCCGAAAGGACCTAGAGACATTTAGAGACTCAGAGAAGATTCCTGCACCAACGCCACACTCCATCTTTGAACCATAAGTAAAGATAGTTGTGTCGAAATCTTTCATCACGATGTTATCATTCCAATCCTTCCTGGATGGAAATTTAACTTTAAAATCCTTACTGATACTCATTGTAAGGGTGCAGTATTCAGTAGGAGTCGAAAACATTTCCATTGGAATCAAGTCTGTGATATTGCTGTAACCATAGGGCTTTACAAACCAAGAGTTTGATTCTTTAAGTCTTAAAGTGCTGCAAGATACTAGCAGCCTTACGCATAAACGAATTATAGCGAGTGCATTGTGCTATTCACTCTTTATAATGCCTCTGAACGCAAAAACCTTATTCATAAACTTATGCAACGTTGAATAGAGGCAACATAAGCTCAACGCGTTTGGAGGTTGTATAGAGCCAACATAAGGATTGTTTAGTATCGGAATGTCACTTTGACTCACACACAACAATAATGTAGAAAGATATTAGGGGGACGCTTACTTTTGTAATCTCTGAGGTGTTGAAATCTGACTATCAAAATATTTTATAAAATTAAATACAACAATAAATAATGTTGGTTTTGTTAATTTATTGTACATTTTTGTTGTGATATTGTTTGAATAAAATTAAGAATATTTTTTTGTACACTTTATATTATAGAATCTACTTATTAAATGTAAAAGATTTAAAGATTTTCCATCAAATCTTACAACTTTTGCAAATGCGACTGAACGTATTGGGATCGCGACCTACGTTAGCTAACAGAACGTGATTTATAAAATGAAAAAAATTAGATTAGTAGATTCAAAATTGTAACAAATAAAATTCTGAACGCACCCATATTATGTCATTTTAATTGATTTGATTTGATTTTTTAAGTTCGGAACAAAGTATGAAAAAATTAAATGAAAAAATCGTTCGTAAACAACTAAAAGTTTGTGCAACCTTCGCTGATGTCGATTGTTCATTTCCTTTGTTTTGATCACAATCGCTGGTTACACAATTATCTTCAAACAGACAGCGAAGTGAATCTTCAACAGAAAATTTTGAAGTTAGGTTCTCCGGAGTTGAAGTAAAAGTAGCTTCAACTATAAGTAGCTCTACTTCTGTAAGTTGCTTTTCCTGCTCGTAAGGGCCACCTCCAGTCTTGGTTTTTGAAGCTTTCTTAAAAGAAAGCTTCTCGGCCCTATCGAGACAACCGTCGGAGCGGAATTCTCTCCGATGTCCTACCAATCGGAGACATTTTGCTTCAAGGTAGCACTCCGATCAGCTGACCGGAAATTCTCTCCGACGAAATTCGACGTGTGCCATTTGCATGCGATGCTTTGTGAGGAAGTAGGTAGGTTGAAATGGCGGCCACGGGCAGTCTAGCCCATAGCCCAATTAGAGCTGAAGTGCGCCGTTTTGATATCATAACTCGTTAGAACCTGTGGATGGAATTGAAGAGAGAGATTATGGGCATATCCTCAGGATGTCGTCCAATTTTATTTGAGTTTAGAACAGGATTTTGTTGTAGTTTTTAGCACAATCATTAGAAAGTGGATCACTCACTCAACCTGAGCAGTACCCGCACCATCAACAGTTAGCCCACTAGGCAGTTCGTTGGCTGGCACTGGAGCTTTCACTGATCTGAGTGATAATGATCATACGGCCTCTGTGCACCACAAACACCCACCACAACTCCAGTCCACTATCTTGCGATCATAGGGAATCGACTGAAGGTATAATGCAGAAGTAGCCGAAATTTGTCCTAGAGCCATTTCGTCGCGTTGAGGAAAGAAATCAAGTCTTTGCTCTTCATTTCAGAAAGTTCGTTAATGTCGTAAGAGAATGCTCTTCCGAATGACTGTGCCCTAGCTTTGGCAGAGGAAATGAAATACTGTTTCCTTTTCCTGCTGGTCCGACAGTGAGTATTGTGAGGTATGCCCAGCTTCGCTGCATGCTCTGCTAATGGCCAGTGTCCGCTACGACCCTGGCTATGTCTTGCCTGGGTCTGCGTATTAGATCAATTGTTCGGTTCCTGTCATAGGTGGGCCAAATCTTCCTAGATATAATACAGTTTAATAAGTGCTCCATCTGCGGTTTGATTTAGTAAGATAAATTGAGAGAAAGTTGTCCTTCATAACTCCAAGCGGAATGTTGAAACTTTCCGCAAGTGAGCCATGAAGGGCTGAACCTTGCCTGGCCAGCTCGTCAGCCCGTTCTTTCCTCTTTATGCCACTGTGAACAGGGACCCAGATAAGAGTGACACTGAGGTCAGTGTTCAGACCCGCAAGCTCATCCCGCCATTGCTGGACCAGTTTGGTGGATGATGAAGCTGAATTAATGGATTTAACAGCCGCTTGACTGTCCGTAATAATAGCTGCATTACGGTTCTGATTTGGATCTTCTTTTAGTAACTTGCATGCTTCCCTGATTGCCAGCAATTCAGCTTGAAAGACGCTAGCAATGTCAGGTAGCCGAAAGGACCTAGAGACATTTAGAGACTCAGAGAAGATTCCTGCACCAACGCCACACTCCATCTTTGAACCATAAGTAAAGATAGTTGTGTCGAAATCTTTCATCACGATGTTATCATTCCAATCCTTCCTGGATGGAAATTTAACTTTAAAATCCTTACTGATACTCATTGTAAGGGTGCAGTATTCAGTAGGAGTCGAAAACATTTCCATTGGAATCAAGTCTGTGATATTGCTGTAACCATAGGGCTTTACAAACCAAGAGTTTGATTCTTTAAGTCTTAAAGTGCTGCAAGATACTAGCAGCCTTACGCATAAACGAATTATAGCGAGTGCATTGTGCTATTCACTCTTTATAATGCCTCTGAACGCAAAAACCTTATTCATAAACTTATGCAACGTTGAATAGAGGCAACATAAGCTCAACGCGTTTGGAGGTTGTATAGAGCCAACATAAGGATTGTTTAGTATCGGAATGTCAATTTGACTCACACACAACAATAATGTAGAAAGATATTAGGGGGACGCTTACTTTTGTAATCTCTGAGGTGTTGAAATCTGACTATCAAAATATTTTATAAAATTAAATACAACAATAAATAATGTTGGTTTTGTTAATTTATTGTACATTTTTGTTGTGATATTGTTTGAATAAAATTAAGAATATTTTTTTGTACACTTTATATTATAGAATCTACTTATTAAATGTAAAAGATTTAAAGATTTTCCATCAAATCTTACAACTTTTGCAAATGCGACTGAACGTATTGGGATCGCGACCTACGTTAGCTAACAGAACGTGATTTATAAAATGAAAAAAATTAGATTAGTAGATTCAAAATTGTAACAAATAAAATTCTGAACGCACCCATATTATGTCATTTTAATTGATTTGATTTGATTTTTTAAGTTCGGAACAAAGTATGAAAAAATTAAATGAAAAAATCGTTCGTAAACAACTAAAAGTTTGTGCAACCTTCGCTGATGTCGATTGTTCATTTCCTTTGTTTTGATCACAATCGCTGGTTACACAATTATCTTCAAACAGACAACGAAGTGAATCTTCAACAGAAAATTTTGAAGTTAGGTTCTCCGGGGTTGAAGTAAAAGTAGCTTCAACTATAAGTAGCTCCGACAACCGTCGGAGCGGAATTCTCTCCGATGTCCTACCAATCGGAGACATTTTGCTTCAAGGTAGCACTCCGATCAGCTGACCGGAAATTCTCTCCGACGAAATTCGACGTGTGCCATTTGCATGCGATGCTTTGTGAGGAAGTAGGTAGGTTGAAATGGCGGCCACGGGCAGTCTAGCCCATAGCCCAATTAGCGCTGAAGTGCGCCGTTTTGATATCATAACTCGTTAGAACCTGTGGATGGAATTGAAGAGAGAGATTATGGGCATATCCTCAGGATGTCGTCCAATTTTATTTGAGTTTAGAACAGGATTTTGTTGTAGTTTTTAGCACAATCATTAGAAAGTGGATCACTCACTCAACCTGAGCAGTACCCGCACCATCAACAGTTAGCCCACTAGGCAGTTCGTTGGCTGGCACTGGAGCTTTCACTGATCTGAGTGATAATGATCATACGGCCTCTGTGCACCACAAACACCCACCACAACTCTAGTCCACTATCTTGCGATCATAGGGAATCGACTGAAGGTATAATGCAGAAGTAGCCGAAATTTGTCCTAGAGCCATTTCGTCGCGTTGAGGAAAGAAATCAAGTCTTTGCTCTTCATTTCAGAAAGTTCGTTAATGTCGTAAGAGAATGCTCTTCCGAATGACTGTGCCCTAGCTTTGGCAGAGGAAATGAAATACTGTTTCCTTTTCCTGCTGGTCCGACAGTGAGTATTGTGAGGTATGCCCAGCTTCGCTGCATGCTCTGCTAATGGCCAGTGTCCGCTACGACCCTGGCTATGTCTTGCCTGGGTCTGCGTATTAGATCAATTGTTCGGTTCCTGTCATAGGTGGGCCAAATCTTCCTAGATATAATACAGTTTAATAAGTGCTCCATCTGCGGTTTGATTTAGTTAGATAAATTGAGAGAAAGTTGTCCTTCATAACTCCAAGCGGAATGTTGAAACTTTCCGCAAGTGAGCCATGAAGGGCTGAACCTTGCCTGGCCAGCTCGTCAGCCCGTTCTTTCCTCTTTATGCCACTGTGAACAGGGACCCAGATAAGAGTGACACTGAGGTCAGTGTTCAGACCCGCAAGCTCATCCCGCCATTGCTGGACCAGTTTGGTGGATGATGAAGCTGAATTAATGGATTTAACAGCCGCTTGACTGTCCGTAATAATAGCTGCATTACGGTTCTGATTTGGATCTTCTTTTAGTAACTTGCATGCTTCCCTGATTGCCAGCAATTCAGCTTGAAAGACGCTAGCAATGTCAGGTAGCCGAAAGGACCTAGAGACATTTAGAGACTCAGAGAAGATTCCTGCACCAACGCCACACTCCATCTTTGAACCATAAGTAAAGATAGTTGTGTCGAAATCTTTCATCACGATGTTATCATTCCAATCCTTCCTGGATGGAAATTTAACTTTAAAATCCTTACTGATACTCATTGTAAGGGTGCAGTATTCAGTAGGAGTCGAAAACATTTCCATTGGAATCAAGTCTGTGATATTGCTGTAACCATAGGGCTTTACAAACCAAGAGTTTGATTCTTTAAGTCTTAAAGTGCTGCAAGATACTAGCAGCCTTACGCATAAACGAATTATAGCGAGTGCATTGTGCTATTCACTCTTTATAATGCCTCTGAACGCAAAAACCTTATTCATAAACTTATGCAACGTTGAATAGAGGCAACATAAGCTCAACGCGTTTGGAGGTTGTATAGAGCCAACATAAGGATTGTTTAGTATCGGAATGTCACTTTGACTCACACACAACAATAATGTAGAAAGATATTAGGGGGACGCTTACTTTTGTAATCTCTGAGGTGTTGAAATCTGACTATCAAAATATTTTATAAAATTAAATACAACAATAAATAATGTTGGTTTTGTTAATTTATTGTACATTTTTGTTGTGATATTGTTTGAATAAAATTAAGAATATTTTTTTGTACACTTTATATTATAGAATCTACTTATTAAATGTAAAAGATTTAAAGATTTTCCATCAAATCTTACAACTTTTGCAAATGCGACTGAACGTATTGGGATCGCGACCTACGTTAGCTAACAGAACGTGATTTATAAAATGAAAAAAATTAGATTAGTAGATTCAAAATTGTAACAAATAAAATTCTGAACGCACCCATATTATGTCATTTTAATTGATTTGATTTGATTTTTTAAGTTCGGAACAAAGTATGAAAAAATTAAATGAAAAAATCGTTCGTAAACAACTAAAAGTTTGTGCAACCTTCGCTGATGTCGATTGTTCATTTCCTTTGTTTTGATCACAATCGCTGGTTACACAATTATCTTCAAACAGACAACGAAGTGAATCTTCAACAGAAAATTTTGAAGTTAGGTTCTCCGGGGTTGAAGTAAAAGTAGCTTCAACTATAAGTAGCTCTACTTCTGTAAGTTGCTTTTCCTGCTCGTAAGGGCCACCTCCAGTCTTGGTTTTTGAAGCTTTCTTAAAAGAAAGCTTCTCGGCCCTATCGAGACAACCGTCGGAGCGGAATTCTCTCCGATGTCCTACCAATCGGAGACATTTTGCTTCAAGGTAGCACTCCGACCGGAAATTCTCTCCGACGAAATTCGACGTGTGCCATTTGCATGCGATGCTTTGTGAGGAAGTAGGTAGGTTGAAATGGCGGCCACGGGCAGTCTAGCCCATAGCCCAATTAGCGCTGAAGTGCGCCGTTTTGATATCATAACTCGTTAGAACCTGTGGATGGAATTGAAGAGAGAGATTATGGGCATATCCTCAGGATGTCGTCCAATTTTATTTGAGTTTAGAACAGGATTTTGTTGTAGTTTTTAGCACAATCATTAGAAAGTGGATCACTCACTCAACCTGAGCAGTACCCGCACCATCAACAGTTAGCCCACTAGGCAGTTCGTTGGCTGGCACTGGAGCTTTCACTGATCTGAGTGATAATGATCATACGGCCTCTGTGCACCACAAACACCCACCACAACTCTAGTCCACTATCTTGCGATCATAGGGAATCGACTGAAGGTATAATGCAGAAGTAGCCGAAATTTGTCCTAGAGCCATTTCGTCGCGTTGAGGAAAGAAATCAAGTCTTTGCTCTTCATTTCAGAAAGTTCGTTAATGTCGTAAGAGAATGCTCTTCCGAATGACTGTGCCCTAGCTTTGGCAGAGGAAATGAAATACTGTTTCCTTTTCCTGCTGGTCCGACAGTGAGTATTGTGAGGTATGCCCAGCTTCGCTGCATGCTCTGCTAATGGCCAGTGTCCGCTACGACCCTGGCTATGTCTTGCCTGGGTCTGCGTATTAGATCAATTGTTCGGTTCCTGTCATAGGTGGGCCAAATCTTCCTAGATATAATACAGTTTAATAAGTGCTCCATCTGCGGTTTGATTTAGTAAGATAAATTGAGAGAAAGTTGTCCTTCATAACTCCAAGCGGAATGTTGAAACTTTCCGCAAGTGAGCCATGAAGGGCTGAACCTTGCCTGGCCAGCTCGTCAGCCCGTTCTTTCCTCTTTATGCCACTGTGAACAGGGACCCAGATAAGAGTGACACTGAGGTCAGTGTTCAGACCCGCAAGCTCTTCCCGCCATTGCTGGACCAGTTTGGTGGATGATGAAGCTGAATTAATGGATTTAACAGCCGCTTGACTGTCCGTAATAATAGCTGCATTACGGTTCTGATTTGGATCTTCTTTTAGTAACTTGCATGCTTCCCTGATTGCCAGCAATTCAGCTTGAAAGACGCTAGCAATGTCAGGTAGCCGAAAGGACCTAGAGACATTTAGAGACTCAGAGAAGATTCCTGCACCAACGCCACACTCCATCTTTGAACCATAAGTAAAGATAGTTGTGTCGAAATCTTTCATCACGATGTTATCATTCCAATCCTTCCTGGATGGAAATTTAACTTTAAAATCCTTACTGATACTCATTGTAAGGGTGCAGTATTCAGTAGGAGTCGAAAACATTTCCATTGGAATCAAGTCTGTGATATTGCTGTAACCATAGGGCTTTACAAACCAAGAGTTTGATTCTTTAAGTCTTAAAGTGCTGCAAGATACTAGCAGCCTTACGCATAAACGAATTATAGCGAGTGCATTGTGCTATTCACTCTTTATAATGCCTCTGAACGCAAAAACCTTATTCATAAACTTATGCAACGTTGAATAGAGGCAACATAAGCTCAACGCGTTTGGAGGTTGTATAGAGCCAACATAAGGATTGTTTAGTATCGGAATGTCACTTTGACTCACACACAACAATAATGTAGAAAGATATTAGGGGGACGCTTACTTTTGTAATCTCTGAGGTGTTGAAATCTGACTATCAAAATATTTTATAAAATTAAATACAACAATAAATAATGTTGGTTTTGTTAATTTATTGTACATTTTTGTTGTGATATTGTTTGAATAAAATTAAGAATATTTTTTTGTACACTTTATATTATAGAATCTACTTATTAAATGTAAAAGATTTAAAGATTTTCCATCAAATCTTACAACTTTTGCAAATGCGACTGAACGTATTGGGATCGCGACCTACGTTAGCTAACAGAACGTGATTTATAAAATGAAAAAAATTAGATTAGTAGATTCAAAATTGTAACAAATAAAATTCTGAACGCACCCATATTATGTCATTTTAATTGATTTGATTTGATTTTTTAAGTTCGGAACAAAGTATGAAAAAATTAAATGAAAAAATCGTTCGTAAACAACTAAAAGTTTGTGCAACCTTCGCTGATGTCGATTGTTCATTTCCTTTGTTTTGATCACAATCGCTGGTTACACAATTATCTTCAAACAGACAACGAAGTGAATCTTCAACAGAAAATTTTGAAGTTAGGTTCTCCGGGGTTGAAGTAAAAGTAGCTTCAACTATAAGTAGCTCTACTTCTGTAAGTTGCTTTTCCTGCTCGTAAGGGCCACCTCCAGTCTTGGTTTTTGAAGCTTTGTTAAAAGAAAGCTTCTCGGCCCTATCGAGATAACCGTCGGAGCGGAATTCTCTCCGATGTCCTACCAATCGGAGACATTTTGCTTCAAGGTAGCACTCCGATCAGCTGACCGGAAATTCTCTCCGACGAAATTCGACGTGTGCCATTTGCATGCGATGCTTTGTGAGGAAGTAGGTAGGTTGAAATGGCGGCCACGGGCAGTCTAGCCCATAGCCCAATTAGCGCTGAAGTGCGCCGTTTTGATATCATAACTCGTTAGAACCTGTGGATGGAATTGAAGAGAGAGATTATGGGCATATCCTCAGGATGTCGTCCATTTTTATTTGAGTTTAGAACAGGATTTTGTTGTAGTTTTTAGCACAATCATTAGAAAGTGGATCACTCACTCAACCTGAGCAGTACCCGCACCATCAACAGTTAGCCCACTAGGCAGTTCGTTGGCTGGCACTGGAGCTTTCACTGATCTGAGTGATAATGATCATACGGCCTCTGTGCACCACAAACACCCACCACAACTCTAGTCCACTATCTTGCGATCATAGGGAATCGACGGAAGGTATAATGCAGAAGTAGCCGAAATTTGTCCTAGAGCCATTTCGTCACGTTGAGGAAAGAAATCAAGTCTTTGCTCTTCATTTCAGAAAGTTCGTTAATGTCGTAAAAGAATGCTCTTCCGAATGACTGTGCCCTAGCTTTGGCCAGAGCAGGGCATTTGCAGAGGAAATGAAATACTGTTTCCTTTTCCTGCTGGTCCGACAGTGAGTATTGTGAGGTATGCCCAGCTTCGCTGCATGCTCTGCTAATGGCCAGTGTCCGCTACGACCCTGGCTATGTCTTGCCTGGGTCTGCGTATTAGATCAATTGTTCGGTTCCTGTCATAGGTGGGCCAAATCTTCCTAGATATAATACAGTTTAATAAGTGCTCCATCTGCGGTTTGATTTAGTAAGATAAATTGAGAGAAAGTTGTCCTTCATAACTCCAAGCGGAATGTTGAAACTTTCCGCAAGTGAGCCATGAAGGGCTGAACCTTGCCTGGCCAGCTCGTCAGCCCGTTCTTTCCTCTTTATGCCACTGTGAACAAGGACCCAGATAAGAGTGACACTGAGGTCAGTGTTCAGACCCGCAAGCTCATCCCGCCATTGCTGGACCAGTTTGGTGGATGATGAAGCTGAATTAATGGATTTAACAGCCGCTTGACTGTCCGTAATAATAGCTGCATTACGGTTCTGATTTGGATCTTCTTTTAGTAACTTGCATGCTTCCCTGATTGCCAGCAATTCAGCTTGAAAGACGCTAGCAATGTCAGGTAGCCGAAAGGACCTAGAGACATTTAGAGACTCAGAGAAGATTCCTGCACCAACGCCACACTCCATCTTTGAACCATAAGTAAAGATAGTTGTGTCGAAATCTTTCATCACGATGTTATCATTCCAATCCTTCCTGGATGGAAATTTAACTTTAAAATCCTTACTGATACTCATTGTAAGGGTGCAGTATTCAGTAGGAGTCGAAAACATTTCCATTGGAATCAAGTCTGTGATATTGCTGTAACCATAGGGCTTTACAAACCAAGAGTTTGATTCTTTAAGTCTTAAAGTGCTGCAAGATACTAGCAGCCTTACGCATAAACGAATTATAGCGAGTGCATTGTGCTATTCACTCTTTATAATGCCTCTGAACGCAAAAACCTTATTCATAAACTTATGCAACGTTGAATAGAGGCAACATAAGCTCAACGCGTTTGGAGGTTGTATAGAGCCAACGTAAGGATTGTTTAGTATCGGAATGTTACTTTGACTCACACACAACAATAATGTAGAAAGATATTAGGGGGGCGCTTACTTTTGTAATCTCTGAGGTGTTGAAATCTGACTATCAAAATATTCTATAAAATTAAATACAACAATAAATAATGTTGGTTTTGTTAATTTATTGTACATTTTTGTTGTGATATTGTTTGAATAAAATTAAGAATATTTTTTTGTACACTTTATATTATAGAATCTACTTATTAAATGTAAAAGATTTAAAGATTTTCCATCAAATCTTACAACTTTTGCAAATGCGACTGAACGTATTGGGATCGCGACCTACGTTAGCTAACAGAACGTGATTTATAAAATGAAAAAAATTAGATTAGTAGATTCAAAATTGTAACAAATAAAATTCTGAACGCACCCATATTATGTCATTTTAATTGATTTGATTTGATTTTTTAAGTTCGGAACAAAGTATGAAAAAATTAAATGAAAAAATCGTTCGTAAACAACTAAAAGGTTGTGCAACCTTCGCTGATGTCGATTGTTCATTTCCTTTGTTTTGATCACAATCGCTGGTTACACAATTATCTTCAAACAGACAACGAAGTGAATCTTCAACAGAAAATTTTGAAGTTAGGTTCTCCGGGGTTGAAGTAAAAGTAGCTTCAACTATAAGTAGCTCTACTTCTGTAAGTTGCTTTTCCTGCTCGTAAGGGCCACCTCCAGTCTTGGTTTTTGAAGCTTTGTTAAAAGAAAGCTTCTCGGCCCTATCGAGATAACCGTCGGAGCGGAATTCTCTCCGATGTCCTACCAATCGGAGACATTTTGCTTCAAGGTAGCACTCCGATCAGCTGACCGGAAATTCTCTCCGACGAAATTCGACGTGTGCCATTTGCATGCGATGCTTTGTGAGGAAGTAGGTAGGTTGAAATGGCGGCCACGGGCAGTCTAGCCCATAGCCCAATTAGCGCTGAAGTGCGCCGTTTTGATATCATAACTCGTTAGAACCTGTGGATGGAATTGAAGAGAGAGATTATGGGCATATCCTCAGGATGTCGTCCATTTTTATTTGAGTTTAGAACAGGATTTTGTTGTAGTTTTTAGCACAATCATTAGAAAGTGGATCACTCACTCAACCTGAGCAGTACCCGCACCATCAACAGTTAGCCCACTAGGCAGTTCGTTGGCTGGCACTGGAGCTCTCACTGATCTGAGTGATAATGATCATACGGCCTCTGTGCACCACAAACACCCACCAGAACTCTAGTCCACTATCTTGCGATCATAGGGAATCGACGGAAGGTATAATGCAGAAGTAGCCGAAATTTGTCCTAGAGCCATTTCGTCGCGTTGAGGAAGAAATCAAGTCTTTGCTCTTCATTTCAGAAAGTTCGTTAATGTCGTAAAAGAATGCTCTTCCGAATGACTGTGCCCTAGCTTTGGCCAGAGCAGGGCATTTGCAGAGGAAATGAAATACTGTTTCCTTTTCCTGCTGGTCCGACAGTGAGTATTGTGAGGTATGCCCAGCTTCGCTGCATGCTCTGCTAATGGCCAGTGTCCGCTACGACCCTGGCTATGTCTTGCCTGGGTCTGCGTATTAGATCAATTGTTCGGTTCCTGTCATAGGTGGGCCAAATCTTCCTAGATAAAATACAGTTTAACTCCATCTGCGGTTTGATTTAGTAAGATAAATTGAGAGAATGTTGTCCTTCATAACTCCAAGCGGAATGTTGAAACTTTCCGCAAGTGAGCCATGAAGGGCTGAACCTTGCCTGGCCAGCTCGTCAGCCCGTTCTTTCCTCTTTATGCCACTGTGAACGGGGACCCAGATAAGAGTGACACTGAGATCAGCGTTCAGACCCGCAAGCTCATCCCGCCATTGCTGGACCAGTTTGGAGGATGATGAAGCTGAATTAATGGATTTAACAGCCGCTTGACTGTCCGTAATAAAAGCTGCATTACGGTTCTGATTTGGATCTTCTTTTAGTAACTTGCATGCTTCCCTGATTGCCAGCAATTCAGCTTGAAAGACGCTAGCAATGTCAGGTAGCCGATAGGACCTAGAGACATTTAGAGACTCAGAGAAGATTCCTGCACCAACGCCACACTCCATCTTTGAACCATAAGTAAAGATAGTTGTGTCGAAATCTTTCGTCACGATGTTATCATTCCAATCCTTCCTGGATGGAAATTTAACTTTAAAATCCTTACTGATACTCATTGTAAGGGTGCAGTATTCAGTAGGAGTCGAAAACATTTCCATTGGAATCAAGTCTGTGATATTGCTGTAACCATAGGGCTTTACAAACCAAGAGTTTGATTCTTTAAGTCTTAAAGTGCTGCAAGATACTAGCATAAACAAATTATAGCGAGTGCATTGTGCTATGCACTCTTTATAATGCCTCTGAACGCAAAAACCTTATTCATAAACTTATGCAACGTTGAATAGAGGCAACATAAGCTCAACGCGTTTGGAGGTTGTATAGAGCCAACATAAGGGTTGTTTAGTATCGGAATGTCACTTTGACTCACACACAACAATAATGTAGAAAGATATTAGGGGGGCGCTTACTTTTGTAATCTCTGAGGTGTTAAAATCTGACTATCAAAATATTTTATAAAATTAAATACAACAATAAATAATGTTGGTTTTGTTAATTTATTGTACATTTTTGTTGTGATATTGTTTGAATAAAATTAAGAATATTTTTTTGTACACTTTATATTATAGAATCTACTTATTAAATGTAAAAGATTTAAAGATTTTCCATCAAATCTTACAACTTTTGCAAATGCTCGACGGCATGCGCGTGATTTAAATAAAATTATACAAAGATTCACCTTCATCACTTTCACGGGAAAATACAAATGAATTTTAAGCATTACAAAATAAGCACCACCCTTTAATTTTTCTCCTCAACAAAAACATTTATTTGCAAACACAAATAACCAACAAAGCAACTGGCTAATTATAATAATATTAAAGGAAATTAATAAAAAAAGAAAAAGAATACAATCGCCAGCAGAATTACTTCTATTGATTTTTCACACAGCACACCCACAGCCATAGAGTAAGTAAGTAAGGCCCGACTCGTACCCCCCTTGCCTTAAACACCCGCAAAATTTGATTTGAGGTGAGTAAGAGAAAACTCTCTTAATCTACTCTTTTTTTCCTATCCGTGAATCCATGTGAGTGGTGGATTAAAAAACAAAATGGCGAAATTCGCACGATGGCGACACGTCTTATTGGAAACAAAAGACTTTAAATCTCCTAAAGAAATCAAAAATCTACTAAAAATATAATCTCATGCCAAGGGGCACTGAGAGAGTCCTTGTGTCTGAGATCATCTGCTAAATTCTAGATTTGTTTGGCTCACCTTGCTACACCATGTAAAATAGAAAATTTCAAAGCACCTCTAAGTTCTTTTTCAGAATTCTTATTCATAGTGGAAATATCAGCTTGAATTTCGCTGGCCAGGATAATTCAGTTTTCAAAGGAATAAAAACTGCACATATTTACCTGACATCACATCGAATGATCTTCAATAGCAAGAAGCAAAAT
The DNA here is from genome assembly GCA_949320155.1 of Melangyna quadrimaculata. Classification (NCBI taxonomy): domain Eukaryota; kingdom Metazoa; phylum Arthropoda; class Insecta; order Diptera; family Syrphidae; genus Melangyna; species Melangyna quadrimaculata. The sequence continues at coordinate 96,414,109 of OX439485.1, forward strand.
GAAGAAATTATGTCGTTCAGTGATCCTTTTATTACTATGAGTGATGTGAGTTCATATTTTGATACACCTTAATCCCCATTACTCAACTTTTTTATATGTGCAGGTGGATATTGAACAAACTGTTTTCGGAAACTTTTACATTAAAGGCAAAGTGAGTGCTCAACCAAATGACAATTTCATTGGTGAAGTGAAATTCAAGTTGTATTTAAAATCCGGTTGTGCCATCGAATACGGTCAGGCTATGTTGCGAGCCACTTCTATTGCTCAGCTAAATATGGGTTGTTTGAATGATAATCCCGACACTCCAACTGGGGCTTGGCATGAAGCTCATCCACCAGCTTATCAACCACCACCAGGCTACTACGAATGGATACCACAAAATGTTCCCTTCGCTAGCGCGGCACCGAATTCAGTGTTTGTGAGCAATACCCTGCTTCATATCCAGGAATCGGTATACGTATGTAAAATTTAATTTTACCTTTAGTTTTGTTCTCGCTTATCTTCTCGACAAATTTTTAACAATTTTACCTTCTATTTTAGATATAATTGAGTTAAACCTTCCAAGAACCTGCACAACTGATTTTCCCGATCCGGATGATCTTGTCAACTTTAAGCTTATAATTTGTCCAGACGAAGGTTTCTACAAAGATGGTCGATTAGAGTTTAATTTCCGAGTCGGCTAAGTGTGCAACTCAAGTTTATCACCCGAATATTGATTTGGAAGGCAATGTCTGTTTGTTCTAAGTGAAGACTGGAATCGAAATTTGACAATTAATTCAATTGTATATTGTCTTCAATATTTGTTCTTGGTAAATAAAGACAAAAAAACTCAATTTTTGATAATTTTAAATTTAGAAACTTATTATTTGATTTTAGGAACCAAATAAAGAGGATCCACTGATCAAAGAAGCAGCTGACTCTTACATTAAGAATATGTCTAGTAAATTAGTATAAACAAAAAACAATGCTAATAATGGTGAAGAATAGTTTTTGTTTCTTTTGCTGCGGGCCCAATATGTTTGTATTATAAAGCTCAATTCAAAATTAGAACAAAAATATAAGCAAATAGCATTAGCGCAATTATGTTATCGAATACTTTTGTATTGTTTTTTTTTTATTTTGTTTCCAAAAACTGTTAGCCCAGTCAAATTCGACAATAAATTCGCTGTGTGCGATGTAGTTCTGCATTTTTGATTCATTCTTGGGGCATGTTAGAGTAGTCTGTAGCTATGTTTGCAACTTCGAAAAACCTGTGCTCGCTGCAGGAAAAATGCAACAGCCAAAAAAAATGCTAAAATCACCCCATTTTTCCCACATTTTCCTTTATAACTTTGGAAATACGCAACTTAGAAAACAGCCATCCACTACATTCTTGTTTGTTATAAAATTTTCTACAAGACCACATTAGTTTAAAATTCATGTATGTTTTATTTGAGTTGCTATCTAAACATTGGTAAACGAAAATCTGAAAAACTAAGTAATTTTGAAGCGCTGAAAAAATAGGTCAAAAATTTTCCAACTCTGCTAAAAATTTGGAATCAAATAGTCTAGAGAATTACAAGACGAAATTCAAAAATTCGATCCAAATCGGTAAAATAGTTTGGCAAGAAATATAATGTTAACTAAGTGCAACAAGCTATTATTGCATCATTGCTGTGGTCAAAGTGGGACACTTAAGTTGGCACTGATTTTTGTTCACGTACTTGGAACCTATGATAAAATATATATATGATATTTATATCTTTTTCTAAGCCACTTTGGTAGCGATTTTAAAAGTTCCGAAAATTGTTCACTTATCATATAAATATGAGTCGTACTCGTACTCGTATAGACATGGTATTGTTCTTTTGATTATGGCATGTAGTATAAACGGCTACAGATTGCATATGAACAAAATTTGGAGCTGTATAAAACACTTACATATTTCTTTCCTCATTTTTTTTTTTCATTTCAAAAATGCATTTTGGTCCGCTGTATCGCGAACATGTTATGCAATGCATTGATACAAATAGAATTTTTGAACAACAACAACTTAAGGGCGCTACCACCAATTGTTTGGCTGGAGATATAGCTATTTCGTGCTTTGCCACTTTTGCACTCATCAGTCTCCTTTTTGTGGTGCTGAGCTTTAATTCAATTTTATTTCAGATCAGATATATATATCACTTGGAACACTTCAATAAGGACTAAGAAACGTTTAAATCACCAAAATCGAGCCAGCTGTTTTGGAACTAGAGTAATTTTTATCTCACACTTTTTTGATTTTCATATAAATTCATATGAAAATCAAAAAAGTGTGAGATAAAAATTACTCTAATTCAAAAACTACTGGCTCGATTTTGGTGATTCAAATGGTTTTGAGTCCTTTTTGATGTGATCTAAGTAATCGTCATATCAGTTTTTAATTTTGAGGAATGTTGGGAAAAAAATCCTTTGAAACATACACATATACATCGTTTTGTTGAAGAGCTCTTAAGAGCTCTTGGTTAACTGTATGATTCTCAACAAAACATGGCTATCGTAATGTTTGGGAAAATTATTATATTTAGTTCGATTTTTTTACGAATACAAAACTTGCCCAATTGTACCTATATTGCAAGTAAAAAGTCAAGAAAATCGAGAAAGCCTTATTTGACGGGTATGTTGTTATTGCTAATGAGTTGGTTAACTTTTCCTGATCTCACTCCATAGGAGAATTCTTTCGCAAAACAATGGAAGAGCCTACTCTTTGCAATTAGAGCCTCTTGCTGCTGAGCATTAAATGAATTCTGATCGAAGCAAAACCTTCACTTGAATAGACAATCAAAACTTATCCTATTGTACCTATATTGCAAGTTAAAAGTCAAGAAATATATGACCATGATATGAGACCTTGAAGATAAGTTTTGAAACTTTAATAGTGTATTTTGTCTTAGTGCATGATGGTCTAAGATTTTCACTCTGAGATTGAAGAACAACATTAATGGAGTCGTAAGGAATAAATATGAAAATAGGGGGGGATTGTGTACCGAGTTGAAGTGTGTGTTTTGTTTTTTTGTGGTTAAAGTTTTATTGAAGGGATTCTTGTTTGTTAAACACAAATCTTGATATAAGTTTACCACAATGCTAAATTAAAGGTCACATTAAAGAAAGGGCTTACCTATAGAAATTGAATTAACAGATAAATTTAAAGTGAATTTAAGCGTAAATACACACTTAAAGATTTAAGACAGGCAACAGTTGCTGGAACTAAACCCTTTCCTTCTATTTTTTTTGTTACTAGTGCCGTGCATTGCGTTTCACAAAATTTTTTTATGGTAGACGTTTTTCGTTCGTTCTTGGACGGATGGTTTGGTACACGTACAAAGCGGGATAGTACGGGAATTAAAGGTTGATGCCACAAACGTCCAAAAATAATGAGAGCAAACGAGCGGAAACAAAATCGGGCATAATTCACTTATTTATATTGTATATGATAATATTATTAATTAAAATAAACTTACCTGGAATTTATTGAAATCATTTTTTCTTTTAATTTTTTGTCTTTTAACATTTATTTTATTTTTCACCGTTTGTTAATTTGATTCACTTTTGCATTTGCTTTTCAATTGGAGCGCAATGTTTTTTTTTATTCTATCTGTCAAAATTCTCGACATGATTGAGCAAAACTGGTCTATTTCTTGTGGTGGAAGTTAGGGCACATACGCATGGAATTTCAAGGGTGTGATTCTACTTTTTGATTACATTTTCTTTGTCTTCAATAGAAATAGTAATAAATATTACTGGATTTATATGCCAGAAGCAAAAAAAGGCTATATCAAATAAAGTTTTTGTTCATAAACATTTAGAAGCATCAATTTTATTGACAAAATATTTTATTTTTCAGTTTTTGAATTTAACGGATTCCCTTTTTTGAATATCCGATTCACCAATTGAGCACATGACCACGTTTGAGCAAATGCCCTAATGCATACATACAAAGCTCGTTTGTCCCATTTAAAATGCATTGCAACTGCACACATCCTTACTGAATAGGGCATAAATACTCTCAATTCAGCTTGTAGGGTGAAAGAGCATGGACACCTTAAGTCGGTTCTCTAGGTAGTATTTTCTCTATGCCCACAGCTGGGTCTCCTTTGTCAGTTTTGAAAGTAAAACGTAATAGATTTCTCCTTTATGGTACTAAACGGACCCAAATTTCTCGGTTCACTTGGGACTCCAAAAAAAATGAGTGTCTCACACACAATAACAAATTTTCTGTGTAAGCATGTAAAAAGAATGAGAATAGAGAGTATTTTTTTAAGCACCGAGAAATAGAGAGAGTATAGGCGAAGTAAAGTATACAATCATTTTGCCTTAATTTCCACCACTTGTTTTTTAGTTCAGTTTTGTAGGTAGCGTGGCGAAGACGGTTGCTTTTTTATCTCTTTTTTCATGTTAAAACTTTGAAAAATTTCCAATCAGAAATGCAAGTTTCTATTTATTAAATGTAAATTTATATTTGTGGAAATATGTCATGGTTATTAGTGCAAAATAGTCTTTAGAAAACCTTTTATGAATGATAAATAAAAAAACCTCTTGAAATGAAAAAAATTGTTTGTTTTATTTTTGTAGGCAATGGAGAAACTGGACTAGATGGGAAGTTTTTTTTAATACGTTTGGGTTGGGTATGCCTCAATTCATTCATTTTTTTTGGAACCGTTTTAGATTCCATTTGGTTTCGGTTCTCCGAGTATGGTGAATTGAAAAACTCTCTCTCTCACAATACATTCACATAATGGCTCCCTGGTGATTCTAATTTCCATACTAATTTGAGCCGCAAAACGCAGTTTTTCGATCCGTATTTGGATCCGAATGCGAAGTCGTCCAAACGTTGTTTAATACGTTTGCGGACCGAAAACGAGCTCGCTTGCTTGAAGGGAACTATCATAGAGTAAGTATACAAGTAAGTTTATAAGTATAAGTATTCTATGATAACTATTATGGGATGAAAAATATTGTATGCATAACAATTTATGCAACGTTGTATAGTGGCTACATAAATCCTTATGCAGTGCATAACTATTCATCTGTTCAGCGGATTCTAATAAATACGACTGTAGATATTTAATATGTAAATCAAGTGGTAGAAGGTGCAGAAAAACACTTAAGGCATCAGTTGGGCAGAATCTTATGGCCCCTGTCGTGCCAATGATAGCAGTTCTTTGAACCTTCCTAAGCTTATCGATGTTATATTTTTTGCTAAGTGCTGGCCACCATACAAAGGAACCGTATGTGAGGATCGGTCGTACCACGGCTGTGTACATCCACAGGATCGGTGGGATGACATAATGTCCTAAGACATTATGTCCATGGACCTTAAGTCTGCACAAACGGACATAAGGTCCATGGACATTGTGTCTAGATATAACGTCCAATACAAAAACGGTCATTAGGTCCATGGACATTATGACCAGGGCAAAGTCATAGTCTTTCTCCGTTTGAGAAAGACATACTGTCTGTTTGGACAATATGTCCGTTTAACAAAGACAAAATGTTCATTTGGACATATTGGGGCATAATCATATTCGCAGAAAGACCCAGGTTTAACTAAACTACAGTTTAAGACAATTTTGGCTCAATGAATACAGACCGATTTTAATTACAAATTGTTGGTTTTATATTTTTATAAGATAATTAACTTGGTATACTACACAAATAGCTTCAAATATTTTGAAATGATAACCTTAAAAAATAGAATCAACGTCCGAAAATTCAACCAAAGCTATGTTTAACTTCGACCCAGGTCTAAAATGACTATGAATATGCCCCATTGTCTAATTAAGAATGACATAATGTCCATTTGGACATTATTTTCGTTGAAAGCAGACTTAAAGTCCATTTGAAAGAGACATAATGTCCAAATGGACATTATGTCCGTTTAACAAAAAGAAAACCGACAGAATGTTCAAACTTAAAATGAATATTATGACAGTTTTATGCTGGAACAATAATTGAAAAAATTCTCATATACTCTGTTCGTGTCGCCAACAATTGTAAAACTCAGTAGCACTTCTCCACAAATGACAATGAAGATATGCGATGGATGGAACCTTCTCCGTTGTTCCTGCTTGTGGTTATAAGCAGCTTTTGATAATTTATATTCAATATCAAGATCATATAGGTGTCTCATAATAAAACTCCAATTAAAAGTTTATTTTGTTACTCGGGATTTGAAGTAGATACACAAACATAAAACAAGTACAAAAAATTTCTTTCTTTAATCATATTTTTTATTTATTACATTTTTCTTACAATTCACTGAAAATCATAAACAAATTCCGCGAACAATTTCTGTCGAAGGATTTCGGAATAAAATTTTAAATTTTTCATCCAAAAACGCATTACATCGCATGTCAACGCAAAACACCGGGCTGCATCCAATAATGCCGGAAAAATGTTCCGAACAGCTGTTCGGAAGAATACCTCGAAGCAAAAAGCCTCCGATTTGGAGGAAATCAGAGAATTTTCCGTTCCGACGGATACCTTGCTAGGGCCGAATGTCTTGTTAAAACGGACATATTGGCCATGGACGTTATGTCTTTTGGAAACAGACATAAGGTTCATGGACATTATGTCCGAAGAATTTTGCTTCGAATTATATTCTCTTTAATATTATATATATTGTCCATGGACAATATAACAAAGACATAATGTTCATGGACCGTATGTCCGTTTGAGCAGACTTAAGGTCCATGGACATTATGTCTTTGGACATTATGTCATGCCACCCACAGGGTCATCTTCGACTGAAGCCCCCACTTTTTACCAAAGGTTTTACTACAGGCATGGCATAGAAGGCTATGCAGGCCGTCTTGCCCCTTTCTTCAATGTTCAACTTGCAATTTAATTTGGGATGGAGAGTAACACCTAAATATTTAGCACTAGAGGGAAGTGAGAGTGTTTGGCCGTTGAGTCGGGGTAGAGTGAAGGGGTGTAACTTAAGCTGGCCATACACGACCGAGCCGAACGGCCCGGAACCAATTTGGTTCGTGGTTTTCCGACTGGCTGAATATCCAAATGGTTCGGCGCCGAACCTTTTTGACATTTATCTAATACAAAATGTTCGGAGCCAATTGGTTCCGAACCGTTCGGCTCGGTCGTGTATGGCCAGCTTTAGTCTTGGTAGTAAATAGCATCAGTTCAGTTTTGCTTTGGTTAACTCCTGGTCCTCAGCTCGTGGACCAGTTGCTCACCTTCCTTAAAGCCATTTCCGTGATCTCACTTAACACAGGAGTAAACTTCCCCGACACTAATATCACCAAATCATCAGCATATGCCACCGCCTTCATCTCCAAAATTAATGATTATTTTGATTATACAGAACCCCACCCTGCGGTGAACCTCTACTTACGTGTTTGGTCGAGTTTGTATTACCTAACCTAGCTTGAATCCGTCTGGCTCTGAGCATGGATATTATCCATTCCCTTATGTAGTCCTCTACACCAACATCAACTAAAGACTCTAGAATGGATTCAGTAAGCACGTTGTTGAAAGCCCCTTCAACATCTAAAAAAGTGGCAAGTGTATATTCTTTATAGTTTATAGTTTTCTCAATAGTACGCACTACCTCATGCAGGGCCGTGTGTTGAGAGTTTTCAAGTGAACATTATTCAGGAATCAGGATGTCTCTAATATGGACTTCGAGGATACGCTCTTGAGTTTTGAGCACAAAAGAGGTCAGATAGACTAAGAGATAAACATCCTTTAAATTTTTTTCCAGCCAGGGAACTGCTATCTCTTGCAGTTTCTGGAGCATAATTGGCAGTATGCCGTCCAGACCTGGAGACTTATAACTAAGGTGACCACCTGCACCGAAATGACCGGTACATTACCGAAAATTAACGCTGTGTACCGTGTACCAAAAAAAAAAACTCGGTACATACAAATATACCGAAATCAAATTCGTGTCCCGAAATGTATGAATACATTGAGATTAAATCTGAATAGTGTAAGGACATCCTTTAATATTTCTTTCCTCGTGTTTTCAACTTTATTTATCAACATCATATAACTTTAGTGTTTGCATTCTCACTATTCTTGTAAAAATATGTTTTGTTTTGTTTTGAACTGGCTTTCAACCATTATTGTATTTTCCAAACGGTTCTTCCGGTGTTCGCTAATCTAAACTCAATCCGAAAAAAATCCAAGAAAGTGCGGAATAAATCTGTTCAATGGACATTTAAGAAAAAAATACAATTTTATCAAGAAACCCTCTTCAAAAATATGTTAATGTGGAAAAGATTCAATCATGGAAAGAAAACAGATGTGTGTAGTTTTTTCAATATTTTTAAAAACATTCCATACAATCATTTGCTTAAAATTGTCGAGTACAATTTGTCTGCTTGGCAGGGATTTCGGCCAAATAGACAGTGGTGCGTTCTTTTATTAACCATAGTTAACTATGGTTGTTGTGTCAAAAAAAATTTTTGAAGTGTCATTGTTGGAAATTGTTACATTTCATTTAGCAACGATTTATTGTTAAATAGGGTCAATGTGGGTAAATGTAAACACGGGCAAATGTAAACACAACTCAAATTTCTTACAAATAATTCAGTCTTGAACACATCCACTTTAATAGCCCTTCCACACTACCCCACTGTGTATTAATATATGTCAAATTGAAAGTGGGAAAGAATTCCACGCGACTTCCATATTTGTGGGAAAGAAATGACTTTTCACACTTGCTTGTGTTAATACATTACCTTAACTTACCTAACCTAGCTTGAATCCGTCTGGCTCTGAGCATGGATATTATCCATTCCCTTATGTAGTCCTCTACACCAACATCAACTAAAGACTCTAGAATGGATTCAGTAAGCACGTTGTTGAAAGCCCCTTCAACATCTAAAAAAGTGGCAAGTGTATATTCTTTATAGTTTATAGTTTTCTCAATAGTACGCACTACCTCATGCAGGGCCGTGTGTTGAGAGTTTTCAAGTGAACATTATTCAGGAATCAGGATGTCTCTAATATGGACTTCGAGGATACGCTCTTGAGTTTTGAGCACAAAAGAGGTCAGATAGACTAAGAGATAAACATCCTTTACATTTTTTTCCAGCCAGGGAACTGCTATCTCTTGCAGTTTCTGGAGCATAATTGGCAGTATGCCGTCCAGACCTGGAGACTTATAACTAAGGTGACCACCTGCACCGAAATGACCGATACATTACCGAAAATTAACGCTGTGTACCGTGTACCAAAAAAAAAAACTCGGTACATACAAATATACCGAAATCAAATTCGTGTCCCGAAATGTATGAATACATTGAGATTAAATCTGAATAGTGTAAGGACATCCTTTAATATTTCTTTCCTCGTGTTTTCAACTTTATTTATCAACATCATATAACTTTAGTGTTTGCATTCTCACTATTCTTGTAAAAATATGTTTTGTTTTGTTTTGAACTGGCTTTCAACCATTATTGTATTTTCCAAACGGTTCTTCCGGTGTTCGCTAATCTAAACTCAATCCGAAAAAAATCCAAGAAAGTGCGGAATAAATCTGTTCAATGGACATTTAAGAAAAAAATACAATTTTATCAAGAAACCCTCTTCAAAAATATGTTAATGTGGAAAAGATTCAATCATGGAAAGAAAACAGATGTGTGTAGTTTTTTCAATATTTTTAAAAACATTCCATACAATCATTTGCTTAAAATTGTCGAGTACAATTTGTCTGCTTGGCAGGGATTTCGGCCAAATAGACAGTGGTGCGTTCTTTTATTAACCATAGTTAACTATGGTTGTTGTGTCAAAAAAATTTTTTGAAGTGTCATTGTTGGAAATTGTTACATTTCATTTAGCAACGATTTATTGTTAAATAGGGTCAATGTGGGTAAATGTAAACACGGGCAAATGTAAACACAACTCAAATTTCTTACAAATAATTCAGTCTTGAACACATCCACTTTAATAGCCCTTCCACACTACCCCACTGTGTATTAATATATGTCAAATTGAAAGTGGGAAAGAATTCCATGCGACTTCCATATTTGTGGGAAAGAAATGACTTTTCACACTTGCTTGTGTTAATACATTACCTTAACTCAAAAAAAAGTGTGATAGAATGTGGGATAGAATAAGAACCATTCCTAAAATTATTCATGTATTAACACATGTCAAATCGTGTGGGATAGAATGTCGGGTTGTGTAGGCTGGGCTTTCATATTTTGTTTCCACACTATTCTACATGATTTGTTCCCACTTTTTGGCATGTATTAATACAGAGTGGGCTAGTGTGGAAGGCCTTTTAATAAACCTTCGGACGCGTTCAATATCTGTCGCATACTTTTCACTCATTCGAGTGTTTTCAGTTTACAGTTGTCAAATTGCGAATGTTAAAAAAAAAGTGTTTTACAAGTTTGAAGGCTTCAAGAAACACTAATTATCTTTAAACAAAATTCAGAGGTAAGGTTTTTTTAATATACTTTTTATTCGTCAAATTTGATAGAGATTAAATTAAAAGAAAAAAAAATCTAGAAAGGACTTATCGTTTTTACATTTACCCCAGAAAATATCTTGATGATGGTAACTGTAAACATTATTTTTGGGGTAAATGTAAAAATATATTTCTACTTAAATTTTGTTTTTTTATTAAAGATTATGCTGTTTAATTTATTTTAAGCTGAAACCATGCCTCGAAAATATATATTAAAAAGATCACCGTTGTCATACAAAGGTGCCAGAGCAGAAATTTCATGAAAAGACATCCCACTCTGTCACTTAAGACACCAGAGCTGCTCCAGAAATGCCGAAAAGATGCAAGGAAACCAGCCATCATTTATGACTTCTAAAAAAACTTAGGTAACCTTAAAATGGAGTATGGGTTGGACGTAGAAAAATCGTGCTTCGTATTTAACGCTGAAGAAAGCGGGTTTTGCAGCGATCCACACAAGTTAAGAGCTCTTATGGACAGAAAGGAGTTTCACTAAAATCGTTGTTTACTTTTACCCCTAGATTAAAAAAAAAGTTACGGGGTTAATGTTAACATGCTATTATTAACCTTATATATAATTTTTTTTCAAAAAATTTTTAAATTGTTTAACTAAGAAAAACAATACTTTTAAATTGCCATTTACTTTGACAGATCAACACTTTCAATTGTCCTTTTATGGTATTCAGGGTTCTTACCCAATTTTAAAGCACTTGCGGAGTCGACGAACAACTCTGGTTTAAAATCTTTTCGCAAAGTAAGTTCTTCCATTAGACGTTCCAGCCACATAGCTTCTTTTGCGCCTTCACTAGCAGCCATAATTTCTGCCTCGGTTGTAGATAATGCTACTGTTTGTTGTAGTTGACTTGTCCAGCAAACTGCTCCACCAGAAAAGATAGCAACAACTCCTGTTGCATCACTATATACTTTTAACGGTGTGTAATCCTTTTTATACTTGATACATGAGTTGCTGGTTCCCACGAAGGTATCTGAAGATTCGCTTGACATCATTCCAGTCTTTCTTGGTTGGATTTTCTACTGCACGAGCTACTGAACCAACAGCGTACGCGATATCAGGTCGTGTTGCTGTTGCAGATACAGCAGGCTTCCAACTGCTTCGCGATAGGGTACTGCTTCCTTCACGCTTTCATTTTCTTTGGTTTCACCACTAACCATATAGGTGTTGTCACAGGATTACAATCGTTCATACAAAAAGGATCCAAGATTTTCTTCGTATATTTTTCTTGACTTACAGAAATCGAATCACGTTGTAGACTAATTTTCATACCGAGAAAATTATCTAAGGAGCCAATTGTAATTTTAAATTAAGTTTTTAATTCGGATAGAAAATTATTTATTAATTTTTCATCGCTGCCAATCACTAGTCCATCATCGACATATATAACCACATACAATATAATCCCATTGTGGTTGCTATAGAAAAGACAGGGATCAGCTTTACTGTTTTTCAATCCAGAATTGTTCATGAACTTCAAGAAACGTTTGTGCCAACAGCGTGGCGCTTGTTTGAGCCCATACAGGCTTCCGTTCAAGAGGCATACCCTATCAGTGCCATCATGAAATCCATCGGGTTGTTCGAGGTAAACTTCCTCCTCAAGAGTACCATAAATAGGCCTGCAACTCAACTGCAAAAAGCCTTCAAATAAAGGAGCAAGTGGCAACTAAAAGATAACTCTATAACATACTAATTGAAAGTATATGATTTAAGAGCACTTCGGTTAAAAGTTTCCCAGAATTACTGTGGCGGAACATGTTCAAATCCTGCTTTAAAGGTGCCTGCACACTGTTTTCGATATTTTATTTTTTTCCCAGAAAAATTAGAAAAAAAATTGTAAAAATCTTTGTGGAAAGCTTTATTTAGATCCCTTATTATGTGGTAAAAATTTTTCTTCATTTCACCCACAATTTTGTTCGTGAGAGGGGGGGGGGGGGTAAAAGAGGTTAAAAGAGAATTCGCACCTGTTTTTTCAATATCTCAAAAATTATCAGTTTTACAGAAAAAATGTCAAGGCACAAATTATAGCTAATACAATTCTACACAAATTAGGCCTTGCAACTTTTTTTTTAAGGCCAATAGTTTGGAAGATACGAGTTGAAGTATACCTTAGTCTAAAATTTGACTAGTACGCTTATGTTCTTATGAGTTAAAGTAAAAATATTGCCAAAACCTCAAAAAATGTAAAACATAAAATCCAGTCGCGAACGCAGGAAAAAATTTCGTGGGGGGTTGAACAAATTTTGGGGGGGGGGGGTTTAAACCGAAAAACTTGTATCTGCTTCTGTATGATTCGAAAATAAAACGTCTGCATCAAGTACACCAACCGAAGAAATTTCTCTTTTTATAAGTCGATCCGAGTAACCGCCTGCTAAGTAGACTTTTTTTTGTTTTATATTCTAACGAAGATAAATAAATTTTTTGTTCTATATCATCGCATACAAATAAAATAAGTGCATGTTTATTTTCATCGCTAGAAAGAACTTTACTCCACTCTGGAAGAGGACGGTTAGCAGATATGTCCTATTTGTTTGATTTACCCTCAGTTCACAGTGGGAGTTTAAACTTAAGATCAGCTGAACCTTATACTGAGTTTCTGGCAACTCAGTTTCCTTGTGTGAAAGCCGTCCAAGTGACGTATTGGAAACAGTACGTAGCTTTCCTTGTCTATTCTTTCTCTTTCTGAAGCAAAGAACACGCGAAACCGCAACAATTATTTTGGGTTGTTTATAATTTGTCGACATTTTTTTTCAAGTGACACGAAAATAATTTAAAAAAAAATTAGAAAATAAACCAATAATTATGCAAAAAAAAAAGAAATAACAACTTTAACAGCAGACATGGATTTGCTAGTGGAAATTGGTTATGAAAAATAAGTAAATAAATTCCATAATGTATTATGTATTTGGATTCTTGAATCCAATATTTTAAAAAATCAAAAGAAAAGAGCTTATAAAACAAAATAACTTATTTTATTAATATAAAAGATTTAAAGCGAAACGAGTTGTTATTAGTTACTAAGGAATAACTTGAATGAAAAATAATTAAGAATTTTTAGAATATTTTAGAATTTTACAAATAACGTTTAAAACAAAATACGATGTTTTTGAATATCAAAACTAGAGTTAAATATGAACAAGTGTTATAAATATTTGAGTAAAAAATTCAACGTTGAAGTTGAAGTGCATGTGCATAGGGCCACATAGGCCCTCCAGAAGTTTTCTGCACTTAGTGGAATCGTTGTGGAAAGCGTACATGACGTCCGGAGCGGGTGCGGAAAGACTGAGGTGATGTATGATGTGGCGGTTGTATATTAGAAGTGGAAACCTGTGACGGATTGTCGTCCTCTTGGGTGGCTTCTCAATATGCTTGTTTCAATCTGTCTATTGAGATTTTGATGATACGTCCTCGGACATCCAGAGTGAAATACTTGTCATGTCGTAGATTATTTTGTAAGGCCCCTCATACGGTGGGGCTATCGAAGCTTTAACTGAATCGTTTCGGACAAATGCGTGTGTCGATGTTTTAAGATCTTTATGAACAAATGGATGTTGACATGAGTGCCATGCTGTCTGCTGCGGCCTGCAATTTTGCATCATTTTTCGAAGGTCAGAGATAAAATCATTTTGAGGGCGGTTGTCCTGTGTAGGTGCTAGCAAGTCGGCTGGAAGACGAAGTACAGTGCCATATACCATCTCTGCTGGTGTTGCTCCAATGTCTTCTTTAACGGTTGACCGGAGACCTAAAAGGATTAGAGGGAGACGTTTAATCCAATTTGTAGAATCGCTATAGTTTGTTGTCGCTTTCAGGGTTCGATGAAACCGCTCTACAATTCCATTTGACTGTGGGTGGTAGGAGGTTGTCATCGTGTGATTCGTTCCTAAACATTTGCACAGTTCCGAAAAAATAGATGAGGTAAATTGTCTACCCTGGTCAGATGTAATTTGTGATGGAGTTCCGAAACGAGCGATCCAACCAGAGATAAGGGCGTTTGCGCAATTAACTGCGGTCATGTCCACCATCGGGTACGTTTCTGGCCATCTAGTAAATCGGTCTATGACAGTGAGCAGATAACGATAGCCATTTGAAGGTGGAAAAGGTCCTAAAATATCGATGTTTATGCTGGCGAAGCTTTGATCGGGCATTGGCTAGTGTTGGAGTTGAGATTTTGAATGGCGATGAACTTTGGTTTGCTGGCAAGCTATGCACGTTTTCGCAAAATTTGAGGATTGCTGACGAATTGTTGGCCAAACGAATCGTTCAGCCATAAGGCGCGCTGACGCACGACAGCCTGGGTGCGAAAGGTTGTGAGTTGCATCAAAGAACGACTTGCGTAGCTCTTTTGTAATAAAAGGTCCAACTCGATTGTGCAATGTGTCACAGTAAATCGGTTTCTCTATGTTCGGGAATGAAAACGAGGTCAGTTGAAGTGAATGCGAAGGATTACCTGAGAGCATTTGTTGGAGTTCAGCGTCCGATTCTTGAGATTTTGCCAGTTTTGTGTAAAGGTCTTCTTTGGTATCCATCGAGTAAATCCGTGATAGCAGGTCTGCTGCGTGATTATCTTCACTTTTTATGTGTCGGATGTCAGTGGTAAATTAAGGTAAGTGACAAATAATTTGTTTGTCGAGCAGAAGATTTTTCAGGACGTTGGCGAAAAGCAAAAATAAGTGGCTTATGATCCGTTTCGATGTGAAAAGTTCGACCTTCTAGCAGGTCTCGAAAATGTTGAACTGCCAAATACATCGCCGTGAGTTCTCGGTCGTATGTAGAGTATTGTTGCTGTGCAGAAGAAAACTTTTTAGAAAAAAATCCAAGCGGTTCAGCTACGTTGTCAACAAATTGATGAAGGGCCGCACCTGCAGCTAGATTCGATGCGTCTGTAACAAGAACCAGTTTTGCATCTGCCACGGGATGTGACAGTTTTACTGCATGAGTCAAGAGATGACGGCAAACATCAAATGCTTTTATTGTTAAGTCGGTCCATATTAGAGGTGTTTTGTCATTTTTTTTGTTACCTGGAGCCATTGCCAACAATGGAATCTGAGAACTTACGGCATGTGGAATGAACTTTCGGTTAAAGTTAATAGTCGCTATGAAACCCTTGATTACTTCAATTCGAGATGGAAGCGGCGCTATTCCGTGTTGAGTGATGAGATGGCCAAGGAACTCCAATTCTGACTGTCCGAAAATACACTATGCAACATTAATAGCTAAATTGTGGTTCGAGAGCCTTTTGAAAACTTCCAGCAGGTGATTGTGGTGTTCTTCAATGTCTATTGAAGCTACACAAATACGGCCATGTACGAAAATACAAACTCCAGTCCACGTAGAACTTCATGAACCAAGCGTTGAAGCGTCTGTGCTGCATTGCACAGCCCAAATGTCATATGCGTAAACTCGTACAATCCAAATGGCGTAATGTGGACGTCGTCCGGATTAATTGGTACCTGGTGGAATGCCTTTTGTAAATCAATTTTTGAAAAAATTGTCTTACCATGCAGGATGTTGGTGAAGTCGTGAAAGTATGGTAACGGATATCGATCTGGCAAGGTTATTGCATTTAAGCCTCTATAGTCTCCACAAGGCCGCCATGAACCATCTGGTTTTTGAACCATGTGGAGTGGGCTTGACCAATTTGATTTTGAAGGACGGCATATTCCGGCTTGCATGAGTAACTCGAATTCTTTTTTGGCAGCATTTAGTTTGTCAGGCGGTAAGCGGCGAGCTCGAGCTGAACAGGGTGGGCCGTTTGTCTCTATAAAATGTAATGCCTTGGAGTTCGTAGATGCACCAGGTGGTGCAAGCCGCGTGATGTTGGGAAACTTCAATATGATGTTGGCAAAAGGACCGTTTCGGTTGATGAGTTGTAGAGATGGTACATGGCTAGAAATAGCTGAGAGCGACATTGAAGTTACCTTTGTTCGGGAATCGACCAAGCGAGATCTCTTTACATCAACCATTAAATCATGATGTTTCAAGAAATCTGCACCAATAATGTGAGAGGTGACATCAGCGACAATAAAGGTCCAAACGAATGGGCGACGAAGACCAAGATTGAGTTCATGTGTAACCTCTCCATATACCTTGATATGAGAACCATTGACGGCGAAAAGTTGCAGTGAAGTTGGGCGAATATTTTTGAATGATGGCGATGGTGGTAAACAGGACACTTCAGCGCCGGTGTCGATAAGGAAAGACGTGTTGGTTAATTGTTCGTGTATGCGTAGTCGGTTGATCAAAGCTGAAGGTCGCTGTAGCTGACGTGTTGCTTCGGCAACATTGAGTCATTGCTAGTTTGACTGCGACACAGTCGTTGATGCTCGTCGAAATCGGCATGGTGGACGACAGCTTAAAGCTTTGTTGCCGAAGGTACGATGAAAGTAACAATCATCAAATTGTTCAATAGAGGCATCTCGTCTACGCTGGCTTGATGCTCGAGGCTGGAACGGGCGTGATGGTGTGCGATTACGTGTTTGGCGAGTTTGGCGTGGTTGGTTTCGATGAGCCAGCAATCTAGAAAATTCCGAAACAAGCTGAGAGACGTCAGATGAGGGCGATGGAACATCAAGTTGGATTTCGCTGCTCCCTATTGATGTATTTTGAGGAGCTACAGCGTTTAGTTGGCGAAGATCGATGCTCTCCATAACTGTATCAGCTATTTGTGTTTTTTCGGCTGCTGAGCCTTTAACCATGATGGCCACGGTCTGTACTGAAGGAGGGAGGCGAGCAGCCCACAGATCCATGAGAACTTGTTCACTTAGAGCTCCTTTTGCAGCCTGGGCCATCTTGTAGTAAAGTTGACTAGGTTTTCTATCAGCAAAGTAATTACTCAAATGAACCTTAATGTACTCATATTTTTCTTGATTTGGAGCAGCGTCGATGATAGGTCTTAGCTCTGTTATGCGCGCAGGAGGCAACTGTGAGCATACGGTGTCGAATTTTCTTGAGTCTTGGCTAATTCCTGATGCTCGAAAAAAGAAATTCAAAAGGTAGAACCAATTATCGACATCAGATTTGACGAATGAGGGCATCTGAAGACGGGCAAAATAGTTTGCTGATACCTCCATTTGTTTTTTTTTTTTTTTTTTTTATTTGTGCGCGCACTAAAGGGGTTGTGACTACCCTTAATATGTTGAACACAGTGCGAGCTTTAGGAAAATAGGGAAGGATTTAAGAGGAGGAACCGATGCACATTGGTTTTGAAGTTCTGAATATTAAAATGGGGGGGAAAGATAGAGTCGGGTAAAGCATTCCACATTCGCGTGGTGCGGGAAAAGAAAGAATCCCTGAACTTGACAGTACGTCCGAAGTTGGGCTCAAGGGTAAACTGATGGGCATTCCTAGCAGCGCGAGTATTACGGTTGAATTGTTTAAGGGGAGGAATGCAACTGGCTATTTCGCTAGAGCACTGTTTATGAAAATAACGATAAATAATGAAATACAAGAAACATTGCGGCGGTGTTCTAGAGAAGCAAATGTATCAGTTATATTTCTTTCACCTATCATTTTCATAGCTCTTCTTTGAATTCTATCCAATAGGCTTAAATGGGTTATTGGAGCACCTGCCCAAACATGAGAGTTGTACTCGAGTTTTGGACGAATAAAGGCTTTATAGATTACAGCCAGATCAGAAGGGGAGAAAAATTTCTTGCATCGCCGAAGAAAACCTAAGCACTTAGCAGCATTTTTGGCGACGTCGAATATGTGGTCATTCCACAGAAGGTGGTCTGTTATACACATACCGAGGACTGAAAGCTTTTCGGTTTCCTCAATGCAAGTGCCACTCATGGATAGTGGCATGGGGGGTGGGTTTCTGTTAGACGACAGTAGACAGCATTGGGTTTTTGAAGCATTAAATTCCACTCGGTTTTTAATTCCCCATTGAACAATGCTGTCAAGATCGGAATTTAATGAGCTAATCATACGCTGCCGTTCAAGTTCCACATCCGAAGGACATGGATGTGAATCTGAAAACGAATATGAGAAGCTGAGGGTGCTGTCATCAGCGAAACAGTTTAATGGATTAGACGTTTCAGACAGAAGATCATTTATGAATATAAGGAAGAGAGTCGGAGACAAAACGGAGCCCTGGGGCACACCAGCATTTATTTTGTGAATTTTAGACTTGAAACCGTCCAATACAACTTGTATTGAACGGTCCGAAAGGTAATTTCTAATCCAACGAAGAAGAGATTCATCGAAACCAAATGCGCGCATTTTCGATAAGAGAGCTTGATGCCAAACTCTATCAAACGCTTTTGAAATATCAAGGGCAATAATCTTACTTTCTCCAAAACGATGTAAAGATGTGTTCCACTGTTCGGTGAGATATACCATCAGATCACCAGTGGACCTATTGCTACGAAAGCCGTACTGCCGGTCATTAAGAAGCTTTCGTTCCTCGAGATATTTCTTTAGCTGGAAATTAATCAGCGTTTCCATGACCTTGGAAAGAAGGGACGTAAGTGCAATTGGTCGATAGTTTAAGGGTGAGGAAGATACGCCTTTTTTAGGGATAGGCTGGACAAATGCTGTTTTCCATCCACTCGGAAAGAGACCAGTAGAATAGGACAGATGGAAAAGCTTACGTAGTGGTTTTGCCAGCGTTGAAGAACACCTCTTCAGAACAATGGGAGGGATACTATCCGGGCCAGCGGATTTGTGTACGTCGAGATCTTTTAGAACTCTAGCAACTGCACGAGTGCGAAAGAAGATTTGTCCCATGAAATCATTTACGCTCTCAAGTACAGGGGGAGTCATAACACTTTCTGGCAGCGTCGAATTAACAGCAAACTGTGCTGCAAGCAAATTGGCTTTATCTATCGAGCTGACAAAAGGTGTATCGTTGAAGACGAGCGTTGGAACCGACGACGAAGTAGCATTTCGTATATTCTTTGCAAATGACCAAAAATTTTTACTACCTGTGGGACATTGTAGTATTTTTTGCCTTAATTTCTGGTCATGCAAAAATTTGGTTCGTCGAATATGAACATTACAGGTCTTTCTAGCTTGTTTGAACTTATTGCGGTTTTCCTCAGTAGGGTTGGCTTTATAACATCGGAAACTTACTTCTCTGACCCTAATAACCTCTTTACAGCTCGAATCAAACCATGAGTTTTCCTTGGGTTTGATAGATTTTACCCTATTCGGGATAAAATTTCTCATTCCACAAAGAATTAAATTTGTGATCATATCTGCACTGGCATCTACGTCACTATCGAGGAAGCATAGTGACCAGTTAAAGTTACTGAAGAAACCGTTGAGACCGTCCCAGTTGGCTTTCTCGTATTGCCAAACGGTTCTCGTTGGTACTTTCTCTTTAACTGAGTTTTGTTGGCACGAGAAATTAGCAGATATGACACAATGGTCTGATGAGCCTAGAGGCGAAAATACACTAATAGTGTATTTATTAGGGTCAGAGGTAAGAAACAAGTCTAGTGTGTTGGCGGATTGACCTGCAACATCAGGGATTCGAGTTGGCTCGTTAACAAGCTGAGTCAGGTGGTTTAACTCAGCAAAGAGCTCAACATACCTTCCTTCGGGTGTTGTCTGGCCAGAAAAGCGAAGCCAACTAGAATTGTGTACATTGAAATCGCCCGCAATGACGATTTCAGTGTGAGGATAATGGGCAACAATTCTTAGGATGGAGTCGGACAGAGCATCAAATTCGTTAAAAGTTGAATTTCTGTCCAGATTTGGGCTCCGATAAATAAAACAGGAATGAATGATGTGCTTATTGACCGTAAATTTGAACCACATGAAGTTAAAATTTGTGTTTGAGCACAAACCATATTGTGGTTGAAGTTGGTACGCAACATCATTCCTTATATAAACAGCGAGACCGTGATGGGGAAAGAATAATGGCACTAAATTATAACCAGGCAGATTGAATTCCGTATGATCGGAGTTTTCTCCTACCTGAGTTTCACTCAGTGCCAAAACGGCTGGCCTGCTTTGCGCAGTATAGACGTATACAGCACAGAAATTCTGTCTAATCCCCCGAATGTTGCTAAAGTCGACTCTAAATTCACCCACCATTTCAATAAAAACAAAAACTAACTAAAACCAAATCAGACAATTAACTAAGATGAATGTCTAATCTTAATCCCAATTTGAACTTTACTATAACAAACTATCGCCAGTGTTATGCCTTGGCGACATACTGCTACAGATCCGGCCCTGGTTACTAAGAAAAGACAAACACCTATTTATCTAATATCATGACAGCTTAATCCCTGCGAGTACGGTGAGGGGATACCTACACAATGCAACAGCAATTAAGCTTACACGACTGTGAGAGATAATGGGTAAGGAGAAGGAAGGAATTTACCGCTCTGTGTTATGATGATGATGTTGAACGTTGCTCTCAGGTGGAACAGCTCCAGCGGGGGCGTTGTTTTGAATTTCTTCGTTAGGCATCACGTCGGGGTCACCAATTTGGATTCTTGAATCCAATATTTTAAAAAATCAAAAGAAAAGAGCTTATAAAACAAAATAACTTATTTTATTAATATAAAAGATTTAAAGCGAAACGAGTTGTTATTAGTTACTAAGGAATAACTTGAATGAAAAATAATTAAGAATTTTTAGAATATTTTAGAATTTTACAAATAGCGTTTAAAACAAAATACGATGTTTTTGAATATCAAAACTAGAGTTAAATATGAACAAGTGTTATAAATATTTGAGTAAAAAATTCAACGTTGAAGTTGAAATGAACTATACCGCCACATGTATAGTGGTCCCAAACATTGAATTTAGGTTTAAACGGCAGAGTGATCTCGGTTAACCTTAACTAAAAATGGAACTCAGTCCAAGGTTTAAACGAAACTGTGAAACCGAATAATGGCTCTCCCAAACCAATGCGAAACATTCGGTGTGGCGAAGAAGCAAAAATTAATTTACATGGTGATAAATGAGAGTGCCCACACCAATGCAGCGGAGAAACATTCGCATTTCAAAATGTATTTACAGGCTGATAAATGAGAGTGCCCACACCAACTGCGAATGTTTCTTCGCCGCACCGAATGTTTCGCATTGGTTTGGGACGGCCTTAAATTGTTGATCTGAAGTTTAAACCAAAAGTGGAGTTTAAACTTGCACTGTGAAACTGGGGGTTAGTCTTAAGATTAGACCGCACAGAACTGCACCGGAACTACACTTCACCACGCGGCAAAACATTATTTGTATGAAATTGTATGAGCTATATCGCACTAAGCGGCAACTGAACTTCATACAATTTCATACTAATTATTTTGAATCGCAGTTCCGCTGCAGTGCAGTTCCGCCTGGTGCGGTCTAACCTTTATACCTTTCTTAACGCTCTTGCGTTTTTTTATTTAGTAGTTCATCAATGCGATAAAAAAACATAATGAACTTCATTATAATATAATTGAACATAACATATGGAAAAATTAACTATTTAAAAAAATAATTTTATTTTAAGATCTTGAAGACTTTTCCATTCAATTAAATTCACCTTCATATTTGTATGAACTCTTGTTTTCATTTATTCCAAGTTTCAACATTAGCATAACATCTTTTATGAGAATACATTTCTCCTTTTATAAAAATGACTATTACTTTTTTGTTTGAAGTCACATCGAATTAATTTTTATTTTATTGGATTCGGCATTAAAAACTACCCTAATATCATGTGATATATGCTTGGGTTGCAACATAATAAATATTTTAGTGTAATAAACTCAAACCTCCCCCTAATCACCTACTTTCACCCCTTTTAAAAGCGACTTATAAAAAATCCAATGCGAGAATTTCTTGAAACTTTAGATATGCTATAGAGGGTGAAATTCTGCGTCGATAACCGTCTTAAGATTTTATGTATTACATTTTTTGAGGTTTTGGCACTATTTTTACTTTAACTCATAACAATATAAGCGTACTAGACAAATTTTATACTAAGACATATTTCAACTCGTATCTTCCAAACTATTGTTCTACAAAAACAGCTGCAAAACCTTATTTGTGCAGGATTGTATTAACTATAATTTGTGCCTTGACATTTTTTCTGTAAAGCTGATAACTTTTGAGATATTGAAAAAAACAGGTGTGAATTCTCTTTTAACCTCTTTTACCCCCTCCCCCTCACGAACAAATTGTGGGTGAACACATATTAAGGGCATCTAAATAAAGCTTTCCACAAAAATTCAGATTTTTACAATTTGTTTTCTAATTTTTCTGGGTAAAAAATAAAATATCGAAAACAGTGTGCAGGCACCTTTAAAGCAGGATTTGAACATGTTCCGCCACAGTAATTCTGGGAAACTTTAAACCAAAGTACTCTTAAATCATATACTTTCGATTAGTATGTGTTAGATAGAGTTATCTTTCCGTTGCCACTCAAGTCTGAAAAATGGGAGCTAGTTGCAGGCTTAAAAGGAAAGCGTCTTCACATCAAACTGCTGAATTTTCAAATTCTTCGATGCAGCCATGGCTAACAATAAGCGAACTGTATCATAGCGTGCAACTGGACTGAAAGTTTCGTTGAAGTCGATAACCTTTTGGTGCGCATAGCCTTTTGCAACAAGGCGAGCTTTATAACGAGGACTGCTTCCATCAATAGAGTCTTAATCGGAATACCCAACGGTTCTGCACAACTTTTGTACTAGCTGGTCGAGTAACAAGGTCCCAAGTTTGGTTTTCTTTCAGAGAATTCAGTTTTTCCTGCATAGCTGCAAACCACTGCTTGCTTTCTGGTGACTTCATTGATTCTTGATAAGATGTTGGATTCTCGGATGACTGACCTATTTCAACAAACATCACATACTCGTTCATCCAGGCTGGTTTCTTCTTTTCTCGCGAACTGATTCGAACTTTCTGGACTGTGGTCTCTTCGTTGTCTTCCTCATCGTTCATGCTTTCATATTCACCACTGGTATCGTTGTCTTCGATTATATGTTCTGTGGATGTACTTTCATCTTTTATTTCAGGATTCTCTTCGATGATTTCTCGTTCTGATGATTTTTCATTTTCAACTGATGTTTCGCAGTCTTCCCTACTTAGGCTCATGGCGCTTACCACTTCAGGCTTGAAGATATATAACATCATGACTGCAGACTACTTTTCTGAGTTTCGGAATACATACCGGATAACCATCTTTATCATTAACACATCCAACTAAATTTCCAAACAACGCTTTTGGGTCAAATTTCTTGCGACGTTCTTTCGGAACATGTACGTTATGTAGTTGGAGCATTGAAAAATGGATGTTATATCCAGTGCCAAAGATTTTTAAATGCTCCAACTTTCCACACTCTGGCACTTTATTATCCACTTCAGTTGGACCGGTACGGTTTAGAATGTATGCAGCTGTATTGCATGCCTCAGCCCACAATGCCTTGGACAATTTGCTTGGAAGTCGCATGGATCTCGCTGCTTCAACTATAGTGTGATTCTCTCTTTCAGCTGCCCCGTTTTGTTGTGGTGTGTAAGGGGGTCCAATGCAGTATTAAATACCACGTTTTGCAAGCACTTCAGCGACATCTTTGTTATCGAACTCCTTACCACCATCGCATCTAATACTACGTTTCCAACAACCACTAAACCGAGATTTAGGTAATGAGATTTGTTTGGTGTTTCCACTGCACAAAAAGAGGATTAGGGCAAAACATTCAAATGATGTTTCATTTTTTTGATATGAAGTGGAAGTTAGATAGATAGTTTTTGTTTACATTTCCATCTGTCAATAAACGAAAATAGCTCGGTTCCACAATTATTCTTCGACAAAAAAGTTTGTTTGATTTGACAAACTATTGTTTCCAAGTAGATTTGAATGAGTTTTATTTGAAATCTTCATTTAAGGAGATTAAAATTTGTATAGTAAATCTTGTAGATTTCAAGGAGATTTGTGATAATCTTGCTAAATCTCGGTTTAGTGTCTGGTGGAAACGTAGTATAAACTTCTTGACAGTATGTCCATTGGTTTTTGCTTCGTTCAAGAATTGCTCCAGCGAATGGCAAACTTCGCTTTTATGCTTCAGAAAGAACAACCTTCGGAATTTACTATAGTCGTCCTTGAAGCAAACATAGTACCGAGCACCGCCCACAGATGTTGTTTGAACTGGGCCCATAACCTGTTGTAAATTACGAAAAATATATTTAGAGAGCACAAAAAGTAAAAAGTTCTTTATTCAGTTAAATTCAAATTCGTAAAGTATTATACAAAGACAAAGACAGATATAGAACTGCTGGAGTTTAGGTTGCGTACTCATGTACGATTTACACAGCTTAATTCATTTGGTGATTTATACGCATCGCTGTTCCAAACCCCCACCCCTGCCAAAGGCTGAAAAAGATACCTGCCAGACGGCTGTTTTCGATACCACGATATATGCACCTACAAACCCTCATTCTCATATTTTAGCCATACACGGCCGAGCCGAACAGCTCGGAGCCATTTGGCTCCGGTCTATTTGGCCACGGTCCAAATTTGGGTCCCATACACAGCCGAGCCGAACCAATTTTGGCAGTCCAAATAAAAAACGTCAGCGGTGCGTCCAATGCAGAAACCACAAGTCGACTGTACTGAACTTATTATGAAAGTTGCCCAATCAGGAACCAAGAAAATTCTTAAAATCTGAATTTTGTGTTTTGTATTGAACATGACAAAACTTGACAAAACTTGACAAAAAAGAGAATGAGACAGTTAGATCTTTTTGGTGAAAATTGTATTCTACAATTTAATGAGATAGAGTGAGAAAGTGGGATTTTATTATTTAGTGACGGTGGAGCGATTGGAAAGTTGGAAGCAAACAGAACTGCTCGGCTTGCTGATTCCCCACACACGAAAGAGCCGAACATTGGTTCGGAGGTTTGTGTTCGGGGATTTTGGACTGGCTGAATATCCAAATTTTTCGGCCAACCAAACGAAGCCATCTGAGTTTTCCCACTCACGGCCAATTTTGGTTCGGCTCCGGGCCGTTCGGCTCGTTGGTTCGGTCGTGTATGGCCAGCTTTATACTATAACTTTTGCGAGCGCTCGTAAATGTGCATTAATATTGCTTGGTGAATAGGCTTATGAGGCCCTTAAGTTATGATCGCTCGGTGAATACCAGCCTGAATGAAATATCAAATCGAAAAGAAATCTTTCTTCACGCGCTGAGATGCTGTTTTTTTTGTGTTAATAGTTTCTACATTTAAGGCTGTACATAGACCTGCGTCTGCCAAAATGTACTAAAGAGCCCTTTCACACAGGGAAACCAGTTGCTGGAGATTTTGTTGACGTTTTCCTTTAATTTCCTTGTACTTTTCACACAAGGGGCCTTACCAATAATCAAATTTAGAAGGACTTAAATATTCCAGTAAAATTAACCGTAATTGTATTGATCCCAAATAATGTACTGTTCATGGAATGCTTAATTTTTTGCAGTCAATCCCATATTTGATTCATTATTAAGAGTTAACTTAAATATTAAGGTCGTACCATGTATAGATTCCATACCATTATGGTTCATTTTAGGCCGTGTGTCAATTGCGTTAAAATTTTGGTTAAATTTGATCCCAGTTAAATTTGATCCGATTTTATAGGGGTGAATAAAATTGGAGGGTTTTGCTGTGGAATATTTTAAAACATACGTTCCTTGCGATAAAGGAACCTATCCGTGACGGTGTCAACCTATCCAAAAATGTTCAAATACCTTGATTTGTTGTTGCAATAGCTTTAAGGCTTAACTACATAGACCTACTTTTGTACAAAAGCACAAAAGTGAGAAATTAAAATGCTTGCAAAAAACCAGAGGAAAATTGTTCTGACACATAAACTAAACCACCATGCACAATTTTCCATTGTTTTTTTGCAAGCAGGTGTCTTCAGAATAGATATTTATTTCTCACTTTTGTACTTTTGTACAAAAGTAGGCCTCCCAACTAACATTTCAGCTTCGGTTCGGCTTAATAGAATAGGCTTTAGAAGTTCCATAAGACATTTGTAAAGCTTACTTAAGCATAAAAAGGAGAATGTTATACAAGCTAATATAGCTTGTATACGTGATTTCGGAAATTCTTCTTATAACTTATTCACAGATCTTTTAAAAGTAGCAGATTGTATAAAAGCCTAGTTTTTCTAGTTGATTTGATTGTTATTATAATTTTTTCTATTTTTAAACTGCTCATTAAGAATTTAAAATCAATTTATTTAGATACTTAAATAAATTATGGTCTTCACTTTAAGTAGAACTAAAACATAAAAGCTGACCGTGACGTCACATAAATACCCAGATATACGAAAATGCCGAATGTTATGTTTATCTGATGAGGATAAACCTCGTTTCTGTTTATCGTGCATTGAAGCTTATGTCTTAAACCAACGAAAAGTAGCTTTCCGAATGCTCAAAAAGACAAATCAAGTAAAATGAATTATCTTTCTCTCCACGTGTTCAATTTATTCAATATACATATATAATTATAAATGCGAATAGAGTTTTTTTTTAAAGCTTCTTTAAAATGACCGTAGTAGCCCGTAGCGTAATGGTTAGTGCGTTCGACTGTCACGCTGGAGGTCTGGGATCGCTTCCCAGCCTCGTCCATACCTAAAAACTAAAAAAGTTTTTTTCAGGGCTACTAACTCTTGCGAGGAATTGACAAATCCTCCAAGAGTATCACTTGTCACGAATAAGTGCTTCTCGTCTAGCCGTTCGGATTCGGCATAAAATTGTAGGTCCCTTCCATTCCTGTCGAAAGGCGCACACAGGAATGGTTGCGAGTTGTTAGTCACTAGGCCCTGGTTCTTCATGAGCCGTTGTGCCTGCCACCCGATTTATATTTAAAATGACTTATACAAATTCGAGCTTCTTTATTATAGATGGACACATTGGCCACGTTGGGGTAGGTCACCAATGGCCACGTTCGAGTAATAAGCAGATACGTATCTGAGATACGTTAGAATCTGATATGTTTTCGAACGACCAAGACCGGATACGTAACCAAACCAAACAGAACTAAGAAAATGAACAGATGAGATATCAGCTGTTAGTATAATCCAAACAAATCCGAAAATTTTTGGGATAGCTTTAGATATCTTTTTGACATCAGCTGTTTGGTTCGTCAGCTGACTTTTCCTTAGGCATTACAACAACACGAACAAATGCAGATACCTTTGGTTAGGTATCCGAACGCGGCCAATGGTATCTAGATTTGTTCGAGTTGTTGTAATGCCTAAAGAAAATACCAGCCGACGAACCAAACAGCTGATATCAAAAACAAATCTAAGGCTATCCCAAAAATGTTCGGATCTGTTTGGATTAAGACTCTCCCAAACCAACGCGGAACATTCGCTATGCAGGGCGAATCATTCACAATCATACAAAATAAATGACAAATAAATAATGCTAAACAATAACAAAAACTGCTGTCGGCGCATGTTCCGCGCCGCTTTCGCGTTCGTTTGGGAGAGATACTTCATACTAACAGCTGATATCTCACCTGTTTATTTCCTTGGTTTTCGATTGGTTTGGTTACATATAAGGTTTTGGTCGTTCGAAAACGTAGCAGATGCTAAAGTCTGCCTACCACCCGAACGTGGCCATTCTTTTATGATTCTTTAGTAAGACTTAACAAGCCGTATCGAAGTATTCAATAAAGCTTATTGAAAATGGTAACAGAAAACTTTTAAAGGCAGCAACTTATATCAAAATTGTATGCAGCCTTTTTAAAGTGACATCTTCAATCATCTTCTGTAATATCAATTTTAGTAGCCTATGCGAGTGACAGCTCGCAAACTCGGTAAGTCTTCTTTTTTTTATTTCTATTCGGCTTTAAAGAAGCAGCTATCCAGCTCGTTATAGTAGTAGTAGTAGTAGTAGTAAAGTGTGATTTTATTGGCATTTAAAATTAATAATCATAAGTAATTACACAATGCTTAGTACAAAACAAATATTCACAATAGGACATTGGCATTATGCCGTCAGCCGAAAAAAGAGTTCTTTTATAAAGCAGTAAGGTTCTTTGTTAATTTATAATTTATAGTAAAATACAAAAAAGAGAAAACGAATAAATAAATAAATATAAGTACTAAAAGTTAAAATGATTCGTTAATAATTTGTTGCCGATATTTTAGTGCAGATTTCAGGTAGTTGTAGAGGATATTCCAATTTTCACCATTTAATGCGTGAATAATTTCATTTGTTGAAAGTGTAGTTTTTTCCCAAAATGACCTTCGGATCGAATTTAGAATGGGACAGATGCCAATTACGTGGCCTATATCTTCTCTGCATCGCAGGTTGCATAACGTGCATTCAGGACTTCTATCATCTCTATATGGCAAGTAGTTCAGGTTAATAAGCTCACCCCTGGCTTTAAAAACTGTTGATATAAAATCAAGTGTTTCGGTCATCGAAATAATTTTTTTCGGCAAGATCATGATTCAGCAATTTATAAAAAGTTCTTGATTGGCTATGTTGGCTTTGTTCTTTGAAGTTACTTCTTGTTGATTCTTCAATTTTCACTAAAAGCACCTGAAGGGTGCCACTGAAAGTTCTTTCATTGTGTTGGGGAAATTGAATACCATGGCGGTCACCCAATCACGTCCATTCAGTGAAGAATTGAAGATTTCTGTCTTTGAGAAATAAGACTATTTTATTTGTAAGCCGATGGGTTGGTTGATTCAGAATTTTTAAAATATATGAAAAATGCAGCTGAAGTGTGTGTATATAGAGAGGCGGTAGACCAGGTTCTATGTGTAACATATACGTTGGCGTATTTTCTGGAAGTCTGAAGATTCTCTTGATGAAATATCTAAGAAGTTTTTCTACATCATCAAACTCGAAAACACCCCAAATTTGTGCTGCGTAGAACATAATTGATCACATGACTGCTTCGAAGATTTTATATTTTGCACTAGGTGCAATATTTTGTTTGCTCAGAACGTTTTTCCAAGTGCAGTTTATTGCTCGCTTTGACTCCTGTAGTTTTACTTGAAGGTGTTTCTTAAATGACAATGTTGAAGTGATCAGAACTCCAAGGTACTTGTATTCTTTCACTGTTTCAAGTTTTTCATTTTGCCATGTCCAGCATTCATCCCTCGCGTGCCGACCTGTTCCATTTCGGAATATCATTGCTTTTGATTTGCTTGTGTTTAATTGAAGGTTCCACAGTGTACAGTAGTGTTGCAACTTATTTATCATTAATTGTAGCATGTTTGGGGTTTCAGCAAGTATGACAATGTCATCGGCATAAAGTAAGAGTTTTATTGAAAGTCCTTCAAACGTTATTCCTCCGGGCAGAGCGGTGGTCAGGTCATCCAAATAAATTGAAAAGAGGAGCGGGCTCAATAGACATCCTTGTTTAACTCCTGTTGTTGATTCGAACCAATTGGAGAGAATATTTCCATCCCACACTGCAGATTTGATTTCTTCATAGATCTTTTGTAAAATATTTAACATTTTAGTTGAAACTCCGAGGTTGCTTAGTTTGTAGAAAAGGGCTCTTCTGTCGATACAATCGAAAGCAGCCTTGAAGTCTACGAAGAACGCATATAGTTTTTTCCCCTTGTCCATATACAACCGAGCGATACTTGTCAGAGAAAAAATGTTATCAACTGTGATGTATTCTTTCCGAAAGCCGGCTTGGAACTCGCTTAGAAGGTTGTTATCGTTTATCCAATCTGTAAGGCGATCCAGTAAAATTCCCGTAAAGATTTTAGTAATCGCATTTAAAAACGAAATGCCCCTTTAGTTACTCGGTTCATTCGTTATATGTATAAGAAATTTAATTCCGCCGAAGGCCGTACCGAAGCTTTATATATAGTGAAACCTGCGGCACATCAATATTTTTAAGCTAAAAGAAGCTGAAGTGTTAGTTGGGCTATGTAGTTAAGCCTTTATTAAGAGGAATTACAACACTAATCTGTTCAAATCGCTTTGGATAAGATCTTGAACGCGGAAATTGCATTTTGATAGTGGCAGTCATGAACCTAGTATACCAGGACTGCTAGTCGATCGTCATTCTCATTTGTTAGGCATAACACACAAGACGCAACTTTTGGTTTGCATTGTCCCGATCTACATTGCCCGATTTTTCCACGAAGATTTTTTCAGAAATCGTGTAAAATGTACACACAGAACGATTTTTTCCTTAAGATTTTTTCCTTGTCTTCTTCATTTTTTTATTTCTGTGCTCTTCATTTTGCATTGTTATTCACTCACACCATCAAACCAACGGCACACTGACACCGAACACACACAAAAAAATGGAAAGAGATGTTGTGGACGCCCAAAGTGTGCCAACAATTGTCAAAAGAGTTGCCTCCTGTAGATTTACTTTTAGTGTAAGCCGACTATAAAATGGTTGACTAGTCTGGCACCCTCTGCGTTGTCATAGATAAACTATCTTTGAAACAGAATTCGAAATGTCATCGACTCCGAAAACTAAGAGTCTGTACTGTCAAGTGTCAAAGTGGTTAGGAAAAAACGTGGTATTCCTTGACTTGTCAAATATATAACAATAGTTGAACGAGCAAGATACTCGCAAGGAAATTTTAAACGTTAGGCCAGAAAAAAAAGTAATTTTAATTTGCAAGGTTAAATGTGATAAATTCACTTTTTTCTAACTTTTTTTTGTTAACTAGTTTAAAGATCCTGCGAGAGCTATCCCTTTTCTTAGATTTGCTAATGTGTCCGGATTGTCTCAAATATAATTTTTTTACAAATACAACAAAATAAAATAGGGTGAGTTTGTGAAGATGTTTTTTATTACAAGTGTGTGCTTAAAGTGTGACATTTTGTAGGTTAACTATTTTCTGGCGGTCACAGTTTGGCAGCAGAGCACTGGACCGCCACGGATTTTTTTTTTGATTCCACAAGATTTTGTGTGTGCCCCCACGTTCTTTTTTTTTCGTCCGCCATCTTGTTTGTATGGTTCATCTACCATTTTAAACGTCTCAGCGATTGCTGCCTGGCATCACTCATCATTGGTTGGCCGAATGGTTACTTTAAAACTGCTGAGTCACTATACGATTTCACTCTCAACTGGATTGCCATTTATGTCCACAGGAGCCCCGTGTACGCTTATACAACTTTGCCATAAGATCCAGCGCAGTGAGTCTGTTTAAACAAAAACAAGTATTTATAAGACAATTTTTTTTACGAAAGAAACTTACATAAAACAACAAAAGTCAAAATATCGAGACAAGTTTCCTGATAAAACTTTGATTGTGGAACGGACTATTTTCCACTTGGAACTCCAGTATTTGTGTTGTGGTGTCCTTTTTTTGTTTTTTTTTGTGTTGGCGTTGGAGTTTTTTTTTTTAATACGTTTAATAATTTTTTTTTTGATTTAATACTATATTCACATTTTTCCATTTTTTGTATCATAATTTATAAATTTATTTTGTAAGTGAAAGGTATTGTTTCCTTCGATATTTATTCGCGTCCAATTCTAAGATTTCAAATTATTTTTGTCCACCTCCAGAGAGCTCCTTGTAGGTAGGAAATTGTACTGTCGCGCCTATATTTTATCCCGTATATGGTACCAAAAAAGGGTACTATTAACATCCTTCGTAGGAAACATCTCCGGATCACCTTTTCGTTGATTTATTTGTTGACTTTTTCCAGTGGTTATGTTACTGCGAAATATAAAGATTATATTGTTAATAGTTTAGTTTTTTTTTTTGTTGAGGTTATGATTTGTTTTGTTTTGGTTAATTTATTTTTGATTCCCTTTCAATTAAACGTAATATTAAATGCTAAATTTATTCTAAAATAAAACTTCAATAAACGCCTTTTATGGTTGAACTTCATGTTTTTGTTTGTTTCGTGTAAACGGAACATGATTTTTTGAAAAGAAAATTTCAGGGGTGCCTAAGGTAGCCAAGTTCTTTCGGTGAAGATGGTATGATCTGAAGCCGATCATCCACCATCGTTGGGGAAATCTAAACATGGCCGCAGATTTCCATGGTTGGGTGGGTAATGGCCACACTGCAACAACATCCGCAGTGCCCTTGGGTGTGGTAAGTGTCCGTCCGCTTTTTCACCTTTTGTGAGTTCAGGCCTGATATGTGTTTTTGTTGCTGGTGAGGTTAAGTTTCGGAGGCAAGATCCCCCCCATTCCGGCGAGCTAAATGCCGTGCTTCGCAAGCAGGCCGCGTCCCTCGGAACTAAGCATTCATTTCCTTTTCCGAACACTTCCTTTTTTTTTGGTTTCCTACCTATTCCTTTTTCTTACCCTACCTCTACACTAATTCCTTTTCCTTCCCCTCCTCTTGCCACGCAACAGAGGATAACAGAGAACATAAACAGACTGGAAAAATCGTTCGAGTTTTGTGGTACAAACAATATGATTCCTACCCCTCACTTTTCACTCCCTTCACCCACAAACAAAAGATCGGCACTGAAAAAATCATTCAATATACCCCGGGACATTAGAATAATTTCGCATTTGAGTGTGAATATGTTTCTTTATTCATTTTATGGTGGATTTACATGTATCTGCATTTGGTTTCTGCACAAAATAAGGGATGCCAAATACAAAATTTATATTTGTTAGATAGAGAGAAAAGATCAAAATGCAGAAGAACTTCGTTTCTGCATTATAGGAAAGTACCATAATGCAGAAATGAAGACGAACATGTTCATCTTCTTGATGGTTCTCTTACACTCGATCGGATATTTTGTATACATCTGTCCTGCTCTAGTTTTCTGCATAATGCAGACGCAGATACATGTAAATCCACCATTAGATATTCAAAATATTTGGAATAAGAATATTGTGTTTCCTTATTCAATAAAATACTTGGGATAAACCTGTTAGCAAAAACGCAAGACACAAAGTTATAGTTATTGTATTTATTGAATATAAGAAAGTATTAATGTTAAACAATGAAAAAGTATTTGAGTTAAAAGAATAAGTTAAATTGAGATTGAGATGCGTAATGGATGGCGGTTAAATTAGAAGTGACGCCTTGCATAGATAGAAGTATGTATCTCACAAATAAAAGAGTTCAGAGATACATCTTGGTTCATCGCTTTCGCTTAGTTCTGTTTGTTTGCTTCAAAACTCCTCCTCGATGAGCCACTATTTAAAAAGATTAAGTTAACAGGTCCTTGCGGCTTTATGTCTTGATATTTCGTTCTTGTCGTTCAGTTTAGTTTTAAACACCCATTTCGAACCGATTGCTTTTCTACCTTCTGGCAAAGTTGTTAGTGTCCAAGTTTTATTTTATTTGTGGGATGCCATCTCTTCATCCATAGCTTTCTTTCATTCCTAAATTTGCACAGCTTCTTTGTAGTCTTTAGGCTTCTCCAAAATCATGGATACCGTATCTACAATATAATCGTTAAGATGGGCTGGTAGCTTACCTTGCGTTTGCCGTCCCGAGCGTCGTGTTACAGTTCCTTCCAGATTTACAGAATTTGGTTCATCAAAACCAAAAAACTCATCGTCACTGGAACTATCGTCAGCCAGAACTTCACCTGAATTGTTTCCATCAGAATCAGGAACATCGGAACCAAGAGAAAGAGGCATCAGAACTTCATCAAACATTTTGACAACATCATCAGGGCTTGGAACCCTGGCAGCAACTCCCTCCCTTAGTTCCAGAAAACGAGCATCACGACTTATCGTTATCTTGTCAGTTTCAAAATCTACAAAACGATATCCTTTATGTTGTTCAGAGTATCCAACGAACGTAAGCTTCTTGGCCTTACTATCCAACTTTTGACGTCTAACACTAGGGATATGCACAAACGCCTGACACCCAAACACTCGCAGATGTTGTATCGATGGTTTGGTCTTAGTCCATAACTCAAATGGCGTCTTTGAAATTGATTTAGATGGCATGCGATTATATACATAAGTTGCTGTTAGTACAGCTTCGCCTCAATAGCGTTTCGGCAAACCAGCATCCAGCAGCATACATGTAACCATCTCGATGAGAGATCTATTTTTGCGTTCAGCAACACCATTTTGCTGAGGAGAGTATGGTGTTGTAAACTGACTCGTAATGCCCTCCAAACGATAGAACTCATGTAACCTTTTGTTGTCGTACTCTCCTCCTCCATCAGATCGAATGACAATAGGTTTCCTCCCAAAACTATTTTCGACTTGACGAACATATTGTTCGATTCGTTCGGGTGCCTCTGACTTATGTTTCAAGAGAACAACTACAGCATACCTGCTATAATCATCGATCATTGTCATTATGTATCTATTACCAGATGGAGTCGGTGTTCTAATTGGGCCACACAAATCAGTATGGGCAATATCGAGAACTTTCTTTGCTTTACGTTCTAAAACTGTAGGAAATGGTTTTCGACTGATTTTTCCCTGTATGCAGCACTCACAGACATCTACACAACCACAGACTTGTATCTTTAAACCTTTCACAAGATTTTCATTTACCATACGTTTCAAAACTGCAGAATCTCGATGCCCGAAACGTCTGTGCCACTGATGTTCACAGTTTTCTTTGTGTCTTTCCGATACTAAGGAACTTCTTTCTTCAATTTTGAGTTGGTATAGATTGCCATTTCGAACTCCCATTGCTACAGCCATCCCGTTGGAATTCAGAATTCGACATCCAGTTTGGTTAAACTTTACATTTAGGCCCTTGTCAACCAATCTACTTACAGACACAAGGCTCCCCTCCAAATCCGGACCTAGCAGCACATCATGTAGAGTTATCTTCACCGGTTTCTTATCTCCATCTTTGCCCCACAAAACACCTTCGCCACGACCAGCAGTTGCAATTTGTTTTCCATCGGCCAAAGTAACGTGTGAGCCGTCAAATTCTATTAAAGATGTGAAGAAATCTCTGTTGCAAGCCATATGAGAACTGGCACCACTGTCAATCAGCCAAGAACCAGATTTTTCACCCCTAGCTACAAAAGCCTATAGGGCTTTTGTAGATGGTCTTTCCTCTTCGATGCCAAATATTTACGGCAACTTGATTGAATATGCCCCACCTTCTTGCAATAAAAACAAGTCCTAGTGTCCGCTCCACGTTTGGAAACAGTTTGCAAAGCTTTTTCGTGCTTCGTCAAAAGGCAATGAATCCTTTATTAAATTAAAAAAAAAAAACATAATTGTTGTTGCTTTTGAGAGGCGAGAACCAAATCATGGTCGTCCTATTTATCGATACCAACACGGGGAAGCATTTTATATTGCCGCCTTTCAAGGGGTATATTTTCTTCCTCTGCATCATCTTCGATGCTCCAAAAAGATGACGCCCAGTTTTCCCAGAAGTAGGAAATTTGCATGAAACATTTTTTATTTTATTATTTCAATTAAAACAGAGCTCTATTTTTATTTAATTATTATTTATTTTAAGATTTTTTTCCTTCCGAAGTCAAAAGCGAAAAGTTAACACAACTGAATATCATGAACGAATAAACAAAAATGATGAAAATTCCCAAGTTTACTCGCTAATAACCTTTCCACACTAGCCCACTGTGTATTAATACATGTCAAATTGAAAGTGGGAAAAAATTCCACGCGCCTGCCAAATTTGTGGGAAAGAAATGACTTCATATTTTGCTTCCACACTTGCTTGTAGTAATACATTACCTTAACCTAAAAAAAAAACATAGAATGTGGGATAGAATGTCAAATCATGTGGGATAGAAAGTCGGGTTGTGTCGGCTGGGCTGTCATATTTAATTTCCCCACTATTCTACATGATTTGTTTCCCACTTTTTTGACATGTATTAATACACAGTGGGCTAGTGTGGAAGGCCTTTAACTTCTACTATTTCGTTGATCAACTCTATAGTTGAAAATCAAAAGTTGTAAACGTCAACTTCGAGTGAATAAAAACTACTTCTCAAGTTGACTGTAAAAATCGCAAAGTTATGTTCAACTTTGAGTGAATAAATTAGGCCTAAGTCGTTTTTAAATTGCCGCTAGTGTATCGATTTTTTTTTAATAAAGGGAACCATCGTGATGTTGGCTTATAGCAGTCCAGGTTTAAAACGTCGATGGTGTAGTAATGTGCAAGAAGCTTAATACAAACGTCAAAATTTATCCACTTGTTAAAATTTAAACGAACTCCTGAGCAGGTTAAATTTTGACGGCTGTATTCACCTCAGTAATGTCAAAATTTAGTCATGGGATCAAATTTAACGCACTTTTAACGCGATTGACACACGGCCTTACAGAAATATTTAAGTTGTCACTAAATTTGATTATTGGTAAGGCCCAAGGAAACAAAAATTGCCGGATATTTTCGTTTGTTTCCATATAAAGTCTGTTGGCTGAACGCACATTACGGACAGTATGAGAAGGAATGTGATAAAAATCTCCTCAAACGTTGACCTGGGAGATTTTTTTCATTTCCCTTGCTTCTTGCCCTTCTCGCCAACAAACTCCCAGTTTCTAGCAACTCAGTTTCCTTGTGTGAAAGCAGCTAAAGGAAGAAGAAGTGCTGAAGACACCTGGTTGCAAAAAAAACAATTTAAAATTGTGTATGGTGACTTAATTTATCTATGTAAATAATTGTCGTATGTTTTTTTGCAAGCAGGATTCTGTAACGAACATTTGAATTTCTCACTTTTGTACTTCTGGCATTAAGTAGGTAAACGTAGTGAAAGGCTGGTGGTGATAAATCAAATTAACTTGTCCCAAATCTAGAAGGTGTTACTCACTTTGAGATCTAGATGGCGTGGAAAACAACGAGTCCCAAATTTTTGACTGAACTGTCAGCTGTCAGTCACTTTTACCGTTTTTGGATTTTGACATCTGAACTTAAATAATACAACAATATAAAAAAACACACGTGCGAGGAACGGATATCGCAAATCATTTTTGTCTTCTAAAAAAAAAATTTAAAATATTCATGAACTCTCCTACAAATTCTAACAATAGTGATGAAGCAATATCATCAAAGTCGGAACCAAGTTTAGAATCTAAACATGGTAAGTAGATGATAATATTTTCTGGTTTGTATGTTTAATAGAAAATTTGTTTTATGCTTAAATGCAACCAGATGATAAGACTTCGGATGCACCACAGCAAAATGTAAATGCCAACATCGTTGAAGATGTTACACCACCAGATCCAACAGCACGTTTAGAAAAAGATGTTTATTGCGATAAAACTGGTGACCATACAGCAGTCGTTGTAGAGCAACAAATTCTTTTGAAATCATTTCAAAGAGGTCCAGAAATATCAACTGATGGAAACACAAATGAAGGAAGTTATAATAAAAACGGATTAATTGATAGTCCCGATGATACTTCAAGCGTTAAAAATACTTACCAAGAACAAAACGATAAACATCAAATAACTGAAGAATCTTCGTTGATGGTGATTAATGAAGAACATTTAGAAACGAGCGTTGAAACATTAATTGAAAAGTCTTCTGACTTTCAGGGAACAGTCGATAACCTTATGTACGCTAGGGATCTAGAGAATAATTCTGAAGATAAACCATCAATTGACGCCCCTTTTGATATACAGTCGGATGTAATTCTTAACCCAGCCCCTACGGCAATCAAATCCGAAAAGGACCCAGATCCTAACCAGTCATCGTCTTTGGCTCTTTTAGCTCAATACGACACCGAGGACGATTCTGATGATGATGTCTGTGAAGTTCCAGCAGCACAAACATATCAAAATCGCTGTGTTGAGATTGATTCAGATTCATCGACATCAGATGTTGAATTTCTTAGTGAGATCCGCAATTCGATTAATTTGGAAATGCTCGATGTCGATAATGAAGGCGAAGATGATGATGAAGAAGAAGGCGGCAACATTCGAACCAAACGCCAACCAAAGGTTAAAGGTGAACTCCATTTAGAAGATTTGCCCCCAATTGAAGACTTACACATAACAGTTCCCGAAGAAGAATGTACGGAACTCGGTAAGATCCATTCGATCGTTGAGCAACTTGTTTTAGTGGATGCACTGCCTGGTACTGTTCCACTGGATTTGGAAACAGTATTGTTCAGAGACAAGGGCAACCAGGTATTAGGCGAAGTATTTGATGTTCTCGGGCAAGTTTCAGATCCATTGTATTGCGTTCGCTTTAATTCCAATAAGGAAATCAAAGAAAAAGGCATCGAAGTAGGCCAAACAGTATACGTTGCCCCGAGGACAAAACACACTCAGTTTGTTGTTCTGGCAAATCTAATGAAAGTTCGGGGTTCTGATGCTAGTTGGGAAAATGATGTTGAACCACCTCCAAGATTTATTGATTACTCAGACGATGAAGAAGAGCGTTCGGCAAGAAGGCCCAATAGAAAGAGGCAATCTACTGCACCAACATACGTTGGGAGAGGCTCATATACTCCAAGGAGGCCATACAGAGGTAATTACAGTGGTCGCGGTGCAGGATACCAACACCAACCACATCAAACTCAAGGAAATTATAACATTATTGGGAATAGTTGGCATTCAAATTTCTATCAACCGCCAATTTTTAACCAACCGCATTACCGGACACCTGGCCATTCGTCAGGTGGTTACATGAGGCCAACCCTCCATAATTCGTCTTATCAACAACCCCCACCGATTAATCCTGGGTTAGTTGTAAATCCCTACGCTGTATATCCACCTCCGCAAGCAATGCAACAACCTCTCTTCCCACCTCATCATCATCAACATTTACCACCACAGTGAAAGCTTTTTGTTTTGTTATCTTTTTTAATTGAAAATGAATTATTTTATGAATTATTTCACACTAAGTGAATTAATAAACCTGCATTTTAAATGTATTTAGAAAAAAATACATGCATACACTACTTTAATACAAACTTTTTTTTTCTTTTTGACAAATCTAATGTATATAAAAATAGATCGTGGTTTGTGCGGCTGCTTAAAACTTGAAAACAACTGGACTAAACTGCATTACATCCTTTAGGGGTTTGTTCGAATTTGTTCCGCGAAGGTTTAGGAAGACAAAAATTATCAACAGGAGGCGCTGTATGCGCACATTTCACATTTTTTCAGCAGGATAACTCGAGAATGAATGGTTCGATTTTCACGATTTTGGGTTTGATGGATTTGTATTGACCCAAGGAAGGACAATATGGAGGAATATTCTTGAAATTTCCAAGTGTCAAAATTACAGATGTCAAAGTGACATCGAACACTCGAAGAAATGAATTTGATTGAATTGATTTAGTATTTGATTGCTTTGGTATTGGCCTCTTAGGGGATTGATTCTAGGGTGTAAGAAGGGGGTCGAACCATTCTGTATTGAAATTGACATTGAATCTTCAAGTGGATGACTAACCTACATGCAACATTTCAAAGAAGTCTGCGATGGTGAAAGTATTGCAAAAATGTAACATTACCACCTACGACAAGTGCCAAATGGCTGACAAACGTGCGTGGGAAGCCCTGAGTCGCATGTTGGAAGATATACGAAATGATGAAAGACATTTCAGCTGCCTGAAATTTTAACATAAAATCCGACAGATGAATTGAACACTTGCCAGAAGGCGTCGGCCTTATGGGGATATGTGAAGAAATTATAATCGAATCCTTGATGGATGAAAACGATGCCACAAACTATATCACGAAATTTGCCATTCGAGCGACCTGTCATTCGTATTTAAGCGTCTCGTTTTCGTTATGAGAATTAATAAGTCGCAAGAACAATTTCGGGATGTTTGTGGCATTAGTCTTGAATTCCTATATTTCTCACATGGTCAATTGTACGTAGCGTGCTCACGTGTCGGTAAACATCCTGCTTTGTATACGTGTACCCGGTCGAGAATAGAACGAAAAATCGTAGTTTACCATAAAGCACTTCAGTAAAAAAAAGCGGGTTGACACTTCAATCACTGCGATTTGATTCAAACACGTCAACATTATTATACCTCAGTTATTTCTATTGTATGTTTTCGAATACAAATAATTTGAATTCATCGAATTAGGTACATCAATCAGAATGTTCCAGGATCGGAATTATTATTTTTATTACATTAACAATTTGGGCGGAACGGAGTTCGCTGGGTCATAAGGTTGCTCCCGTTCAAAAAGGTGTGCTTTATGCAGGCAAAATCAAAACGAGCAAGAGAGTACATTATTCACTCCCTGTTTTTTGTTCTTTTTCTATATAACTTTGGACACATGCATCTTAGGAAAAAAAAACAATAAAACAAAATTTGTTTGTTATAAAATTCTCCACAAGATGACATTTATATAAAACTTTCTGGTGTTATATTTTTGTTGCTATACAGCGTTGAAGTCAGAAAAAAGCTGTAAAAAATAGAGTAGTTTTGAAGCGCTAAACTGACACATAAAAAATGGTCCAAATTTACTATAAAAGTGGAATTACAAAATGAAATATTAAAAACCTATTCAAATCGGTCTGCTAGGTTCGGCATGAGAGGTAATGTTAATTAAATGCACCGCAAAATGTTTGCATCAATGCTGTGGTCTCAAATGGCCCAAATTTTTGTACACATACTCGAAACCCCTATCTATCGTAAACTATCGTTATAATATTTATTTTATTTTTTTAGTAACATTTGTAGCGATTTTATGAAAAAAGCTTATTTGAATTTATTAAAAAAAGCATTTTTCATACAATTTTTGCTCTTTTAAAATCGCTACAAAAGTGACTAAAAAATTAAATAAATATTATAACGATACGATTTAAGCTTAAGTACAAGAAAAAGTACAATTCCTTGGTACTTAAAATTTGTAAGTATAAGTACAATTCATTGGTACTTGTACTTAAAATTTTTAAGTACCAGTACCGAGGAATTGTACTTGTACCATTGTATATGAAAACTATAGTAATATCATCAGAAGCAACGACTACTGAGTCACGTACTATAGTTTTCATATACAATGCTTGTACTTAAATTCCACAAAGGAATTTATAAAATTTGTATTGATTACTTTGGTAAATTAATACTGTACTTAAAATCTTTTTCAAATACTTTTAGTTCCTTAAGTACCTACTTTTAATTCATTTTGATTCCTTTTAATTCCTCTTGTTTTTCTTATATTTTTATTTCTACAAAAGGAATTTAAAAGGAATTATAAGTACTAAGGGAATTAAAAGTATTTGAAAAAGTATTTAAGTACAGTATTTAATTACTAATGTAATGAATACAATTTTTTTTAAATTCCTTTGTGGAATTTAAGTACAAGTACAAGGGAATTGTACTTGTACTTAAACATTTTAAGTACCAAGGAATTGTACTTAAGTAGTACTTAAGTCACAATATATTTAATTACTTTACAGGTCTGGTTCTAAGTAAGTAGTGTACACAATTTGCGCCACTAATATTCCACATCCTAAATTTACTTTTAAGAAGTGTTACCACGGTGGCAACAGTGGCAGACCGGAGATATAAGGGTTGCCTTCTGACCATGTTTTAACACGAAATTGCACATATATAAGCCTATAAATCGGGTACCAGACATCGCATCGGTTGATGTCGTGGAATGTCTCGTTGGATTTAGAATACTCGATGCCATAGGAATATGTTCATTTTATGACCCCTCCCCCACACTCTTCGTCTTGGTATAATCTAAGCATATGGTACATGACCTTAGGGTAATTTTTAATGCCCAATCTTATGCAATCAAAATAATTTCAGTTTTATTTCCCTAGAAAAAGTTATAACCTTTTTATAAAATGACGACTAAATTTTCAGTGAAACGAGCATAAAATTACCAAATTTCAATGGTATGGTGATGAAACTTGGCATAATTGTCTTATTCGTCGTAAGAAATAAGAACCAAAAGCGTCATCACCATACCATTGAAATTTGGTAATTTTATGCTCGTTTCACTGAAAATTTAGTCGTCATTTAATTAAAAGGTTATAACTTTTTTTGGGAAATTATATTGAAATTGTTTTGATTGTATAAGATTAGGCATTAAAAATTACCCTAAGGTCATGTGTCATATGCTCCCCCATTTTGAAAGTGATTATACAAACAACTAATACATGGATAAAAATGGACTTCGGATATGCTGTAGAGTATGAAATTCTACGTCGACGCTGATCTTAAAATTTTATTAATATTCATTTTATATCCATTATTTTCTGACAAATAAAAACCCTTATTCGCCGAGTGTAGTTTGCCCCGCGTACAAGGATGGGGGAGGGGTCAACAAATGAACATATTCCTATGGCATCGAGTACTCCACGACATCAACCGATGTCTGGTTCTCGACTTATAGGCTAATTTATGTGAAATTTCGTGTTAAAACGTGGTCAGAAGGCAACCCTTATATCTCCGGTCTGCCAGTGTTGCCACCGTGGAAACACTACTTAAAAGTAAACCTAGGATGTGGACAAGTGTACTAAAGTTCATCCCGTCAGAATGAAGTGCAAGGTTTGACCTAAAATATGGCCTTAACGCCCTAACTAGTAGTATAATAGCAGATTCAGGGTGCTTGTCATACGATTCATCAAAACATCGATCGTGTAGGTAGACAAAAGTACAAAAGCAACTGACATTTGAAGTTTGCCTTCTTCTGATCTAGTGAGGGCACACATCAATATTATGGTCGAATTTTGGTTCCAATGCTGATGTTAAAATGATGAAGGGAACAATTTATAATTTTATCAAAAGATAAAAGACATTTTAAAGCATCCGGAATTAGGTGTTTGACTTTAAATTAATAAGACCATTGAATGTAGAAACCAAAAATGTTACCTGCGTAATAACACACTATTTTGACAATCAATTAACTTTTTTAAAGTAATAAAACTATAAAATTGACATCTGGCTTCAAGGAAATCTGAATTTTAATAGTTCTACTTTTTAGAAAACTGCCCCTCCCTGCTAAACGATGGAATATAGATCCACGTCCCAAATAATTTAGTTTTATTTTTCTGATGTTTTCATGCATTTTATCCTAAATACCTTCCATCTGTTTATTCTTAATTATTATACTATACTTACTTTATTACTTTACTTTAGGTGACGCTCACAGCCCAGGATGAACTACACCTTCAACAAGCCCTTCCAGACAGCTCCGTCCCTAGCCAGCCGGTTCCATTTGCGCACACCAAGTTGGTTTAGGTCGTTCTCCACTTGTGCGCGCCACCTGTTAATAATTTTAACTATATGCCGGTAAGACCTCAGGTCCTTTAAATGCAATGCACGGCACTAGTTAGAAGGA
Organism: Melangyna quadrimaculata; assembly: GCA_949320155.1. Lineage (NCBI taxonomy): Eukaryota > Metazoa > Arthropoda > Insecta > Diptera > Syrphidae > Melangyna > Melangyna quadrimaculata. Next base: position 96,457,626 of record OX439485.1, read on the forward strand.
ATAGAAGGAAAGATTTTTGTTGGCACCAAAATACCCATATTAAATGTTTATCTTTCCTAGGTTATGAGGCATAATAAACATATGATTTGAAAAGAAAATCATTTTTCGAAATTCAATTTTTTGAAAGGATATGTGTGTTTCTTTCTAAACTGGAAGTGACAGAGAGATGCTTTAATTTGCAATAGTTCAAGTTTTTATATTCAAGGTAGGGTCAATAATGACAAACAATACAATTTTAAAAGAAAAAATAGCAAAGTAGATCATATTGATAATATATTTAAAAATCAGAGAACAAATAATTTTGTAGTACTTTTGGAACTTTCCCATAATAATGCAATATTGTATAAGCATTGTAAACTGTATTCTTTTTGCAAGTTCATGCCATCTAGTCATTCATTTTATTTTAAATTTAATTACTTTTTTAATATGCTTTAAAATTTGATATTAAAGCTTGTATTTTAAGTTTTAAAATTTATTTTATATGGTTTATTGCTCGTTAGCTTTATAAACTCAAGAAGTGAGATTATTAACTTTAGCGTAGTTACAGTTGGCAAACTTTTTTGATGGAGTTGTAGTATAGTGATTTTTATTTCTTTCTAAAATTTCAGTATTTATTTACAAATTCACAACAGAGCATTGGCTTTTGCCGTCAGCCGAAAATAAGTGTTTATCTTTTGATAATTTATATATATGTACATAAATATTAGGTGAAATTAAAATGCTTCTAACTAATCTTGTTTTAATATTAAACTTATGATATTTTACAGTGTTAAAATGCTTCGTTTATAATTTGTTGCCGGTATCTTAGTGAAGTTTTTATGAAGTTGTATAACAGGTTCCAATTTTCTCCGCTGCAAATTCGCAAGATTTCTTCCAATGAGAGCGTATTTTGTCCCCAACATGATCTTCGTATTGGACTTAGTATTGGACAAACGCCAGCGAAGTGTTGCATATCTTCCCTTACTCTCAGGTTGCACATGGTGCACTCCCCATCGTTATCACTGCTGTAGGGCCGGTAATTTAGGTAGAGTAATTCTCCTCTGGTTTTGAATATTGTAGATATCATATCTAGGTTAAAGTTGTCATCGAAATCGAAATAATTGTTTGGACCAAGATCATGCTGAAGTTGCTTGTAGGCAGTGCGTGATTGACTTTGTTGGCTTTGTCTCTCAAATATATGTTGTTACTAAATGGGCTCCAGGTCAAATGAAACAAATATTTTCTTTTTGTCACTACATTTCGTCCATGTATATGGACATCATCAGGTGAACAAATGGTTTCTATATTAGCATTGATAAAAAATGTTATGAAATGTTTACAAAAATTTTTTTTCCACAATACAGTTATTACTTACAATAATTATTGTTACATTTATATTAAATAAATTATTTCTTTGCGTCTACACACTACAAAGTTTAACTGACAAGTAACATGTCCGTCAAATAAACAGAAAAATTATATAAACAGAGCCTGATTATACGGTTCGTTTTCCCGTTCGTTTCGTCTTTCGTGTTTTTGACAGGCAAGAACGTTCATGATTACATGGTTCGCGTAAATACGTACCTACTTCCATTCGTTATTTTGACGTTCATGGAATTGGGGGATGTTTTGTAAGAAAATAATCAGTAGTAATAAATAAAAATATTTTTTAATCACTTATTTCGCAAATACAAATGCATATTAGGTGTATCCAATTACGAAAAACTATTTTTCAATTCAATAATTTTTGTTCAAATCAACATCGAGGAGAATTGTGGTTGCCAAATCAGAAACGTCAAAGTTCAACCAGAAAAAGTCTTGAAATTTTCATTCCTGCTTTCGTTACTTCCTTCCCTCTACATTTCTACTCCCCTCACCCAAGCTGTCAAAAAGACGAAAGACGAAACAACCGAAAAAACGAATCGTGTAATCGGGCACATAAGGACATAGAGATCATATTGCAGAGCTTTTTCGTTTCCTCTTCTCCACCAAGTGTTTGTTTGTAGTGTGGGCTGAGGTCTTCCATATCGGTTCGTCTGTTCATTGTGTTATCAGCATTGATTATATGCAACGTTTCGATTATCATCCATTTGTTTTGATTTTCTTCTCGCTGTATTATTTTGACGTTAGAGTGGTTGGGGGAGTCTTTGAAAGCTATGCAATGTGATCCCAGGGCTGTCTTCTGTATTGCACTACTCTTGATATCGGATTTATGTCCTGCTAGTCTGCTTTTAAGTTTTTGTTTGGTTGTTCCTATGTTCCTATGGTTACATTCTTCATCCGGATTTCCATTACAATTAATTTTGTAAATTAAATTTGAATGCTCCAATTAGTCTATTTTTGTTTTAAGGTTGGTGTAGAGTTCTGAAGTTGTATTTGTGTATTTGAAAGCTAATTTGTATTTCTCTGTATCTAGGAGTTTTGCATTTTTAAACCGATCTGCTATTTCTTTAACATACGCAAAGGATTTGTAAATTTTGTTTTCTCTTCTTCTTCTGGTGGGTGGATAGTACGATGATCATATTGTGTTATTAGTGTTTTTATTATTTGTTGCGGAAAGGCGTTTTTTTTGCAATATTTCTTGGATTTTTATTTAGTTACTGCTGTGGTATTCTGTATCACTGATCAAAAGGACTCTATGTATCAAGTTTTTGGCCGTGTTGAAAAAAAGGTCAGATTTGTCTCTCAAATTCATTTCGCTGTTGCTGTTAACGAGCAGGCGTTTGTAGATAGAAAAGGTCATCATTCTTTAAACGTTATGGTGGTTGCTGGCCCCGATTATCGCTTTTATGCAGTCAATAGTAACTATCCCGGCTCTGTACATGACAGCCGTGTTTTACAGTGCAGCAAGTTCTATAACAGTTGGAATAATGAAGAAAGACGCCCGTTCCCAAATGCGATAATTATTGGCGATTCCGGATATCCATTAAGAAAATGGTTATTTACTCCCAACGTTCCAAATTCTATTCCAGAAAGCCGAGCTAAAAATCGTTTTTTAACTAAAATTAAGAAAACGCGACAGGTTGTAGAATGTAGTCTTGGACAATTAAAAGAAATATTTCCTTGCTTAAATGGACTTCGGTTGAAGAAGGCAGTAAGCTGTGCAAGAGTGGTCAACGCTTGTGTCACTTTATATAACATACGAAAGAGAATGGTATATGAAGATGATATAAATTTAATGACTGACGATCATGATGTGGAGGATGAAGATGAAGGAAACAGTGAAGACGAACACGACAATAGTGCAGTTGAAGTACTGAAAAATTACATTGATTGTTTCAATCATTAGTTTTTATGTTTGATTGTCACCTAAACCTATAATATACCTACACTTACATAAAACGAAATAAAAAAGTTAAAATTTGAATTGCAATTTTCTTCACAGTGGATAATTATCTTACATTTCACTTATTGTTCTTATTGCATTTTTCTAATTTATTTCCATGACATTTGCGATTTCCATGACTTACATTTCAAACTGGCAATTTTTAATTAACATTTTGGTTGACAGCCAAATACATTCATTATTTACCCTGCAATAATTAAAGATAACTAGCTATGAACAAAAAGTTTTGTACTTTTTACGATTCGAACAATTATGTTATATTGTGAGAAGAAATTCACTAAACCTTGTCTGTTGAAACGACATGAAGTTTCTCACAGCGGAGCAAAGCCGTTTCAATGTACATAATGTGATCAGGGATTCACACAAGTCTTCTCTCGACAGGCATATGCTTCTGCATTAGGGTGTTAAAGATTTCAAATGTCCTTTGTGCAGTCATAGGTAAGAATATACATATCTATATGTCCTATAGTTTGATCTTTAACTATTGTCGATGTTTTTTTATCTTTTCTTAGAAGAACAACCTAATTAAACATATTCAACGAAATCATCCAATCAACGCTAACCACGAAAATATGTTTGCTTGTGAAATTTGTTCGTGTGCGTTTACAAAATTAAGCAGTGTGAATAGCCATCCAGCAATGATGCGTCCATAAAAAGACAATCCAGCCGCCGCGCCGCCGGTCAGGATGGATTCAATGATAATGATGCCGACGACGATGATGATGATAATGTGAATGTTGCCAGAGTTATGGAACATTAAAAGCATTTTCAAGAATCTATGAGAATTATGGATATGAAACCACCTGCATTGGAACTTTTCCTAATGAAACCGCAATCACCTGGCCCTACAGTCAATACGGTTACCATTGTTGATACCATAAATCCAAAGAAAGAAAAAGGAGAACGAACAATTGCTTGTGTGTATTGTGATAAACCATTTAATGGGCAAAATGATCTCTTGAGGTGAGTAGTTGAAGATTTTCTACATAAAAACAAAAATCAAATTTCCATCTTCGCAGACACCATCGCACAGACACCAAAGAGAAGCCATTTCAGAGAAATGTTTGCATTAAAAGCTTCTCCTCAAATAGTGGCCTTAAATTTCATTTCAACACTTACATTCAATCTGAATCCAAACCGGCTGGAGCTTATGAATGTGCGGCAAATGAGTGTCATAAGCGTTTCGCATCTTTGCGTGCATTGGATATTCATACAAAGTAATAATAAAATAATCAATTATTCAATTCTTATTTCCATTCATTCCACAGAACCCACGCAAATTCCATATCACACACTTGTCCTGTCTGTTCGAAAATTTTCACATCCAAAGGTTTCTCTCGCATAAGCATCATTAGTGTTCGTGAGCTTTTAATGGCTCATGTACAAATTGAAACCAACAGTGCCGAAGAAGCCTATAAAGCCAAAGAGTATTTGAAAAGAAGCAATAAGTGTTTTGTGTGTGGCTTGAAAATGCAAAAAATTATCCCATCTGCGGCAGCATAAAGCTACCCATACGGGAAAGAAATCATTTCAATGTAAAATTTGTTTTAGGTAAAATAATTTTGATTTTTCTCATGAATTCCATTTATGTTTGTTTGTTATGTTCTGTAGGACCTACACAACGCAGACTTCTCTCAATCTTCATCTGAAAATCCACACAGCCGAGAAAAAAGTTCTTTACACAATCCCTTCTTATGCGAAACATGATCTCACACAGTGATGAACGAAAATTTGCCTGTCCCTTTTGCGATTAACGTTTCAAAACCAACGACAATTGCAAAAATCATATGAAATTCCTCAAGAACCATCTGCTGTAAATTCCATCACTCAGCAATTTATTGCAGTTGTTTAGATTCCCGATTTCCGAAAAGAATCTCTCACCGAAATTCCTTTAACTTGAATTGGTGAAAAATTGCAAACAGCACAAGCACAACAATATGATAATCGAAACACTGATGATAAAAGAAAACAAACACCACATGCAAGAAATCACAAGCACGATCGGTCAAGCAGATTACTCAGACCGGACACAAATGCAGTGTATGTGGAAAGATTTTCTTCAAATCCAGTTATTTGGAACGTCGCATTCGAACTCATGCAAAGGAAAAGCCATATTAGTGTAGTGTTTGTTCGAGGCAGTTAGCATTAATGTCCACTTTGGTGCATCTAATGAAGATACATGATTCGCAAAGAGAGACTTTTGACTGTCAGGTTTATGGCAAGAAGGAGCATTACAAAAAACTGGGTGTTTTGCATATGATGGAATAACACACGTAAGAGCATGTGAAGTCAAGCAATTAAGGAATCGTATTTTAAGGAGGTCTTTTTCTGCCATAAAGGTGAAAACAACGAAATGATTTAGAATTTCTTTTTATATTTTAAAGACAAAATTTCATAATAAAATTTCTTTTAGTTGAATTGTTGTGAAGTAAGTGAAAAGTTTTTGAAAAATTAATTTCCAAACTCAAAAATGTTTTCTTCGAAATCGTATGTTAATATTTAGGACCTACCTATGTACTTATTTAATATTCAATACTCTTGTCGAAAACTTTTGTTGTTGAACTTGGAAATAAATGTTTGTAACCTAAAACAGTTGCAGTTGGTCTTAGGTTTCTTTTTTTTTACTTAACAAATATTATTTGAGGTATCATAGGTAGGTACATTGGGTAAGGATGTTCCAGAATAGTTCCTTTATTCCTTGGTTTCTTCCTGAGCAATTGAAATTTTTTGTAATTTCTCGTTCGTTTGCATAGAAACTTTGCTTTTAAGTACCTACAAATAATACTGTTCACTTATATTTTATTTTAACTTTTTTTAACACTTTATAACACTTATTTTCATTTGACTATTGATTTATGGCGGAGCTTAGCTAACACAACTTATCTTTCTCAAAAATATTAAGCAAAATGTATGAAAACGACACCTAAATAGCTGTCACCCACAAACTATAGCAAAAAAGTGATAGTCAATTTGATAATCACCTTACGTGGAGCAAAAGCATTTATTTTGATGATCAACAATCAACTATCGCCTTAGCCGATTCCACCCCTGATTATGAGGGCTTATAGGTGCATATTTTGTGATATCAAAATAAATGGCAGGTTTTTCTTTAACCTTTTGGTGGGGGTGGCAATACATCGCAGAAAGTTCTGACGGTGTATTTGCGAATTCATACGGGTGAGAGACAATTTCAGTGTGATGTGTGTGAGAAGACGTTTCGAACTTCAGGACATAAAGATTTCGCATATGAAGGCACATCATAAAAAGAAAAGGTAGATGTAAGAGAAAGGATTACATAATTATGTCTTTAATAGTTGTGCTTAGAAACAAAAGTGATTCCAATGTTGCTCTACATAATGTACATACATATATTAAACAAAATGAATAACAATTTGTTATAAGCTCTGTTTATATCTTTTGTAAGCAATACAAAATTTTTGAAAATGTACATAGCTGAAAAAAAGATCCTTTTGTGAGGTTACATAAGCTATTAATCTTTTTATTTTAAAATGGTGTTTTTTGATAGGTACACTAACCACCCGGACCCCTCTTCCCATTCAAATTATGTAAATAATTTGATCGTCGTTTAAATTTAAACACAAATTTGTAACTTTTGTTTCAATGTATAATGTTGAGAAACGATATTCTTTTGATATAAGTTGCACAAATACTAATATAGAAAACAATTATTTCGGAACAAATGAGTATGTATATCACTAAAAAAAAGATATATAAGATTTACAATATAGGACTTACCAATCCTTTTTTTTCAAATCGGTTCCCATATAAAAAAAACTGCATGCATCCCCTAAAGGGGGGGCCATCGTAACTTTCGAAAATAAAAGTAAAAGGGTGAAACTAGAAGTATATTTATTTTTTTTATTAAAGAGATGTAATAAAAAGTATTCAAAACAAAAGTTAACAGTAGTTGAAAAAGTAAAACTGAAGACTTAACAGCATAGACCTACTTTTGCCAAACAGTACAAAAAAGAGAAATAAATATCTATGCTGAAGACACAGTTTCTTTAGCAAACATATTAATTTCTCACTTTTGTACCATTTGGCGAAATAAGATTCATGTAGTTTAGTCTTAATCCGAATCTTCTGCAAAAAAAAGTGGTTCAGTCCGCTTTCAGATTGGAAGGTTGAACCTTATCTCCCTTTCGCGGCACTCTAGCCTTTTGTCATAGCAACAAAGATGCAAATATGCCATTTTTGGCTCATGTAACTCTTTATTTTCCTTTTGGCTGGCCGAATGCTTTTGGCTCGTTCGTCTTGCTCGTCTTTTCCCCTGAGTCTTAGCCAGTAAGTGGGTCTACATTTGATGTAGTTTCATCAAGGTCTTGTTTAGTCGGATGCTTTGAGTAAAAGCCATCAGACTCAAATTCATGGAGTCCTTCTGCTACCTGAAAAGAAAACACGTTGCTATAGCTTTTTGTTGAATCTTAATCTATGTACCTACATGCACATTATACATATATAATTATTTTAATAATGGAGACTACTATACCTCTTCTCCTATGATTGATAAAATTAATTTATCGTTTTCATCAATTATGTCTTTTTTTTCAGCACCACCTACACCAGTCCGCTTCATTCTGTCCACTTTGTTCTTTAAATTCAGAAAACTATAAATTAGAACTTATTTAAAATTTAAGAAAATAATTGCTTACCAAAGCGCTCCTTCTCCAGTTCTGCCACGTTACTCTTCTGAATTTTTTTCCGTCGGAGTCGGTAACAATGCCGTAACTCGAGGCAATCTCCGAAACTCTATTCCATGCTTCCGAAATATCTGCTTTTGAAATGCTCGATGAAAATTTTCCGAAGAGGATCTCTTTGTAACCACAAATTTCTTGTAGAACAAGCATCTGTTGTTCTTTTACTGACTTGAAAATATAAATACAAACGATATTATATTTATAATTTATGTTTAAATACAAAATACTTTCTTTTGTATATTTTCTTTTGTATACAGACATTGTGAATCTTTATTTAACAGCAAATATCGTGAATCTTAATTAAACCGCAAGGTCTTTTTGTTCTGCTTTGCTTTACTTACATCCAAAAATTTTAGTGTATGAATGTAGCAAGAATTTAATTTACTGTTATTTGTAGTACAGCAATGTAGCATAAAAAGCTGTGAGACGGAATCATACATTTTTCCAGTAATTCCAGTACATTCTCCGTATCTACACTGATGTACTACAATTGAAAATCGAAAGTACCTGTGAAACAGAATTGATGTAATACAACAGTCAAAATGCTACATTGTAATTGATGTAGTAGCGCTGAAATAGGCCCCTGGTAGCTCACTCCTTGAGACAGTCTCGTTAAAATCTCTTATGAAGACGTTGTGATCGCTGGCTAGCCTAGACCATTCACAAAAGAATTGCAGGTTTCAACTTCGGAGGTAAGTCGCTATCTTATGGGGGAGCCGGTTATTCGATTGAGTCATAACTTTCTGGATGTAATCGAAATGAAGTTGTAGCGTGTGTATGTAAAGTGGTGGTAGACCAGTTTCCAGGTGCAGCATATAGTTTGAGATGTTATACGGTAATCTGAAGATTTGTAGACGAAGTATCTTAGGAGTTGTTCCCCCCTAATATTTGTATATTCCCAAAACTTGAGCAGCATAGCACATGATGGATCTCATAACAGCATCGAAAATTATGTACTTTGTGCTCGGAGCAATATTTCTCTTACTCGAAACTTCATTCCAGGTACTGTTAATAGCACGTTTTGATTCCTTAAGCTTTTCCTGTAAGTGTTTCTTAAAGGAAAGTTGTGGAGTCATAAGAACATCAATATACTTGTACTCTTTGACTATCTTGATATCTTCGTTGTTCCATGTTGGAGCAATGAGACTACATCATTCGACAACTAGATGGCTTTACCGAAACCAACCCTGTACTTGAGTTGGTTGGTTTCATTATTCAGATTCTCACAGACTCGCTCTACAAAACGTGCTTCAAGTCAGCTGCTGGTATTTTATTTGCCTACAAGAATTTGCTTCCTCTTTTTATCGAATAATAAAGTTTACTTAAATTTTAAATAATTGTTTAAAAGTATTTAGTTGTACGTTCCTCACGAACAACATTCGGCGACAAGTTCTAAGAACGTAACAATTGGCGACGAGGTTTTAAGTACACCACGGGTAATAATACTTACATTTTTTTTTTCTTTTTTCATTTTGTCGCGTCCTCTCTAAAAAAACAACATCAATCAAAATGACTAACGACGCTTAGATTCTGGAACTTTTGGACGTTCATCTAAAGCTCCTTCAAACAATAATAGAAGGAACCAATACACCAAAAGAAACAACTAAATCAAGGCCAAAACTGCTTATGGACTCATTAGCAAACAGTCTATCAGAATTTTTTTATGATCCTGCAAATGGAATAACATTCGAAGGGTGGCTTTCTCGACACGAAGATATATTTTGCGTAGATGGAAAAGAACTCGATGACGCATCGAAAGTGCGGTTATTGATGCGGAAACTTAATCCGATTGCACACGAGAAGTACGCATCATATATTCTTCCAAAGAATACACGAGATATCAAATTTAAAGAAACCACAGACATCCTCCGAAGTATGCCCCAGAGTCTCTTTTCAGTATGCGTTATCGTGGTCTACAGACCGTCAAAATTGGACAAGAAGATTTTACAAGCTATGCAGCACGAGTAAACAAATTGTGCGAGGATTTCAAGCTGAGTGTGCTTACACCAAACCAGTTTAAGTGATTAGTGTTTGTTACGGGCTTACAGTAATCGTCCGAGACAGACATTCGCACGAAACTACTTTCATCATTGGAGGATAATCCGAATTTGGATTTGCCAAAGCTGTTGTCGGGTGTCCAAAAGTATATAAACCCTAAAAAAGATACAGCCTTATATGCCGTTTTCACTGGGCCAAATGACGTAATTTCGTTGCAAATTTCCAAATGAGATCCGAAATTACCTAATTTCCCATACAACATCACATTGCGAAATGAGGTAATTTCAACCTCATTTGCACGAAATGCAAAATGGTGAATGCATCCATCGGGAATCAGTTTCAAAAGCTCTTTAAAGCTTTTGTATGAAAATATCAATTCACTATGCTCAGCAACATAAAAACAGAAAGAGAAAGCAACAAAAATAAACGGCTAACTACCATTCCAAATTCAAAACGAAATGAGATGTCAAATGAAATTAGCAAATTTGATAATAAAAACACTTTTTTGCCAAATTTCGAAATTACCTCATTTCGGCTCTAATTGTTGAAAAATGTGTATAACACCTAACGTCGATGATACCTGGCGCCATCTGCTATCAATATAAGAACTAAACATATGTTGCCACCTTAACATTAGCAACATATGTTCATCACATCAGCAGTTCAGCAGTCAGCACAACAGCTGTTCAGCACATTAGCAGCTCAGCGGCTCAGTAACTGTTCTTTAACTTTATATTTTATTCGTTGCCTACACTTTATACAATAAAGATAGATTTCACTAAAACTGCGTTTTTTATTACAGGTTATGGGCCCAGATGGTCTACAATAGTTGATTAGAAAATTTAATCAATTTAATGAACAGTGAGGACGAATCAAAGGAGAAAGTAGAAGAAGACGAAAAGACCAGCGGAATCATTCAAGAGAGATTCATGATGTCAAGCACATCGGTTGCAGCATCATTCGAGAAGCTAGATGGTAGATCGAATTTTATCGATTGGAAGTATGCCATGAAAATTCATCTTATAAATTGTGAGTTATGGGAGTTTGTCGATGGCACCAAGAGTGATGAAAAGCAGGAGTCACGTGCTCTGGCGGCAATTGTGTCTGGGGTTAAAACTCAAATTTACACAGACATACATGAACTCAAAACTGGAAAAGAGGTCTGGGGTCGCCTTCAAAGCGTTTATGAACCAAAAGGTTTCTCCAGAGTGGCCGCGCTAATTGAGCAGTTGGTAAATGTTCGTTTTTCCGATTGCAAAAGTATGTCAGAGTACTTAAACAAAAAGGTTATGTTTGCTCAACAATTAAAAGCAATCGATAACGAAATCAAGGACGGGGTCCTTGCAGCTCTGATTTTTGTAAGCCTTCCGGATTGCTACAAGCCATTAATTATGGCATTAGAGAACTGTGGAGCTGTTCTTACAACAGATCTGGTCAAGGAACGTCTCTTAGCTGAATCTGTCCGCTTTGAGAACGTTGGTAAGGAAACAGCTTTATCTTCCAGAACACGTCAATTTAAAAAGGTTAGTAAGTTCCGTGGCAAGTGCTTTAACTGCGATAAAGTTGGCCACCGATCTGTAGACTGTCGTGCTGCGAAGAAATACGTAAAGGAAAAGTCAGAAACTGGTCTAATGTCACAAGCACAAGTTAGTACTACCACCGGACTCGGAGTTGGAAAGTTCAACACTGACGATTGGTACGTGGATTCCGGAGCAACCGTTCACCTTACTGGCCGAAAGGACTGGTTAACGAATGTTAAGGAAATGAATAGTGGTGGAAAGGTTGTAACTGCGTCTGGTGAGCATTTTTATATATCGGCAATGGGTGACACAGTGGTGTTGCTTGATATAAAAGGAAAGTCTGTTGAGACTCCAATACGTGATGTTAGGTATGCCGAGGGTTTAAAGTTTAACCTCATTTCTTGCAAGCAGCTGGGTAAGAAGGGCATCACAACGACGATTGTCGATGACAAAAGATGCGAAATTTCGGTTCGAACTTCTGGAGCAGTAATTGCTTTCGCAACCTCATCGGGAGATGATTTGTATAAGCTCAAACGTTTTGAAGAACCACTTATGCAGACCTGTTAATCATCATCAGTCTGCACTGACTTTAAAACTTGGCATCGTCGACTTGGCCATTTGAGCGTTGGCGGTATGAAAAGGTTGCGAGATGGTTTGGCAGAAGGCATCGTTTTTAAGGACAAAGAAAGCGATGAGGTTTGTGTTGGTTGTGTAAAAGGGAAACAACATAGAAATCCGTTCCCGAAAGGAAAAGCACGTCGTGCTAGTAGTAAGTTGGAGTTGGTGCATACCGACTTGTGTGGACCCATGCAGGAACCATCGATTGGAGGGAAACGATACGTACTTACCTTCACGGATGACTTCACACGTAAAACGTTTGTTTATTTTTTAGCAAACAAGGATGAGGCATTTGGGAAGTTTAAAGAGTTCAAGGTACGCGTTGAAAAGGAAACTTTATCCAAAATCCGAGCTATTCGAAGTGACAATGGCAAGGAATTTGTCAACAATCATTTTGGAAACTTCTTAAAGGCGCATGGTATACAACATCAAACCACAATCCAATACAACCCCGAGCAGAATGGCGTTGCTGAGCGCATTAATAGAACTCTTGTAGAGAAAGCGAGATCAATGTTATTTGGTGCAAATTTGCCAAAGAAATATTGGGCGGAAGCAATCAATACGGCTTGCTACTTAAGGAATCTGAGTCCAACGATTGCCGTTAACGGAAAAACACCAGAAGAAGCCTGGACAGGTACGAAACCAAACTTAGAAAATTTAAGAGTTTTTGGTTCTAGTGCATACGTACACATTCCTCGTGAACGACGTAAAAAGTGGGATGCCAAATCACGAGAACATCTTTTTGTTGGCTACTGCACAGAGTCGAAGGGCTATAGAGTTATTGATGTTTTAACAAATGAAATCATCAAATCCCGTGACGTTATCTTTGATGAAAACAAAATAATGTCATTTTTTTAGAAACGAAGAAGCTGAGATAGAAACATGTAACGAATACCATATCAACGAAGCTGACAATACATTGGTGGAAGTCACAAGTCAACTCCAAAAAGATGATGAGGAAGCAGCTAGAGAAGACATTTTTATTCCAACTGAAAGCGATATAGTGGAAGCAAGTACGGATGACATTTTGGTTCCAACAGAGGTTGATGATGAAGCTAGTCAAGACGAATTTTTTGATCCAAGCCCCTATCAAGAAGAAGATGACGTTTTGGATATAGCTGACGGAGAATCAACTCGTGAACATGTTCAACGTAGATGTGGATTGCCAACGCGATTCAAAGATTATGTTTTGTCTTCTGCACTCGATATTGTATCTGATGGAGATCCAAAGGATGCGAAAGATGCTCTTTCTCGAGGCGATGCTGAAATGTGGAAGCAAGCCATGCGTGAAGAGTATGACTCACTTATTAAGAAAAATACGTGGGAGCTAGTTGACTTGCCGAAAGGCCGAAAAGCAATCTCATGCAAATGGGTTCTCCGTAAAAAGAAGAACGGAGCTGGTGACACAGTGCGCTACAAGGCACGTCTTGTTGTTCGAGGATGCATGCAGGTTAATGGTATGGATTTTGACGAAACTTTTGCGCCGGTGGTTCGTGGCACAACACTACGTTTTCTGATTGCGGTTGCAACTCTTAAAAACTGGAATATCGACCAGATGGATGCAGTGGCAGCATTCCTACAACCCGAGATAGATAAAGATATCTATATGATGCAACCAAAGTTATTTGAAACTGACAATGAGCTAAATCCTAAAGTGTGCCGACTACGCAAAGCATTGTATGGCCTTAAACAATCTGGTTATTTGTGGAATGAGAAACTGGACAAGGACCTACGTAATCTTGGACTTGTTCAAGCCAAATTTGACACTTGCGTATATCATTGCCTGAGCAAAGATAAGGTAATTATTATAGCTATTTATGTTGACGATTTTTTGGTCATTACAGACAATGAACAATCCAGAGTTTGGATTAAGACAGAGCTTATGAAAAAGTTTGAAATGAAGGACCTAGGTGAAATCCAGTACTGCCTTGGGATTCAAGTCATAAGAGACAGAAAAGCAGGTCAAACAACACTGGACCAAACAGCATACATCGAAGCAGTTCTAAGACGATTTAATATGAGCGATGCGAAACCTGTATCTACACCTTTGGAATGTGGAAGGAAGCTGAGCCGAAACATGGCACCAATTAACGATGCAGAGAGAGAAGCCATGCATCATATTCCCTACCAAATGGCAATTGGAAGTCTTATGTATGCAGCACAAACAACGCGACCGGACATTTCGTTCGCAGTGGTGGTTCTTAGTAAATTCAATTCTAACCCTGGCAAGGATCATTGGTCTTCAGTAAAACGCGTTCTGCGATATCTTCGAGGAACAGCAGGCGCTAAGATAACTTTTAAAAATACTGGAAACAACAAAATCGTGGGATACACAGATGCAGACTATGCGGATGATCCTGATGACAGAGTTTCGGTGAGTGGTTACACTTTCAAGTTGGCGGATGGCATTATCAGTTGGTCTAGCAAGAAACAACAAACAGTTGCACGTTCAACAACCGAAGCAGAGTATATGGCTCTTGCCCATGCTACTCAAGAGGCATTGTGGCTCAGGATGATGACAATAGAATTGCAGATCTCATCAAGTGACACCGTGATTCAAATCGGATGTGACAATCAAAGTGCTCTTGATCTCTCAAGAAATTCTCTTCATCATGCACGTACGAAGCACATTGATGTGCAGCATCATTTTCTTCGAGACGCAGCAAAGAAAAGGCGGGTTGAGTTCTTCAAAGTGGCATCAGAAAAGATGATTGCAGATTCATTAACGAAGCCGGTCAACCGTCAAAAGCATGAGTGGTGCAGATCAGCAATGGGAATCCAAGTTAACTAAAAGTATCAAACAGCAGAGCAGCACCGTATCAAGTGGGGGTGTTGAAAAATGTGTATAACACCTAACGTCGATGATACCTGGCGCCATCTGCTATCAATATAAGAACTAAACATATGTTGCCACCTTAACATTACCAACATATGTTCATCACATCAGCAGTTCAGCAGTCAGCACAACAGCTGTTCAGCACATTAGCAGCTCAGCGGCTCAGTAACTGTTCTTTAACTTTATATTTTATTCGTTGCCTACACTTTATACAATAAAGATAGATTTCACTAAAACTGCGTTTTTTATTACACTAATGAAAACGTAGTATTAATCCAAAATACATCAACTCCAAGCACCTCGGTCAAATATAAAATAAAAAAATAAATCGGGTGGCACAACGGCTCATGAAGAACCAGGGCCTAGTGACTTACAACTCGCAACCATTCCTGTGTGCGCCTTTCGACAAGAATGGAAGGGACCTACAATTTTATGTCGAATCCGAACGGCTAGACGAGAAGCACTTAATCGTGACAAGTGATACTCTTGGAGGATTTGTCAATTCCTCGCAAGAAGCAGTAGCCCTGAAAAAAAACTTTTTAGTTTTTAGGTGGACGAGGCTGGGAAGCGATCCCAGACCTCCACCTCGGTCAATGCTGTTAGAAAAGAAAAGTTAATCCCATCAGGAAGTCAAAGCATCAACAGAGTAGCAGTAGCAGTCTACAAAGCAGTCGTCAGTCATGCAGTCAACCCAGATCTCCCTGCTGGAGTTGCGGAGATATGCATTTTTCTCGCAATTGTCCATTTCGGGAGCATAAATGCCAACAATGCAACAAAATAGGACATAGAGAGGGTTACTGCAACTGCTTTTCCAAAACTCGCAGTCAAAAATATGATAAGGTGGAAGGAAACAAACAATGTCACAATCGTAAAAAGTTTTCCCCAAGCAATAAGTCAATTCGTTTGAATGTCAAATGTGTCAGCCATGCAAAACGACGAAAATATATGTCAGTCAATATTCGTCTCAGTAACAACATGGTACAGCAAACGCTTAAGCTGCAAATTGCCACGGGATCCGATATCAGCATGGTCGACATTTCAACTTGGAAAAAGTTGGGTCAGCCTGGAACAAAACTTGAAGGACGTCAAGCAAAGAGTGCATCGCTGGACGATATCAAGTTGATAGCTGAATTTGTATGCGATATTGAGCTCAGCGGAGAAGTGAAATCAGGCAAACTTTTCGTTTCAAACATTGATTGATTAAGAGGGACTGATCTATGCGAAATTTTTAATTTATGGGATCAGTGGATCAGTGCACTTTGTAGCCGAATCAGTCAACCGACAGACAATGACCGACGCTCCGCAGTTGACACTATTGAGAAGCGATATGCGGAGTTGTTTAGAGAAGATTCATCAGTATGCATCAAAACAGAAGTACAACTGCATCTCAAACAAAATTCAACACCAATCTTTAGGGCAAAGCGACCAGTGGCGTACTCAGTCCTACCGCTAATTGAAGATGAACTCCAGCGACTTCAAGACCGTAATGTCATCTCACCAGTTGATTATTCAGACTGGGCAGCACCTATTGTGGTCGTTAAAAAAGCATCTGGAGGGATTCGAATTTGCGGAGACTACTCATCGGGTCTTAATCAATCACTGGAGTCACATCAGTACCCACTTTCGCTTCCCGAAGATATATTTGCGAAAATAGCTATCAGCCCATACTACACACAAATAGACTTGGCGGATGCCTATCTTCAGGTTTCCGTAACACCTGAATCAAGGAACCTGAATCTCACCATCAACACCCACAAGGGGTTATTCACTTTCAATAGGCTTGCGCCTGGAGTCAAATCCGTACCAGGAGCCTTTCAACAGTTGATGGAGCAATGCTTTCTGGTATCGATGGAGTCGCAGCATATCTTGAGGACATTGTTGTTAGTGGAGAAGATTGGAATGACCACTTGCTTAATTTGGATAACTTTCGAATCAAAATCGGTAAGTGTTCATTTTTTGTATCTAAAATTAAGTATTTGGGTCACATAGTCGATGCGAATGGACTACGTCCAGACCCAGGACAAGATTGCACGAATAAATACGATGCCTGCACCAACAAATATCACCGAGCTCAGATCATTTCTTGGAGCCGTGAATAACTATGGTAAATTTGTAAAACAAATGAGGGAAATTCGTGCACCATTGGATAATTTACTTCGAGAAAATGTTGCATTCAAATGGTCTGAGGATTGCCAACAGTCATTTTCTAAATTTAAATCAATTCTTGCATCCGAAGATCCTGCTCACTCATTATAATCCAGCATTGCCTATAAAAGTCGCAGCAGATGCATCAAATGTTGGAAATGGGGCATGCATTTGACACATTTTTCCAAATGGCGATGTGAAAGTCATCTCACATGCAGCTAGGTCTTTGACATCAGCTGAGAATAACTATAGTCATATAGAGAAAGAAGCCACCGCACTAATCTTTGCGGTAAAAAAATTTCACCGCATGATTTACGGGCGTAAGTTCTTGCTTCTCACCGACCATAAGCCCCTCCTGCTCCTAGCTATATTTGGTAGTAAGAAAGGCATACCAATTTACACCGCCAACAGGCTACATAGGTGGGCTTTAACGTTGATGATGTATGATTTTGATACCAAGTACATTTCGACAAAAGAATTTGGATTCGTCGACGTACTCTCACGTTTGATAAACACCAAATCGAATTTGGACGAGGATTACGTTATAGCTTCGACCAGATTTGAAGAAGAAGTAAATCAGCTTGACACAATAAACATGCTACCAGTTAATTTTAAAATGATACAGCAAGCAACATCAAACTGTAAAACATTACAAGCAGTCATCAGGAGCACGACCTCCGGAAGGATCATAATCATACCAGCGTGTTTTCAAAAGAGAATATTGAGACAACTCCATCGAGGCCATCCGGGTATTGACAAAATGAAAACCGTAGCCAGATGTTATGTTTATTGGCCGGGGATCGACGAAGACATAACATCATTCGTCCTTCAATGTCATGCCTGTGCCAGCGCAGCGAAGTCTCCTGTTAAAACAACTCTTGAATCATGGCCAATTAC
Organism: Melangyna quadrimaculata; assembly: GCA_949320155.1. Taxonomy (NCBI): domain Eukaryota; kingdom Metazoa; phylum Arthropoda; class Insecta; order Diptera; family Syrphidae; genus Melangyna; species Melangyna quadrimaculata. Next base: position 96,475,683 of record OX439485.1, read on the forward strand.
AACAGCACCAATGGATCGAATTCACATCGACATTGCAGGTCCCTGTGACGGAACTTACTATTTGGTCATCGTCGATTCATATTAAAAGTGGTTGGAAGTTTTTCAAGTCAGTAATATTACATCCACCATGATGATAAGCAAATTGACAGAGACATTCGCTCGATATGGTGATTGCAAACAACTAGTTTCGGACAATGGAACTCAGTTCACTAGTTCCGAATTCAAAAGTTTCATGAATTTACGTGGAATTCAACATTTACAAACTGCTCCTTTTCACCCGCAATCCAACGGTCAAGCAGAACGTTTCGTAGATACTTTAAAGCGACCGTTAAAAAAGATAAAGCAGGAAGGAACAAGTTAGCAGAATCTTGAAAAATTCCTACAGACTTATCGTTCTACACCGAATCGAAACGTGATTGGTTTCAAATCACCAGTAGAAGCATTTCTTGTTCGTAGAATAACAACTTCGTTGGATCTACTCAAGCGAAAAGAAAATATTCATACAACATGTAAAGACAAACAGAATCTCCAATACAATAGGCACCATGGTGCAAAGGAAAGACATTTTGCTGCCAGTGATATTGCCTACGCCAAAATCTACCGCAATAATAAAGAATACTCGGTACCAGGAACCATCATCGAACGAAAAGGAACAGTTAACTATAATGTCCTTATAAATGACAGAAATAAGACTAAACTTATTAGATCTCATACTAATCAAATCAAGAACCGATATTCTCAAAGCATTGGAGAGAATTCAACAAACCTATTTCTCGAGTTATTGGACATATTGGGAACAAATAAACAACCAAATTTTGAACAAGATGTCCCACACATAATGCATGAGGATTCAGATCCAGATGTCACAGCCGACTTTGAAGATGCTATCGAGGGATCAACTTCAGAAACCTCTGAATTTTTGGATTTTCCTTCAAGGTCCAACACTCCTGAAACAAGACAAGTGACTTCATCAGGACGTACTGTACATGCACCTGCATGAATGAAGGATTACGATACATCTTAAGTAAAGGAGGTGTTGGAGTAATGAAACTACATCATTCGACAACTAGATGGCTTTACCGAAACCAACCCTGTACTTGTGTTGGTTGGTTTCATTATTCAGATACTCACAGACTCTCTCTACAAAACGTGCTTCAAGTCAGCTGCTGGTATTTTATTTGTCTACAAGAATTTTCTTCCTCTTTTAATCGAATAAGAAAGCTTACTTATATTTGAAATAATTGTTTAAAAGTATTTATTTGTACGTTCCTCACGAACAACATTCGGCGACAAGTTCTTAGAACGTAACATTCCATGTCCATTTTTCGTTTCCAGCAAAACGTCCCCTTCCGCTGCGCAAGATCATTATTTGTGATTTGGCAGTGTTCAGTTCAAGGATCTGCTGTTCTTAACATCCTTAAGCATCGATGCCAATCCTAGAGAGTATGCTTTTTGTTTTTGCTCACATATAGCTTTGTACTCTTTGTTTGCTTCTTGGTACAGGTGTTTTGTATAAGTGGGTCCGTTTTTTCTTAATTGGCGTAAAAGTTTAAACGACTTTTTCCTGGCTGTTTCGCATTCCCAGTCATACCAAGGCTGTTTACCTTTTCCTCTTTTTTCGTTTGAAGCGGTTTTGCAGCTTTGACAATACAAGCTGTTAGCCCTTCAAGCAAGCGAGCTCGTTTTCGGTCCGCAAATGTATCAAACAATGTATGGACGACTTCGCATTCGGATCCAAATACGGATCGAAAAACTGCGTTTTGCGGCTCAAATTAGTATGGAAATTAGAATCACCACGGAGCCATTGTGTGAATGTATTGTGAGAGAGAGAGTTTTTCAATTAAACATACTCGGAGAACCGAAACCAAATTGAATCTAAAACGGTTCCAAAAAAAATGAATGAATTGAGGCATACCCAACCCAAATATATTAAAAAAACTTCCCATCTAGTCCAGTTTCTCCATTGCCTACAAAAATAAAACAAACAAATTTTTTCATTTCAAGAGGTTTTTTTTATTTTCTTAAGACTATTTTGCACTAATAACCATGACATATTTCCACAAATATAAATTTACATTTAATAAAAAGAAACTAGCATTTCTGATTGCAAATTCTTCAAAGTTTGAACAAGAAAGAAGAGATAAAAAAGCAACCGTCTTCGCCACGCTACCTACAAAACTGAACTAAAAAAAAGTGGTGGAAATAAAGGCAAAATGATTGTATACTTTACTTCGCCTATACTCTCTCTATGTCTCGGTGCTTAAAAAAATACTCTCGATTCTCGTTCTTTTTACATGCTTACACAGAAAATTTGTTATTGTGTGTGAGACACTCAAATTTGGGTCCGTGATTTTGTTTGAAGGGAGGTTCTCTGTTCCGTTGATAGTTTAAATTATGTTTTGGTTAACTAGCCCTAGTTCTCGATTAAGGTTTGATGTGTACCTCTCCTTCATTTTTTCTTTCCATTGCAGTTTTGGAAACAGGTAGTTATGTTCAATCGTGTTGTTTGCCTCAGAATCGAATTTTATACTTGTAGATATTTTGGTGATCTGAATAAGTTAGCTCATTTACTTCAAAATCATCAACACACTCAAGCCATTTCCCTTTAATCAGACCGTAATCAATAGTTGAGCATGCAGCACCCTTTATAAAAGTTAAAACGCCTTCTTTGTCACTGTTTGAACCTGAAACCCTTAATTCTGCAAACAATTCTGGTAATCTTTCTGCTTTAGTATTGATTATTTGAATATCTCCAACCCTGCCATTAAAGTCTCCCATAAGCATAACGTTTTCTTTCCAAATTCTAGTAAGAAGTTATGTAAACTAGTAAAATCCTGATTTGATGGATTCTTTGGAAAAGGCGTTTAAGATTTTAAATTCTTAAACTCGTTGGTAACGAGTTAAGATTTTCATTTTAAATTCCTTTATTTTTAAATATGTAACAGCCAACAGTCACAGTTTGGGAACATCATATCCGGTATCCTAGACTAAAACCTTCAATTCAATTTCAATAGGTTCCTTCCTTGTATATGAAATCCATAGTACTATCATGGTGAATGTCGAATGGACTGCCATCTTCAGATCGATTGTGAAAGAATCTCATCGAATTTCTCAGTGGAGAAAATTGAGTTTTGTGGAGAATTTCTAGTAAGAATAAGTAAGGAATACTTATTGACACCTGGTAAGTTGCTTTCCACGCCACCTGCATCTCAAGCGCTTAAGCTTCAAAAGGCGATAGAATTATTTTCGATTTTACGTTCAATGTATTTCCCATAAGAGAAAACGAAAAAAACGCCTGACGAAAATTAGTTATACCAAATTATTTTATATCAACGGGTATCCATATTTTGATTGGAATAGAACCAAAAAATGTGTAAGCTTATAAATCAACTCGAAAATATATTAAAATAGATAGCTAAAATGCTCTGCTTTGTAAATGAAAAATGTAAACAAACCACCCTTACAACCAGAAACAACAACAAAAGTACTCGATTAGAAATAGAGAAAGGCAGAGGCGTAGTCACGATTATTAAAAAAATATGTTTGTTCGTAATTGAATAAATTGATAATTTGGAAAACTAATTTTCGTTGGCTTATTACATTTACTTAAGTGAGCGGTTTTGACTGTTATAATTCTATTTTTACGAAAGCAAAAGTGAACGAAATTAATCGAAAAATAGAAAACCGCAATTATTGGTGCAACACATAATTTCCTGGTATTATATTTTCTTCTTACGATTACTAAAGTGGACCTTTAACATTTCTACTTCATTCTTTACTTATAATAAAAAGGAAAATTAATGTTTTATTAAAATCCATAAGAAACTCTAGCCCCCTAAACTACTACCTACCTACGCACAATGATATCGTTCTGACTGACGCCTTGCATCCATTTTGGAACACAACAACAAAAAAGCACGTTTGTTTACATATTTCATCTGCAAAATAAAGCAAATTAGAAATAAGTTTCGATATATTTTACGTTTGATTTGCAACCTAGCATGTTTAATTATTCTTTTGCAATTATAATACAAACAACCGTTCATATAAAATTAATTTGTTTAATTAATTTTGCTACGAGCTGTTTTTGTTTTTCTCTTATGGGAAATGCATTGAACGTCAAATGGAAAAGAAATCTATCTCGTTTGTTAGTTTCACGCGCTGGCTGCTAGGTGCCGTGACTCCATGTGCCAATACAAGGCCTAAAGGTTAATTTTCCTTAAATCGTCGACCGCAACCTCTGGAGCGGTGCACCACCCCAAGGGATAAGTTTGGTAAGTTTTTTAAAATAATATTATATTTCATACAAAATTTTTAAACTTTAGCGGTCAATTTCACCATTAACTATATTAAACTTAAACTATTACAATTCACAGTATTTTTTTCCCGAATGAAAATCTAGTATTTTTTTTTATAACCTTACAAATGCAAGATCGATTTACATATTGGTGAATTGCGTGGTGAATATAAAATCAATAGTTTATTTTTTTGTAAAATTAGTAAGAAACATTGGCCATAAAAAAAGGGGTATAAATGCAAAAGAAAAAAGTACAATTTGATATTAAGAAATTGATACACTGCATAATTATATTCGTGTGTTATTATTTTCCAAATTAAAATAATCTTTTTGTATGTTAAGTTTCCTTTGATTTAAACTTAAACAAATTTAATAAATTGAATAATGTTTGTTTTGGATTTTTGGCCATTCTTAAAATTTTTAAATATTAAATTCCCGAATTGTTTTTATTAAACCAAATTATACATTTTTTTTAATTTAGTTTTTGTAGTTTTATTTAGGGTATATTTTCCTGACACTGTACAGTTGGTTGTTACAAAAAAAATTATTCTGCAATTAATGTTTTTTTTTTATAATTGATTTAAGAGGGAATTTAAATAAGATAGGTTTATACTCTTGTTAGATTAAGTTTACTGGAATAAAATAGATTCTGATATAAAATTGAAAATGTTCGACTATCGGATTTTTCTTTCTCGATGAAGTTTTTTTTGTTGAGAAGTTGTTTTGGATATTTTTTGTTTTTTCTCAGCTTCATTGTGCGAGATAAGATAATGAGTTGTCTGTAAATCAAGTCAAAGGTGGATGTGGCTAGGTTGAGAGAAACGATGAGGACCATAACCGAATGAGAATGAATCTGAAGATACGGCAAGGAACGATGGATTTCTAAATCAACATTTTTCCAATATGAGTTAGCCACCAATGTTATTGTTTTGAAGTTCTTGGAGATTATTGGCGTATCTAGATGAGATAAAAGTTCAGGTTTCGTTCTTTAAATCGTTTCCTTTTAAATTAGGGGCTATTATAAATGGTCGAGGTAAATAATAGCCAAGGGTATCATATGATACGAGGGTGGGTACAACCTCTGAGAGACAACAACACCACAGTCTCTCCTCACGGAAGAAATTTGCAATATTCAATATTAAATCTAACAGGACGAAATCGGGCTTCATACCTTTGATCCCGATGCTTTTGCTAATAAAAATCCCCGGCATGTAATTACGTAACAAACGTTCAGCGCTACGTCAGCAAGATACCGCCCCCCCCCCCCACCGACGAGCTAGGACGTGCTTTATGCTAGCATGCCCCGCTGTTGTAGTCTGAACACCTTTTCCTTCTACTGCCAATACCTGCCTATTGTGCCTGTAAGCAGTTGGTGGAAATGGTGGAAAAAGGAGGGAAAGGTGTTTTAGGGTTCGTTAGGATATTTTCCTTTAATGTGCTATCAGGTTTTGTATTTTAAGGGTTTTGGCACCTCTACGCAGAGTAAGAGAGAAACATCCTGATGAAAGCCCTAGCCGATAACACCTCGGTCCGTTACAAGGTTAAGCCACTAAAATAATATGTTCTTTTTCAACAATGAATGAAAATCGAATCAATGGCCACATTCGGGTGGTTAGCAGATACGTATCTGAGATACGTAAGAATCTGATATGTTTTCGAACGACCAAAACCGGATACGTAACCAAACCAAACAAAACCAAGAGAAACTGAAACTGAATTGCCGGAGATTTCTGTTTTTTCCATATAAAGTCTATTGGCTGAACGCACATTACGGACAGTGTGAGAAGGAATGTGATAAAAATTTCCTCAATCGGTGACCGGGGAGATTTTTTTCATTTCCCTTACTTCTTGCCCTTCTCGCAAACAAACTCCCAGTTTCCAGAAACTCAGTTCCCTTGTGTGAAAGCAGTCTAACAGATGAGATGTCAGCTGTTTATCCAAACAAATCCGAAAATTTTTGGGATAGCTTTGGATTTCTTTTTGACATCAGCTGTTTGGTTCGTCAGCTGGTTTTTCCTTAGGCATTACAACAGCACGAACAAATCCAGATACCTTTGGTTACGTATCCGAACGCGGCCAATGTACACGTGCAGTTTTGCACCCTTACTTACAAAAAATGACTTCTTGAGTAATAAATTGATAAATGGTTCTGACTGCAAAATAAGCAATACGAAATTAATTCAATGTTATTTCTGCTTTGGTAATCAAACATTTAATTTTTTTTAATGTTAATAATTTTCAATTGAAGACTGGTGTTGGCAACGCCAAACCATATATTATTAAGTAGAATGGCAACGATGAACAAGATACATTTTTGTATCTTATCTGAACGTGTCCATCGTAGACATGAGATAGAGGCATTCGGCATTCTGGATTATTAAAAAGAATAACGTTTATTCATTTTGCTAGTCTCTTAGAGTTGAAAATAAAGATATTTATTAATTAAGTAAAAACTGAGTTCACATTAACAAAAATAGGTTCACAACAAAGTGGCGACCAGGATTTTTATGAAATTCCACGCATAAAAATAAAAATTAATGTAAAATGGCTTCAATTGAGACTGTAGTAGCAAAAATATTAGTGCAGCAACAGGAGGCAGCTGACAGGCAGCAAAACTGCATGGACATGCTGACCAAGCTAACGCAAAACCACACAACCATAGCTTCATCATCACCACAGCAACAATCTACAGCTGGACAACAGAAAGCTTTGATGGATGTTATAGCAAAAAGTATCCTCGAGTTTCGGTAGGAGCCTGAGATCAACAACACTTTTTCGCAACGGTACAGTCGCTACGAGGTTCATTTTAAGGAGGACGCCAAAACACTTCCAGATGATTCCAAGGTACGTTTATTGTTACGAAAGTTAAGTCAACAAGTGTATGAAAGGTATGCGGATTTCATTTTGCCGAGAAAACTACAAGACCTTAAATTTGATGACACAGTTAAGGAGCTGAAAAATCTATTTGACACGAAAGAGTCGCTTTTCAGCATTCGCTACAAGTATCTGCAAATTTTTAAAATTGATTCAGAGGATTTTATTGCGTACGCTGGTAAAGTAAACAAGCAATGTGAATATTTTAAGCAAGCAGCCATGTCAACTAATCAATTCAAATGTTTAATTTTTATAATTGGCTCAAATTCATCCACATATGGTGAGATACGCAATAAGCTACTCTCTATGTTGGACACAGATGCCGATATTACGCTGAAAAATTGATTTCAGAGACACAACGTATTTTGATTGTGAAAAGTGATTCGCATCTGTTGAAAACAAAAGACACATCACTAGTAAATGCGGTCGAATCAAAGAAAGATTTTCGCAATCAAATTTCACACAGCATCAGTGGCCAAAGTGATCGTCAACATTGTAAAATGCAACAAAGGCGTCTTGACACACCCAGAAGACCATGTTGGCAATGTCGTGCCATGTATTTTGGGAAAGATTGTACCTACACGCAACACAAATGTAAGATTTGTAATAAGCTTGGACACAAAGAAGGTTATTGTTCATGTTTCCTAAAGCAGTCACAAGGGAATTCACCTAACACCTCAAAACCGAATACTGCCAAGCCTAGACGTGCTAACAAATTCAAGTACAACAAAAAGCAAGTCTTCAGGCAAAATGCCATAAAATCAGCTCCACATAGCAGCATACATTGTGTTGGAAATCACACTGCGGAAATTTTTCACTCTCGAGATTGCTAAAAAGAATATCAAGTTGCAGTTCGATACGGCAGCAGATATCACGATCATTTCTAAAACAAACTGGATTAGATTGGGTCGTCCGAAATTAAAGCCATGCCAACGCAGTGCATCTGATGCATCTCAAAACCAACTTCCACTTATCGGCACAATCACTACACAAGTACGACACAAAAGCGAGGTAAGAAGTGCAACAATTTATATCACGAATCTTCCCAGCTTAAATATTTTTGGGATCGATCTCATTGAAAAATTTGGTTATTGGAGCTTACTATTAAACTCTATTTATAACGCAATTTCAGCAAATATGAGTAAGGATTTGGTTTTCAAGGAGGTCCAAAAAAAGTTTCCGGAAGTGGTCGCATCAAAAACAGGCCATTGCACAAAATTTCAATTGCGTTTAGAACTACGACCAGGTTCCAACTCTGTGTATATTCCAAGAAGAGATGTTCCATATAGGGTTACGGAATTGGTAGAAGCGGAGTTAAAGAGATTAGAGGATGCAGGTATTATTACACCGATCACACACTCAGATTGGGCAGCTCCCATAGTCGTGGTACGAAAATGCGAACGGCAAAATTCGTATCTGCCCAGACTACTCAACTGGTTTGAACAGCTGTTTACAACCAAACGCTCACCCAATTCCAACTCCCGATGAAATGTTTGCTAAAACTTCAAATTGCACAATATTTAGCAATATTGACCTTTCTGATGCTTATAGTTTGAACTGGATGACGATTCAAAAAAGCTGCTCACAATGAATACACACAAGGGACTGTTCTTGATGAATCGCTTAGCTCCGGGATCAAAACCAGCATCAGGAGCATTTCAAAAGGCAATTGAGATAATTTTGCAAGGGTTTGATGGAGTTGCTGATTATTTAGATGATATCTACATCGCAACTAAAACCTTAGACGAGAATTATCATGTGGTTATGGAAGTCATAAAACGTCTTAGTGATTTTGGCCTTACTATCAACTGGACAAAATACAAATTATTTAAGACATCCATAAAATATATTGGACATATAATCGATGCGAATGGAATTCAACCAGATCCAGCCAAAATAGAGTCAATTCAAAGCATGCCAAGACCAACCAAGAACTACGTTCTTTCCTGGGAGCAGTTAATTATTATGGAAAATTCATTGCTAGCATGAGACAGCTACGACATCCACTGGACGAAATGTTGAAAGCAAGCACAGAATGGGAATGGAATGACAAATGTGAAAGTGCTTTCAAAGAATTTAAAGACATTCTACTTTCCGACCTGCTCTTCCAATCATCGTGGCAGCAGACGCATCCGTGGTAGGAATCGGTGCTCAAATTTTCCACAAAACTCCTGAAGGAACAGAAAAAGTTATATACCATGTCTCGCGCGCACTCAAACAATCAGAGAAGCGTTATAGTCAAATTGAGAAGGAGGGCCTTGCACTCGTATTCGCATGTAAAAAGTTCCACAAAATGATTTATGGTCGTCAATTCACATTACTTACTGATCATAAACCACTCCTCAAGATATTTGGTTCAAAAAAAGGTATTCCTACACACACCGCTAACCGCTTGCAAAGATGGGCTCTCATTCTCATGAGCTATGATTTCCAAATACAACACGTATCGACCAAAGAATTTGGAAATGTTGATGTTTTGTCTAGACTCATCGATGGACAAAAGCAACAGATCGAAGAAGATTTTATAGTGGCACGCATCGAAAATGACATAAAAACCATTCTTCAAGACAGCATTGGTCATCTGCCAGTCACACTCAACATGGTACGAAAAGCAACTAGCACAGACACCACACTTCACAAAATTTTCAATTATATTGAAAAAGGATGGCCAAGGACGTCAAAAGACCTGACACCAGATGTTGTTCCATTTTTCAACCGACATGAAACTATAACCATAGTGAATAACTGCCACATGACATCAGACAGAGTCGTTATTCCTGACATCTATCAGCGACGGATCTTGAAACAGCTACACCGCGGACATCAAGGAATACAACGTATGAAGTCAATTGCAAGATCATACGTTTACTGGCCCAAAATCGATGTTCACATCGAAAACCATGTCAAACAGTGTCAAAATTGTGCAGCAGTATCAAAATCACCGACAAAAACAGAACTTAGCTCATGGCCAATTCCACATGAACCTTTGGAGCGGATGTACATTGATATTGGAGGACCAGTACGAGGTAAATATTACTTAGTTATGGTAGATGCTTATTCCAAGTGGCCAGAGGTAGCACAAATAACGTCAATAACATCAACGGAGGTTATAAATCAACTACACGAGTTTGTGAGCAGATATGGGCAACCAAAAATAATTGTTTCTGACAACGGAACACAATTTACCAGCGCAAGTTTCAAAAGCTTTTGTGACGAAAGGGGAATCAAGCATATCAGAACACCACCATACAACCCGCAGTCCTATGGACAAGCTGAGCGCTTTGTCGATATCGTTAAAAGATCGTTAGCCAAAGCATACACTGAGCATGCAACTGATGATAAGTCAAATTTACTTGTCTTCCTTTCTCAGTATCGTGCTACACCTAATCCAAGCGCACCTGAAGGCAAATCACCGTCCGAATGGTTCATTGGTAGAAAGCTATCCACGCCTTTGGATCTGCTAAGACATCAAACAGCAGCGGAACCAGAGAGGAATTCTTCCATGGAGCAAGCGTTCAACAAAAAACACGGCGCAAAAGCAAGATGCTTCAAAGCACGCGATAAAGTATTTTCGAAAACATTTCAACGCAATAAAATGTCCTGGAGTTCTGGTGTGATCATCGAAAGAATAGGTAAGGTGATGTACAATGTACTTATTAAAACAAATCGACGAAATGAGTTGATAAGGTCTCATACAAATCAACTTAAGCGGCGTTTTACTGAAGATGTGCCTACAGGTGATTCATATCCGGCTACATTAGCGTATTTTGAACCAGACGTCATTGAACACAATATTGAAGATCTTCGTAGTGCTGAAATCGACAGAAATCTGAGAGAACCCAATGAAGATGAATCTCAAGATACCACGTCTTCAAGATTAGAAGAGATTAACACCCCAAGACTTCATAGGTCAACAAGAATGAGGCGTGCACCTGTTCGCCTTTATCTTTAATTCAACACAGAGGGATGTTGGCAACGCCAAACCAAATATTATTAAGTAGAATGGCAACGATGAACAAGATACATTTTTGTATCTTATCTGAATGAATGAGATAGAGGCATTCGGCATTCTGGATTATTAAAAAGAATAACGTTTAATCATTTTGTTAGTCTTTAGAGTTGAAAATAAAGATATTTATTAACTAAGTAAAAACTGAGTTCACATTAACAAAAATAGGTTCACAACAACTGGTTTATATGGAATTACCTTTACAAAACAACAAATTGTACTCATGTCGATTTAATAAAAATTAAAGCTAAATCAATACGTTGGATGACATTGATATTGCCTAACCCTAAAGTGAGGTCTGGTCCTGTGTGTCCTTAGGTTTGTTTTTTAAGCAATGTGTTTTTTATCCTGTCGACCAAAATCTGTTTTTTTTTTGAAACACAGGGTCACCCTGAACTCGCCCTAAAGTAGATCTAGGTATTAAGCTGGGACGAGTTGAGGTTTATTATAAACACAAATCCTTTATTTTTAATATAGAAATCGAAAGAATATACTAATTTAGTTTAATAAATAGTTAGAAAAAAAAATCGAAACATTATAAGTTGTAATTTGTGTAATTGGCAAATCCATCCAACTTACATGAAGCGACTGCCTTGGGTGTTTTTTGAGAACCGAAAAAACCGGGGTGGAATCTGCTAAGGATTATTAATTGTGGTGATCGTCGTTTTGAAGATAGCTGTCTCTATCACATCTAAAGGCAAACATAGAGACAGCAATCGTCAAAACGACGATCACCACGATTGATAATCAACTATCACCTAAGCCGATTCCACCCCAGGTTAAACCAGTAGTCAACCCTGGGTAAAGTTCAACGAACGATTTTAATTAAAACCTCTCTCTCTTATTGTCAATAAAGTAAACCAATGAACGGATTACCTGGTTCAGTGTTTTTCAAAAACTTATAAAATGAAAATGTTATTGTTTTCATTATTTTTGATTTCAAATAAATTTATTATTAAATAGATGTGTTAAGAGCATGGCAAGTAAATATGGCAAAAAAATTAAAATACAACCTTACAAGAAAATTGTAAATGTATTTTAATACTAAGTAATATCACCCCCATCGTTAAAAAAAACTACTAGGTCACTGAGCCATCTTACAGCGCAGAAAAATAAAGATTGTTTATGTATATATTGTGCAAAGAAGCTGTTTTGTGCTCATAAGTTTTATTTTTATTTAATGTATACAAAATATATGCATATTTTTTTTGGTGAAATGCTTATTATAAATATTGTATAGTAAATGTAAAAACATAAAATTATAAATTTTGATATAAGGTATCTTATATCTATCTATTCTTTGTCCTTCTGTATGAAAATTTATGTATAAATACTTTATATTAATAATTATAAATTCCATCCATTTAAAGCACTACTGTTCTTTCTCTCCTCATTTGCTCACAGCATTTTGAATTCTGATTCTAACGTTGCGTCTATTGTATAGAAAAAAATTAATGGTGGAGTCATGAATAAGCAACTATAGGTAACCAAAAATAAGCAATTTAAAATACAAAAAAAAACATTTCTTATAAGATTTAGGTTATTTGTTGTATTAGTAAAAATAAGCTCAGTCTTGTTAACACAAATATTATTATAATTTAGTCAATAAACAAACAAGCCCAGTCAAAGAATGGTTTCTAATCAGGATTATGTGAACCATTAAAATGGGCTGATTTTAATATGTTCTTGGCACACAAATCTATGCAAAATCAATTTTTGAATATTAATTGACTAGACTAAATAAAAAAAAAGGTAATTAGTAAAAAAAAAAAAAAAAATTGCAGTCATTCTATAATTATTTTCGGTTGTTCCAAAAAATTAGTTTTATCAGTTTTAAAGAATTTCCATCTTCTCATATAATTAGAAACACTACAATGTCTTTTTAGGTTCTACATTTAAAAAAATAGAGTTAGAATACAATTCAATTAAATTTCGTAAAAAAAAGATTCATTTTATAACTATTCTTCTAACCCCACAATCCATACAGAACTTGGCTTGATCCAGTAAAAATTTGCTTCCACACTCGTGACAGAATTTAGAGGCCTTTACGTTAGATGTTGTAGTTTTACATGTAGGATCTAAATTGTTGGTACTGCTACTGTTTCTTATGGAACCTGTACTATTGGTAGATTTGTTTTTCTTTTCCAAGGACGATGTAGATAAAGGATTGCGATGGAAAGCGCGTTTGAACTCCTGCATTTGTGACTGCTGATCATGAAGGGCAATGCTTACATTTTTGCTTCCACTTATAGGAGGTAAGGAATTATCGGAACCACTGCTTGAACTACCAGCACTAAAATTGCGACATCGATACTTCTGAATATCATTATTGCTTGAGTTGGAATATTTGTGAGGTATTGTCGTCGGATATTGTAAAGCAGACTGCCCGGCTTTTGGTGACTCTTGTGGTGCTGGCTTTGGACGATGTGAAAAATGTCTACGATAATTTGTATTTATATCGGTGGTAGGACTTTGGCGTGAAAGGCTGCAAATTAAATAAGGTAATTGATTAATAAATTATCAATAAACTGCAAATTATACAGTCAAATTCTAAAACTTCAATTTGGAATTATAATTTTTGAAATATCGTACTCTCAGTAAGATGAACACGCTTTTTCGGTGAGTGTTTTAACTTTTGGTGACCAGACGTCCTGCTTTGGACACATCTGTCCACCGAAATTTATTAGATTAAACAGGTTGTAAAAAAAACGACTTTTTAGTTACTACTTGTTATTTTTAACAAGTGTTAACAATTGTTTGCTATACTAGGCCAGTCGTTAGGTTTTTTTTTGTTTTGCAAAAACATTCCGCTCAAATTTTATGATTCAAATTGGTAAATGGGTCGTTTTTAGTAAAAAATTATTCGTCGCGCTGTAAGTTATGTTTTTCAGCCACCATTTTGAAAAACGCGTTTTAACAAACATCTCGAGAATGACTCATCGTACAAATTTGTTTTTTTTTTATATATATTAAAATAGAAAACAAATTTATCTTCATTTTTTTCATATAAAGTTTTTTGTAGGATTTATACTTTCAGAGTTAAAGCGTCGAAAAGTATGTTCTTTCAGTAATTTTTGTACAGCGTTGTAAGGAAAAACTGAAAAAGCGTTACTTCTTGGCGCTTTAACGCTGAAAGTGTAAATCATTCAAGTTTAATAAATTGTATAAAGAAAAGGAAGATTATTTTGTATGTAAACAAAACATGTATGATGAATCGTTCTCGAGATATAAGTTAAAACGCGTTTTTTAAAATGGTGGCTGAAGCACAATGAAAATGCACAATACTTACAGCCGCAACTCAGGGAAGAACCATTTACACATTTCAATCATAAAATTTGAGCGGTATGTTTTTTCATTACGAAAAAATATTTTTGTCTCTGCCGACTGGTCTATACGTGTAATTGAATAAACGTCTGAAATCTGTTGCTGTATTTTCATGTATGTGTACATAAAGTTATCTACATAGATAATAATAAGTAGACCTCATGGTGGAACAAATACGTCTTGCTCTGCTTCACATGCACACGCCACTCTCAATTCTGCCACTACCGTACAAAAAAGTATTTTAGTTTATAGTATGTAATAAGAAGGCATATTAAATTGTGGTGTGAAAATAAAATATATGTTTAAAACACTCACCTTCCATAAGCTGAATCTGCGCTTTGCTTAGATTGAACTGCACCACCTCCTCCCCCATCTGATCCATTACCACCTCTGCGCACTGGATAACACTCAATACTGCTGATCTCATCTGAATCAACGGGTTGGAGTGAGCTTCCTGGAATCTGCCTTACTGAATTAAAATTTAAATTTCCTACACCATCAAGTCCTGCGGCTGCATGCAGATCTTGGAAGTCCTCGTGCATTTGCTGAATGAGGTTTTTTGCATTGTTTAATCTCACATTTGGAAAATCATTCATCAAATTTATCCGTCTCATTCTAAGTTGATTATCACTTTCTTCGTCTTCAACAGGATCTGTATGAACTCCTGCACTTTCATCGTCTTCGATTTTTTGAAACTTGTTGTCATCAACTTTTACCTCTTCGACCTGAGCACTTGGATTGGCAGCAACTAGAGGATCATTTTTAGGATGTGGATCATTTTCGTTCTGATCAGTTTCAATACTAATAAATATCTCACCACGAGTTTTGTTTTCATCACTGTCAAGGTTAAGCTCCACATCTTGTTCATGTTTCTGAGCAGATTTATCGAGCACCTCTTTGGGCGATCTGTAAGATGACATATTTTCGGCATTAGAACGTTTATTAAGAGTTGAACGATTCATTAAAAATTCCCGGCAGTCTTTGAACAACGAGGGAAATTGTTCATCGTCGTTGTCAAAAGCCGATAGAAATTCTTCGAAATCGAATTCATTAAAAGTCGATGGTGAGAATGGTGGTATGTTTGGAGCTGTGTCTGTGGTAGCATGTGTTAATGTAGGATAGAAAGATATTTGTTCTAGAGGCTTTCGTATGTCGTGCTCACAAGAAGATCGATTGTTACCCTCATCATCGGCATCATTATCAAGAGCTTCTGGTGAAGCATCGTAAAGGAATTGGTTTCGACCCAAACGAATTTTACGCTTTAATTGATTACGATTATCACCACTGGAACTACGATTACTATTCGTACATGGATTAGTGATTGGTGTCGAATGTGGCAGCGGTTTAGCTGACAAATTTTTTTTTGTTGTTAGTTGGTTCGGACTAGAGTTAGAAGAGCAAGAGAATTGACCAATATTTTCATAAACATCAAGCTTTTTAGCGTCACAGTTATGACGATCGGCTCCAGAAAATGATGGCGGGGAAGATGAGTTAGATGCCAAATCATTGCCGAGTTCTATTGGAAGATTATCACAAATATTAATCAGCTTAGGATCAATATAATCACCATCAATTCTGTCTAATATGGAGTTAAGCTTTATAGCTGACCGAGTTGTGTTTTTGGAATCGAGGTTTTGCGGAGTCTGTCTAACAGAGAGTGATGTATTGTGTAAATCTCTGACAGGTCTAACAATGGGCTCTAACTTTAAGCAGTTCAGATTCCCATTTTTGCTGGAACTATCGGTTATTTGCGAATTTTCAGCACTGCGTTTAACTGGTACTTGGTCGTCTGTGGAGTTAATACTCTTAGCAGAGTTCTGCTTACTTAATGCATTGCTTTTGTCTTTGAGTTCCTTCGTATTTACTACCGAATTGTCACTGCCCTTAGCTTCATTTTCGTGCTTTAGAAATACGGCTAGGGAGTCTGTTTTCAAAAGATTACTATGCGATGGCGTAGGCGATTCATTTTTGCTACTGTGACTTGCGTTTGGCAAATTTAGCCGAAGGGTTTTCCGATTGCAAGCAGCACTAGAATCACGACGAATTACTCTGGGCGTGTTCGATATGGCAAAGTCGTTAACACAAACCGCGCGGACTGGCATTTCGTCGTATTCCTCAGGTTTAAGAAAATTAGATGAAATTGGCCCTTCGTCTGAAAGACCGCGTTGAATAGTTGGTCGTTGTTTTTGAGATGATGGGAAAAACAAAGGTCTCGAAGATATTGGAAGTGGTGAGCGTCGTGGTGCGCGAAGAGACGATGTCCTGTGAAAATTAGATTTGGGAGTTGTTACAACGTTCCGTGGGTTTGTTAGTGAGCCATGAGATGTGAAAGACGTTGTCATCTTATTTGATGTACTAGAAATTTGAGAATTCGAAGGGGTTTTATATGAAGCTACTGAGTTAGATGGAGAAAGTCTTCTTTCTGTTGGCGATGATGGAGAGCAAAGCTCTTCTAATTGTCGTTTAGCCGAAATAAACGGATCGTAACTATCAGATACGCCGCTGAAATATTAAAATATCTTGTGTTATATACTTGTGTTTAATATTAGTGAAGATACTGTCAGGAGGTTTGAGTTATAAAATACATAATTTTAATAATCTTGTTTAAGAATAATAAAAAAATGTTCAAATAGCTACCAATTAGAATCGAAATTCAGTTTAACGTGACCTCCTACCAACTAAGGTCTTATATCACGGTGAGCCTACCCACAATAACGGGGTCGACTTAAGTGTGACCAACACCCCAGGGTATTTGCTTCCCTGGTGGCAATTTGGATCACGTTTTGCAACACGATCTCCCCCCTTGCTGAGGAGCGAGGTCTATCATCACCTCTTGCGTCCGGATCTCAACAGCGATCCGAACACCATATGCTGCCGCGATATTGGCAACCAACCATGCCAGTACGATCTCCCCGAAGGGGCCAACCTCAATAGATAGACCAGACCGAAGTCCGCGAGCAATCGGTCTGGTCTACCTATTGAGGTTGGCCCTTTCGGGGAGATCGTACTGGCATGGTTGGTTGCCAATATCGCGGCAGCAATATTTCACACATAAATGACAAATATATACCAACGCACTTGGTTTCTAAACTACAAACCTCAAAATGAATGATTTATTCTTAGCCAAATGACCCGGAACTTGACATGTCGAAGAATTGCTTGTTGAATCCAAAGATACGAACTCAACACGTTCTTTAATTAAAGGTCGTCCATTAAATCTAGAGTTTTTGGATTTGAATAAATATTGTGCTGCGACAGGCGAGGCTCCCATGCCTTTTCTTTTTATATTTCCCGTCAATGTTTTTTGTTTGCTGAATAAAAGCTGCTGAATTGAAGCTACATAAAATTGAAAATTGAATTTTGTGTCGGAAATTGTGTGTACAATCTGAAGTGTTAGATCTTCCTTACACAGGGTGTCTAGTAAATAATGGATAACCCTGGAATGCCTCATAGTAGACCTTATAACCGTCCTGAAAACTAATAAAAAAATGTCTATCACAACCACAAGAAAAGATATGCGCATTTTTTTGTCCAGATTATTATTATTTGCGTTACTTTACGTTTTTGAATACCACGACTACAAGTGAATCAATTCCAACGTTCTTTTTTCGTAGCAATATTTAACATTGTGTGTGCCAAAACATAAGAAGACAAAAATATAATAACTGTTGGAATTCTTAGCGAAAAAAATTATTTAACTTTGATTTTCGATGCAAAATGTGAAAGAAAATAATTTTTGAAAAAGTTAAATCATCTAGTAACCAACTATTTTTAAAAAATGCGCGTTAAATGCGGATTTCAAAAGGGTATAATTTATTATTGCGTGTTGAACCAATAGGAAGTTATTGGTAAAAATCAGCAACACGAGAGTCCATTTAGCAAAAACAAATTTTTCAAAAATTTATAATAAAACGTGAAAATAATATCATGCGTTGAACATGGTAGATTTTTGATTGTTTGCCTGTTTTTATGATGTTATCCTTGTGATAAATCCAAGTTTTTAACTTCTAGGGCCTTTATTAATTACCAAAAATGTCAAAAAAGTGCAAACAATTTTACATTTGTTTTGAATTATACCTGTAGAGCGTTCTTTTATTAACCATAGTTAACTATGGTCAACTATAGTTAACAATGGTCGTTCCTTTATTACAGAAACTATATGTAACTATATGACGTCATCACATCGTTCCTAAATTCAGTTTATTAGTGTGAAATAGTTACAAAACGTAACTATTTCCAACTCATCTCCATGATATGAGTTGAAAGTGTTGATCTGTCAAAGCACGTATGTGAGAGGGTTTGTTTACAAAAAATAAAAATTGAAGAATCAAAACAAAACTTTTGGTGAAGTGAAATGAATTAAAATTGAATTTTCTACAATTTTTAAAGAAAAAGGGAGAGTATACTTAAAAAAACATGATTTTATGGTAATTAACGATGAAATTAAGTTTTCCAAAATGTTCGATTGACAGATCAACAATATCTAACAATAAATCGTTCCTAAATAGGCGTGTACCACAAACACACATTTGCCCTGTGTGAAACAAAAAGTCTTTTGAGCCAACTTTCAATTACTTGATCACTTACTTAGAAAACAAACACAGAAATAGATATTTTTTTTTTAATTTAAAGTAAATGCTCAAAACTGTTTCCCCCCATTCTAATACAGGTTTTGCACCTCCGAATAAATGAAAATCTGATAATAATCTTGTTAAGTTTTTCTCAGAATCTTGTAATGCAGCTGCAAGATTTCTTAACTCCTTTAAGGACCTGACGGACTTGCTGTACACGATTTTCTTAATGCGACCCAAATAAAAAAATCAAGTTTATTTAAGTCTGGTGAACGGGGTGGCCATATAATTGGTCCGAGACCTCATATCCATCTGCCTGGTTATCTGGCATAGGTAATTGTAACGCAGCGGCTTGCACAAGATTCCATACCTCCTCTGAGAAGCTGATCGACTTGCTGTATTCGATTTATTTAATGCACCACTTATAAGAAAATTAATTTGGTAATAACGACTACCAAAATATTTGATGGTTTTGTAAAGCGCCAATTGAAGAGGTATGATTCAAAACAAGCTCGAATATGTAGCCGTTTTTTTGCATTTTGTTAATATTTATGATAATGTTGCATTGGGCCGTAGAAGTTAAAAGCTTGGATTTATCATTTGGACAACATCTTAAAAACAGGCAACCAATCAAAAATCTACGATGTTGAACGCATGATATTATTTTCACGTTTAATGTGCTAATTTTTAACATTTGTTTTTGCTAAATTGACTGGCGTGTGCCTGATTTTTACTAATAACTTCCTATTGGTTCAAGATGCAATAATAAATTATAACATTTTGAAATACGCATTTAACGCGCATATAGTTGGCCACTCAGGTATTCATGCATTTTTTTTATATCAGAGATGATTTAACTTTTTCAAAAATTATTTTCTTTCACATTTTGCATCGAAATTCAAAGTTAAATAATTTTTTTCTCTAAGAATTCCAACAGTTCTTATGTTTTGGTACAAACAATGTTAAATATTGCTACGAAAAAAGAACGTTTGAATTCATTTACTTGTAGTCGTGGAATTCAAAAACGTAAAGTAACGCAAAAATTAATGCACTGAACAAAAAAATGCACATATATTTTCTTGTGGTTGGGATACATTTTTTTTATTAGTTTTCAGGACGGTCATATGGTCTACTATGAGGCATTCCAAGGTTATCCATTATTTACTGGACACCCTGTATATTTTTGTTACCAATGAATAATGAGAACAGTATAATTGTTTTTTTTGAAAACAAGCTAACTGTTCAGTTAAAAAAAAAAACATTTACTTTAATACCAAATTTACAAAAAAAAATCATAACACAAAACAAAATAATTAAATTTCTACAAACTAGTCGAGTGCTAGACTTTTAATCAATCGCATTTTTATAATCTAACCTTGCAGTGTCATGTGTAGATTTTGTTTGAAGTCGTTTGATAGAAATAGATATAAATACATCCACCCAAAAAAAGTATAACTCAAGTGCTCCTATTACACATCTATTAGACATCTGAGTTTATTGGATAGAATTTATAATAGAGCCCTTAAACTTATGTCGACTTCCTTAAAACCATTTGAAGTCGATTTTATTAAAAAAAATTTCTTGATTGAAGGAATTTAAAAAAAATTCGATTTTTTTTTGTGAATATGTGAGTGCAATTTGACAGGAGTTTTTTTGCCGCACAAAAACAAAGAAGTGGTGCGCGCTTAACAAATAATAAAGTGTATTTTATTTTTTGTGTTGTTTTGATAAATCAAAACCAAATATATTTCGTCTGAAAATTGAAAATCAACACACACAATTGTGTGCGTAATCAAGTAAAAAAATTACAATCCAAAATCCATCCAGACAAAGCAGCGAAGATCTATTCTGAATATTTCACTAGGGGACGAAGAAAAATAAATCTGCAACGTGTTTTTCTCACGAATTGTATGTTATTTTAATGGGATTTTTGATTCTTGAAGATACGCAGAATTATCTTTACATTGATCATTCGCTGAAATATTAAACAATTAAGAACACTTTAACATTTGTTTTCTTTTTTAACATCGTCACAAAATTGAAATGAGAACATTTAATTCCATTTTGATGCATGAGAAATGTCAAATCTTGATAGTATGTGTGCGATTTGATGTGAAATCTAGCTAAAAACGCAAGATTTGTTTGACAGCATTTTTTTTTTATTTAGCGCGCGCTAAAGGGGTTGTGAATACCCTTAAAGTGAAAAACACAGCACGAGCGATTAGGTAGGTTGGAGGGGATTTGAAAGGAGAAACCGATGTACATTGGTTTTGAATGTCTGTAGATCACAAATCGATTTTGTTTAGAAAAAATTCGATTTGTTCAGAAAAAATTCGAATTTTGTTGGTTGTAAGGAATTCGACATAAGTTTAACATAGAAAAGATAGACCCATTTGTTTAATTTTCTTGTTTTAAAATCAGCCGAATCGAAAACGTTACTATACAGTGGAAAGGTTGATTACTTCATAATGAGACGCTGAAACTGGATTGTTTCTTCTTTGAAATGTTTCAGGTACCTATCAACAAGTTTTAAGAAAATTGAAAATTATTTTGGGGTATTTAAGACCATGTGCTGAAACGGAAATTAAAATTTTTTTTTGTGTGTAAGTGCAATTTGACAGGAATTTTGTTGTCGCACAAAAACTAAGAAGTAGTGCGCGCTAAGCAAATATTAAAGTGTATTTTATTTTCGCGTTGTTTTGATAATTTAAAAAGAAATATATTTAATCGAATTTTTTCTAAACAAAATCGATTTTAATTCTGTCAAACAAATCTTGCGTTTTTAGCTAGATTTCACATCCAATCGCACACACACTATCAAGATTTGACATTTCTCATGCATCAAGATGGAATTAAATGTTCTCATTACAATTTTGTGACGGAATTAAAAAAGAAAACAAATGTTTAAGTGTTCTTAATTGTTTAATATTTCAGTGAATGATGAAAAAAAGTAAAGATAATTGTGCGTATCTTCAAGAAACAAAAAATCTCATTGAAATAACATACAATTCGCGAGGAAAACAAGTTGCTTAATTATTTTACTTCGTCCCCTAGTCAAATATTCAGAATAGATCCTCGCTGCTGTGTGTGGATTAATTTTGGATTGTAATATTTTTACTTGATTACGCGCCCAATTGTTTTTGATGTTTTTCAATTATCAGACGAAATATATTTGTTTTTAAATTATCAAAACAACGCGAAAATAAAATACGCTTTAATATTTGCTTAGCGCGCACTACTTCTTAGTTTTTGTGCGACAACAAAATTCCTGTCAAATTGCACTCACACACTCACAAAAAAAAATCGATTTTTTTTAAATTCCTTCTACCAAGAAAATTTTTTTAAAATGAAATCGACTTCAAATGGTTGTAAGGAATTCGACAATAAACGCCTTATGTGACAGTTGCGCAAACTGTCTCATAAGCTCTTATGTTAAATTTAATTATTTAATTTTTTTCAGTAAACTAATTAAGTTGGCACAAATGAGCCTTAAAAAAAACACATGAATTGGATTTTCGTACAAAAAAATTAAAACCCAAGAGTCCACAAAAATATCTGCGTTGAAAGAGTATTTTTTGAGTGGAAGGCAAATGTTTAAAATTTCGGAAAAATAAAATTGAAATGGCATAACCTCTCAAACATTGCCTGAACAGAACATATCTACATGATAATTATTTCACTATCTTTTCTTCATTTCCCGCAGGGACCAGTTATAGCGACCAGGAAAACGTATCAGGAAAAGTTGTGTTTCAAATCAAACGAAAATAGTGCAACGAATCCATTTGAAAGTTTTTCCTGATTCGTTTTCCTGATCGCTATAACCGGCCCCTAAAGTCAATTATTTCGGATACATACATATGTACCTATAAAACAATTTAAGACTTCCGAAACGGTGTCCAAGCAATGCGCCGTGTGACCCAAAAAACTTCCTTTTAAGCTAGTCAAATAAAACCTTTTGCAGTTCATACCTGCAAAAAGGTGAATCCTTTCTGTATTTCGTTCATTAAAAATTCTATCTTTCATGTAACCCTTTGTAAAATGTTCAGTTTATAATTTTATGAAAAGCCATGACCAAATGTATATAAAAGATAAAGGTAGAAACAATAAATAAACAAATCGAAAAGCACACTCTGTTTAATATTATAATGGATATATTTTCGTTAATGCACTCACACAAAAAACAACAAACTGCATTATAAAATAAAATTAATTAATTAAATTAGAATAACAAATTGATCCTACTTTAGTAAAAGAAACTTGCTTTCATAAAACGTGGTTCACTTTATGAATCATAACTGATAAATCTGCTCAAATAAAACAATGAGTTTCCTCACAATTTCTTTATAAGCAAATTTATATTGTTTTGCAATACAGAATCAATAATGTGTACCATACCAACCAAACAAATCAATTTAAAAATATAGATACCTTCCGTGTCAATAGGTAACTTAGTTCGCTCTAACGAAAACTTGTTTTGGAATCCCTTCTCAAATAATGGCCCCAAATCAACATCATTCATTACAGCATTATTGGCAATAAAGGTATCTGTAGAAATGCTTTTTAAACTTTCAAGTCTATTTTTTTGAGGAAAGATTTTAGTATTTTTTGAATCTTTAGGGGACCTTTTCTTTTTTGAAGGTTCCAACGAAGTAAGTATTTTATCTTTTGTAGGTTCATTTGGGGTTACATTAAGTGGATTTAACTTCTTTGGAGGAATCAAGCTTGTTCAATAATTTGTAAATAAAATATAACGTTGTCCTGACAGTTTTTTTTTAATATAGTCTAAGATTCCACTGTAGTACTAATACCAACATTTATCAACAAATTTCAACTGTATTATGTTTGTTATCTTATTTATAATACTGATGACAAAGCGCTTTTTAACAATGACTTGAATCACATAATTTAAAGAAAGCTTAAAGAAGCACCTCTTCAGTCAACCTAGGGTTTTGTTTCTCAAGTGATTACCATATTATAACAGTATTTGCTAACTTGCAAACTAGAACTGAACAAACTTTTGGTTGGTTAAGAAAATTTTTAGAACTTCTTTGAAATAAAGTGCTTTTAAAATAGTATTTGAAACGATACAAAAACAATTTGATATCGTTTAAACATTTTTCAACGATGATATTTTGAAATTTTTAATAGGGCCGTTAAACTTTCAGTGGAATCTTGTCCTTTGTTTTCTTTTTATTTTATAGGCATATCTTACCAATCACTCATAAACGATGATGTCATTGAAGAAGTCATAAGTGCCTTCTCATGATTCTCATCGATTGAGGTCTGCATGTCAAAATTCTCATCATTTTGATATGAGTATTTATCTCTGTTCACAGATCGTTTCGTTCTAAAGTGAAATAAAGAAGTAGTGTTATTTTTATTTAGAATTATGATGGGAAATATTATTTTAAACCCACTTAAGGCACGGTGCTCTGTATTTAATTCTCGCTTCTAGGCGCTCTTTTGCTGCTACTTGAGAGTTGGAATTCTGTTGTTTGATTGATGCAATCAATGCTTTTTCTTTGCACCACTCAACGTGTCGATCGTATGCTTTTATACCAAAACAACGTTCGCAATATGGACAGGGTTCAGATGGAGGCGGCTGTATTCTCTTTGAAACGGTGGCGGCCCTTGGACGCTCTTTTGGAACAGCAGTGAAATTACTCGATGAAGTCCCCAATAAGATATTTGATGTCTTAGAAGGACTTGGGAGCTTCTTTGAGGTTATTGGAGTGACACATTTAGTGTTTATAGAAAGTTTGTTTGGTTCTTCGGGTGGTTTCTTTGGGGAGAGAACAGGGGGAGCGACCTATAAAATAAAAGAATGTATTCACAGTTTAAATTAATAAGTTCATTCAATTTAATGCAATACTTACTTGTATTGGTTTGGGCGAAATTTCTCTGTCATGTTTAATTGTTGGTAGCCCATAGTTTTTGGGCAAAGGATATGAAGCTAATTCAGTACCCTCTCTTCGTTGACGTGAGGAATCAAAGATTTTTCGCTTCCTTATAGTCATTTTTTCACATATTCCAACATGTTTTTCGAGGGTTTGTCGTACAAATGTGCGACTGCATGTCGGGCATGGAATCAGCTCGAGGCTGATGGGCTCTTCGTTTTGTGCAATTGTGTAGTCTAGAAAAAAGAAAAAATATATAATTATAGGTATGTATGTATGTACATATGTATGCACATATGTATGTGTATTTATAAAAATGTTTTTTTTTTTTTTTATTTAACGTACTTTGATAGCTGAAAAAATTCTACAGATCTGTGGGTAGTTTTGCCTGTAAAATCGAATCCTATGCAAAATATTTGTTCAATTTAGGAGGGCGGTTGTAAAAAGTTATCAAAAGGCAAACATTTCTCCAATCCACCCATGTTACATTCATAAGTTAGAATATTCAATTTTATACGGACGATGTCGTTAATGCTCTGCTGGAAGCAACATAAAAACAACTTCTAAGCATAATGTATCATCATGATCTAAATTCAGACTATCGAAATATGAGATGGTACAAAACAATCAAATACTTGTTAAAAGCGCAAGGAATCGAGAAAAAAATCTTCTTGTATATGCATTTTCCGTTGAGTAAGCAAAGCAGTAGACGTTCTTAATTAAAGAACAAGGTTCAAACAAGCAGAAACATATTACAAGAAGAAAGATTACGTCAGGAAGAACTCATGTGCAAGTGACGGTGTAGATTTCACTTATAAAAATAATTAAGAGCAATACGTGTTTTTTGGGATCCACAAGTAAACTTAATCCCATTCTCTGATTATTCCAGAATGATTTTAATTTCTCAAGTTGAATGACGCTGAACCTAACTGCGTGACTTCATATTGAGAAAGGTCTGATGTATGCTTGGCAACTGGATCGTACCACAATGGCTGTTTAATAAATTGTCTTACAGTTTGAAGTGTATGTTTAAAAAAAAACAATTAAAATAACTTTATATATGGTCAATGGGATGTTAAATGATTTTTTTGTTTGTATATCAAAAATTTTGTTAAACATTATGTTTGTTTTAATATAGTGAACAGGGTTTTAACCTCGGAACGTCGGAACTCGTTTCTACATAGACCATTTGATGTTTAACAGTTGGAAAGTTAAATGCTTTAAATTAAGGTGCTATCTAGTAAAAAAAATGAGCTTATACCTACTTACTTTACATTAGGTACATTACATTACATTACACACATCGAGATACAGTAAAGGTATGTAGATGTCGGATATGAATAAAAAGATATACATAAAAGTAAGGCAATATCTTTCTTATGTAAATGTATTATTATAAACAAGACTGAACTTTTCTCTTATCAGTCACACAAATCTAAGAAAGAAAATGTGTTATAAATACAAAAATCAGCATTGTAGATAATTTATATGTATGTATGTATATGTATTTAGTTAACAAATTAAGAGATCAGATTAAAAAAAAAAAATTGCTTGTGATTTTTGTAACAGTCTTTAACTTCGTAAGAAATGGTAGCGTTGCGGTTGTTTTTTTTAATACCTATTTTGTTTTCTATTTAAAGGTTTTTTTTTTTATAGACCCCCACCCTATAAGATTTTTTTTTGCCACTCAACATATACGCGGGACTCATTTTTTTCGTGCGCTTTATCACCCTAAACTGCCATTCATATGAAGCCGCGACCTGCGTCTGCGAATTGCGAATGGTCGCACAATTTGACATTTCATTCATATGAGTGGTCGCAGAGAACTGCGAGCTGTCCAAACTAAACAACACGAGTAACAACAGATATTTTATTTTTGAGGTTAAATTCGAGCGAATTATTTGTTCGCAGTTTTGTGGAATGCGTCTTGTATTTGTGGACTGTGAATTTTCATTTAGCAGTTCCCAGTTGTTGGTCGCGTAGAAAATATTAAAATGTGTTTGTTTTGTAAGTTTAACTAATTTTACGCAATATTTTCTATTTAAATTTTTAAATATGAGCCGTGTTATTTGAGAGAGTGACTAGCCACTCAGTAAAAGTTTTGCACGGAAAACACAAACAAAATTTTCTATAATAATTTGTTTTGTCATTGTTTTGCGTGTAAAAATTTCGGTGAGTTGCTAGTCACTCTCTCAAAAAACACGACTATGGTAATTTATTTCATTTGTTAAACAACTAAAACGAGAATAAGTTGATATTTACTTCAGAAATAGTTTTAAAAGAATTATTCGCAGACGCAGTTCGCAGCTCATAATGGCACTTAAGGTGGGTACGGTATCGGTAAGTGGTTTTTCTTACCGTACCGAAATCATACCGATACCGCTTTTGTCTCTTCACTTGTCGGTATACTTTCGGTATTTAATTTAAAAAATCAGAATCCGGAAAAAATGTCGTCCTCAGAAGAAGATGCAATTGCATGTTATATTTACACGCGTTTGCGAATAAAAAGAAAAATGTACTGGCGACATCCATGTATTGAAAAAAAATTGTTTTGTCGACTGTTTGTTGCGGCCAAAGAACTTTCACAAGATGATGAAAGGTTTCAATCCATGTACAAAATGAAAAAGAATACTTATAACGACCTTTTTATTCTCGTTTCTCTATTGCTCCATATCTGACAACGCCATATTACACAATACACGCGGTATTTACCGATTTCTTACTGCCCATTCGTACCGCGGCTCGGTATACCGCATGTATACCGTACCGCTATCGCCTAACAGTGTTGCCCCCCAAATGGTACAAAATGTAGCGCAGCGGATTTAAAATGTAGTGCAACCTAGTTTTTCTTTTTTAAGTCATCATAATTGTTAAAATAAGAACAGCATTTTAACGATAATTCAATCTTTTATAAAAAAAATATTCATCGAAAGCAACAAATAATAAAGAACATAAGATATGAAAACTATAACTTCAAAACAGTTAAAGACTAAAATAAACAATGCAATCACGTAATCATTAATTTATGAAGTTATGAAGCTAAATATAAATACCTTAAAAATAAAACTTTTTATGAATATTTCGTGATTTATATAATGCGTGGCATTGGTAAGAACATTTTTGAGCATAACTAATGCCGGTCGTGCACTTAGTGCGAGAGAAGATAAACCAACTTCTTTCAACTTTTCATTCAACTCCATCGTTGGATGAACAAATTTAGAACCTCTTACACTAGTGCAGTAACTTACGTTCATCTCTTTGAGCAACAAAGCAAAAGGTAAAATTAAACAAAACGTGTTGGGAGCCCCGTACACATAGTTGACAAACTTAGTCAAACGTTGAATAACCTCGTACACCTAGTTGATCAACTCGTTCAATTGTTGGATAACCTCGTACACTTAGTTGATCAACATATTCAATTGTTGAATAACCTCGTACATTAGTTGATAAACTTGTTCGATTTTTACAGAGAAAAAAGTTTATCAAGTTGGTCAACTGCGTTTTCGTTATGGTTGCTCAACAAGTTGATGGACGAGTTGAATCCTTCGTACACTTAACCAAGAATCATTCGTTGAGGAACTGATTCAACGCACGCACTATATAGCCGGTAGCTACTCGGATTTTGATGAAATAATTTTGACTCCCTTTTTTTTTGACACTCATTTCTTTGCTGACAAAGATTTACATTTTTAAATTTGTTCTGTATAAAGAATGATTTCCTCTCAAAGGGAAATAAAAATGGCTGCTGTATTTATAATATTAATTAATAATAATAATACCTAATATTAATGCATTTTATTATTATTATTACATTATTATTACATAGGACGAAAAGACAAAATGCACCAAGTTGCAACACATTATCTCGAAAATGTTGCTCAACGCGTTGATCGAACATCTTCAACTAGGAACACAAGCTCGTACACTAGCCGCATACTTGTTGAACAATTCGTTAAGCAACGATCTCCAACCGGATTAAACTTGTTGGTTGAATAGAATGGAGGACATCGTACATTAGAGAGGCGTTGATCGCCTAGTGGACGACCGGCATACGGAAGCGAGTAGGTTAAAAATGCCTCCGACAGTTTTCAATAATGCTTAAGATTGTACTATTGCATCTACAGTGGAGATATTAAGATTATTTTTTCAAATCGTCTTTAATAATATTCGGACTCAAAAGCACTTTTCTGGTATTGCACTGCTATGAGGCAAACTACAAAGTTTTAGCATGTAAGTGCATACATTTGCAAATGCTGCCTTTACCTAAAAATGTTTGGCTTTCTTTAAATTAATCCAAAATCGCACAATATCTTCATGATAGAACACAATGTTCTATGTTTATCAATTATTTTAATATTATTTTTGTATTTTCTTATATTATGAAATTGTAGTGTTTTGCGGTTTTTTTACGAATGTACGTAGTGTGTTTTTTTTTTGGAAAAACAATGTAGCAAAAACGCTACATTTGTAGTAGGGGGGCAAGGCTGCCGCCTAATCAGCATGCACCCATTAAAATACATGTAATCGGTACACAAGCGGTACGACTGATTCAACCGTACCGATACCGTACCGACAAGTCAGGGAGCGGCCTAATATTCTGATTTATCAATATCCGAAGTTCAATTTCGTTTACAAATACTCGTACATAACTTGCCTTGTACTGTAAATAGTACCATCATTATTTCAAATAAAAACGGTATGTGAGAGGGTTCTATTTCATTCTGTTTAGACGGGAGGCTCTCGTGTTTGTTTACCAATTTGTATTCGCAAGCTTCAAAACCTCATCAGCCTCCTCTAATCATTATAGAACAATCTTCAAAAAACACAAAAAACAAATATGGTACACATTTTCCGAACATTATTGCCGTTTTCCATTGGTTTCACTCATTGTTCCACTCATTCTGAAATCCCATGGAACAGTAGTTTGTAATGCTTCTGCTCAATTTTGACACTTTATTTTGTTTTGTATTGGTGAATCGTCAAAAGATGTAGTGGTAGGGATGAGCGATATTGAAGAATCATCGATGTTAACATCGAAGAACCAATCTCGATGTCAAAAATTATCGAATCAGAAACACCGGTTATTTTTTTTTTTAACATCGATGTTTTTAATACATTTTTTTAACATAAAATTGCAATACATTACAAATTCAAAATACCTTCATTGTTTTGGAAATTATAACTATGTTCTTGAACGTTAATTTCTTCCATAACATCGATGAGTTCAAAAAAACAAATATGGTACACATTTTCCGAACATTAATGCCGTTTTCCATTGGTTTCACTCAAGGTTCCACTCATTCTGAAATCCCATGGAACAGTAGTTTGTAATGCTTCTGCTCAATTTTGACATTTTATTTTGTTTTGTATTGGTGAATCGTCAAAAGATGCAGTGGTAGGGATGAGCGATATTGAAGAATCATCGATGTTAACATCGAAGAACCAATCTCGATGTCAAAAATTATCGAATCAGAAACACCGGTTATTTTTTTTTTTTAACATCGATGTTTTTAATACATTTTTTTTAACATAAAATTGCAATCCATTACAAATTCAAAATACCTTCATTGTTTTGGAAATTATAACTATGTTCCTGAACGTTATTTTCTTCCATAACATCGATGAGTTCAAAATATTAAGATACAGGCCAAAATTTTTATACAAAAATAGATCGAATAAGTTGACATGATTTCTTCTATTTCGCTGATTATAAAGTTTGAAAATCGATCTTAAAGTATTAAGCATGAATGAACACATCTAACAAGTCGTATGTACAATAAAACATGTGTAAACGGTGCCTTAGCTTTCTGAACATCGATCTTAAGTTATTATGCATCAATGAACATCTTACAAGTAGTAGGTAAGACAAATATTTTGTAAACTTTGTCTATCCTTTCTGAATATCGATGATTTTAATGTTTGAACATCGATATTAAATTATTTAGCATGAATGAAGTCACAAAAAATCATGTGTAATTGGTGCCTTAGCTTTTTGAACATCAATAATTTTGATACTTCAAAAGCATTGAAAGCTAAAATAAATTGTTCGTCCAACATCGATGTTGAAATATCGATGTTTTTTCGTCTAACATTGATGTTTTGCCAACATCTATGAACATCTTAAGAATTTGTATTCATCTCTGACAATTTGCTGTCAAAACGATTGAGTGACATTTGTTTTTAAATGTATTAGTGCTTCTTGAGTGGATTCTGGTTTTAAATCAAAAATCGAATTTCTCTTTTCAGAATCGTCAGAAGCGTACTTTTTGTGCCAATGGAATGGTTTCAGAAGACTTCCGGACGACCAAAGGAAAGCGGCATGAGGTAAAGCGACACAAAAAATAGATGATTCTCATGCCGTTTTCCATTGGTTTCACTCGAGGTTCCACTCATTCTGAAATCCAATGGAACAGTTTGTAATGCTTCTGCTCGATTCGGACGTTTTATCTTTACATTGGTAAATCGTCAGAAGATTTAGTGGTAGGGATGACCGATATTGAATAATCATTGAATAAGTCAACATTGAAAAATCAATCTCGATGTCAAAAATTATCGAATCATAAACGTCGATCTTTTTTGATATCGATGTTATTAATACATTTGTTTGCAACATAAAAATGCAATACATTACAAATATAAAAAACTTTCATTGTTTTGAAAATTAGAACTATGTTGTTAAACGTTAATTTCTTCCATAACATCGATGAGTTCAAAATATTAAGGTATAGGCCAAATTTTCTATACAAAAATAGATTGAACAAAGTGCCATGATTTCTTCTTTTTCAATGATTTGTATGTTTGAAAATCGCTCTTAAATTATTAAGCATGAATGAACAAGTCGTTAATACAAAAAATTATGTGTAATTGCTGCCTTAGTTTTCTGAAATCGATGATTTTATTGCTTGAACATCGATCTTAAGTTATTATGCATCAATGAACATCTAACAAGTCGTAGGTAAGAAAAATCTTTTTTAAACTGTGACTATCCTTTCTGAACATCGATGATTTTAATGTTTGAACATCAATATTTAATTATTCAGCATGAATGAACATCTAACAAGTCGTTTATACAAAAAATAATGTGTAAATATTGGTGCCTTAACTTTCTGAACAACAATGATTTTAATACTTCAAAAGCATTGAAAGGTAAAATAAATTTTTCGTCCAACATCGATGTTTTTATGTCTAACATCAATGTTTTGCCAACATCGATGAACATCTTAATAATTTTTGTTCATTCCATTGGTCAATGGAATGGTTTCAGAAAACTTCCGGATGCTTCCGGACGTCCAAAGGAAAACGGCATCAGTTTGACGAGTTCGATTTGTTTGTTTGGAAAACAACGACAAATACAGGGGAAAGGTTATTAACCCCTCCAAGAACGCAAAAGTTACGCAGGAATAATTTATCATGAACTAGCCGACCCGTGCTCGCGTTGCTTCGTAAAAAATTATTAATAATAAAAAAATATAATTTATCATGAACTAGCCGACACGTGCTCGCGTTGCGTCGCAAAACAATTAAAGGAGATTGGTGATATTTGTATACCTTCCCACCTATGTATTTTTTTTATTTTAAAGCTACCGGATACACAATGTTTTGGCACTGTAGCCATTTTGTAATATGTGAAGCGTTTTTTAAGTGTGAATGTTTAAGGGGAGGAATGCAAATGGCTATTTCACTAGAACACTATTTATAAAAATAACGGTAAAATAGGGAAAGACATGAAACATAACGGCGGTGTTCGAGAGATGTAATTTGCTTCCGTTATAGATCCTTCACCTATCATTTTTAAAGCCCTCTTTTGTATTCTGTCCAACAAACTTAAGTGAGTTTTTGGAGCTCCTGCCCAGACATGAGAATTGTACTCAAGTTTTGGACGAATAATGGCTTTGTAGATCACAGCCAGATCAGAAGGGGAACAAAAATTTCTTGCATCTACGGAGAAAACCTAAACACTTAGCAGCGTTTTTGGCGACATCAAATATGTGGTCAATCCAAAAAAGGTGGTCTGTGACATACATACCGAGAAATGAGAGCTTTTTGGTTTCCTCGATGCAAGTGCCGTCCATTGATAGCGGCATTTGGAGTGGGTTTTGCTTTAACGACAAGAGACAGCATTGAGTTTTTGAAGCATTAAATTCTACGCGGTTTTTGATTCCCCATTGAACGATGCTCTTAAGATCAGAATTTAATGAGCTTATCATACGCTGCCGTTCAAGTTCCACATCCGAAGGACATGGATGTGAATCTGTAAACGAATATGAAAAGCTGAGGGTACTGTCGTCAGCGAAACAGTTTAATGGATTAGAAGTTTATAAAAATAAGGAAGAGAGTCGGAGACAAAACGGAGCCCTGGGGCACACCACCATTTATTTTGTGGATTTCAGACTTCAAACCGTCCAATACAACTTGTATTGAACGGTCCGAAAGGTAATTTCTAATCCAATGAAGAAGAGATTCATCGAAACCAAATGCGCGACCAAAGAGCTTGATGCCAAATTCTATCAAACGCTTTTGAAATATCAAGTGCAATAATCTTACTTTCTCCAAAACGATGTAAAGATTTGTTCCACTGTTCGGTGAGATATACCATCAAATCACCAGTGGACCAATGGCTACGAAAGCCGTACTGCCGGTCATTAAAAAGCTTTCTTTCCTCGAGATATTTATATTCACCAAATACCATTCAATTGCTTTAATATTAATTGTGGCTCTTTCTTTTAATACACACTACTGTAACCTGTTTTTCCCGTCATTTTAAGATCTCAATCTTGGAGACCCGACCATTAGAAGTCAAGTTATACGCTTTTCACTTGAACCAAATCACCCGGGAAACTCCGTCTTTTTTATATAAAAAGCGATACAAAACAATTCAGTATAATACGAATATTCAACTCGTTTGAAAAGAAAATTTTGATGAGTAATGAAATGACAACGAGGACAACGTCGACGACAGCTGGGGCTGCGCTGGTGCTGCCGCACATTAAAGGCATGTACCACAAACTTAGCGCTCAATGAGCGCTCAATGTCAGATTAACGAAGGCAGAATCATTTGGTTGGACAACATTATCCGCTCTATTTCAAAAAAAAAAAACATGTGTTATTATTCTCATACAAGTTTAGAAATAAAATTTCAACTTTTCTTTTACAGCAAAATTTATAAACGTGGAATAAGGAAGGGTTAACCTCTTTCCATGAACTAAGTACAAAATGTTATTTAAAAAACAAAATTTCTTCTAAGTGACGTTTACTAAGTTAAACCACCAAATATGGTGGTTTAGCGAAGGAATAAAAATCAGACGTGTCAAAAAAATGATAATAACTTTGACAGAATTATTAAGTGTGTTCGGTAACGTGATCTACTTATTGTAGTAGATTTTCGTTTTGTTTTTATTAATAGGAAATTTAATTCTATGGACTAACTCTTATTCCACGGTTTTGTATACTCATGGAATAAAGGTGGAATACGCGTTTTTTATTAATACGGCTGTTAATTTTTAAATGTTAAAGCAAAAAAATGATTGAAATTGATGCAAATGATTATAGCTTATTCAATTAGTTTGATTTTTCATCAACATTTCGTCTTAACACACCCTCAAAAAATTATAACTTGGTTGTCAAACAAACAGCTGTTTTGACTGAGAAAAAAAATTGAGTAATGAATCCAAGAAATTTTTGGATCAGAAATCTCCGCAAAAAATTTTAGTGCTCAGTTGAGATTTTTTGTCTCACTTAAGAAATCCTTGAGCGCTCGGAGAGTCGGAGCGCTCAATTGATGGTACACGCCTAATGTGACTCTTTTCTTCCTACATAACATAAACATACCTACCTAGTTCACACTCACACACACTTCTTTCCCTTTCTTGCTACAATGGTAGCTTTACATTGTGGCGCTGTACACTATTTTTGTACCTTTCTACAACTACACCATTGTGCTCAGCCACCCAAAGTATATCTAATAATGAGTAGGGACACTCTCTCCACATATCCAATTCAAACTATATCACAAATAAAAACTAAAACAATAACAAACAACAGGTGTGAAAAGTTCCAAAATATTAATTTGAATCCTTACGACAAATCACAAATGTAAGAAAGATACACATTAAGGGTATTCATGCAACGTCGGAAACTTTCCGACGTCGTTAAATCGTAAAGTTTCCGACACACGTTTCATGAACGCTCTTTATCTAATTGCATTATGATGCGGTGAACAAATTCGGCGGATTTAATTTATTTTGTTTAAGCGTTTGAAAAAAAAATAATTAAAAATGCTCTGTGTTACTGAAATATTTGTCGTTGTCAAATTTTGATACATACAATGTCATAAAGTTTTCCGCGTTTACTATACTTTCATTTACGACACAAATACGTGTGGGAAACTTTACGATTTATCGTAAAAGAATTTTCATACAAATTGTGACAGTTCACTTACGACGTCGTAAACTTTTCGAAGCTTACGACGTTTACGATGGTTTTCCGACGTTGCATGAATACCCTTATTATGTTTTCCAAGCACTACACATGTAAACTCATTCGTAAGATATATAAATGCATCACTTATCATAATGGGTTCAGGGATGATAATGATCTACATATGTAGTAGTAGTATATCTACTTCATTAATTTATTTTATGCATTTGCTATGTAGCAGCTACGTGAACTACGTAGCAGCTACGTAAAACTTATTCTCTGAAAAGTAGTCATTGTTAAACGTATAACACGTTAAACTTACAACATTGTTTAAAAAACGTTTTTTTCTATATACATTTTGATTTCTCATTATCTACTACAAATTTTTGAAATCTACTTCGTTTTTTTTTTTGCCAATTTGCTTCACTTTGGGTTCAGCATTATGCTGCATTTACACGAATGGCAAAATGTCATTATACTAACAAACTATAGCCATATAAAAACACTCAAACCTGAACACGACCGTAGTTGAAAAAAAAAAAAAAAAAATCAATGAACCTATATGTATCAACATAAAAATAGATTCTAGTATAGTAATTGTCAAACTTATCTCCAAGACTTTGTCTTTTCTTAATTCATAACTTAAAGTAACTCAATCCATACCTATCGTATCATCAAATTTCAAAAAAAAAAAAAAACTTAATACAGTAACAGAGTACTGTCACTATATTTAAAATTTCATAATTTAACTATTAACCACATCCAGCTATCATAACCATAATGGCAGAGTAAATTCCTTTACTCTTTGTTTTACTTTTATTTTCTTAATTGTATAATTGTCGTATTGAATTGTATTGTATAAATTGTAGTTTTGTTAAAGGCCATGCGCGCCAAATGAAAATGTAATAGCTCCATGAGCAAGAGCTGTCATAAGTCATAATACAAAACTAGAGCCATGTTGGCAAATTCATTTTACTTCTTGCGAGTGCCATACATTATAGTCTCCTAATAAATTTTAAAATTATAGTTTTCAAAATATTTAAGATATAAAATACTTTCGTATTTTCAAAAGATTAAATGTAAATGTAAATTTAAGTCTCAATAAATGAATCTGAATCTATAGCCATTTTTCTTTTCATCGTGTAAACGGTCTAAATACTGGCAATATTTTTGCCAACAAAAAAAAATGCCAGAGAGAATTTGGCATTAAAATGCTGCCAATAATGTGGCTATGTATAAACACTTTATTGACGCCATTTTCCAAATTATGCCATTCTAGAATAAGAATGAACTTGCTCATTCTTTTATGGCATGTTGCCAGTATTTTGAAATCTGCCATTTAGGCCTATTCGGCGAGATCTTTTATTCTGTTAATCTGCTATTCTGTTATGAATTTCTATACAAAAGTTTGAGCTGTCAAAAAATCTTTTATGAAACAAATTTTGGTATTCGGCATGCCAAACTGTTATGAAATCTGTTAAGGAATCTGCTATGAGTGCTGTCAAAAGTTCGAAACTCTCAACAAATCTTTTAGGAACCGCATTTTTGGTATTCAGCATGCCACAATCTGTTATGAATCATAAAAGAATAAAAGACACATTTTTGAGGCTTTTATCATAAAAGATTCCAATTAATGGGGTACAAATTTGGTATTTATCTTTTATTTCAATGAAATGTTCATACAGGGAGACAAAAATATAATAAGAATACCTATTTATTTAGGTACACAAATTATTTTTGCACAAAACACGAAATTATATTTTTTACACGAAAGCACAAAACACTTTTGCTGCAAGAAAGATTAAGTAGTTATAGTCAATTTGATGATCCCGATTTGCAAAAATTAAATTATTGATTAATTGATTAATTAAATTCCAGAATCCATAGAAAAAATGACCACCAATCCACAGGTTACTTTCAGTGACGAAACAGTTTGATTACCTACACCAGACCAGCTGATTTTTGATAGCAGATTTAGGTCTGTTCCTATAAAAATTTCCTTTTTGAAGTTCCATAACAGACTTTCATAAAAGTTCGAACTCCTGAATACGAATTATAAAAGATCTTTTATGGTGAACATCTTTTTTTTTTTTTTTTTTTATATTCCACGCGTGCCAAAGGGGTTATGGCTACCCTTAAAATGTTTTTAACACAGCACGAGCGATTAGGTAAGTAGGAGAGGATTTAGAAAGAGATACCGATGCACATTGGTTTTGAACGTTTGCACATCGAAATGGGACGGGAAAGTCGAGTCAGGTAAAGCATTCCACATTCGTGTGGTGCGACTGAAGAAAGAATCTCTGTACATTACAGTACGTCCGAAGTTGGGCTCGAGGGTGAACTGATGGGCATTCCTAGAAGCGCGAGTATTACGGTTGAATTTTTTAAGGGGGGAATGCAACTGGCTATTTCACTAGAACACTGATTATAATAATAGCGATAAAATAGAGAAAGACACGAAACATTACGGCGGTGTTCGAGAGATGTAATTGTTTCCGTTATAGATCTTTCGCCTATCATTTTTAAAGCTCTCTTTTGAATTCTGTCCAACAAACTCAAGTGAGTTTTTGGAGCTCCTGCCCAAACATGAGAATTGTACTCAAGTTTTGGACGAATAAAGGCTTTGTAGATCACAGCCAGATCAGAAGGGGAAAAAAACTTCTTGCATCTACGGAGAAAACCTAAACACTTAGCAGCGTTTTTGGCGACATCAAATATGTGGTCATTCCACAAAAGGTGGTCTGTGACATACATACCGAGAAATGAGAGCTTTTTGGTTTCCTCGATGCAAGTGCCGTCCATTGATAGCGGCATTTGGAGTGGGTTTTGCATTAACG
This sequence comes from Melangyna quadrimaculata, assembly GCA_949320155.1. Taxonomy (NCBI): domain Eukaryota; kingdom Metazoa; phylum Arthropoda; class Insecta; order Diptera; family Syrphidae; genus Melangyna; species Melangyna quadrimaculata. Next base: position 96,513,908 of record OX439485.1, read on the forward strand.
ACAGGAGACAGCATTGAGTTTTTGAAGCATTAAATTCTACGCGGTTTTTGATTCCCCATTGAACGATGCTCTTAAGATCAGAATTTAATGAGCTTATCATACGCTGCCGTTCAAGTTCCACATCCGAAGGACATGGATGTGAATCTGTAAACGAATATGAAAAGCTGAGGGTTCTGTCGTAAGCGAAACAGTTTAATGGATTAGAAGTTTATAAAAATAAGGAAGAGAGTCGGAGACAAAACGGAGCCCTGGGGCACACCACCATTTATTTTGTGGATTTCAGACTTCAAACCGTCCAATACAACTTGTATTGAACGGTCCGAAAGGTAATTTCTAATCCAATGAAGAAGAGATTCATCGAAACCAAATGCGCGATCAAAGAGCTTGATGCCAAATTCTATCAAACGCTTTTGAAATATCAAGTGCAATAATCTTACTTTCTCCAAAACGATGTAAAGATTTGTTCCACTGTTCGGTGATATATACCATCAAATCACCAGTGGACCAATGGCTACGAAAGCCGTACTGCCGGTCATTAAAAAGCTTTCTTTCCTCGAGATATTTATATTCACCAAATACCATTCAATTGCTTTAATATTAATTGTGGCTCTTTCTTTTAATACACACTACTGTAACCTGTTTTTCCCGTCATTTTAAGATCTCAATCTTGAAGACCCGACCATTAGAAGTCAAGTTATACGCTTTTCACTTGAACCAAATCACCCGGGAAACTCCGTCTTTTTTATATAAAAAGCGATACAAAACAATCCAGTATAATACGAATATTCAACTCGTTTGAAAAGAAAATTTTGATGAGTAATGAAATGACAACGAGGACAACGTCGACGACAGCTGAGGCTGCGCTGGTGCTGCCGCACATTAAAGGCATGTACCACAAACTTAGCGCTCAATGAGCGCTCAATGTCAGATTAACGAAGGCAGAATCATTTGGTTGGACAACATTATCCGCTCTATTTCAACAAAAAAAAAACATGTGTTATTATTCTCATACAAGTTAAGAAATAAAATTTCAACTTTTCTTTTACAGCAAAATTTATAAACGTGGAATAAGGAAGGGTTAACCTCTTTCCATGAACTAAGTACAAAATGTTATTTAAAAAACAAAATTTCTTCTAAGTGACGTTTACTAAGTTAAACCACCAAATATGGTGGTTTAGCGAAGGAATAAAAATCAGACGTGTCAAAAAAATGATAATAACTTTGACAGAATTATTAAGTGTGTTCGGTAACGTGATCTACTTATTGTAGTAGATTTTCGTTTTGTTTTTATTAATAGGAAATTTAATTCTATGGACTAACTCTTATTCCATGGTTTTGTATACTCATGGAATAAAGGTGGAATACGCGTTTTTTATTAATACGGCTGTTAATTTTTAAATGTTAAAGCAAAAAAATGATTGAAATTGATGCAAATGATTATAGCTTATTCAATTAGTTTGATTTTTCATCAACATTTCGTCTTAACACACCCTCAAAAAATTATAACTTGGTTGTCAAACAAACAGCTGTTTTGACTGAGAAAAAATTGAGTAATGAATCCAAGAAATTTTTGAATCAGAAATCTCCGCAAAAAATTTTAGTGCTCAGTTGAGATTTTTTGTCTCACTTAAGAAATCCTTGCGCGCTCGGAGAGTCGGAGCGCTCAATTGGTGGTACACGCCTAATGTGACTCTTTTCTTTCTACATAACATAAACATACCTACCTAGTTCACACTCACACACACTTCTTTCCCTTTCTTGCTACAATGGTAGCTTTACATTGTGGCGCTGTACACTATTTTTGTACCTTTCTACAACTACACCATTGTGCTCAGCCACCCAAAGTATATCTAATAATGAGTAGGGACACTCTCTCCACATATCCAATTCAAACTATATCACAAATAAAAACTAAAACAATAACAAACAACAGGTGTGAAAAGTTCCAAAATATTAATTTGAATCCTTACGACAAATCACAAATGTAAGAAAGATACACATTAAGGGTATTCATGCAACGTCGGAAACTTTCCGACGTCGTTAAATCGTAAAGTTTCCGACACACGTTTCATGAACGCTCTTTATCTAATTGCATTATGATGCGGTGAACAAATTCGACGGATTTAATTTATTTTGTTTAAGCGTTTGAAAAAAAAATAATTAAAAATGCTCTGTGTTACTGAAATATTTGTCGTTGTCAAATTTTGATACATAAAATGTCATAATACTTTTATAAAAAGTTTTCCGCGTTTACTATACTTTCATTTACGACACAAATACGTGTGGGAAACTTTACGATTTATCGTAAAAGAATTTTCATACAAATTGTGACAGTTCACTTACGACGTCGTAAACTTTCCGAAGCTTACGACGTTTACGATGGTTTTCCGACGTTGCATGAATACCCTTATTATGTTTTCCAAGCACTACACATGTAAACTCATTCGTAAGATATATAAATGCATCACTTATCATAATGGGTTCAGGGATGATAATGATCTACATATGTAGTAGTAGTATATCTACTTCATTAATTTATTTTATGCATTTGCTATGTAGCAGCTACGTAAAACTTATTCTCTGAAAAGTAGTCATTGTTAAACGTATAACACGTTAAACTTATAACATTGTTTAAAAAACGTTTTTTTCTATATACATTTTGATTTCTCATTATCTACTACAAATTTTTGAAATCTACTTCGTTTTTTTTTTTGCCAATTTGCTTCACTTTGGGTTCAGCATTATGCTGCATTTACACGAATGGCAAAATGTCATTATACTAACAAATTATAGCCATATAAAAACACTCAAACCTGAACACGACCGTAGTTGAAAAAAAAAAAAAAAAATCAATGAACCTATATGTATCAACATAAAAATAGATTCTAGTATAGTAATTGTCAAACTTATCTCCAAGACTTTGTCTTTTCGTAATTCATAACTTAAAGTAACTCAATCCATACCTATCGTATCATCAAATTTCAAAAAAAAAAAAAAAAACTTAATACAGTAACAGAGTACTGTCACTATATTTAAAATTTCATAATTTAACTATTAACCACATCCAGCTATCATAACCATAATGGCAGAGTAAATTCCTTTACTCTTTGTTTTACTTTTATTTTCTTAATTGTATAATTGTCGTATTGAATTGTATTGTATAAATTGTAGTTTTGTTAAAGGCCATGCGCGCCAAATGAAAATGTAATAGCTCCATGAGCAAGAGCTGTCATAAGTCATAATACAAAACTAGAGCCATGTTGGCAAATTCATTTTACTTCTTGCGAGTGCCATACATTATAGTCTCCTAATAAATTTTAAAATTATAGTTTTCAAAATATTTAAGATATAAAATACTTTCGTATGTTCAAAAGATTAAATGTCAATGTAAATTTAAAAGTCTCAATAAATGAATCTGAATCTATAGCCATTTTTCTTTTCATCGTGTTAACGGTGTCAATACTGGCAATATTTTTGCCAAAAAAAAAAATGCCAGAGAGAATTTGGCATTAAAATGCTGCCAATAATGTGGCTATGTATAAACACTTTATTGACGCCATTTTCCAAATTATGCCATTCTAGAATAAGAATGAACTTGCTCATTCTTTTATGGCATGTTGCCAGTATTTTGAAATCTGCCATTTAGGCCTATTCGGCGAGATCTTTTATTCTGTTAATCTGCTATTCTGTTATGAATTTCTATACAAAAGTTTGAGCTGTCAAAAAATCTTTTATGAAACAAATTTTGGTATTCGGCATGCCAAACTGTTATGAAATCTGTTAAGGAATCTGCTATGAGTGCTGTCAAAAGTTCGAAACTCTCAACAAATCTTTTAGGAACCGCATTTTTGGTATTCAGCATGCCACAATCTGTTATGAATCATAAAAGAATAAAAGCCACATTTTTGAGGCTTTTATCATAAAAGATTCCAATTAATGGGGTACAAATTTGGTATTTATCTTTTATTTCGTCAATGAAATGTTCATACAGGGAGACAAAAATATAATAAGAATACCTATTTATTTAGGTACTTAAATTATTTTTGCACAAAACACGAAATTATTTTTTTTACACGAAAGCACGAAACACTTTTGCTGCAAGAAAGATTAAGTAGTTATAGTCAATTTGATGATCCCGATTTGCAAAAATTAAATTATTGATTAATTGATTAATTAAATTCCAGAATCCATAGAAAAAATGACCACCAATCCACAGGTTACTTTCAGTGACGAAACAGTTTGTTTACCTACACCAGACCAGCTGATTTTTGATAGCAGATTTAGGTCTGTTCCTATAAAAATTTCCTTTTTGAAGTTCCATAACAGACTTTCATAAAAGTTCGAACTCCTGAATACGAATTATAAAAGATCTTTTATGGTGAACATCTTTTTTTTTTTTCTTTTATATTCCACGCGTGCCAAAGGGGTTATGGCTACCCTTAAAATGTTTTTAACACAGCACGAGCGATTAGGTAAGTAGGAGAGGATTTAGAAAGAGATACCGATGCACATTGGTTTTGAACGTTTGCACATCGAAATGGGACGGGAAAGTCGAGTCAGGTAAAGCATTCCACATTCGTGTGGTGCGACTGAAGAAAGAATCTCTGTACATTACAGTACGTCCGAAGTTGGGCTCGAGGGTGAACTGATGGGCATTCCTAGAAGCGCGAGTATTACGGTTGAATTTTTTAAGGGGGGAATGCAACTGGCTATTTCACTAGAACACTGATTATAATAATAGCGATAAAATAGAGAAAGACACGAAACATTACGGAGGTGTTCGAGAGCTGTAATTGTTTCTGTTATAGATCTTTCGCCTATCATTTTTAAAGCTCTCTTTTGAATTCTGTCCAACAAACTCAAGTGAGTTTTTGGAGCTCCTGCCCAAACATGAGAATTGTACTCAAGTTTTGGACGAATAAAGGCTTTGTAGATCACAGCCAGATCAGAAGGGGAAAAAAACTTCTTGCATCTACGGAGAAAACCTAAACACTTAGCAGCGTTTTTGGCGACATCAAATATGTGGTCATTCCACAAAAGGTGGTCTGTGACACACATACTGAGAACTGAGAGCTGTTCGGTTTCCTCGATACAAGTGCCGCCCATGGATAGCGGCATTGGGGGTGGGTTTCGCTTTAACGACAGGAGACAACATTGAGTTTTAGAAGCATTAAATTCTACGCGGTTTTTGATTCCCCATCGGACAATGCTGTCGAGATCAGAATTTAGTGAGCTTATCATACGCTGCCGTTCAAGTTCCACATCCGAAGGACATGGATGAGAATCTGTAAACGAATATGAGAAGCTGAGTGTACTATCGTCAGCAAAACAGTTTAATGGATTAGAAGTTTCAGACAAAAGATCATTTATAAAAACAAGAAAGAGAGTCGGAGACAAAACGGAGCCCTGGGGCACACCAGCATTTATTTTGTGGATTTCAGACTTGAAACGGTCCAATACGACTTGTATTGAACGGTCCGAAAGGTAATTTCTAATCCAACAAAGAAGAGGTTCATCGAAAGCAAATGCGCGCATTTTCGATAAGAGAGCTTGGTGCCAAACTCTATCAAACGCTTTTGAAATATCAAGTGCAATAATCTTACTTTCTCCAAAACGATGTAAAGATTTGTTCCACTGTTCGGTGAGATATACCATCAGATCACCAGGTGACCTATTGCTACGAAAGCCGTACTGCCGGTCATTAAGAAGTTTTCGTTCCTCGAGATATTTCTTGAGCTGGAAATTAATCAGCGTTTCCATGACCTTGGAAAGAAGGGACGTAAGTGCAATTGGTCGATAGTAAGAGGGTGAAGAAGATACGCCTTTTTTAGGGACAGGCTGGACAAATGCTGTTTTCCATCCACTCGGATAGAGACCAGTAGAGTAGGACAGATGGAAAAGCTTACGCAGTGGTTTTGCCAGCGTTGAAGAACACCACTTCAGAACAATGGGAGGGATACTATCCGGGCCAGCGGATTTGTGTACATCGAGATCCTTTAGAACTCTAGCAACTGCACGAGTGCGAAAGAAGATTTGTCCCATAAAATCATTTACGCTCTCAAGTACAGGAGGAGTCATAACACTTTCTAGCAGCGTCGAATTAACAGCAAACTGTGCTGCAAGCAAATTGGCTTTATCTTGCGAGCTGACAAAAGGAGTATCATTGAAGACGAGCGTTGGAACCGAGGACGAGGTGGTATTTCGTATGTTTTTTACAAATGACCAAAAATGTTTACTACCTTTGGGACATTGTAGTATTTTTTGCCGTAATTTTTGATCATGCAAAAATTTGGTTCTTCGAATATGAACGTTACAGGTCTTTCTAGCTTGTTGAAACTTTTTCCGGTTTTCCTCAGTAGGGTTGGCTTTATAACATCGGAAGCTTACTTCTCTAACCCTAATTACCTTTTTACAGCTCGAATCAAACCATGAGTTTTCTTTGGGTTTGATAGATTTCACCCTATTCGGGATAAAATCTCTCATTCCACAAAGAATCAAGTTTGTAATCATATCTGCACTGGCGTCAACATCACTATCGAGGAAGCATAGCTCTTGAAGAAATTATTGAGACCGTCCCAGTTGGCTTTCTTGTATTGCCAAACGGTTCTCTTTGGGATTTTTTCTTTAACTGTGATTTGGTGGCACGAGAAATTCGCAGATATGACACAATGGTCTGATGAGCCTAGAGGAGATAATACACTATTAGTGTATTTATTCGGGTCAGAGGTAAAGAACAAGTCTAGAGTGTTGGCGATTTGACCTGCAACGTCAGGAATCCGAGTAGGCTCGTCAGCAAGCTGAGTCAGGTGGTTTAACTCAGCAAAATTCTCGACATACCTTCCTTTGGGTGTTGTCTGACCAGAATAGCGTAGCTACGAAGAATTGTGTACATTGAAATCGCCCGTAACAACGATTTCACTGTGCGGATAATGGGAAACAATTCTCAGGATTGAATCGGACAGCGCATCGAATTCGTTGGAAGTCGAATTACTATCCAAACTTGGGCTACGATAAATGAAACATGTATGTATGATGTGCTTATTGACGGTGAATTTTAACCCCATGAAGTTAAAGTTTGTATTTAAACAAGGGCCATATTGTGATTGAAGCTGATAAGCCACATCATTACGCACATATATTGCGAGACCATGGTGTAGGAAAAATAAAGGCACTAAGCTATAACCAGGTAGGTTAAATTCGGAGTAATCAGAATTTTCACCTACCTGGGTTTCACTTAGTGACAAGACTGCTGGCCTGTTTTTACAGTATGTACGTACACAGCACAGAAATTCTGTCTCAGCCCCGAATGTTGCTAATATCGACCCTAAATTCACCTACCATTACGAAAAAACAAACGTTAAAAACCAAATCAGACAGTTATCTATGCTGATATTGAGTTTGGGCCCCAATAAAACTTCACAATACAAAACACTACCAGTGTTATGCCTTAGTAGTATGTATTGATCCGCCCCTGGATTTACTTCGACTCAATCAATTACATATATTATATGAGATGAGCCTTACATTGCATGTAATGGCTAAGCCGAAAGCAATGTGAATGATGAGGGAAGGAGAGATAAGGAAAATTTACCGCTTGCTGATTTTAATTTTGTGCAGCAGCATCAGCTTCATGGGCATGGTGCACTTTTCTTGTTGGTTTTGTACACAAGCACAAGCACTGGCACTGACACGGGCACTTTTTTTTCAATTTATTTTTTCTTTTTCTATTGATTTTTTTTTTTTAGGCTATTGATTTTCTTTTTCCGTACGGTCGATTGGCGGGGATTTATTAATTATTATTTTGATATGGAGACAGGTTGGTTGGTTTATTTATTTATTTATTTTTTTTTTAATTTGATTGTTGGGGTATTGGGTGCGGTAAATGTTTCAACTCCCGACACGTCTGTTCGCGGTGGGATGCGAATCGACCTGATTCATAACAGAAAATTCATAGCAGAATAACACATCTGACAGAATAGGCCTAATTATTTGAACTTGTGTAAATGCATGTCATAAAAAAATTATTTCAGCCATTATTTTACCATTTTTTTGGCAGAAATATTGGCATCTTTGCCATTCGTGTAAATCCGGCATTATCATCCTTGAATGGGTTTTAAAGGCGGTCCAGGTTGATTGCTTGTATGTGTATTTTTTTTTTCTGTGCCGTTCTCTTTCTTCGTGTGTCCAGGTTCTTCTTTTCGTAATATAAGTTTTATTTCTTCTGATTGGATTTTTATTTTAAAAATTAGGCCTTATTAACGAATTTAAAATTTATATTTCATTCTTGAATATTAAAATTATCATTTTAAATTTATTTTGCATTCTCAAAAAAATCTAACAAAGCCATTTTTGGCTAAGTATTAGCAAAAGTGTTTTTACTTTTTAGGTGATTGTTTTTAAAGTAGTTGGTCACACTTAGGGCAATTGGTTTTTTTAAAGGCGGTCTGGGTTGAACTCTTACCAGATGTGCAAAAACCATTGAGTGAGAAATATATAGGGTGTAACATGCGTGTTATTAAAGTACAGTGAATTAAATGTGAAAAATCAAAATGGGTAAACATTATTTTAAGTGTTTAGTATGCGGAAGTATATGAACAGAAAAAGATGGTTCTGAAGCAAAGTATTTTAATATTGGTGGTCAGAATTTTTTTTTTACATCTGGGGTGAAATGAAAAATATGTCTTTTTTCCACAAAACAATGTCAATGATATTGTTTTCCCCGAAAAATATACGTGGTGAGCAGGGGTGAGTACAAAATTTTTTATCAGGGTTGGTTCACAGCTCGATAAAAAAATTAAACGTCAAACTTTTTTTTCCGCAAAACGTTCACAGCTCGATAAAAAAATTAAACGTCAAACTTTTTTTTCCGCAAAAATCTTTCCCATAAGAAAAGCTTGTAGTTTTTTTTTTTTTGTTGAGGAACTGTAAAATTAGCTTAACCCAAAAATCATGGAGTTTAAATTAAAAAAAAAGGTGAAGTTTCAATATTAAATTTAACTTAGAGAAATCTTTTGTTTTGTATAGGTTCTTAAACAAATATTTTTGTAGATGAGTAGTAAACGCAGAAACGGGACGATTAGTGGCGTCTGTGTCTGTCCGAACAGGTAGGTACCAATACATAGGAACTATTTACCTGTCAACACATACATAATATTTTAAATGTATATTGTTGTTTAGTGTATGTTTCAATCGAACCGGTTTTGCAGTAGATGAAAGCGTGATATGAAATTATTTCTAGAACTTTTCCCTTTTTCAGGAAGACAAATTGGTTTAGTGCTATTCAAAAAATTCATTTTTTAGACAAGCCAATTTCAAAGGATTTGTTCGAAAATCATTTCTGAAAATATATGCACTCCAAGTCCGGAGTTCGCCGGAAATTTTCGGTTACACCTAACATAAATATTTTGGAAAATTTAAATGATAATTAAGAAGATAAAACCAATAATCTAAGTCATTGTTAATAATTGAGACAGTTTATTTTTTTTTTTTTTTTCGTAGACAAAATTGAAATTGATCAGCGTTACGCACATGTAATTTTTATTTTATAACTTATTTATTCTCATTTATTTAATAAAACAGGAACACCCTATGCCAGATTCTTTTACCAGAGCCTTTGTCTTCTATCTCTCTTTCACCACCTCACTTCTTAAACCATCTGTTTCTCGTGTCTATGTACTTAAAAAAAAATTAATGATAAGAAAAACGTGGAGAGTCTCCCTAATCATTATTAGATATACTCTGGCCAGCAGGCATGCATTCAGTTTGCGGAAGAAGAGAACAAAACAAAAATAACAAAAATACATAGCAGCTACCCGTTGTTTGCTCTTGAAAGCATTTCAATAGAAATAATTTAGAAAAATTGATAACTTTCAAAAGTTTATATATTTATTCCTCAGCTTGTATGTATAATTAAGAGAAGATATACATACATAGGTCTTAAAATTTTCGTAAGAATGTTGAGTTTATCAAAAAAATCTTAAATCTTTTTATTATATCAACATCAAACCGTTTTGAGAGTATGAGTGAATATTTGAGACAAACTCTTAAAAAAAGGTGACACAAATTAAAAAAAAAAAACAATAATATTCTGAAAAAATAAACAAATTAAGAAACAAAAATTAGCCTAAAACCATCTCATAAACATAGAGAAATTATAAAATTTGTTTCACGTAAATTAGTTAAATATTTTATGAGTTATGCGCGAAGGAATAACATAATTGTTTCTTCTTTATATTTAGTTAAGATTAAGACTAAGACTAAGACTAAGACTAAGACTAAGACTAAGACTAAGACTAAGACTAAGACTAAGACTAAGACTAAGACTAAGACTAAGACTAAGACTAAGACTAAGACTAAGACTAAGACTAAGACTAAGACTAAGACTAAGACTAAGACTAAGACTAAGACTAAGACTAAGACTAAGACTAAGACTAAGACTAAGACTAAGACTAAGACTAAGACTAAGACTAAGATTAAGATTAAGATTAAGATTAAGATTAAGATTAAGATTAAGATTAAGATTAAGATTAAGATTAAGATTAAGATTAAGATTAAGATTAAGATTAAGATTAAGATTAAGATTAAGATTAAGATTAAGATTAAGATTAAGATTAAGATTAAGATTAAGATTAAGATTAAGATTAAGATTAAGATTAAGATTAAGATTAAGATTAAGATTAAGATTAAGATTAAGATTAAGATTAAGATTAAGATTAAGATTAAGATTAAGATTAAGATTAAGATTAAGATTAAGATTAAGATTAAGATTAAGATTAAGATTAAGATTAAGATTAAGATTAAGATTAAGATTAAGATTAAGATTAAGATTAAGATTAAGATTAAGATTAAGATTAAGATTAAGATTAAGATTAAGATTAAGATTAAGATTAAGATTAAGATTAAGATTAAGATTAAGATTAAGATTAAGATTAAGATTAAGATTAAGATTAAGATTAAGATTAAGATTAAGATTAAGATTAAGATTAAGATTAAGATTAAGATTAAGATTAAGATTAAGATTAAGATTAAGATTAAGATTAAGATTGAGAATGAGATTGAGATTGAGATTGAGATTGAGATTGAGATTGAGATTAAGATTGATATTGATATTGAGATTGAGATTGAGATTTAGATAAAGATTGAGATTGATATTGAGATTGAGATTGAGAGTGAGATTGAGATTGAGATTAAGATTGAGATTGATATTAAGATTGAGATTAGATTGAGATTAGATTAAGATTAAGATCTGTAACGGGTACGTGGACAGTTAACAAAAATTAGTTGGCCTTGAAATTGAACATCTTTATTTCAGTTTAAATTAGCATGTGAAGGTTGTTTTTGTATATTTTTTTGGCAGGTTCTTGTTTAATGTCATTTTATTCAAATTTTTGACAAATTAAACAAAAATAATGATCAAACAGTAATTTTGTTTAAGAAAATGATAAGCATTTAAAACAAATATTAGAAATAAAAACAAAAATGGATGTCATTACGATGATGGAGAAGTAAGGATTCTGATTAAACTAATACTGTATACCATTTGCCAAAAAGTTGGAATAACGGAAATAAAGAAAGGCTTGTTCCCGAATATTTCGGCTTGGTCTAAGGCTTGAACTAAGACTAAGACTAAGACTAAGACTAAGACTAAGACTAAGACTAAGACTAAGACTAAGACTAAGACTAAGACTAAGACTAAGACTAAGACTAAGACTAAGACTAAGACTAAGACTAAGACTAAGACTAAGACTAAGACTAAGACTAAGACTAAGACTAAGACTAAGACTAAGACTAAGACTAAGACTAAGACTAAGACTAAGACTAAGACTAAGACTTAAGATAAAGATTAAGATTAAGATTAAGATTAAGATTAAGATTAAGATTAAGATTAAGATTAAGATTAAGATTAAGATTAAGATTAAGATTAAGATTAAGATTAAGATTAAGATTAAGATTAAGATTAAGATTAAGATTAAGATTAAGATTAAGATTAAGATTAAGATTAAGATTAAGATTAAGATTAAGATTAAGATTAAGATTAAGATTAAGATTAAGATTAAGATTAAGATTAAGATTAAGATTAAGATTAAGATTAAGATTAAGATTAAGATTAAGATTAAGATTAAGATTAAGATTAAGATTAAGATTAAGATTAAGATTAAGATTAAGAGATTGAGATTGAGATTGAGATTGAGATTGAGATTGAGATTAAGATTGAGATTAAGATTGAGATTGAGATTGAGATTGAGAGTGAGATTGAGATTGAGATTAAGATTGAGATTGAGATTGAGATTGAGATTAGATTGAGATTAGATTAAGATTAAGATCTGTAACGGGTACGTGGACGGTAAACAAAAATTAGTTGGCCTTGAAATTGAACATCTTTATTTCAGTTTAAATTAGCATGTGAAGGTTGTTTTTGTATATTTTTTTGGCAGGTTCTTGTTTAATGTCATTTTTTTCAAATTTTTGACAAATCAAACAGTAATTTTGTTTAAGAAAATGATAAGCATTTAAAACAAATATTAGAAATAAAAACAAAAATTGATGTCATTACGATGATGGAGAAGTAAGGATTCTGATTAAACTAATACTGTATACCATTTCCCAAAAAGTTGGAATAACGGAAATAAAGAAAGGCTTGTTCCCGAATATTTCGGCTTGGTTGATTCGATCATACATATTTACAAATCGGTGCTTTTAAGTTAATCAAAGAAATAAAATCATTTTTTTTTATTTTGGTCTTTCGATCTATACTTTTTTTTACTGAACTGAAAAATTCAAATTTGGTATTTTATCTTGTTTTTATTATTATTATGAATTTCGGTCCCAAGTTCTGTCAATTTCATTTTTTTCACAGAAAATCACAGAAACTCAAAGTAAAGGAATAGACCTAATTTCTCGTTAAGTTTATAAAAATATTATCGAACCCTTAACACCGTCAACGTCTAGCTAAATTCTAGTTGTGCGATCCAGTCGTGCATTTTCTTTTTTTTTTTTAATTTTCGTTCATTCCGATTGAAACTGATCTCAACTTCAATAAAATCATCTCGTTTCAATTGAATATGGACTTTCTTTCCACAAATAGAAAAAATGCATTGTCCAAAGTCTCTTCATGAACGAATTATTATATATTATATACATATATTAGCACTGTTTGCCTTTTCCGGCAATTTCATACCATATTATTTTATAACGATAATTGAAGGAAAAAACATTATTGGTCTTACTTAAGATTCAAGAAACCCGAAAAAAACTCTTCAAAGAGTTTAATTGAAAATTCAAGTTAAAAAAAAAATCAGAATGATTCCTCTAAGAACTAAAGCTGTATTATACGCCACTGTTATAAAACAAACACAGTAGGTCAAATATTGGTTGACATTTATAGATATCCATATCAAGCTCATTGTATCATGAAATCTTACCTTCGGATTATTTTTTGCGAACAGCTACTTAAAAGTTTAAAACTATTAAGAATAAACGTATAAATCAAAATAACTGTTTTACCATTAAACAACTTTATCTTTGTTTAAATTTCTAAATGGCACACAAAATTAAAAAAAAATATTTGATTGCAAGAGATAAGACCGTAAACTATGTACACATTGTTTTTTTTTTTCGTTAATGTTCTCATGATGGTAATGAAAAAGCGGGCAAAGTTTTAGCGTCCATTAAAAAATGTTCACACAATTCAAATCTCAGCAAAAGGCATTCATTTAAAATTCGGTTGTTAGGTCAACACTTGATTGTTTAAATTCGAAGAAAACTACGAAATAAATTGTTTGCAGTAGCTGATAAGAAAATATTTTTCTTTGTTTTTTGACTAATAATAGCATTTCGCAAACAAAAAGTGTTTTTATTTTTGTTGCTTGTATAGAGTAGAGCGGCTCGAAATATATATAAATTTACTAGGCAGTAGGATGAATTTGGATTTTCGTACGCGATCCGATAATGCATTTTGGTAATGCAGAAATTTGTTGGTCTTAAAAATCAATGAAGGCAAGGCTAACCTATGCCATTGTTGCATACGCACCCTGTATCGTGGAGTAACATTGCTACCAACCACCACCGAAATGACAGTGGGTTTTGATCTGTCATTTCTACACACGAGGTGTGCACGTTTTGACATTCGCGCTTAACCTTTCATTAAATCAACTACATACTTAAATCTAAATTGTATAAACTATAACTTAAAAACTAAGTATGTTAAATCAAGTATATTTAATAAACTACCTACTTTGTTTAATTGAATACAAGAACACAATAGCCACCAGCAAACAAACACCTGTATTGCGTTCATTTATATTAGGTCGGTTCTTATAAATGCCATTACTTTAATTTGATTGAACCGGCCCCTTATTTCTTTCAAATACATTAAAAAAAGTCCTTAAAATTAACGAGCGAATGTGTTTTAGTCCTTTGCTTCAAATTTAGCATATTTGTATGTAGTTCCTTAAATAAAAAACGCGAATGGGGCTCATTTAGAACGGCTAGCTGCCAAATACTTAGAAAACTTCTGTAATGCTTTTAAACAAACATTTTACCGTCCAAAATAATTGTAATATAGAACTACGTTTAAGATTTTCGGCGTAACATTAATGTTTTGAAGATTTAAACAAATCGCTGTGCGTTGTTATAATGACAATGACCCTATCAATAATATCTTTTGATGTTGGTGACCGTTTGTTAATATATATGTTGTTATTAAATGGGCTTCAGGTCAAATGAAACAAAAAATATTTTCTTTTTGTCACTACGTTTCGTTCATGTATGTGGACATCATCAGGTGAACAAATATAGAAACCATTTTTTATCAATAATATCAATAAACTGTGCTCAAAAAAAAAACTTTTTTTAGAAGCCAACATTTGACGAAATAAGACTGGGGGAGAGTACGATAACTTTGGCGCCAAAAATTGAAAACGGTTTTTTAGAGAAGGGTCAAAAACAAGCATTTTTTTTACTATTGAAGGGGGGGGGCATTTTCTCACCCCGTTTAGGGGGTAGGTGCATTTTAGAAAAAATTACTCAAAATGGAAAACAAAATATTAAATAACAACGGCAATACGTACAATGAAGTACTTAACCGGTTTTGAAAGCCAGAAACATGATCTTAAATCCTGAATTTAAATTGAATTATTCATGTCAACAGTTTTCGAAAAATTTGCATGCAAACTCGAAATTTTGATAAAAAAAAATCAAAAAAAAAGTTTAGACCGTTTTTTTTAAATTGTGAAATGGAATGCTAAATTGGCTTTTAGTGGTCAATGCTTTTATCAATTCTGAATCGAACACAAAAAACAGAATGGTTTTTTATGTTCGACCGAACCGAATGGTTTTTTATCCTCTAGTTTTTGAGAAAATTGGTATTAACGGTGATCTCACTTTGATGATCTAGAGGGGGAGTACGATAACTACGGCGGCGGCGCAGCAAAATAATACCGGATTTTTATAGAAGGGCTTATTAAAATTATTTTGTATTTCGAGGCTCTATCTCACTTCGTTTAGGCGGGAGGGGCAGTTTTCTACAAAATGACTTTAAATGCAAACAAATTAAAACAACGGCAACACTAACAATTCTAAATTTATAGGTTTTCCGAAAGCCAAAAACTTGTTATTTTATTATTTGTTTCAACCAAGTTATTTGTGTTAATATTTTTTTGAAAAAAATACTTTGAAACTCATAATTTACGGGACAGAGGCCCCGAAAAGGGAGTTCAAAAAGCGGACAACCCAAGGTACTGTTTTTTACAAACAAACTGAAAGCATACCAACTGACAACCTAGGCGCCTGCCTGGCAACTGAGCTTACCTTAAGTGGAGCGACGGAGACGTGTGAGCGGGACAGAGGACCTAAAAAGGGAGTTAAAATCCTTGAACCCGCGAAGCGGGCCACCCAAGGTACTGTTTATTACAAATTAACTGAAAGCACACCAGCTGACAACATATGATCCTGCCTGGTGACTGAGCATACCCTAAGCGGAGCGACGGAGTCACTTGAGCGGGGCAGAGGACCCAAAAATAAAATAAATAAATAAATAAATCGGGTGGCACAACGGCTCATGAAGAACCAGGGCCTAGTGACTAACAACTCGCAACCATTCCTGTGTGCGCCTTTCGACAGGAATGGAATGGAGGACCCAAAAAGGGAGTTAAAATACTTGAACCCGCGAAGCGGGCCACCCATGATACTATTGTTGAAGAAAACTATTGACAATAAATTCCGTTGAAATTTGGTTTGGAAAAATCACCCAAAATTGAGTAAAGAAGAGTAATTGAGAAAGATTTATGTTAGCAAGCAAAAAAATCTCATAAAAAAGTAGTTTAAGTAATTTTCAA
This sequence comes from Melangyna quadrimaculata, assembly GCA_949320155.1. Lineage (NCBI taxonomy): Eukaryota > Metazoa > Arthropoda > Insecta > Diptera > Syrphidae > Melangyna > Melangyna quadrimaculata. The sequence goes on from OX439485.1 coordinate 96,530,242, forward strand.
TTTTCTGAAAAACTTGAAGAAATAAAACCATTCGGTTTTTTGTTCGATTCAAAATTAATATAAGCATTGACCACTAGAAGCCAATTAAGCACTTTATTTCACAATTTAAAAAAAAAATGGTCTAAACTTTTGTTTTCATTTTTTTTATCAAACTTTTGAGTTTGCATGCAAATTTTTCAACAAACTTTTGGCATGAATAATTCAATTTAAATTTAGGATTAAGGAACAGATTTTTTAGTTCTTTATTGTAAGTGTTTCTTTAAATTTGTTTTCATTTTACGTCAGTTTTTTCTAAAATGCTCCTACATCCTAAACGATAAGAGGTAGTCCCCGTACCCGTCAACAATTTTTGGCGCCAAAGTTATCGTACTCGTGCCTAATACTGGGTATGCTCGAAAAAGTGGTGTAAAATTGGACCGACAGGATGGTGGATGGAAAGTTCTATGCCTCTAAAAAAAAAACACACGATAGAACAATTAAATTAATATCAGCGTTGAAATCTGCATACCTGAATTATCAGTTGTCCGTTTTTGAATTAAGCACAATGTGTTGTTCTAATTCTAATCTTCAATGCCAGTAGTCGAAGAGCTAGCAACGTTTTCGATCAACAAATGCAATATTTAAAGACTTATAAATTTAAAGAAACGTTTTTTAATATAACATAAACAACCTTTATATGTATGTATTTAAAACTTTGTAAATACCTAGATATAAGCTTTTCACGTTAACATTAGCCTTGTACTCAGTTCAAGTGAAAATGAAATTTCTATATAAAAGGGACATTTATTTCACAACGATGAAATTCATAAAGAGAGCTGAGTACCCAAAATGTGAGAGCGAAATACGAATCGGTTTAAAATTAATTTCATTTCATAATTTTCATTTCCTTACGTACGACCACTAGGAAATAATAATAGAAGTGTGGAAAAGTGTGACATTTATCAATAAATCAAAATAAAAGTTGTAATAATTGAATAAAAAATCCTAAAGCTGGCTTTAGACTTTCGGTGTTATCGTCGGTGTACGTTGTTCGTTGTTGTTTCTACGCGGAACAACGAAAATGTAAATGATAAAACCGAACACCGAACTAAGAACGAATGAAGAACGTGCAAATTCAAATCAGGTCAGAAATGTCGGTGTTCGTTGTTATCCGAACAACTTGTGTTTAAATGCGAAAACTGTTTAAATAAACATTGTTTTGGAGTGTCGTGCAACTTGAAGGGACATTTTCGAAGTTTTTTTAATTATTAAATGGCACAAGAAGCCAAGTTATATGAATAAACAATTTTGTAAATAGAGTTAAACTTTCTAATGTAAATGATTTCTCGCTTGTTCGTTGTTGAGAGAAGAACGAACACCGAACAACGGACACCGAATGAAGAACGAAAGTCTAAAGCCAGCTTAAAGAATTATTTTGGATCTTATGATCGCTTATTTTTGAATATTAAGTGTTACGACAAGACAAAATACAAACTATGGAATTAAAATAGTCTTCTCAAGCATTTCTGTTTTCTGTTAAGCTGTCAGATAAATCAAATAATTTTTTTCATTCAAAGTGAGTACTAAAAATTTTCAAACTGAGTTCTGAAATTTCACGTGGATATGTACTTAATTATGGTTTCAAACCGCTTTTATTTTTCATTTCACTCAGAGGTGAGTACTAGGCTTAACGGATTAATAAATAATAATTTTCTAAAGAGTGTTTTTTATTTTTGTTTCAGTAGTACAATAATAATTATTGGGTGCAGAAGTATTTGATATAATTTAATAAGGAAAATTGGGCTTAATGATCATGCAAAATAATGCAATCAATAAAAAAAAATAATTCTTTGCCCGATGTTAATTACTGTAGTTTAAGAAGAAATTATGATTGAAGTAATGACAAATGAAGCATTTCATTTTCGTAACAAAATTCAGGAAATACTCGAAGACAAATTTCAAAAACGTTCAATAACGCACCGTTTTAACATTTCCTTTTGTATTGGCAGAATTGTTCATTAAATAAATTTTTTCTTTCAGTGTTTTAAAAGGCATAATTTTGAATGCAGACATTTTAAAAAAGTATTTTGACCCATTCAACACTTTTACAATCCTCATAAAAAATATAGAGCATATTGTATGAATATGAAAGAAGAGTTTTACATCATGAAGAATATAAATTTGTATGTATTGTGTTATTATCTTAACACAATATATTTACTACATACTGCACCAGCGCACCATGCCGGCAAAATTCAAGTTAAGATCGTCTAGATTAAATAAGTATCTTTGTACAGATAATATATGTATGTACATATGTATAACTAAGCTATCTATACCTACTACCTATAAAATACCTGATGGTTGTTTCAATATAGTGGTCGTAGGTGTACCAATCTTATCCATAATTGGAACACTGACTGTGATCTCCTCAGCTGAATAATTATTCCCATTTTGATGGTTCGTTTCCCCGGCTATAGAAGCTGTATTTAGTTGATTGCTATTCTGATTCTCTTTGGAATTTCGCTTAAGTGTTAAAGTATTAATAACTTTGGAAAACTTCGACTGTGACTTTTGTTGATTGTGAGATGGTTTTTCCTTAATTGGCGATTGTTGTTGCTGACAGCAGTTATGAAATTCTTCATAATAACTTAGTCGATTTTCTACTGCCAAAGACAAGGTGGGCGGTATGGGAAGTGATGTTTTTTTCGTAATTCCTGCGGTCTTGTTTGTTGATTTTGTTTTGAAAATACGATTCCACATTTTTTTACTCATTGTCCACTAGCATTAATATTTGTATTATTATTTTTGTCGTCAATGAATATATTGCAGGCTTTTTCAATACACTTAACTGTTTCACACTTTATTTAAGAATATGCTATAAAAATAGCGCACCAAAAAGTGATATAATATATTTTTAGTAACTTCGCGACCGACACGAAAATCGTCAACAAAAATCAAAAAAAAAAAAAAAAATGCTATGGAAAGGACTGGTTGCCTAAGTTTGTTATAAGATGGATTTCTTTTTATTGCATCGCGCGTCGCCGACGAAGTGTAACAGAGAACTGAACATCAGACGTTTTGGCAGAAGACTGCCTATTGGAACGAACAAAGAAGCAAGGGTGGCAGCGATTCCAATCCAAACAAACCAGCAGTGCTTGATTCTATGCGACTGTTGTAATTTCTTTACGACTCTTCCCGCTCACCCACTGCGCTGCGCTGATACAAGTTTTGTTTTAAAGGTATAGAATACAATATACAAATATTGTTAACTGAATGTATAGATACTCAAAATAAGATGCTTTAGCAGATATATTTGTGAAGTTAAGATTAAACATGGAGGCAGTTGCAGTTGATAAACACATAAGGCTTTGTGTGTAATGTTTAGACGAAGATGGCTAGTAGCCCAAAAAATCCAAGCAAAAATCCAAGTGAAGATTTTTAAATGCAATTGTCTTTATTTTAGCATAAGAAATACTGTCACGAAAGTCTATTACCAAATCCTGTGCGCGTCAATAGTTATACAAGGTTAAATGTCGAAAATAGCAATTTTTCGCATAAAACTCAGAAACGGTAAATGCTATAAAAAAGTGTTTCATATAAATCTTGTAGATTATGTCATTTTCAGAAAAAAAAGGCATGACTATTTTTTCTTACAACCCACCGTTAAGAAGATATCGACATTTCAAAAAAACGTGAAATGTCGAAAATGGTCGTTTTTCACGTATAACTCCTAAAAGGTTCAAATTTTTGAAGACATCTGAATACAAATTTTGTACATTATGTGAATCTCTACAAGACAAAATTAATATTTTTTCTTAAAGACAACCGTTTAAAAGATATAATTTTTTTAAAAGGTTCAAATTTCTGTTTTTTAATTTTTACTCTCAATAGCACAATTTGTCGAAAAAAATCTTATACTCAGTTTAAAGATCATAATATGTCTTCAAAAAAATGTGACAATTTTTTCTATACGAGTCATAAGTCGAAAGATATTGCTACTTCAATAGTGTCAACTGTCAAAAAAAAAACGGTTTTTTGCATATCTATACCTTTTAAACCCTTAGCTTAATCAAAAAATTATATTAGCAAGATTTTTACATTATGTAAAGATGCATTGACAGTGCATCAAAACTCTAAAATACCGGTTTTTGGTACTTAACTCTTAAATGACGAACTTTTTGTAAAATATTTTATACCTATTTTGCAGATTTTAATATTTCCTAGAGGAGACATTATCACACTTTTTTGCGTATAACGCTTCAGTTGCAAGATATTGCGACTTCAAAAATGGACAACTTCGAATGAACAGGATTTTGTAATTAAAATTATGTACAACTTTATTTTTCGACAAACTATATTTTCCTTCACTTGAATTTTTTTGACAGATTGTCAATTCTTTTTTGGACATTTTGCCTGGGCTATATATATGTAGATCAAGTGGCATCTCTGGCGCGTGAATTATAATGAAGTTGTAAAATTAAAGACAGTGGCGCCAAATTTTAAACATTGCTCGTTTAAGGAATAAAACGGGCTCTAGTTAACGTAGTCGTTTAGTTGCGGACCCTCGTCTAATTATTTCATAATTTTAAACACGTTAAACAACTCTTCTAACAAAAGTGGACTCCGCAACATAACGAAAGCAAATAAAGGTTGAGCAGGCACAAATTTAACAGATGAAGAGAAGAATCACAGCTATAGAACAACAAAAATTGTAAAATAAACAAACAACTTCGGAACAAATAGTTTTAATATAAGCCGAGGTTTTTTTTTCATTAATTACTCACTTTTAAATTTTATTTGCAAAACAACAACAAAGTAAACACCGAGTAACTCTGATTTGTTTTTGCTTTGAGTTTAAAATATAAAGTGAGTACTTAATGAGTATGAAAAAAAACTCAGCTATAATTAACTTAGGTCTGTCTCGTGTCTCGTGTCTCGTGTATATTGGTTATGATTGTTTTTTTGTTTAAATATTTATTTAGTGGAAAAGAAATCTACTCGCATTATCCCTAATTCTAAAAAAAAACAAAACTCAAGCTCATGGACTACGTTGAGAAATCTTTGCAGGAACCTACGTATCATTTTACCAACCTACGCTTTTTTGTTGTTATAAACTTATTTTCAAGTGGTAAAAGTATACTTTAAGAAGTTAAACAAGCGATTTGCTGCTTTTAAAGTTAGAAGAGTTTTTAAAGGTTAATATATAATATAATATACTTTAAGTCGTTTAAAATTACCAAAGAGTGGACTCGCGCTTTAAACAGAGGTTTTTAGGGCTGACTCCCATTTTAAAAGTTATTTAGAGCCGGTTTTTATTGTTTAAAATTTTGCGCTAGGTATTTTGTATGCTTTTTATATACAAATTGATTTAACATACAAAATAAGTAAAGCGATCTATAATATTTTACTTGCAATATAGGTTAAGCAGGGAGTGTTTTAAGTGGTAGTTGTTGTTTTCTGGTAGTTGATATTTGAAATTGGTAGCTCTAAATCACGTTTCTGGTAGTTGTTATTTAACACTTTGCACTTTTTTCGACCTCGACCAGTTGAATACAAAGTACTTCTACGAATGTCAATTTTCAATCACTGTGTATGCTCGAATATTTGCTACCTATTTTAGTTTTGAATGATTTATCACTATTAATATTTGTTAAGATTGTACAGAAAAGATGTTAACTTTTATCTGAACTTAAGATTTTTAACGCATATACCTTACCTATGTACCTTACCTATTACTCGCTCAGAATGTTCGCACTTGGTTTTGTTTGCCTCAACGCTTAACGACTTAACATGCATATTTAATCACTTTTCCAAAAATTAAAAAAATTACAATTCATATTTGGTGCGTTTCATTGCAAAGTTTTTCAACTAGCGCGGTAAAATTACCTTCGGTAAGAACAACAAAATAAAGAGTGTCGATAAAAACGCAAACCGATAAAAGGGCCACGTCTACGAAAAAAAATAATTTAAATCAGTTTAATTTAGTTCAATAATGAAATGTTGGTAGTTCTGATTTTTTCTTAAAACAGTCCCTAGGTTATAGGAAGATATACGAACATAGGTGTAAGCATAACTATAAGGGAAAGGTGCTAGCAGTGAGACACTTTTCTTTTATATTGGTATTTCTCTGAATGTTTTCAAGCAATCTCCACAGGCCATGAACGATGTCCATAATCCAATCTGCAATCTTTAGTGTTTTTAGGTTGAGGAAATGAAACTCTGATTTTATAATATACTTCAATAATTCAAGTTTCTTTATTAAATAAAAATACGTCTTACTCTAAACTGAGGTTAAAGGAGAAGTTCGAGTCTGCTCCATATCAAAATGGATGATAGTCGGAAATCTAAGAAATTGGTATAATTCCTAAGATGTACCAACTTATACAATTGAAAGGCATTGCCATATATTTGATTTCATTTAGTATAATTACAAATATTTAAATATACTAAAATATTTCCCCTCTTTTAATAAAAGTTTTCTCCCAAAAACTTGCATTCAATTCTTGATAGAATTTAATTGTTTACATCTTCTTAGTTTTTATGGCCACTTCCATCTAGTACGGTCTCTTTGTTTGTAATTTGTTGAAACAGAACTTTTTACAATTGTATGATTTTCTTTACACAATTTTTCTTCTTTACCTAAGGGGTCAACAACCCTTGGTAATGGATCCACCCTTGGGTGATACTTATCATTCAAATTTGATTTTCTTATTTGATTTCTATGAACAAGTTTAATTACTTCATTTACTTTAATTAACAAAGTTTTATTACTTAATATTTGCATTATAATTCCAGGAATCCATTTAATAAAATTATTACGGAAATGATTCAGAAATAAAATTTGATCACCTGTTTTATAACAACTTATCGACTTTTGCTTCTCATTTTTATATAATACATTTGACTCATTAATTTTACAATTATTATCATTTTTCAAATTACAATTGTTATCAAAAAAAATAATTTGTTTTTTGTTATTTACAATGTCTAACTTAGTTTTAGTTTTGTAAGAGAAAATCAATTCCGCAGGAGTTCTGTTTGTCGGTGACGTTGGTGTATTCCTTTGTTTGAACAAAAACTTGGAAATCATCGTGGAAATATCTAATTTTTCATTTTCCAAGTAAAATTTTTTCAAAGCTTTCTTGACCGTTTGTACATATCTCTCAGCAGAACCATTACTCTGAGGGTGATAAGGTGGATATTTCGTTACCTTTATGTCATTTACCCTACAAAATTTTATAAATTCATATGCCCCAAAAGGAGGCCCATTATCTGACACAATTTCACTCGGCAATCCAGAAATTGCAAACATCTGCTCTAAACTACTTATTACACTTGATGCATTCGTATTTTCCATCAGAACTACATCGACGAATTTTGAAAACGAGTCAACCGAAATTAAAAACTTAAATTTTTAAAACTGAAAGAATCCTTTGAAATGGATAATCTGACTTTGGCCATGGACAAAAACTTCCACTTGGAACATTTGCAGTTGCCTGACATTGTGGGCATTGTTGTACTACCCTAGAAATATCTTCATCGCTCATATGCCACCACTCATAACCCCGAGCTAAACACTTCATTTTAACCACACCAGCATGATTCATTCCATGTATCATGTTCAGAACAGATTTTTGAAGTTGTAAAGTTATTACTACTCGGTTGCCATAAAATATACTTTGATTTTCTGTCGATAAACTATTTCGCTTTCGAAAATATAGTGCAATATCATCGCTTATACTTTTTGGCCAATCATTATGAAATACATATTCAAAGACTTTTTTGAGAATTGGATCTGCTTGCGTTTTCTTTGCTACTTCCTGGTTGTTAATATCTAATTCTTCTGGGCAATTTTCTATCATATTTACCATTTTTACTTCCTCTATACCAGTTGTACATTCTAATGGAAGCCTTGAACATGCATCGGCATTTGCCATCAAGGAACCTTTCCTGTATTCTACTCTGTAATCATACATTGAAAGTATAATTGCCCACCTTTGTAGCCTTGCAGCAGCAACACCTGACATACCTTTCTTTGGACTAAAAATTTCTCTTAGAGCTTGATGACCCGACACGATTAAAAATTCTTTACCGTATAGGTATTTATGAAATTTTTTGACAGCAAACACTATTGCCAAGGCCTCCTTGTGGAGTTGAGAGTAATTTTTCTCTGAAGCAGATAAGGTACTTGAGATAAACATCACCGGCTTTTCTACTCCATCACATATATGTGACATAACTGCACCCACTCCATAGGGGCTAGCAACTGTCGCTACCACAATGGGTTTTTTCGGATCATATAATTCTAAATTTTTGTTATTTGACAAAAGGTATTTTGACTTTTCAAATACGTTTTGACATTCTGGGGACCATATAAACTTGCTTCCTTTCTTAAGCAAACCATATAATTCTTTCAATTGACCTGATAAGTTTGGTATAAACTTACTATAATAATTTAACATGCCAAGATATGACTGCAGCTGTTGCACGTTTTTTGGTGCTGGAGCATCTACAACTGCCTTTATTTTTTCGTTATTTGGAGAAATCGAGCCACTAGAGAGACTGTGACCTAAATAATCTACCGTTTCGACAAAAAATTTACACTTTTTTGGATTAATTTGAACATTATGTTCACTGAGTTTATTTAATACTCTTAACAAATTTGTGTGGCAATCCTCCTTATCTACACCTCCAACTAGAATGTCATCTATAAAACAAAAAACATTTTCAAAAAAAACCTCCACAATCTGATTTGTATGGATATGTCACTGCTTGGATATGGATTTTTGCGACTCCATTGGATTTTTTTTAGACATGTTCCATAGTCCGAACATTGCTCATGGCTTGTGTAGGCGGCATGGTAAAGGCATATTTTACCTTAATGCTCCAAAAGAAATTTTAGTGAAAGGACCCATGAGAGCATCACAACAAACTGAAACTTAGAAAAAGTCAAACTGTCTCACTGATTGCGAGCGTTGCGATGAGTGAGACGGTATAAGGCGTTCAGTGAGACGAACAAACAAAACACAGAAATAAAATAATGAAACCTGAAATAAGTAGGTAATTACTATTTTATAAATTAAATCAAGTAACGTAAATACATTTCTTAAAAAAAAGTAATAAAGAACAAAAAATGTAAAAAAAAAAAACAAAGTAAAATCACATTGAGATTATTTTAAAATTACAAATTGTTTCGAATAAAAAAAAATCATTACGTTAGGCTGCTTCCGTAGACATATTTAATTCGTATTGTAGCAACAACAAAGTCTGTTAAGGAGAAATAACATCAAAAGCCGCTGTTTAACTAAAACTAACTTACAATGAAATTGCAAATAGTGAGAAATGGCTCACTGTTTGTTTTTTGGAAATGTCTCAATGTCCACTTTTTGTCATTTCATAGAAAAAAAAAATATAACAATTATGAAATAGAACTCTAAGATTTTGATGTTTTATTATAACAGAACACATATAAATGCTATCAGCCGAATCTATAAAGAAATTTTAAAGGCTTCTTAACTCTAAACTACCTCTAAATATCACTCAAGTGTGAAATCGGTATCTATAATCAATTTCCACATTTAAGCAACGTAACTTAAACACCTCTTAACTTAAACACCATCCAAAGCGTTTAAAGGCTTAGCAAAGCCAACTTAAATTTATTTTGACACATGAGAATTGTTTTTTTTTTTTATCAAAACAAATTGTGCGCAGGTTGAGTAAGGAAATATTTATGTGTGTACTGTGATGGCCGGGTTTAAATTGTTTTGTTTTGTTTTTTTGTTAAAGAAAATAATATAATAAACGATATACTTTCTCACCAACATAGGAAGGAAATTTCTGAAAACCAAATAAAAAAAAAACCGAAGTGGAATGGTTTCATTTCTTCTGTCTTCTGTGTTTGACGATGCATACACACATACACCCAGTTGCTTCTCTTTCTGTCTTTTTATTTGTGCACTCTTTTGTGTATGCAAATTTTTTTTGAAATCTGACAGAAATAGCCTGAGAGGGAAAAATGTACTAGAAATTTGTATCAGATTTGTCAATTTTCTTGCGTTACGTTACATTACGGTTGTTTAGTTAAGTATGAAAGGAATATTGATTATAGATACAAATTTAAGTAACGTGATTTAAAGGCAACTTTAATATTTAAGCAAGCTTAACTAAATAACCTCTAAGAGGCGTTTTAAGATAATTTTATAGATACTTCGTATATGTTTAACGTCGAAACCTTTTTTGGAATCGACTGAAGGTTTTAATTGCTTTGTTGCTCCTTACCTCGGGTGGGGGGTAGCAATGACAAGTAAAACACTAGATTGACTTCTGGATTAAAAGTGATTTTATTCTAAATTTGTTTTACTATTTATACTAAATTACATAAATGCGATTCTATATTAATTTTATTTTGTGGGAAAATAAATGTAATAGGATAGGAGAGCACCTGTAAAAATTGCAGATCGTGCAGTTTTGGTGGGAAACATATAATTTAGTATGGAATGTGAACTTTGTTTAGGGAATAGGGTGTTCTAGATTTGGATAGGGTGTTTTTATATGCAGGAATGCAGGTACATAGTAATAATAAGTTGTTGGCTTAAACATTTTCCCCGGCGTTGAGATCTTTGAGCTCAAATCCTAAATCGTTTGGAGATCGAGTTGTTTTCATCTTCTTTTGGTTGAGAAAAAATAGAATGACTACGATGAGACCAACGAAAAGTGACAGATACCCAATAGAATATTGATGGATATCGTGACGATATGAGATCTGCTTCCTCAGTTGTGTTAAGTCGTCTTCCCCTCGAATGATGATTTCCTTCTTGTTATGAGTTTCGTCTTGGAGTGGTTCAATATGAAATTTATCGAAGAATAGACTTAAGTTAAGTGTAGGTAAGAATGGCACTGTTAACTTTGATGCGTAGAAATTGTGAGCATTAATGGTCATGGTTGGTTGCTTAATAACACAGTTGGTTGCCAGTTTCATAAGTCCTACGCCTTGTAGTTTTGTAGTTAAAATATCCGATCCGCATACTACAGACAATATTTCTTCGTGATGAAAGGCGAAAATCCAGTGATTAGGATTTTGAAGTTGGATCCACATCTTGTCAGTGGTTGTTGACTTTAGTTCGCCATATGATGAAAGTTGCTTGTTATGATTAAACATGTGAATTTCGCATTGGTTTTCGATTGAATGTGTATTGAAGATAGGATGTTGCTGTTTACACAGATATTTTTTGTCATTAATGTGCATACAGCTCTGATATTCAGCTTGAGAGAGGGCGAAATGCTGATCCCTGAATAGAGTTACCGCTAAGAATGTTGTTGATGGTTGTATAAATACGAAGGATGTGTTATGCTGAACTGGTAATGGTATTGGTTTGAACATCTGGAACATCTGCGTATTTAATAAAGGTAATTTTACAAGGAATAAGATTGCTGATGATGTTACTCGTGCCTTGACTCGAAGAAGCTCGTATAGTTTTGGAAGATTGTGTCCGTCATAGATTATATAGATTTTATCCAGTTCGGTCAAAAGTTGTCTGGGTGAAAGAAGTAAAGCGTTTATTCTTCCTTGATGGGTATCGGAAATAGCTTCCGGAATTGCTATTTGAGTCCGTTGAAAGCTGTCCGTTATTTGAGTTACATAGATTGTAACATAGTTGATGATTTCTGTTCTCTGTACAGTTTTATTGAGGTTGTCCATGATGGTCAGCTGATGTTTAACTTCACTAAATTGTTCCTTTATTGAAGACATTGATTTGTTGAGAATATTTGTTGTCGATTCAAATATTGATGTTTGATTTTTACTTAACTCAAGAAGATGTCTTTCATTATTTTGGGCCATTTGGATATTATCTTCTATATATTGTGCGTATTCTTGGTCAAGGACTCCGAACAGCCTGTTAGCGACTGTGCCTATAATGTCAAATGGGGATCTTCTCTTTCTTATTGCCATGCCATTTCTGTAGTTTAAGATTTCATTTAGGTTCTCGGACTCCATGAGACGCATTTCTAAATGATTGATGATGACTTTGCAAAGGTTATTTGAGAATTGTTGTTCCTGACATCTGGCTTTTAGTTGATTGATGCCTTTCCGTATTCCTTGGAATTCCTGCCAATAACTGGTCATATTGAAATAAATGAACAGGTTCCATTCATCAGTTATTAGCCTTGCTTCTCCAATATCTTCGAAATATAGCCCAGGGCTGTTCTCGAAATGCTGCACGTCTACTGCAATGCGTTTAGTGCTTTGTCCGGATACGGTGCCTAGTAGAAATAAACAAACCAATAGTGATGTGATTGCACTTATTTTCATCCTTTGAGTTGGCACAGGCGATGGTTCTGGGTTAGTTGGCATTTGATTAGAGCGTGTTTGTATTGGGAGAAAACGACCCTTCAGTGGATGTTTACTCTTAGTTTTGGTTCTTTTTGTTTTTGACGGTGGAGAGCGTTTATTGGTTTCAGAGGTTGTTGTTAGTTTATCGTTTGTAGGCAGTGATTTTGTATTAGGAGTTTTAGTTGGATTGCCCCTTTGTTCCGTTTTAGTTGAATCTTTGATAATTTCCTCTGGTTGAACTTCCGTTGGAAGATAGATCTTCTCAATTCTCCTGAAGAGGTTTTAATATCCACCACTCTTGTGAATTTGTCCGGTCCGCAAATGGTTCTTAATACTCTTTCCGTCAACCATTTTAGTGGAGGCAAATTGTCTTCTTTAATAAGAACCAGTGTTCCTGGTTGGATATCAACTTGAGGATTTTTCCATTTATATCTTTGCTTAATCTCTTGTAGATACTCGTTCGTCCATCTGCGCCAGAACTCCCTATGGATGGATGTTACTAGATTCCATCTGGCAATATGGGTAAGTTAAGGTGCCTTCGCGGATTCTGATCTACCATTGCAGTCAAAGGTGCTCCAATTAAAAAATGTCCTGGTGTTATGGCCTCAAGATCGTTAGGGTCATTGGACATAGGAGTCACTGGTCTAGAGTTCAGGACCGCTTCCATTTGCGCAAGAGTTGTCGTTAGTTCTTCTTGGGTTAACGATGCACTTGAAAATATCCGTTTCATATGGTGTTTGGCTGATTTTACTGCTGCCTCCCATAAACCTCCAAAGTGAGGAGAACGTGGAGGGATCGGTTTCAAGTCAATAGCTCTTCCTGTACAATAATTTTGTATGGATTCTTGGCCTTCTACCGTAAAAACCTTTGAGTTTAGCTCATTAAGTTCATTTCGAGCTCCAATGAAGTTTGTAGCGTTATCGGAAAAGATTTTTGCTGAATATCCTCGCCTGGCTAAGAATCTTTTCAGTGCTCCAAGAAACGCCTGAGTTGTTAGATCAGTGACTAGCTCTAGATGCACTGCCTTTGTTGAGAAGCATACAAAAACTGAAACGTATGCCTTTGTTGATTGTTTACCACGTATTTTGTAGTGAATGAATACTGGGCCGAAGAAATCCACGCCTACATTCATAAATGGTCTGGAAGGTTGGACACGTTCAGGTGGTAAACTTCCTATTAACTGCTCAATGCTTTTCGGCTTTGCTTTGAAGCATTTCATGCAATTATTGACTATTGACTGGGCTATTCGTTTTCGCCTAGTATCAAATAAGCTTGTCTTGCAATGGAGAGCAGAGCTTGGGGTCCCGCATGCTTATTTTCTTTGTGTAGTTCAGACATCAATAGTTTTATGAAGTCATGCGAACTTGGGAGGATCATTTGATGTTTAGCTTCATATGGTAGATGAGAAGCATCTATTCGTCCACCCACTCTTATAATGTTTCTATTGTCAAGAAACGGTGCGAGAGAGTTTAGATTACTGCTTTGAGACACATAACCATACTTGATAAGTGACCTTAAATCTTCAGGAAAAGCGGTTGATTGAATTTGCTTAACGATAGTACACGTTGCTGATTTTAGTTCTTGTGGAGAAAGAACGGTGTCTACTAATCGGTAATTTTTTGCTCGTTTTAGGTTACTGATGAAGCATATACCATATGCTGTAACTCGTTGCAAAAATTTGAACAAATTTTTGTGATTAATTCGTTCAACAAAGTGGTAATTAGAATTCGGTGATGCTAGTAGTACAGTCTTCATAACTTTCATCTCTAAAACTTGCCCTTCTTCTTTACTTAATGGTTGTTTGGGCCATTCTGACTTGGGCTTCTTCAAAAACGTTGGACCTTGGAACCAAACCGTTGACTTTAAAAGTTGTTCAGGAAGTATCCCTCGGGATAGAAGATCAGCTGGATTGAGTTCCGAGTTTATAAACTTCCATTGTGATTTTTTGGTTTCATCTTGGATTATTGCTATACGATTAGCTACAAAGGTCTTCAGTGGCGATGTTGTGTTTATCCAAGATAAAACAATTTGTGAATCGGTCCAGTGCGTTGTTTGTTTAATTTCGATTGGAAGGCTTTCTTTTACAAATTTTACTAGCTGAACCAATAGTTTGGTGGCACAGAGTTCTAGGCGAGGAATCGATTGTTGCTTAATTGGTGCTACTCGGGTTTTAGAGCACACCAATTGCACGTTGACTTCTCCTTTGAGGTTTGTGGATTTAAGATAGACCACAGCCCCATAGGCTCGTTGGGAGGCATCTGAAAATGCATGAAGTTCAATACATGTTGCGTTGTCTACTATAATGTGTCGTGGAATTTTTAGGTTGTTCAGCTTGAGAAGATCTTTTCTGAAGGTTCTCCATTTTGTATTCATCTCCATTGGTAGTGCGGCATCCCAGTCGAGTTTTAAGGCCCAAATTTCTTGCATGTAGATTTTTGCTAGTATAACCACTGGACTCACTATTCCTAATGGATCGAAAATGTGAGCAGTGTCGGATAATATAGATCGTTTGGTCACCTTTGTTACTTCGCTCCAATTTGTTTTGATGAGAAATTGGTCTGATGCTGGTAGCCAGGTTAGTCCCAAAGTTTTTATAGATCCTTCTTCTTGATCATGAAGGATTGTTTCCGTTTCACAGTCTTATGGTATTCCTTCCAATAGTAAAGGTGTGTTAGAGCACCATTTTCGTAGATGGAATTCTTCTTGAGCCAGAAGCTGTATTAGTTCTGACTGCATTTGCGTAACTGTTTCTAGATTGTTACTTCCAGTTAATATATCATCCATGTATATATCTTGGCGGATAATGTTTGCGCCAAGTAAATGCTTGTGGCCTGCACCTTCGGCTAAGTCTTGAAGACATCTTATCGCGAGATAGGGTGTAGATTTAGTACCATAAGTGACAGTATTTAGTTGATACGTTTTTAGGGGTTGATTAGTAGATTCCCGCCAAACTATGCGCTGGAATTGTTTGCTTTGGTCGTTTACCAGTATTTGGCGATACATCTTAGAGATATCGGCAGTAAACACATACTTGTGAATCCGGAACCGTAATAAAATTGAAAAGCGATCATTTTGTAATGCTGGTCCAGTGTGCAAGATCTGATTAAGTGATACGTTTGTGGATGTCTTTGATGATCCATCAAATACGACTCTCAATTTTGTTGAACTGCTTTCTGGGCGCAAAACGCAATGATGTGGGAGAAAATACTGCGGCATTTCAGGTGATATGTCATTTGGTTTTACCTCTTCCATATGTTTCAATGCGATATAGGTTCTCATAAATTCAATATATTGTTTTTGAATTTCTGGGTTTCTTTGAAAGCGTTTTTCTAGGCTAAAAAATCGTCTAACGGCTATTTCCCTTGAGTACCCTAGACTTTCTGGGTTATAAGCAAAGGGAAGATTAACGATATAGCGTCCAGATTCCGATCTGGTGGTAGTTTTCAGGAAAATTTCTTCACATTGACGTTCTTCTTTGGTAAGCCGTTTTTGGATTAATTGTGAAGGTGTAGCAAGATTTTCTTCAAGGTTCCAACAACGTTCAACAAGACTGTCTAGGTTATGAGATGAAGTATCTACTCCTATGCCGCAAAATAGTGTTGATGGAATATTAGTGATGATCTTCCACATTACTATCTATCCCAGTAATGTGTTTTGTAAGGTTGGGCCACAGTTGTTTAGTTTTATCTGGCCCACTAACAGAAGTTCGGGGTAGAGCTCAGGTCCGATGAGAATATCAATCTCAAGCGGTTCGTTGAAGCCGTTATCTGCCAATTTGATGTTCTGAGGCATTTCCCAATTACTTGTGTTGATAAACTCACTGGGTTGTTGTGTTGTTATCGTATCGAGCACAAATACTTGAATTTGTGTCTGTGCGGGATTGAAGACATACATCCACTCTTTTGCTCAATCTGATTGGTCTGTTTCCCATTCCTGAGACTTCCATGGGTTCATATTTTGTTATGAGGTGCAATTTTGACGCTAGTTTCTCCGTTATGAAGCTCATTTGAGAACCGGAATCGAGCAACGCTGTTGCTGTGACAGGATTATTTGTCCGATTAAGTATGTTAACCATAGCTGTCCCCAACAGTACATATTTGGGTGGTTTTGTGCTGCTTGTTGTAGCTGATAGGCTATAGGCTCTCTATGGTTAGATGAAGCAGTGTATGATGATATTTGTTGCATTTAGTACAGTGCGATAGTTTACATTTTGGGGCTTGGTGTCCAAAACGTAAGCAGTTGATGCAGCATTTGAAAGATTTGACAGTTGTCAGTCTCTCTTGTGGTGATTGTTGAAGGAACTATGGGCAAACGTGTATTGCATGTTTCTTCTGGTCACAGATTGAACAGTTATTGCTTCTGTTCGTAGAAGCAAGAGATACCCTTGTTCTTTTAATTAGGTCGTCTGAGCTTGTTCTTACTACCTTTGGTCCCATGGCTTCTAAAGATTGAAATCTTTGTTCTAAAAAGGTCAGGAACTCGGTTAAGGATGGCAAGGCCTTTGGCTGCTGCAGTGACTGCTCCCACAGCGTAAAAGTATTTCTGACCAGGTTTTTGATTAGAACGCTCATAAGAAGAGGGTCCCAATTGGTAGTGTCGATGTTGAGACCTTTCAAACTGAGCATGCACTCTTGTGTGGTGTCATGCAATGCCTTAATTGCTCTTGAGCCTTCACTTTGGATCGAAGGTGGAATGAGCAGTCGTTGTACATGAGCAGTGACAAGTAGACGAGGATTGTCATACCGGTCTTTTATAACTTGCCAGGCTGCATCAGGTTCTCTGCTTCTCCAGTCAATGTGGTCTTCAAATAGAACAGTTTCTGACAGTTCGCAATGTCTTGCATGTCAACGAGCTCACTGAACAGATCGCTGTACTGCTTCCATTTTAAGAAGCTCCCATCAAATTTGGGTAATGTTATCTTCGGCAGTCTTAACGTTTGCCTGGGAGTGTTTTCTGAAGTAGGAGTCATGATGTGCTGGAAGGATGATGATCTCTGAATGGCGGTTTCTTCCAATTTATCTGTCAATGAAATCATAAATTGCTGGACTTCATCTTCTAATTGATAAAACTCGTTCATGTTGTACCCATCCTGTTTTTTCCTGGATTTTCAGAAAGTTCGTTTACCAACTGATGCATTTCTTCTAGCTCCATCCAGTATTTCTGGAGTGATTGTAATTTGAGGGTGCAAAACGTAGAACTCCAAGTCTCTGTAGTTTTGAGACTGGAGATTAATCGCCGTAGTGATTGTACAGTTGTGTTTTGTCTCCTTAACATCCTGGACATTTCTGCTAGTGGGATACTTTCTATCGGTTGTCTTTTGCCAAGACCCTTATTTGTATCTAATAGCGCTTGCTCTATGAAACCAGCAGCTCCAGTAGTTTTCTACATCGTTCCTGTATCTGTAGGTACGATTGCTTCCAAAATTGACTCGATTTCAATGTATGCATTTTTCACCTTTTCATAGGTTGGCTTGCATATAAGGCGTATCTGCCTTGACGTATGCTTTTATTTCATCGTGGTTCTTTGAGAGCTCCAACCAGAGAGTTTCTAAAGCTTGTAATTTTTTTGCTTTATATACTGCCGTCTTACGATCCGACCCATCTTTCCCAATGTTGGTTTTAAGTCGTAGTAGTTCATCTGTTATGGCCTTCTGCCTAGCCACAGTGTTGTAAACTTGCATTTCATCCATATTGTTGATGGATCCCTAACTAGAATCTGGAACCTGGAACACTGAATGCCTTGGCGTCGGGATGCTCGATGCTGGATAGGAAGTCTGGTACTCTGGAACTCTGGATGCCTTCACCTCGGGATGCCCGATGCTGGATAGGAAGTCTGGAACTCTGGAACTCTGGATGCCTTCACCTCGGGATGCCCGATGCTGGATAGGAAGTCTGGTACTCTGGAACTCTGGATGCCTTTACCTCGGCATGCCCGATGTTCTTTACCAGTGTCAAAGCCCCGGTTACGCTTCACAATCGGTATATATATATACGTGGAGAATAACGCAAGATCAAGAGGTTGTATGTATGTGTGTATATGAAAAATGTGAGTTGCCCCTTACCGCTGGTGGGGGGAAGTAATCACGTCGGGGTCACCAATGTTTAACGTCGAAACCACTTTTGGAATCGACTGAAGGTTTTAATTGCTTTGTTGCTCCTTACCTCGGGTGGGGGGTAGCAATGACAAGTAAAACACTAGATTGACTTCTGGATTAAAAGTGATTTTATTCTAAATTTGTTTGACTATTTATACTAAATTACATAAATGCGATTCTATATTAATTTTATTTTGTGGGAAAATAAATGTAATAGGATATGAGAGCACCTGTAAAAATTGCAGATCGTGCAGTTTTGGTGGGAAACGTATAATTTAGTATGGAATGTGAACTTTGTTTAGGGAATAGGGTGTTCTAGATTTGGATAGGGTGTTTTTATATGCAGGAATGCAGGTACATAGCAATAATAAGTTGTTGTTGTATTTACCTCATTATTTCCCTTTGCTATGCTAAATTCAAACACACTCCGTAAAATACTTCGAAGAATTTATTTTAATGTTAACCCGGTGGAGGTTACGGCGTCGGCGCAACTTTGCCCTTTTTTCGACCTCGACCAGTTGAATACAAAGTACTTCTACGAATGTCAATTTTCAATCCCTGTGTATGCTCGAATATTTGCTACCTATTTTAGTTTTGAATGATTTATCACTATTAATATTTGTTAAGATTGTACAGAAAAGATGTTAACTTTTATCTGAACTCAAGATTTTTAACGCATATACCTTACCTATGTACCTTACCTATTACGCGCTCAGAATGTTCGCACTTGGTTTTGTTTGCCTCAACGCTCAACGACTTCACATGCATATTGAATCACTTTTCCAAAAATTAAAAAAATTACAATTCATATTTGGCGCGTTTCATTTCAAAGTTTTTCATCTAGCGCGGTAAAATTACGTTCGGTAAGAACAACAAAATAAAGAAAGTGTCGATAAAAACGCAAACCGATAAACGGGCCACGTCTACGAAAAAAAAAAAATAATTTAAATCAGTTTAATTTAGTTCAATAATGAAATGTTGGTAGTTCTGATTTTTTCTTAAAACAGTCCCTGGGCTATAGGAAGATATACGAACATAGGTGTAAGCATACCTATAAGGGAAAGGTGCTAGCAGTGAGACACTTTTCTTTTATATTGGTATTTCTCTGAATGTTTTCAAGCAATCTCCACAGGCCATGAACGATGTCCATAATCCAATCTACAATCCAACCCACAATCTGATTTGTATGGACATGGATTTTTGCGACTCCATTGGATTTTTTTTAGACATGTTAAATAGTCCGAACATTGCTCATGGCTTGTGTAGGCGGCATTGTAAGGCATATTTTACTTTAATGCTCCAAAAGAAATTTTAGTGAAAGGTCCATGAGAGCATCACAAGCTGAAACTTAGAAAAAGTCAAACTGTCTCACTGTTTGCGAGCGTTGCGATCAGTGAGACGGTATAAGGCGATCAGTGAGACGAACAAACAAAACACAGAAATAAAATAATGAAACCTGAAATAAGTAGGTAATTACTATTTTATAAATTAAATCAAGTAACGTAAATACATTTCTTAAAAAAAGTAATAAAGAACAAAAAATGTAAAAAAAAACAAATTAAAATCACATTGAGATTATTTTAATATTACAAATTGTTTCGAATAAAAAAAAATCATCACTTTAGGCTGCTTCCATAGACATATTTAATTCGTATTGTAGCAACAACAAAGTCTGTTAAGGAGAAATAACATCAAAAGCCGCTGTTGAATTAAAACTAATTTACAATGAAATTGCAAATAGTGAGAAATGGCTCACTGTTTTTTTGGAAATGTCTCAATATCCACTTTTTGTCTTTTCATAGAAAAAAAAATATAACAATTATGAAATAAAAGTCTTAGATTTTGATGTTTTATTATAACAGAACACATATAAATGCTATATGTAAAAAATTCTGTATATTAACCTCATTAATTCCCGTTGCTATGCTAAATTCAAACACACTCCGTAAAATACTTCGAAGAATTTATTTCAATGTTTACCTGGTGGAGGTTACGGCGCGGCGCAACTGAATTTCGTGCGCGACAAAATTAAAACCCGTGGAGGGGGAAAGTAACGTTTTAACCAATACTGGCATGTCCGTGCATTCTTTCACAAAAGAGAAAAATGAGATGTCTCACTGTTTGCACCGTCTCACTGTTAGCACTTTTCCCCTACTTATTATAAACAGCAATTTATAGATTAAAAAAAGAAAGAACTGTGGATTTTGATCAGACTTAAAAATAACGATGATAAATAAAGGAAATCATACTACTAAGTGGGACTCGCTATTCTATGCGACTGTCCGTCTGCCTGTTCGGCAGTGCAGCAGTACCTACCTACCTAACTGCTAATATTGGATTTAAAAAAAAATAGTTTTTTCTTTGAAAATTGATATTGTCAGATCAAACTACCTTTTCACCTTTTTATATGAAAACTATAGTATTCTCATGGAGTCGTTTTTATTTACGCTGGATTTCGACGGCTGGTGGCGCATGTGTTTGCAACATGATTTATGATTTTGACAGCGTAGACATTAATGTTTGGAAAGAGTAGGTCTAGTTATATTGTAAGGGAGTGAGAGAGTTAGATCTCGACTTTAAAAATTGTTTCTTCAACAAAAAGTGTTGAGAGAAGTTGGTGGATTTCGACACTACGTGACTCAGTAGTCGTCGGTGCTGATGTTATTACTATAGTTTTCATATACAATACTTTTCACGGTATTTTGCCCTGGAAAATTGTATTTTATTAATTTCTTAAAATTTGCATACCTACCAAAATTTGAGAATCTTTATATACTGGGTGATTTGCATACAATGGGACAAAAAGCTAGTGCGTTTAGGTTGGGTCGAGACACGAACAAAAAAAATCTATTTTTCCCCTGTAAGGTGGCAGCGGCAATTTTTTTTTTTTAATTTTAACTATATATGCCTGTAAGACTCAGGTCTTTTAAATGCAATTTTCTTAAAAAAATGTACTTATAACAGAAATGTTATACTTTGTAAATCCAGAAATTCTATTTTATTTTTTAAAGTTTTAGAATTTAGAAAAATTCAAACTTATTCTATTCCAAATATCAGGGTGTATCTTAATTTATCAATAGTGTTGTAGGGCATGATTCTATCTCCAATTTGACTTTGGGGCCATTCACAGCATTCTCCAGAAAATGCGTAATCAACATAATGTGTTCCTATTTTATTTTTTTTTTTTAATGTACGTAACAATACTTATAGTTGTCCGTAGCGTAATGGTTAGTGCGTTCGACTGTCACGCTGGAGGTCTGGGATCGCTTCCCAGCCTCGTCCACCTAAAAACTAAAAAGTTTTTTTTTCAGGGCTACTGCCTCTTGCGAGGAATTGACAAATCCTCCAAGAGTATCACTTGTCACGAATAAGTGCTTCTCGTCTAGCCGTTCGGATTCGGCATAAAATTGTAGGTCCCTTCCATTCCTGTCGAAAGGCGCACAAAGGAATGGTTGCGAGTTGTTAGTCACTAGGCCCTGGTTCTTCATGAGCCGTTGTGCCACCCGATTTATTTATATATTTTATAACAATACTATAAAATCAATGGCAAGTTTGGCGTAAAACTCAAAAGATTTTATGATAATTGGGAAAACCAACGGCATGTAAAATTTAATAAAAAGGTTTTTTTTGCTTAAAGCTCGAAATGCTTAAATAAAAAATGATATGTGTAGTTATCGATAGTTTTTATTTTATATGTGAGCTAAAACAGTTATAACAGGTGGTCAAAAAAGCCCTCTTTGGTTTTGTATGCATGCTAGAGTCCGTTTTCGTATTTTACTGATGAATATTAATGATGCTAGCCACTGCCCCACTCTTGCGATCTTCTAGTTCACTTAAAGTTGCTATTTTGGTTGAAAAAAAGTTTTATTTCATTCTTTCCCATTCAGAAACATGTAATATTGTCGGGTCAGGAGATCTTGCAGGCCATTTAACTGTTCTATTTTTTTTCTTTCCAATTATTACCGCGTACTCTTCATCTTGTCAATTTTTAACCTCTCGACCATATTGAACTGAAGCACCATCAAATTAAAATTAAGATGAAGCTAGTTGAACCAATGGAATGCCCTGCAATAGTTCTGATAAATCATTTCGCAACAACTTCAGATAGTTTGTAGAACTCAATTTAAGTGGTAGTTTTAGTATCATCTTTTCAAACCAAAGAATGTCGAAGTGCACCTGTTATTACTGTTCTAGTAAAAACCATAACTAAAAAATTATCTAAAACCATATACAAATAATAATAAAAAAATAATACATTTTTTTTTAATTTTACCTGCCGCTGGTTTTCCAAATTATCATAAAATCTATGGGTTGTTTGGCAAACTTGTTATTGATTTTTATTTTTAGCATTATAACGAAAATAATTCAGAAAAAAAGTCAAAAAATTAGCATGGGCATGAAAAATGGAAAAACTGGATATCTTAAGACTGAGAAAAGATATCAAACTTATAACTTAAATTACCTACTATACTATTTTATACTGCTTTTGTTTTCAATATTCAATGCTTTTATAGATTTTTATTCAAGCACTGAAAACTGGATTGTTTAAGAACTTTTCAAAATCGAATGGTTTTAGAAATTTTCAAAATATTGTAGTATTTTACTAAGGGATCGTAAAAAAAAACTTATTTCCTTTATTCAAACTGAAACAACAATTACTTCACAAAATAAAACGCTTTTATTTCAAATCTTTTATTTCTACTACTTTTATTATAACCAAGCACAAGTATGCAACTCTTTATTCACACTGACATTTATTCATTCACATTCAAAATCGAACTGCCGCTTTCGGACTTGTTCCCCTGTATTTATATCCGAAAATAAAGGGTTCTAGAATTTTCTAGGGTCTGCTAGATGGTGCTTTCCAAAAAGGTTTCGTCAATTATTCCAGTACGAACACCAACCGTGATGGATTTAATTATTGATTTCACTCAAAGATGGCGCGGAAAGTTGTACTAATGTGTGGTTATTTACATAACTGGGCATATTCACCACATTGCCCCCCTCTTAGGATTGATCGTCCCGATTTAATCCATTATTCCCACCGTTATAACGACGTAAACGGTCGCAGTGAACTACTCTAAGCTTACCCCTTAATTCTCTCTGAATGCGGTAAACCACATCATTGATTCGCTTCACAACGGTATATGGGCCTTCCCAGTTTTGTTGTAGTTTTGGTGACAGTCCCTTTTGTCGGTGAGGATTGTAAAACCACACCAGGTCTCCTTCTTGGAATCCCATCGTTGTTGCACGGGCGTCGTACCGTGTTTTCATCCTGTCACTAGCGGTTTTTATGTTTTTCCTTGTCCGTTGTTGAATGTCAATGAGTCTTTCTTTGAGGTTGTCCACATATTCATCTGACCTTTCCGGTTCCATGGTATGGCATCCAAATTTGACTTCACTGGGCAGCCGTATTGTTGTGCCAAACAGAATCTCCGATGGTGTATGTCCTGTTGAACTATGAACCGCACTTCGATAGGCCATCAAGAACAATGGAATATGGCGGTCCCAGTCTCGTTGGTAGTCACTTAAAACCTTGGACAGATGTTCTTTAAGAATCCTGTTGAATCGTTCTACCATCCCATCAGATTGTAGATGAAGCGGTGTTGTCCTCGTCTTCTTGATGCCAAGGAAAGAGCAAACCTCCTGAAAGATGTTAGATTCGAAGTTCCTTTCTTGGTCAGAATGCAGTTCCAAAGGTACGCCGAACCTGCTCACCCAATTGAAGATAATCTGATCAACAACTGTTTAAGTTTCTTGATTTGGGATGCCAAATGCCTCAGGCCACTTGCTGAAGTAATCCATGACTACAAGGATGTATCGGTTTCCGCTGTTGGTCTCCGAAAACGGACCTGCGACATCTACTGCTATTCTTTCGAAAGGTGTGCCTACATTGTACTGTTGCATTTTACCTTGTAGCTTTCTACCTGGTCCCTTGGTAGCAGCACAAGTATCACATTTTCGGCACCACTTTTCGACATCATCTCTTGCATGTAGCCAGTAGAACCGTTGTCGTATCTTCTCCAGCTTTTTATTGACTCCCAAATGACCTCCAGATGCTCCATCATGCATCTCTCGAAGAACGTCATTAACCTTTGACCTAGGCACTATCAACTGCATCAGATAAGACTTGCCATCTGCAGATTCCCATTTGCGCCTTAGTACTCCTTCTTGCACATGAAGTGAGTCCCACTGTGCCCAATATGCTTTGAGAGCTGGACTTCTATCGCAGATGCCACCCCATTCTGGTTTTTCTCCGTGTTCCTTCCATGCAAGAATGGGTTCTATATCCGAGTCTTCTTGTTGGGCAGTCCTCAGTTCTTCATTGCTCCAACCGTAAATAGGATCGGCTCTTATTCGTTGGATGGCAACCGCTTCCTTTTCTTCTTGTCGCGTGCAATGCTTACAGTCCTGTTTACACGGTCGTCGAGACAATGCATCTGCGTTTGAGTGCAGCTTTCCTCTTCGATGTTGAATTTCGTAGTCGTACGTCTGCAGTCTCCCGATCCATCTTGCTACTTGACCTTCTGGATTTTTGAAGTTCAGAAGCCAATTAAGCGCACTATGATCTGTTTGAAGGAGGAACTTCTGTTCATAGATGTACTTATGGGAGTGCCTTGTTGCCAAAATCAAAGCTAGAAGTTCCCTTCTGGTCACGCAATAATTGCGCTCTGGCCTCGAGAGCACCTGACTGTAGTAGGCGACGACTTTTTCTTCTCCTTCATGGACTGGCGACAGTACAGCTCCAATTCCGACGTTACTGGCATCAGCATCGATGATGAAAGGTTTTCCAGGAGTCGGATAGGTCAGCACAGGAGCATTACACAAACTTAGCTTGAGTTCCTGAAAACTTTTCTCGCCCTCACCTGACCATTTGAACGGCTTCCCCTTTTCAGTAAGTTGATGCAAGCTCTTATTCCAGCAAAGTCCTTCACAAAGCTTCGATAATATGTGGCTAGACCAAGAAAGCTACGGAGCAGATGTTTATCCTGTGGTGTTGGCCAATTCTTCACAGTGTCAACTTTCTCAGGATCAGTCTTTACTCCTTTGGATGAGATGTTATGTGCCAGGTATTTAACTTTGGTCTTGAAAAGCGCACATTTATCTGGATTTAATTTTAAGTGTGCTTCTCGAAGCCTCTGAAATACAGCCTTAATGTTTTCACAATGCTCCATAAACGATGACATCGTCCAAATATACAAGGCATGATTTCCAAGTAAGGCCTTGAAGAACACACTCCATCAGACGCTCAAATGTTGCCAGAGCGTTGCACAGTCCGAATGGTATCACTTTAAACTGCCACAGACCATTTCCGGTTAAGAAAGCTGTTTTCTCTCCATCTTCTGGATGGATTTCTACCTGCCAGTAGCCACTCTTCAATCCTAACGTCGAGAACCATTGAGCTCCTTCCATTGCATCCAATTTATCGCTGATTCTGGGCAGAGTGTAGCTGTCTTTCTTTTACACATCGTTCAGCCTACGGTAGTCCACACAAAATCGGGTGCTTCCATCTTTCTTTTTGACAAGAACAACTGGTGACGCCCAAGGGCTTTTGGAATTTTCGATTAGACCATCTTTCTTCATTGTCGATATCATTTCTTAAACTTCGGCTTGTTTGGCTAATGGGAGACGTCTTGCTGGTTGTCGAATCGGTCTCGCATCACCTGTGTCGATTCGGTGCTGTACCAGTTGTGTTCGACCATACTGCCCACTCGGTGAAGAAAATATATCAGCGTACTCACGAAGAAGGCTTCCAGCAACACTTAGCTAATGTTGACTTAGATTGGTTGACTTGAGAATTTTGGCTTTCATGGAGCTGAATTCCCCGGGGTCTATTGGTTCTTCTGCGTTAATTTCTGTGATTTTAGTTATTGAGGTCACAGATTCGCATTTTCCAATTACTTCTCCTTTCTTGAGCTTGACCTCGTACGGTTTGATGTTCAGAATCCGTACGGGTACCATGTTGTTCTTTGGTTCCACAAGAGTCTTCCCTAAGATGATGTTTTGGGAAGATAGCTCAGACTCTGGTTCCAGCATAAGGTATCGATGGCTACCTAGATCGCCCTTTATTTTCGTCCAAACAAACACTTCTGAAGAGGCAGGCAAGCATATGTCTTCTTTGATGACAGTTCTTAGAGTTGATGAGTTTTCGTTGCCATAAACCATAGGAATCTCTACGTTTTGGTACTTCAACACTTACTTACCGATATCCAGAATCACTCCGTGCTCTTTCATGAAATCGATTCCAATTATGCACTCATCACATATGTCTGCTACCGAAAATAGATGCGAAAATTCTCATTCTGCCAAACGGATTTTAAGACGAACTTCTCCATAAACTCTTGCTGCCTCACCTGTCGCAGTTTTAAGACGGTAGCTATTGGTGTTATGTAGCCACGTCATCTTGACTAAGTTTTTTCTTACAATGGAGGCTATGGCACCGGTGTCAATTGTAGCCAACTGTTTCTTGCCATTTAATGTTGCATCCACTGTCAGACTTTTATTGTTCCGTTTAGTCTGCGAGACTTGTATGGTGGTTCTGGGGCCATCGATACCAGAAACCAGCTTCTGCCCCTCGAAGTTGGTTCTTACTCGTTTCCCGACTGGGAAACAGAGCGGGCAGGAGCGTTGATGTTATTGCTCACCTGTTCGCGGGTATTATTTCTGTTTCCACAGTGTTGACAGGCGACTCTTCTTGGTGGCAATCTGCACTGGCGCTGAAGATGTCCGGTTCTGTTGCAATTCCAGCATCGAGCAGGTCCTTCTCGCTGACTTCTATGGAATTCAGCTTTCTGGCAAGAACATTCCTCAACTTCAAGTTCTCTTACCCGATGAACTCCAAAGGAAGCCTGTTCTGATGCTTCCATAGTCAGAGCGAACGCTAATGCTTCAGAAAGCGTGCGTTTTCCAGCAGTTCGAATTGCTCGCTGGAGGTTGATGTCGGAAACTGCACGGACAAAAGCCTTCGTTGCTAGCTGGTTGGTAATTTCATCTCTTGCAGTCGGGTATGCTAGGTGTGCCAACCGTTCGATGTCTGCTTGGAGTTGTTGCAGACTTTCACCTTCTTTCTGGACTCTGGTATTGAGCTGGACGCGGAAGACTTCTTGCATATGGCTATCGCCGAAGCGTTTGTCAATAGCCTGAACAAGAGCACTGTAGTTGCCGTTCTGGTCTGCTGGTATGGTTTGCAAAAGTTCAGCAGCAGAACCTCTAAGGGCAAGTGTCAGGGCAATAAACTTGTCTTCGTCATCCCAGCCATTTGTTGTTGCGGCTGCCTCAAACTGCTTCTTGTAGATTGACCAAGAAGACTGTTCATCAAAGGTTAGTGGATACATTTCTTTCTTCTAAGGAAAATCGCAACTGCCCTCTCTTACCTTCATTTTCCTAACCTTATCTAATTCATTGGCAAAGTTCTTCATTTTGTCTTCAAATTTCTCGAACTGTTTTTCGACGTTTTCAACACGTTCATCAAGAGCCATGAATTTATTTCCATGAATTTACTTTCGATTAGATTTTTCTGGTCGTCTAGAAGGTTCCTTTGCTCGTTGCGTTGTTCCTCTAGAAGATTCTTTTGTTCACTACGTTGTTCTTCAAATCGTACAAGCAGATTCTTTTGTTCATTCTTCTGCTCAATTCGTTGTTCCTCTAGAAGATTGTTTTGCTCTTTTCGTTGGTCTTCAAACTGGGCGAGTAGCTGAACCATCATACTAGAAATGTCTAAGCTTGTACTTACTTGCTCTTCCGGCATTTCAATTTCAAATAGAAACGTGTCTGGATTTTCATCGTGTTGCCTTAAATCTTCCTGCAGACGGATAATGAGGTCGTTTTTTGTTCCAGCAGTAGGAAGGCCTCGTCTGTTTAGTTCTGCTTTAAGTTCAACACAATTCAATGCATTCACAATTTTACCCATTTTTTTTTTTTCTATTTTGTTCTTATATTTTTGTATGTCAATTTTCACAAACACCTTTCTTATTTGTTCACTAATCTACACACTTTATCAATTTTGTTTTCCCATCAATTATCTGAATTCACAGATTAAATAAGTTTTATTTCACTTTTTCTGACACCAATGTAGTATTTTACTAAGGGTTCGCAAATAAAACTTGTTTCCTTTATTCAAACTGAAACAACAATTACTTCACAAAATAAAACGCTTTTATTTCAAATCTTTTTTTTTTCTACTACTTTTATTATAACCAAGCACAAGTATGCAACTCTTTATTCAAACTGACATTTATTCATTCACATTCAAAATCGAACTGCCGCTTTCGGACTTGTGCCCCTGTATTTATATCCGAAAATAAAGGGTTCTAGAATTTTCTAGGGTCTGCTAGATGGTGCTTTCCAAAAAGGTTTCAACAATTATTCCAGTACGAACACCAAGTGTGATGGATTTAATT
Source organism: Melangyna quadrimaculata (assembly GCA_949320155.1). Taxonomy (NCBI): domain Eukaryota; kingdom Metazoa; phylum Arthropoda; class Insecta; order Diptera; family Syrphidae; genus Melangyna; species Melangyna quadrimaculata. The sequence goes on from OX439485.1 coordinate 96,559,049, forward strand.
ATTGATTTCACTCAAAGATGGCGCGGAAAGTTGTACTAATGTGTTGTTGTTTACATAACTGGGCATATTCACCACAATATTAATAAAATTAATAAACCAACTTCTAAGTAAGACCAGGAAAAATACCAGCTGCTGATATTAGCCAGATTCTTCTTAGTTTTATGGAAGGTATATTTCTTTATTTTTAAGTATTTTGAAAAATAAAAGTCCTAGAACCAAAGGGGTTTCATTTTAGTGTCTGACTAAGAATCTAATTTTGAAAACAAAAATAGTACTTAATTACGTACAATTTTAAATAAATAGCTTCAATTTTTTTTTCCAAAATTTTGAGTTTTAAAATTATTTTTTCAAAAACTGTTTACTAACTTTGTTAACCCGGGGTTATTAAGACAAGCGAGTAGAACTAGTAGCATTTGTGTCATAGTGTTAGTTTTATGAATGTATGTGTAACTAGTAGCTCTCTGCGCGTTTTGTCAACTATTTATGTTGATATTTTAAAAAAGATTTCATATAGAAAAATACAAGAAATATGGAAACTTTGGAAACAAAACAAAAAATTAAAATAAATACCTATACTAACATAACAGGATAACAGGCAGGCATCTCGCAGGCACAAATACTATACTATTTGAGCTACTAGTCGACTCTCTCATGTTCAGATACACTAACACACATAAACAATGGTGATTGGAAGTGATTAAAAAATAATCTTTCCGTCGGCTTCTTTTGGTCACTGTAGTTTTAGCAATGAAACAAATAAGTTACATTAACTTTCCCGACGTTTCGGCAGGGGTTGCTGCCTTCTTCAGGGGAACTTTATTTGGACAACAAGAAAAATACGTTGTTTACATTATAATTACAATAATTGAAGCAATAAAAATACACTCACTTTAAAATAAACTGTGTTTGAATTTAAACTGACATTTAAAATTTAAACAATTTTTATATTATTTAAAATAAAAATAAATAAAAAACCACTTCAAACGAAGTTTAGTCTATTGAATTTAAGCAAAGAATAAAGAAACTAATGATATTATGTGTTATAAAGAGGCAAGAGAGCAATAGATGGCAGAGATGTTTTGGGTGTCTTGTTTTCTGTTCATGTTGTTGTTGTTGTTAATGATATGTAATGTTTCTAGTGTGTATCGTTTCGAAACATGTTTCTCTGTCTGTAGAACTTTAACACCTTCAAAATCTGGAGAGTGACCGTTTTCGATACTGTGGCTCGCTAGGGCTGTCTTTCCGGGATTGTTTGATTTTATATCCGATTTGTGGTTAGATATTCGTTGTTTGAGAAATTGTTTGGTAGTTCCGATGTAACACTGTTTGCATGGTTCGTTGGGTTTACCATTACAATTTATTTTGTAAACGACATCAGTAAGTTTGTCCTTATCCGGTTTCGTTTTGAGCTTTGTGAAAAGGTGACTTAGAGTTTTATTTGATTTGAAGGCCAGACGAACATCAGTTAGTTTTTGGCTTATCACTTCTTTAAAATTCTCAGTCAGTCTTGGGATATAAACTATACTTTTGTAGTAACCATTAATCGAGTTTTCAGTGTCTCCCTTCGAAATTTGCATTTGTGTTTCTGAATTAAACCACGAATAATAAAAATTGGAAAGCCATTGTCACTGAGGATTTTCGTGACTTTTTTCTCATTAGCACAGTGAAATTGTTCGTCACTGAGTGCGAATACTTTGGTGACGAGATTTGATGCAGTGTTCATTACTATGTGTCTCGCTTGGTTAGAATGAAAATTGACCAATCTTCCCGATGCAGTGTTTTTTTGGTACCAATCGAACAATAGGCGATTGTTTTCCCGATGGATTTTTACATCCAAAAATTCAATTGATCTCTTTTGTTCCATTTCAACAGTGAACTGGATTTTCTGGTGGTATCCGTTGAAGATCAGCTGTACTTTTTCTATGTTACGTTTGTCCATCACGGCAAATATGTCATCTACATACTTAGCAACAAACGTGGACCTCTCTTCCATTTCGCTAAAACATTCATCAAGTACGTAATCAAGTACTAGATCTGCAATCGTGGGTGACAAAGGGTTACCCATAGGCATTCCAAAAATTTGTTTAAAAATGTCATCTTCGAACTTCAGATAGTTGTTTTCTTTGAGGCAGGAATCAAGGATTTCCAGAAATTTGCTAAGATGCATTCTGGTGTTTTTACTAATTATTTCCCATTTTGTTGACAATGGTGATGGCTAGTTGTATGGGAATGTTTGTAAAAAGAGACACATAAACGCTACTAGTTCTACTCGCTTGTCTAAAACCCGGGTAAAAGAAAACAACAAAAAGGATTTCTGGCTTTATAAAGAGGTATAACATAACATTGTTATAGTGTTACTTTTGTTTTGTTTAATATGTTTTACGTAGGAGCAAGTACATGCGACACACAAGCATTGCACTTCGAACTTCCATAGATATAAGAAATCCACAGACTATAGTCATAGTGCTGTGTTACCCAAGGTCTAGTGAAGGAATGGAGCTCGTGTAGTTCCTAGTTATCTGGTATGGTATATTCAGCGAATATGTAACTATTTCGTAATTTGCACGATTGAATTCATTCAAATAGAAACCTTTTCTTATTATGTACAGATATGAACCTATAGATACTAGGTATGTAAATAAATACTTATGTGAAGGTTGGTATACATGCCTTGTTTTGCATTTAAAAATAACGAACTCTAGATTCTATTTATTTATTACTAGCAGATAAACAATCGTTATGTCGCATTTTAAAATAGAAATAAACCCTGTTTTAGAACCAAAAAAAATTGATATCCTACTTGTCTTGATAAGGTTGATAAAAAATACTTTAAAGAGATTTTTCTAATAACTTGCATCGATTCGAACATAATGTTCCACATTATCATCTCTGTTTTGCGTCGACATTAAATTAGTGCCTTTTTTGATGAAAATATTTAAATTGAATGGTTTATGTTAAATTTATGAAAACATTGAATTTTCCAGGTTACATCTGACCATAACACAATACAAATTTAATATCAAAACAATCATCAACAATAAACCCCTAATGTAGTTAAACGTCACTTTTATTTATTTCTGCAACAAAAATGAATTCCCTTCGGACTTAGCTAAGTGGCCAGTTATAGCAATCAGTAAAAACCATCAGTAAAAGTTGAAGCAGTTGAAAACTGGAATTTTTTACGTACAGCCGGTTATAGCAATCATCAAAATTCTATCAGTAATTAAATGTCAAACCTCCAGCAACTACCTTTTATTATTTTTAATGAAGTATGATGATTAATGATAATGATGATTTTTAAACAGTAAAAAAATAGAACACAGAAAACTGAAACGAAATGTTCCATTTTTTGTGAATTGGCAATCAGCTGTTCAGTAAAACGAATTTCCATCAGTAAAATAAATAAATACTTTTTTTTTTAAAATTATTCTTCCTTGGGATTATTTTTTAGCAGAAAAAAATATTTGAATTGATTTGCCATCGATTCGTACCATTTTTATGTTTGTTGCTATTTATGTTTGTTGCTATTTATGTTTGTTGCTATTATGTATTATGTATGTGCTATTTATGTTGTAGTAGCCCGTAGAGTAATGGTTAGTGCGTTCGACTGTCACGCTGGAGGTCTGGGATCAAATTTTGTCGGTCGTGGCATCACTAATGCCCGTTGTTGCCCTTTTTTCAGTCGGGCTGGCATAAAAACACATCTATTGGCAACTCAAACTACCTTTCTTATGGTAATCTGCCCTGGCCTTAGGGACACCAACAAGAAGTATACCAACTCTACCAATCGCATATTGTTTACCGGCTGAAAATCACAGGCTCCAACTATTTAAGGCTGCATACAAAATTAGCTGAATTTAAGGCTGAGCCGTTAACAAGAAGGTTTAAAATAATACTTTGAATTTGATACACCAACACATCAATATTCTTAGAACCTTTAGCTTAAGAAAAGTTAATAATGTATATAATACTCGGTTTGTACTTAACTTAACAAATTTTGTAGACTAAGGTTGTGTCAATTGCTTTAAAATTTTGGTTAAATTTGATCGCAGTTAAATTTGATCCGTTTTTATAGGGGTGAATAAAATTGAAGGGTTTTGCTGTGTCAATTGCAATAAATGGAAATTTTTAAAACATACATTTCCCATCGACGCACGTTCCTTGCGTTAAGGAACCTATCCGAGCCGATGGATACCTTGATTTGTTGTTGCAATAGCTTTTTTCAGAAGGAATTACTACGCAAATCCTTGGGATTATTTTTTACCAGAAAAAAATATTTGAATTGATTTGGCATCGATTCGTACCATTTTTATGTTTTTTGCTATTTATGTTTGTTGCTATTTATGTTTGTTGCTATTATGTATTATGTATGTGCTATTTATGTTTTAGTAGCCCGTAGCGTAATGGTTAGTGCGTTCGACTGTCACGCTGGAGGTCTGGGATCGCTTCCCAGCCTCGTCCACCTAAAAACTAAAAAGTTTTTTTTCAGGGCTACTGCCCTCGCGAGGAATTGACAAATCCTCCAGGAGTAGCACTTGTCACGAATAAGTGCTTCTCGTCTAGCCGTTCGGATTCGGCATAAAAATTGTAGGTCCCTTCCATTCCTGTCGAAAGGCGCACACAGGAATGGTTGCGAGTTGTTAGTCACTAGGCCCTGGTTCTTCATGAGCCGTTGTGCCACCCGATTTATTTATTTTTATTTATGTTGATTGCTATAACCGGCTGTACTTAAAAAATTCCAGTTTTAACCTGTTTCAACATTTACTGGTTGATTTTACTGATCGCTATAACTGGCTTCTAAGTGCAGAGAATTTTCGGTGTTTAACTCAAATTTTGGCGGAACAGAACGGAAAAGAACTGGGCTACCGGAGCGAATTAAATATTGGCTTTCGTTATTTTCTATGACAAGTCAATTTTTTCCGGTCGTGGCATCACTAATGCCCGTTGTTGCCCTTTTTTCAGTCGGGCTGGCATAAAAACACATCTATTGGCAACTCAAACTACCTTTCGTATGGTAATCTGCACTGGTCTTAGGGACACCAACAAGAAGAATACCAACTCTACCAATCGCATATTGTTTACCGGCTGAAAATCACCGGCTCCAACTATTTAAGGCTGCATAAAAAATTTGCTGAATTTAAGGCCGAGCCGTTAACGAGAAGGTTGAAAATAATACTTTGAATTTGATACACCAACACAGCAATATTCTTAGAACCTATAGCTTAAGAAAAGTTAATAATTTATATAATACTCGGTATGTACTTAACTTAACAAATTTTGTAGACTAAGGTCGTGTGTCAATTGCTTTAAAATTTTGGTTAAATTTGATCGCAGTTAAATTTGATCCGTTTTTATAGGGGTGAATAAAATTGAAGGGTTTTGCTGTGTCAATTGCAATAAATGGAAATTTTTAAAACATATATTCCTTGCGTTAAGGAACCTATCCGAGACGGTGGATACCTTGATTTGTTGTTGCAATAGCTTTTTTCAGAAGGAATTACTACGCAAATCTATCCAAATCGCTTTGGATACGATCTTGAACGCGGAAATTGCATTTTGATAGTGGCAGTCATAATGAACCTTATATACCTGGACTGCTAGTACATCTTCATTCTCATTTGTTAAGCATGACACACAAGACGTCTTTTTAAACTTTTGGTTTGCATTAGAATAATTTTGCATTTGAGAGTGAATATGTTTCTTTATTAATTTTATATATTCAAAATATTTGGAATAAGAATTTTGGGTTTCCTTATTCAATAAAATACCCGGGATAAACCATTATTGTCGATTTTTTTATTTATTCCGAATAATTGGAATGGATTTTTCATTCCATCTGAAGCGCGGCGTCAAAAGCATACCAAGACAAAAAACTCAATGCTCATGCGGTCCTCCATCTAAGTACTAACCGCTCCCGAAGATGCTTGATTTCGGTGATCGAACGACAACCTGTTTTTGTTTTTTGAAACTGATATTTTCCGTAATGTCTTTCGTTAACAGGCAACGAATCTTTTATTAAATAAAAAAAAAATAATTGTCGTTGCTTTTGAGAGGCGAGAACGATAAATGAAATCATGGTCGTCCTATTTATCGATACCAACACAGGGAAGCATTTTATATTGCCGCCTTTCAAGGGATACATTTTCTTCCTCTGCATCGTATTCGCTGCTTCAAAAAGATGACGCCCGATTCTCTTAGAAGAAGGTAATTTGCTCGAAACATTTTTTATTTTATTATTTCAATTAAAACAGAGCTATATTTTTATTTGATTATTATTTATTTTAAGACTTTTTCCTTTCGAAGTTAAAAGCGAAAAGTTTACACAACTAAATATCATGAATGAATAAACAAAAATGAAAACTCCCAAGTTTACTCACTTACTTCTACTATTTCGTTGATCAACTCTAGAGTTGAAAATCTTAAATTGAAAACGTAAACTTTAAGTGAAAAAAAAACTATTTCTCAAGTTGACTGTAAAAATCCCAAAGTTATGTTTAACTTTGAGTGAATAAATTAGGCCTAAGTCGTTTTCAAATTCCTGCTAGTGTATCGATTTTTTTTAATAAAGGGAACCATCGTGATGTTGGCTCATAGCAGTCCAGGTATAATAGGTCGATGGTGTAAGTAATGTGCAAGCAGCTTAATACAAACGTTATCATTTATCCAATAGTTAAAATTTAAACGAGCTCCTGAGCAGGTTAAATTTGGACGACTGTATTCACTTCAGTAATGTCAAAATTTAGCCATGGGATCAAATTTAACGCACTTTTAACGCAATTGACACACGGCCTAACGGGCAATTTTTCAATAGACAGTTAAACCTCAGGTAGTACGTATTCTTCGAATTAAACAAACATTTGTTCCTGTTGCTATAATATTTATTCCTATGATAGCTTAACTGATGATATAAAAATTGGCTCTAAGTTGTTTTCAATAAATCAACAAGTTTTGTAAATAGTAAATTAATTCAACTTCTATAATTTTCTGAGAGCTAAATTACTTTTTACTTGTATCTTCAGCCATATACGGTATATAGATGTACCTACTATTGGGTAGGGCAGACAAAATCTTTCATTCAACACTAATGGTGTGTGCAATTGAAAGTTCATTGCATAAGAACCATTGTATGGCACAGGTCAGCACATCAGACTCAGGCTGTCATTAAATTCAAACAAAAAATTGGTCAAAACCTCCAACTCTCTTCGTCTTCAGTGCTCTGGATGTTTGCCAAGGAAACGCATCTTAAAATAGATACATTATTTTCTGTTTTATATATGGAAAATACAGGAAAAGCACAATGCCCTCACAACTTCTTTAGATTTTCGAATTTTGATGACGCGATACATACCACCGCACCAAGTCAACACTGTTTTTCACGATGCAATGCCCTTTGAATGAGCACAATCAGCAATTGATGGTTAATTGAAGAGTACATCCGCGCTACGCTTCGTCCAATTCGATACAAATTTAAACAAAATTAAGATTTTGCTGATGCACATTTAATTAAGTTCAATTAAGAATAAGATATCTCGCAACTTCATTTTCCAATAACTTATAACTCTGTTAATAAATTGGTCATATTTGTTTTTTGTTCTTTATTTTGAAAGTAATAAACAAATTTTATTCTGGAAATTCAGTCATAAATGAATATGATATAGTAATATAATAATTCATATATAAATCATTCTATTTCGAATCAGTTCCGGACCAACCATATGTGCAAGATGTGCAAATGCACAGGGCGCAAAATTCTGGGGGCGCATTACCAGGAGCAAGAAAATGTAATCTGATCTTGCGCAAACAAATACGTACTGTCATTTGCATTTTAACCACAAACACTCTTCAAATAATACCAAAATAACATCCATCACAACCGTGATAAGTTATTCCTTGCAGGTGCCGTGACATAAGGCCAAGTGTCATCAGGCCAAATTTCGGAGTTTGGTCTTATGACTCTTTACGAAAGTGACATAGGGCCAAATTTTTAGAGTTGGCATTATGTCACTTTGTAAAGCGTCATACGACCAATTTGGTCGTATGTCGCTTTGAACTGTTTCAAAACAAGGGAATAAATTATTCTAAAACCTCCTAAAAACAAATAAGAAAACAAGAACATTTTGTATGTGTGTTTTTGTAAATAAATATAATCGAAAGTACCTACTCTAAGGCCGTGTGTCAATTGCGTTAAAAGTGCGTTAAATTTGATCCCATGGCTAAATTTTGACATAACTGAGGTGAATACAGTCGTCAAAATTTAACCTGCTCAGGAGCTCCTTTAAATTTTAACCAGTGGATACATTTTGACGTTTGTATTAAGCTTCTTGTATTAAGTTTTTGATATAGTTGTTGGATAGGAAGGCTGCTGTCTGAATTGGTTAAAGGAATTTGGTTGTAACATCGAGATTGAGTGGTGCATTTATCGGGAGGCGTATTTGGTTTTAAAGGGTGGTTGTTTTGATTTCGGTGTGATAAAAAGGTAGTTTCATTGGGAATTCTGGAGGCCTGAAATAGTTGTTTTAAATATCAGAAATTTCTGAGATTTCAACAAAGAAGCCGAGGATTCTCTTATATACTTCAAAAAAAGTCATCACTTTCCCCAACCGGAAGAAAAATATTCCCGCTGCTGAGCCAAGACGGCACTTTTGGTAAGTTTCATCCTCTCTCAAAATTACATTTTCTGTTATCATAAAACAAAACATTAACACAACTACATAAACTAGTGACAAATGATTGAAACAAAAAACAGATTGCCGTTTTCGAAAATAACATTTAGTATTATTTATAAATTATAATTAACACGATAAAACATAAAATTAACAAAGATTATTAACTAAAATAAACACAAGCCGAACCAAAACAGCAAAGAACTTCAGCTGACATTTACTTGACATTTGATTTATGACACTTCAGCGTTCCAGCCCCTCAAGCAAGCGAGCTCGTTTTCGGTCCGCAAACGTATCAAACAACGTATGGACGACTTCGCATTCGGATCCAAATACGGAACGAAAAACTGCGTTTTGCGGCTCAAATTAGTATGGAAATTAGAATCACCACGGAGCCATTATGTGAATGTATTGTGAGAGAGAGTTTTTCAATTCACCATACTCGGAGAACCGAAACCAAATAGAATCTAAAACTGTTCCAAAAAAAATGAATGAATTGAGGCATACCATCTATTTCAGTTTCTCCATTGCCTACAAAAATAAAACAAACAGAATTTTTTCATTTCAAGAGTTTTTTTTATTTATCATTCATAAAAGGTTTTCTAAAGACTATTTCGCACAAATAAACATGACATATTTCCACAAATATAAATTTACATTTAATAAATAGAAACTTGCATTTCTGATTGGAAATGTTTAAAAGTTTTAACAAGAAAAAAGAGATAAGAAAGCAACCGTCTCGTCTTCGCCACGCCACCTACAAAACTGAACTAAAAAAAAAGTGGTGGAAATTAAGGCAAAATGATTGTATACTTCACCTATACTCTCTCTATTTCTCGATGCTTGAAAAAAATACTCTCGATTCTCGTTCTTTTTACATGCGTACACAGAAAATTTGCTATTGTGTGTGAGACACTCATTTTTTTTGGAGTCCCAAGTGAACCGAGAAATTTGGGTCCGCGATTTTGCTTGAAGGGAGGTTATCAACAAATAAAAAAGTTTTCTTAAGCGGCAACAAGAACAATTGTTGGGCAAAAACAAAAATGGATAGTGCAACTGAAAATAAACTGGACAATATTCTTGGTGCCATTCAAAATTCGAGAAATGATCTAACTTCACAAATAAAAGAAGAAACAGACAAACTGCAATCAAAATTGGACAAAATATCAGACAAACAACAGGAAATTGAAAACAAACAATGTTTATTAGAAGGAAAAAATTAGACACATAGAATGTGAGAAAGAATATTGTAATTTACAACATTGATGAGAAGGAGACGGACAATATCTCTTTGCAAGAATATGTTTTATTCTTTTTTAATAACATACTGAAAGTGGAAACAAACATAAGTGAGTTAGACTTCGTAAGGAGAACTGGCACAAAGGGAGACAGAACAAGGCCACTCTTAGTTGGTTTCACGACACAAACTAAAAAGGAAACTATAATGAAAAATAAATCAAAATTAAAACATTTTGAGGACGCAATTATTTATATAAAAGACGACCAAATAAGAGAGGACCTAAACTTTACAAACAAAGTAAAAGAAACGAAGCAAAATACCCATAAACAACAAGGAACAAGTAATAACACCGCCAGAGTAAAAACCGACAAAATAGGGAGAGAATTCTATTTAAGAAGAGGAGTACGACAAGGTGACCCCATGTTACCGCCATTGTTTTCTGCTGTCCTGGAGGATATTTTCGAAAGACTGAAATGGAAAAATAAATATGGTATAAAAGTTCGGATGGAATGTTTAAACAATTTGAGGTTTGCAGACGACGTTGTTCTGCTGTCAAGCTCTTCAACACAGATACAGACCATGTTAAATCAACTCTCATCAACTTGTAAGAAAGATGGACTATGTTTAAATTTGACAAAAACAAAAGTTATGACCAACCACACACAAGAAGAAATTTTATTAGATAATAATAAAATAGATTATGTCGAAGATTACGTTTACTTAGGACAAATAAAATCTTTCGTCAACCAAGAAGAAAAGGAAATAAAAAAAGAGTAACTAACGGATGGAAGCAATACTGGAGCTTAAGCGAAATAATGAACTCGAAATTAAGCAATGACACAAGGAAATACGTATTCGACTCAACAATCTTACCAGTTTTGACGTACGGGCTACAAACCCTAGGACTAACTTCAAATCAACAAGATAAATTGAGAATATGCCAAGCAAAAATGGAACGTAAGCTTTTAAAAATTCGACATATACAAAGAATTAGTAACGATGAAATAAGAAGTAGAACAAACATAGTTGACGTGATACAACGAATCGAACAATTAAAATGGAGCTGGGAGGGACATATATCCAGAATTGAAGATCAGGGGTGGACAAAAATCATTACTAAATGGACTTTTATAGACGAAAGAAGACCAAGAGGACGTCCGAAAAAAAGATGGATAGATGACCTAAACCAATTTAACCAAAACTGGTACAATTTTGCCAAAAACAGAAATATATGGACTTCTATGGGGAGACTTATGCCAGATAAAACGAATAGAAAAAAAATTAATTTACAAAATTGTTTATACATAGTAAAAATTAAAACATTAAGATATTTATTTTTTTTTTTTTAATCAAGGTAATTGTTAAATTGTTAGTTTAAGAAGAAATTATGTATATAACTCTTTCATTTAATTATTTACTATATTTATATATATGTATATGTAAAAACTTCATATTGGCGAATAAAGCTTTCAATAATAATAATAATAAATAAGCTTTTTGCACATTACTTACACCATCGACCTATTATACTTGGACTGCTAGGAGCCAACATCACGATGGTTCCCTTTATCAAAAAAAAAAAAATTGATACACTAGCGGCAATTTGAAAACGACTTAGGCCTAATTTATTCACTCAAAGTTGAACATAACTTTGCGATTTTTACAGTCAACTTGAGAAATAGTTTTTATTCACTCGAAGTTGACGTTTTCACCTTTTGATTTTCAACTCTAGAGTTGATCAACGAAATAGTAGAAGTTAAAGGCCTTCCACACTAGCCCACTGTGTATTAATACATGTCAAAAAAGTGGGAAACAAACTGTGTAGAATAGTGTGGACAATATTTGACAGCCCAGCCTACCCAACATTCTATCCCACACGACTTGACATTCTATCCCACATTCTATCTATTTTCTTAGGTTAAGGTAATGTATTAATACAAGCAAGTGTGGAAGCAAAATATGAAAAGTCATTTCTTTCTCACAAATTTGGCAGTCGCGTGGAATTCTTTCCCACTTTCAATTTGACATGTATTAATACACAGTGGGCTAGTGTGGAAAGGTTATTAGCGAGTAAACTTGGGAATTTTCATCATTTTTGTTTATTCATTCATGATATTAAGTTGTGTAAACTTTTCGCTTTTGACTTCGAAAGGAAAAAAAATCTTAAAATAAGAATTAAATAAAAATAGTTGCGTCTTGTGTGTCATGCTTAACAAATGAGAATGACGATCGACTAGCAGTCCAGGTATACTAGGTTCATGATAGTGGCAGCGCTATCAAAATGCAATTTCCGCGTTCAAGATCATATCCAAAGCGATTTGGACAGATTTGTGTTGTAATTCCTCTGAAAAAAGCAATCCCAACAACAAATCAAGGTATCTGAACATTTGTGGATAGGTTGACACCGTCTCGGATAGGTTCCTTAACGCAAGGAACGTGTGTTTTAAAATATTCCATTTAATGCAATTGACACAGCAAAACCCTCCAATTTTATTCACCCCTATAAAAACGTATCAAATTTAACTGGGATCAAATTTAAACAAAAATTTAACGATATTGACACACGGCCTAAATTTCTTTAATGGTTTATCATCGATTTATGAATTTAAAAAATCAAATGACAAAAATTATATGTCATCCACTTTTAAAAGCGGAAGTATGTACCAAAAAACTGTCTTAAGAGCTGGTTAGCTTCTTTATTTTTGTGCAGAGAATTTACAAAGTTAAGAATTTTCGATAGACTCTTTTTCTAACAGCTTGACAAAAATGAAACCAACATGTTTGTAAATTTTGCTGTTGGAAAAAAAACGGGTTTCAAACTGTGTTTAAGAAGCTTTTTATAATCCGTTACAAATGATGTGGGGTTAAACTGAAACATTCTTACTTCAAAATATCGGAGGACGCGAAGATATGCGGCCATCGACTCATCAATATAACCAGAACCCTATTATTTGAAATACAAAAGTAAAAGTTTTAATTAATGCTTGGATTCAAAAAATAAGCAATACAAGACACAATATGCGCATTCCTTTCATTAGTAATTTTATTTTTAAACTTGTTTCGTACCTGCTTATAGTTATAGTTGCGTGAAGTAATAGTAATTTTAGTTTTATCAAATAAAGATGAAATATCTAATGGCAGTAACATTTTTTATATTTAAGGATATACTATAACTTGGTTCAATCTTAAGATTCATTTTTTTTTTTTTTTTTTATATTGAGCGCGTGCAAAAGGGGTTGTGACTACCCTTAAGATGATATACACAGCACGAGCGATTAGGTAGATTGGAGGGGATTTAAAAGGAGATACCGATGCACATTGGTTTTGAACGTCTGTAGATCACAATGGGAGGGGAAAATTGAGCTGGGTAGAGCATTCCACATTCGAGTAGTGCGACTAAAGAAAGAATCTCTGTACTTAACAGTACGTCCGAAATTGGGCTCAAGGGTAAACTGATGGGCATTCCTAGAAGCGCGAGTATTACGGTTGAATTGTTTGAGGGGAGGAATGCAACTGGCTATTTCACTAGAGCATTGTTTATGGAAATAACGGTAAAATAACGAAAGACATGAAACATTTCGACGGTGCTCAAGAGATGAGAATGTTTCCGTTATAGTTCTTTCACCTATCATTTTAAGAGCTCTCTTTTCAATTCTATCCAATAAACTCAAGTGGGTTATTGGAGCACCTGCCCAAATGTGAGAGTTATACTCAAGTTTTGGACGAATAAAGGCTTTATAGATCACAGCCAGATCAGAAGGGGAGAAAAATTTCTTGCATCGACGGAGAAAACCTAAACACTTAGCAGCATTTTTGGCGATGTCGAATATGTGGTCGTTCCATAAAAGGTGGTCTGTGACACACATACCGAGGACTGAAAGCTTTTCGGTTTCCTCAATGCAAGTGCCACTCATGGATAGTGGCATGGGGGGTGGGTTTTGTTTTAACGACAGTAGACAGCATTGAGTTTTTGAAGCATTAAATTCTACACGATTTTTTATTCCCCATTGGGCAATGCTGTCGAGATCAGAATTTAATGAGCTTATCATACGCTGCCGTTCAAGTTCCACATCCGAAGGACATGGATGTGAATCTAAGAACGAATATGAAAAGCTGAGGGTACTGTCGTCAGCGAAACAATTTAATGGATTAGAAGTTTCAGATAAAAGATCGTTTATGAATATAAGGAAGAGAGTCGGAGACAGAACGGAGCCCTGGGGCACACCAGCATTTATTTTGTGAATTTCAGACTTGAAACCATCCAATACAAATTGTATTGAACGGTCCGAAAGGTAATTTCTAATCCAACGAAGAAGAGATTCGTCGATACCAAATGCACGCATTTTCGATAAGAGAGCTTGATGCCAAACTCTATCAAATGCTTTAGTAATATCAAGCGCAATAATCTTACTTTCTCCAAAACGATGTAAAGATTTGTGCCACTGTTCGGTGAGATATACCATCAGATCACCAGTGGACCTATTGCTACGAAAGCCGTACTGCCGGTCATTAAGAAGCTTTCGTTCTTCGAGATATTTCTTTAGCTGAAAATTAATCAGCGTTTCCATGACCTTGGAAAGAAGGGACGTAAGCGCAATTGGCCGATAGTTGGAGGGGGAAGAAGACACGCCTTTTTTAGGGACAGGCTGGACAAATGCTGTTTTCCATCCACTCGGAAAGAGACCAGTAGAGTAGGACAGATGGAAAAGCTTACGCAGTGGTTTTGCCAGCGTTGAAGAACACCTCTTCAGAACAATGGGAGGGATACTATCCGGGCCAGCGGATTTGTGTATATCGAGATCTTTCAGAACTCTGGCAACTGCACGAGTGCGGAAGAAGATTTGTCCCATAGAATCATACATAAGAAATTAATTATTACATAACAGTTTTTCTTATAGTGCTTATTTTTATTTAAATCCATCTTGACATAATCTTTTGATTCACTAAATCGTAAGATTTTAGAATTTAAAAAAATAATACTCAAAATTCGCGCGAATTTTGGGTATTATTTTTTTAAATGCTAAAATCGTACGATTTTACTACTACCTACTACTACAATAGTCAATGGATGTGCAAGTTTTTTTTTTTACACACTGAGTATCGAAACTAAGACGGCTTTCACACAAGGAAACTGAGTTGCCAGAAACTAGCTAGTTTGTTGGAGAGAAGGGTGAGAGGGGAGATTTTTTTTCTTCCTCTTACTCCCTTCTCGCCTACAAACTCCCAGTCGCCGGCAACTCAGTTTCCTTGTGTGAAAGGGGTAACGTGGGAAAATATTTTTAAAAAAACTCATTTATTTGGAATCATATGGGTCAGAGCGTGCAGGTTTTCTTTTTGCAAACTGTACCTGTTAAGTGCCTGATTATGCTCACATAGGAGATGGAAATTTTAATAGAATGGAAAAGGAGAATAGAGTGAAAAAATGAAAGCTGCGAGGGATGAATGTATGCATAGTCGAATCCACCTCGCGCAGGCAAAACTGTTTTTACAAAAAAAAATTACTATTTTACAAAAAAAAATTAACTTTTTTACAAAAAAGAATTAAGCTTTTTACAAAAAAGATTTAAGCTTTTTACAAAAAAAAAATAACTTTTTTACAAAAAAAATTAACTTTTTTACAAAAAAAAATAATTTTTTACACACAAAAAATTAAACTTTTTTACATAAAATAATTAAACTTTTTAACAAAAAAAAATAATTACTTTTTGTACAGGAAAAAAATTAACTTAAAAAAAAAAAAAATTACTTTTTACAAATAAATTCTTTAGACTTTCTGAATTTGCAAAATGTAAGGCCAGAAAAGTAAGTTTCCAAGTTTAAACGTTTCCCCTCTGCTCATTTCTTCGCTGCATTTTAGTTTATGGTTTTACTTTTTTTTCTGAACTTCCTATTTATTATGGATATATTTTTATATTATTTCGTTTTTAAAATAATTAATTATTTTTATATATTTTTTATTTTGCCTATGTATATATATGTATATTAATATATATATGTATGTATATATATTTTTTTTTATTTTGTTTTTAATTTATTTACTTCTTTTTTTTGTAAATATGTACTTTTATTACATGCGTTTCAATGCGTTTTTTGTTGATTGTATGTATCAAATACAATCAACAAAAAACGCATTGAAACGCATTACCTCCTGGGTAATGTAGAAAAGACTTATGCATGTGTATCATGCATGTGAAAATATAAAAAAGGGACGCTTTCTAAAAATCTTGCACAGGGCGCAAGTTTGGCTGGGGCCGGCCCTGTGTCGAATTATTTCTGGATGCTTGACATATTTAATTTAATTTCATACAAATTTGACTGCAGATTATACTGTATGACACAGTATTTATTCATTAATAATCTTAAATATTATAGATTGCCTACTCGACGATTAGTAAAATTGTCATCATGGGAAATGTTTGAATATAGACTTGTTAACAATAATATGAAACAACATTTTATATAACCATTGATTTACAAACTAGTCTACCCCGATATAATTACTTATTTTCTAAAAAAAAAGAAAAATTAGCATAAATAAATGATTGTTTTTTCCTAAAAATAAATAATTAGTTGAAAAAACATAAACATAATAATTTTTCGAATATGTGTTATTACTTGTAAACAACATCACATTACAAAAAATAGATAATTTACTATTTTCCAAAAAAGAAATAGCCCGTAAGACCGATGGCCAACGACATACAAAGTCAAGTCATTTGCTTAATGTTGGAATGTTGAAAGCCAATCGTTACACGACCCTCTTGCAAGTGTCACTGCAAAAAGGCAGACTGAAATTTCTTCACTAACGCCCTGGCATCAGACTTCTTTAAAATGTTGACAATTCGAAATTTTGTCGAATGCCACAAGTTTCACTGCAAAAGGGCAGAGGAACATTTCTTGACGAACATCACGACAGACTACTTTAAATATTACCAATTTGAAATTTTTAAGTGAAATTCAATCATTAGTGAAATGTTTCTGCTTCATACTTTAACCTGGAGTGATTTCCGTACATATTATTATTAATTTCAGAACGTACTCTTAACCCAAAAAGAAACTCAACCAAAAAAAAAAAACGTGCAACTTGTGGTTTTTGGGATTTTTCTTCAATAATAAAAGTTTGTCTGCCTCGTCTGTTCGTAACGGAAATTCGGTCTGCCTTTTTGAACTTAAGCCTATGAGAGTGTCCTGGAGCAAATGGCATTCGAACAAATGTTAAGCAAATGACTTGACTCCATCACTTTTGTCACACCTTTAAGACCAATTTAAAACCTCTTCGTCAAGGGTATGGGTAGGCAGACAAGGAATCCTGGTTTTACCTTTTTAGAGCTATGTATTGGTATAGGTTTCAACATTAATCAAATGACTTGACTTTTTATTTCGTTGGCTCTAAGACTAAAATACACGATTGATCATTTTGTTTGAGGTCTGTAACGTAAACCCAATTTGTTGTGTCCGCGAATTGTTCCGGTAATTTTGTTTTGTTCGCTAATTTACTATTATGTTTTTAGAAAACCAGAAAATCAATTTTTCTTTTTATTCATTTGTGAATAATGATTTATTTCTTGTATTATTAACTTAACAATATTGGATATTCTACCTTTATAAAATAGCCTAGTCAAATGGTAGTTAAAGTTCGCGTTCAATCGGAGTGCAATGAGTTGATTTCCCTTAAATGATTTGATTTGATGGCTTGACAGGTCATTGACCATTTCACAGCCAATTGTTTTTAAACAGTTAGGAATGGCCAATGACAAACCACAAATGTCTCGCATTTCATCAAAATCAATATTTCTGAATTGCTCCTGGAATGGCTTCAGTTACCAACATAATTGTTAGTTTTCTATTATAATTTTTATTGTATTAGCTCTTTGGCGTTAGGCAGATTCTATATTTATAAAAAAAATTAAAATGATAAAAATAAAATTAATGTTAATAAATAACAAAATATGTATTTCATCTTATTTATATTATTTCTTTTCAAAAATTCCGTGGCATGCTGCCACCTTGTGCAGTGTCACGTCATTTGTTTATTCGCATCTAAGCTTATTAAGGTTCATATTCATAGAATAAGGCTAATTTAATTTTAACTGATCTTCAATTTTTAAGGGTTAGTCTTTTTAGTTACAAAAATATATCTACAATCTGAAGCTGTTTGTTCATATCAAAAACATAGAAAAAAGTTCGTGATTTCCGTGGTTTTGAATAAATTGTTCAATGAAAGTTTTTGTTCCATTATTGATTAAACAAAATTAGTTTGTTGTAGTTGCATCAATAAAAAAGAAAGAATTTATACACACTTGTAAATAAAGTTTTGTTCGTATTCTAAAAAAAAAAATAAATAAATACAAAATTGATGAACAATAAAATAACTACCTTAATTTTATACTTTGAAAACAATAACTATACCTATGTACATTATGAATGTAAATATAGTTCCCTTAATGACAGATGTATGAATGTACAAAATATAATTTTGTTGAGATTCTAAGTTTAGTTGATTTATTTCAGTATTCCATGACATGTAATGCGTATGTAATAACATGCGTTCACTTCCCAGCCGCGTCCACCTAAAAACTAAAAAGTTTTTATCAGGAATACTGCCTCTTGCGAGGAATTGAGAAATCCTCCTCTCGTCTAGCCGTCCGGATTCGGCATAAAATTGTAGGTCCATTCCATTCCTGTCGACATGCGCACACAGGAATGGTTGCGAGTTAGGGCTGCCAGACGTCCCGATTTTTGCGGGACAGTCCCGATATTTGAACCTTGTCCCGATATCTGTCCCGATTTACAAAATGTCCCGATTTTGTCCCGACTTTCCACTTTTACTTGCTGTATAGTCCATTATTGGTTTTGTATCAAAACTAAATTCGAGGCTTATTCAAAACTAACATTACGATAATGAAGAAGTCTTAAAACTGATTTTCGACAAAAGACGTCCATCGGCTTGTTTGTCTGTGCGTCCCGATTTATATCGAGCCAAAAAGTACGAATAGTACGAATAGTACAATAATAACAATAATAACTTAATAGTCTGGTTCGTTACCGATCTTCCAACCTCTCCCCCTTTGATACGTTCTGCGAATTTTAGTCTATCGAAATGAGGTATGGAGAAAAATGGAGGCGGAACAAGACAGCATACTTTAAGGCGCTTATAAAAATGCTGATGCTCCAAATGCATTTGATAAACAAATAACACATCTCGACCTGTGACGTCAGTGGTCTAAAGCGGTGGAGTGAGTAGTGCACACGACTGCTAAGACTGAGCAAATCTGATATGCGTGGGTTCGAATCCTATGGTGTGCATACAAAGTTTTTCAAATAAAATTGGATTAAAGCTCAGCACCACAAAAAGGAGACTGATGAGTGCAAAAGTGGCAAAGCACGAAATAGCTATATCTCCAGCCAAAACAATTGGTGGTAGCGCCTTTAAGTTGTTGTTGTTGTTCAAAAATTCAATGAAATTGACGGAATAAAGACTGGTCTAACCTAATAAGCTGACATTCTAGTACGAGTAGTACAATAATAACAATAATAACTTAATAGTCTGGTTCGTTACCGATCTTCCAACCTCTCCCCCTTTGATACGTACTGCGAATTGTAGTCTATCGAAATAAGGTATGGAGAAAAATGGAGGCGGAACAAGATAGCATACTTAAAGGCGCTTATAAAAATGCTGATGCTCCAAATGCATTTGATAAACAAATAACACATCTCGACCTGTGACGTCAGTGGTCTAAAGCGGTGGAGTGCGTAGTGCACACGACTGCTAAGACTGAGCAAATCTGATATGCGTGGGTTCGAATCCTATGGGGTGCATAAAAAGTTTTTCAAATAAAATTGGATTAAAGCTCAGCACCACAAAAAGGAGACTGATAGTGCAAAAGTGGCAAAGCACGAAATAGCTATATTCCAGCCAAAACAATTGGTGGTAGCGCCTTTAAGTTGTTGTTGTTGTTCAAAAAAAAAAAAAATAAATAAATTAACTGGAATATATAAGGTAGTTAAAAAAGGTTGATTTCCAATTTAACGGGTTTTAAATAAGCGGGTTTGATTAAACATTAGAAAGAAATGAATTTCTGTCAGTTTTAAGCTTACAATATTGCTTTTTTTTAAAGACGCTTCAACAAAACAGATTTTTAAATAAGACATGTTTTGGAAAACCATCACTCAGTTAAAAACGTGAAGAAATTAGTGCTTTAAAACTGGCTGCTTTCTTTTGGGCACTTAAAAAAGTGAGTCGAACCAAAGACAACAATAATTACCAAAATTGCAGGCCGAATATACTTTGTGACAAACCTAGTAAGATTTATAGCCCTATTCTGCCGGTGTGAGGCTCACAGGTCACAATTTTTTGGGAGGTTGTTTTTGTGAGGTTTCTTATGGGGCGGTCACAATTTCGTATTCTGTTTAAGCCCTCATAAGAAACCTCACAAGAAAACTCACCACAAGAAGGTGAATTTTTTTTGTGAGGTTGGCCAGCAGATTTCAAACAGTTTAAAAAAAAACTTATTTGGCGGAATTAAATACTTTATAATGATAATGAATTCTATTGGTAAGAAATTCGTTTAAACATTGATGTTTATATTTAATAATTATTATTTAATATTCTAGATGATCAGAAAATCAAACGAGCGTCGCGGGAGCAGCTCCAGTATTTCATCGATTTTGTGTCAACTATCAGTAGGGTTGAATGCGATGGGAGGTCCGCCGCGCCTTAAGACCAGCAATAAAATGGAAAGAGGTAAGACTTGTCCATTTTTAAGCATGAACTTGGTATGAAGGGATTCCAAAGATATACACTACTCCATAACATTTTCAGAATTAACATTTCGAGTTTCCGAAAAGTGAAAAGGTTTTGGGTGTATTTTTTTAACGGCTTGCCCTAGGAACATGAATGGTACCTTTTTGGAATCTGCTCTTGATGCGTTACAGAGAAACGTCAACATCTTTCAAATACACTGAGCATATGTGGTTGGAAAACGAATGGATTTTCATTTGATCTTCATTAAAAGTCGGCAGATGTAGGCCACATTTCTGGAGACTGTTGGTTGGCTTCGAGGAATTGTATAGTTGTTTCCTACGCATTTTGATGATAGCCATGGCCGAGAAAAAATAAAGCACAGAAAGAAACTATTTTGAAGAAAATTGAATTAAAAAAAAAAAATAGAAATGAAAAGACAAAGTTGTGATTATACTCGGATGACAAAGGGTAGTGAACTGTCTTGGCCGTCATGTGGCTTGAGTTCCTGGTTAATGTCCAGGCACAAAGTTTTTGAAAACCGAACAAATTTAATAAAAGTTGTGTCTTGAAGGGCATATGGATCATTCATATCTCTTAATTGTCCTAGCATTCTCCTTCGCTGCAGTCTAAGTCATTTATTAAAAAAAAATATTTATTTACTTTTCTACGGGCTACTACTTTATACTACTAATACTACTGTTTTGTATTATTTTGTGTTAAATTTTAATTTGTGTATGTGGACTGTGATGTAGTTTTATTGTAGTTTAGATTATTCGACGTCTTTTTGTGTTAAAATGCCAAAAAAAACACCTTGAAAAATTTTAATTATTGATTATAAATGTAATTTAAATTTAATATATGTGTGTGCAATAGGTAGTCCTTCATTTTGTTACGAAGTCCAAGATAGGTGTTTACTGGGTGATGTCCAAAATGCAAGAGAGCATTTTCTGTTTTACAAATCGATTAAGCATTTAAGAATAAGAAGAACAAAGAGAATGCAAGAATTAAAAATATGGAGTTACATTAAAATTAACAGTATTGTGGGAGTAAATTTAATTTAGATAAAAGCTGTTATGTAAAAAGTGTATTATTGGACATTGTTTGGTTTTTTTATGATCCAATTCCAAAACAACTACTATAATCAGCTATACCGATGTAAAAAAAAGTGTCAACATCATTATTAGAATAAAATTTTAAAAATAATATACCTACTTTGAAAACAACAAAAAAAAATTCAAAATTATGTTTAGAAAATTCGTTATTTCGAAAATGAGATTTTGATTTATTTATTTTAAATCTAATTTTTGTTTGCACAATAATTAATATTTATAATGGCCAATATTTTGTTCTTTACAATGTTTGAATATGCAATTTTTTTTAAACGCTGCTACCATTTTTAAATATATGCTAGTAAGATGACATCTTTTTTAACTCAAACGATTGAGCTGAGTAATTTGAGTATCTAATTAAAGGAATACATTTCTTACCACTGAACAATTTTTCCAATTTCGATGTTTTTGCAATGTAATTCAAAATGTTTACCCATTTGATAAATAAGGGCAAATACATCCGACCCAGTCGTTCATTTTGTTTATTTTTGTACATCCGAGACCCGATCCAGTCGTGCATTTTATTTATTTTGTAAATTTCGAAAAGGTTGTTTTTTTTTCATTATTTGCAGAATTGTTTAAAATTCTTTGATTTCACATTTTAAATGTTTCAACTTCGGAAATAAAAAATTCTCCAATGCATATAAAAAAATAAATTAAATTTTTTACAAATGCGTAATTTACTTTTAACATTTTCTTATCTCAAGTTTTCAAGTAAAAGAGAATACGTAAAATCTGCTGCTAACTTTCATCATTAAGTTTTGTTATGCAAGGGTCTGTTAGAATGAGATGCTATTCTTTCTTCATAGTCCATAGTGCACTGTTTTCAAAGAAAATATAGCAACAAAAATAAAATTACCAAAACCAAGAGATAGAAATAGATAATGAGATGCCTATTACTCAATTCCAACTATCGGATAACCACCTCCAAGGTGCCCTGAACTTCTCTTTGATTTCGTAAAATTCAAGTACCTCAATGAATTCTCTATTCCAATTGCAGACACAAGCATTCAGAATGTATATTTAAGAACCATTAGAAGAAATCTTTGGTGTTTGAAGACTTTGTTATTTTGTTGTTGCGATAATATGTTTTTATGGTCGAGATTATGAGAAAAAAAAATTAAAAATTTTGTCACCTTTACTTTACTACTTTTCTGCTTTTTGCATGGTATTTTTTTATATGTATAGCTTTCGCCACATCAACTAAACAAAGAAAATTAATCGTTAGCTAATAAATGCATAAATAATAAGATTTTAATTTCGTTTTCGGTGAAAACTTTTGAGTGTCTTTAAAGAAATATAATTTATCCAATTTTTTATCGGAGCTTTATTTACAAAAGGCTAGACCGTACTGTACCTACAGTCATGGGTGGAAAAATTCGGTAAGAAAAAACTAAAACATAATTAATTTTTGAGTAGGATTGTTGTATGAGCTAAAGTTCATACAATGCAGTCACGATGCGAAGACAACACTTAACAAACACTGAACATTTTGAATTGAACAACAAAAACTTAAAGTTATAGCTATTTCACGAGTTCCAACCCGACCATCGCTGGACCTCTGGGTTCACTGCCCAGCCTCGTCCAACTAAAAAACTAAAAAGTTTTTTTCAGGGCTACTGCCTCTTGCGAGGAATTGACAAATCCTCCAAGAGGATCACTGGTCATGAATGAGTGCTTCTCGTCTAGCCGTTCGAATTGATAAGCTTTGCACGTCATGGGAATTGAACTTAAGGCTACATTCTAATTGGGCAGGCGTATCGCGCTACCAAAAAATATAAAGTTACCAAGAAGACGCATCTCATACAAATTTTGCTGGTTCCAATATTGCGACCCGCTTTCATTTTGTTTGCTTTTTATGGGCTTTTCAATAATTCTTTGTATGAGTAAGAGTTTTTCTCTCAAATATTTTGTGTTGCGTTGTTTTATTATTCTTTAGAAAAGAGCTTGATTTTATTTTTAGATGCAGATAAGATTTCTTGGTAACTTTATATTCTTTGGCGCTACACAAGCGATGAGCTTATGGTCGGTCGCATCGATTGTTGGTAGCGCTACCAAAATGTGTGTTCTAATAGTGGCAGCTCATAAGCGCTACCATGCGTCAAAAGTGGTCGCAAACACACCATCGCACGCCCTTTTGTATGTATTTGTATTTGTAT
This sequence comes from Melangyna quadrimaculata, assembly GCA_949320155.1. Lineage (NCBI taxonomy): Eukaryota > Metazoa > Arthropoda > Insecta > Diptera > Syrphidae > Melangyna > Melangyna quadrimaculata. The sequence goes on from OX439485.1 coordinate 96,582,964, forward strand.
GTATTTTAGACTCTATAGCCATGTCTAGGGCACTCAGCTCTTTTATTAATTATAGTTTTGAAGTTCCTACACTGCATTTGTAATGACATTTTAAATGCAGTATTGCATACAAAGGCTCCAACCCTGACTTTCATATTTGCATATGAATAGTATGAATAGTATGGAAAACGCATTTATTTAATGGAAGTCAGTTCATGAGGGTTTTTGATTAGTTTAATTCATTTATTACATATTTTTGTTTGTACACACATTTTGCATTAAAGTAAACAAGAACAACATTTCCAATATCTCACCATGACTTTTTTTTAGCAATTCTTTGAAATATATTTTGTATATACATTTAAGTAACTTAATATAGTTTTTTTTCAACTTAACGCCAACACTCTCCCACACTTTATCGATTTTTAGTCTATTTTGGTAGTCTTCCCGACGTTTATCCCATAAAATTGGGTTTAAATAAACTTCGTTTGTTAATATTTCTTCAAACTCCATTTCTAGGCGCGATCAAAAATAATCTTGTTTGATTTTATAGCGATCAAGCAACTTACCGTCGCGTCGGTCGCACAAACTCCATTTGTAATTAGGACTCTCCCCTACACTTTAGCCTAGTACGCTGCTGATGCGAAGCGAAAATTCCAATACAAAAATGACACAACGAAATCATAAACGAAAAATTTCGTTCTGCTTTTCGTTTTGCAGTACGCTGTTCAACGAGCGAAATCGATGGTTGTAGCAGATTATTTGGAGAAGTCTACACCCTTTTTTCGAGCACAATTAATGGTCTAGTCAAAAAAATGACATTTGAGTGCTATTCGTGTTTGTATTTTTTTTTTCTCATATTAAAGCATGGCTTTCTGTGATTGTTTTCGCTTTGTGTTTGTTTTTTTTTTGTTTGTAATTTGTGAAACTTTCAAAAAGAATTTTTTCGCTGTGGTTCCCGCAAGCATTTCGCTGTCGTGTTGGAGACCAAAGAAAAATTTCGTTTCGCATCAGCATCGTACTACGCTTTATTGTTTGTGGAAAGCTTGTGTGATGAAGCTTGAGCGATTTAAAAACCAACATGCGCGACTGTACTACTAGTACAGGCAATGGGGAAACATCTGAAAAAAGTTTTGACGTCTGAAAAGTTTGAACGCAGTTTTGAAGAGATGTTGCTTTTTAGCATAAATCTCGATTTGCGAGATTTTTGGTCTTGTGGGGCGTCCGCCATATTGGAAAAACGACTTCTTTTGATAATTTGCGTTTTTCTCACTTCCTGTGCTTTTTTATGAAAAAAATATTATATACTGTTTTGTTTTAATTTTAATTTTCTACAAATCGGTGTATAAATTATTTTTCTGGTGTAAATAATTCAAAAGTTATTAATGAAAAACGAGTACAGAATTAGGACTTACGAGCTTAGTTATCGAATAACTCCCAAACTATTACTTTTATAAAAAAAGTCTTTAATTAAAGGTGTAACAAAAGGCTAGGGCGTGTAGGTTGAGATGAGATAAAAACATAATCGTATGGGGAAGGGGGGGTCTATTCCCATCCGTTAAAGCAGAAGGGTCAATTTTCTAAAAAAAATGATTTAAACTATAAACTAAAATTATTAAAAACCAACGGCAACACTCAAAATATTATGTTATAGCTTTTTTGAAAGCCAAAAACCTATTCTTAAATTAATTTCTTAAATCTATTTGTTTGAGCAAACAGTTTTTGAGAAAATAATTTTCAAACTCAAAATTAAAAAAAAAAAACTTATTTTTTTTTCTTCTTCCAAGATGGCCCCACAAGGCCAAAAATCCCGCAAATCGAGATTTATGCAAAGAAGCAACTCCTCTTCAAAACTGCATTCAAACTTTTTAGACGTCAAAACTTATTTCAGATTGCCCTTATTTGACTCCCCGTTGCCTAATCCAGGATACATTGTTGATTTGTTAACGTTTGATATTTTGATCGTCCGATGCAGCGATCGTCGCTCATTGCTCGATCGTGCGATGAGTGCCAATTAAGCCGTAGCCTAAAACATCAACTGTGACTGGAATTCAGAAGCCGACAGCCTACCCATCTCAGTGCAGGTTTTGGTGCTATCAAATGCATTTGAACGACTAGCGTTTTAATTTGAACACACAAGCTTGCAGTTGTTACATTTGGTTTCTTTCCTCTTTCTCCATACCAGATTCATAATGCCAACAATTCGTTGGTAATATAATTTTTGTTGGGCCATTTTGAAACAATTAAATAGTGGAGAAGACAATTTTGTAAGGACCAGTCTAGTGTATTTATGGAACTATTTCAACATTTTTTAAATATTAATTTTAATTAATTTTACACCCACAGCTTCCGTGACAATCCGTTGTACATCCGCATGCCATTTTTTTTCAGCACAACATCTGATGCAGGAGGTTGATGCATGGTTTAAGGTACTAAAACATATTTAGATACTTTCCACACCCACTCAAGGGGATTCAAATTTTGTCCACTCCACTGGTGTACTAGGAAATAAGTCCTTAGGCCGCATCACGCGTTTGCTGTAATTGGGCCAATGAAAATTTAGTATTTTTTCATAGTTCACAAAAAAGTTGAAAGCGAAAGCTACTAAGTGTGTTATTCAACCTTCCATACAAAGATGCTGCAAGAAGTTCAGATGCAGAACCTATCTCTTCTTTATTAGCATCTTCACGTTAAAACGTGTCCATACACGATTTCAATGACATCATATTTTTAGTAATAGATTTCATAAAATTCTGTTTACCTATATTAAAAAGTCCGGATGTGGAATCGCATCCACTAAAAGCATGCGTTATTTCAAGATATTGTTGTTGTTGCGGAATATTAAAACTATTTCGATCAGTAAATTTTGCAGGTACGTTTCCTACAAAAATATACGGACCGATCTTCCCTTCTTTCAAAACATTTTCACGATCATATTCTCTTGAAAAAATAACGGTACATACCTATTCTCTATCCTCAGTATACAAAAATTGTCAGGACATCTGGTTCTCATTTTGGTTGTATTGGCTTGCAAAAACGTGTAGGTACCTACTACAAGCTGGCACATACTCAAATTCATAAATTAGTTCTTTAAAGCAAAAAATACCAAATCTCTCTAATAAAAACCACAGAAAAAACTTCAATAGCACTGTATGTAGATCGTAGAGCGAGTAAAGAGCAGATCGTTGTGGCAGACCTCTGGGTTCACGGCTAGAAACGGCTTTTAACGGATATGTTTCTCCTGTTTTTGTTCAAAATTCAAAAAAAAGAAACGCATGCATATTTTCATTCACTGTCAACGCTCCACAACTTCAAATCTATAAGATATGAGCAAAATTTAAGAATAATCCTTTGTAACTTTGTTTAAAAACCATAAGAACTGTTTAAAGCTGTAAAAATAATCGATTATAATTAATAAATAAACTTATTATTCTCATTTTAATAGATAAAATTAAGTTTTGTTGCAAAAAATAAGAATTAAAATAATGTCAAAGTAAACTCAATAAAAATCAAAAATAAATAGCTTGCTTTGAGCGACTGTATCTTTGTTAATTTTGTCTAAAAATTTTGTTTGAATACGTCATTGTAAAGGAAAATGTATAACATTTCTTTTATATGAAACATTGCCTATACGTTTCTTTACTGGAAAAAAATAAAGGCAAACAAGTAAAATAAACCAAAAAAATCATTTTGTTGCAATTTTTTTTTTTTTTTATTTTAGCACATCCAAAATTTATTTAAAATTTTTTGAAAAGGTTAATCGATAGTAAATTTTATTCTCTTCTATAGAGGTTAACGGAATTTTATCGAAATTAAGCTTGGTTTTCGAGTTATATGGAAAAAACGAAGAGTTGCATCTAACCCCCCTCCTAAAAATTGCATACTCTCATATAATAGCACTCCGCGGTTTTCTCATCTTCAATAACCCATTGAATGATTTTTACAATAAAAACCTGCGAAGGTCTTATTTCCTTTCTAAATATAGGACATAATCAATACAATAGCATATTGAGACAAACAAAAAACATGCCCTGTAGTGGTGTAGTTAAAAAATCATTATTTGAAGAGTCGATAGATTTTTAGATCGATCAAATACACATTGTGAGAACTATTTTGGAAAGCATACATACAAACATACATTTTTTCTGATGATAATGTTGGAATATTTGATTAAACTAAAAATTTTGTTTGTTTTGGTTTGTTATTTTTTTAAACATATCCATTTGGACCAAATTTATGAAACAATCTTAACCTATAAGCTATAACCTATATTAGGGTATTTTATTGTTTACTCACATTGTAATTCAGATATTTTGTTTACTTATTGTGGAGTGGGTGAGATCTTTTTCTTAAATTATGTTGAGAACTTAACTAAAGTTATTCATTATGTGGCGTATTCATAGTCATTTTCGAGCTGTGTCTAAGTTAAACATAGGTTCAGTTGAATTTTCGGTCGTTGATTCTATTTCTTGTATGTTTATATTTCCAAATAGTCAAGCTATTTGTGTAGTATACCAAGTTTGTTATCTTATAAAAATATAAAACCAACAATTTGTAATTAAAATCGGTGTGTATTCATTGAGTCCAAATTGTCTTAAACCAAATTTAGTTAAACCTGGGTCTATCTGCGACAAGGGATATGCCACTATGTGTGTAGTGTGTGCATTTCGAAATAATTAGCTACGTTAAATTTGAAACTGAAACATCTTCCATCCTGAAGATGTGTCCTTTATTAAAGAATATTTCCTTAAGTATCAACGGTGTTTCAGAATTTCAAACACTAGAGCATAGGCGTCTTTTAAATTCCAGCGTGCGAAAAGATAGAGCCTAATAAATTAAAAATATTTTATATGACTTTGTGTGAAAGACACAGGGGCATAGGCATATTCATAGTCGTCTGATAAGTTCTTATTATGTCTTTACTAAGCGAAGCTGGAGTTTATGACTGCTTTCACACAAGGAAACTGAGTTGCCGGAAACTGGGAGTTTATAGGCGAGAAGGGCGTAATGGGAATGCAAACAATTTCCCCTCACACCCTTCTCGCCTACAAACTAGCTACTATCTGGGAACTCAGTTTCCTTGTGTGAAAGCGCTCTATGTTATTCATTGACAATTTAGACCCAATAGTTTAAATTATAAACTGGAGCTTACCGCTTAGACACGGTAGAGCCTTTGATTAAGTTGTTATTTTTTTATCTGTCAAACTAAAATACAAGAAACGCCAAAAAATACCAGATAATAAAGTTCTGAATTTTCCTGCTCACAGCCCACTAAATGTTATATCTATCTAAATTTGTAGTAGAATATACATACATTCGACCAGTTTTTTTTAACTAAACACAGCTGCCAAATTCTTTATAAATAGCAGCTGTTTCTAACCTGGGTGTTAACTTAACACTTCAGTTTAGTAAGACTAGGGTTTGACTCTTATTCCAATCAAATTAGCAAAAATATCTACAAAAATTCGGGAGGAGAATTTTATTGTTTTATTTTAAAGAGTGCTTCGTCGTCGTCCGCCATTTTGAAAAGGTGTTTAAAAGTGTTTACTCGATTTTCTCAACCGCTATTTTATTGTTTTAGTAAACACTTTTAAACACTTTTAAACAAAATGGCGGAAAATGGCAGTTGCGTCAACTGGTTTTTTTATTGGAAAATTGTGGTTTTTGAATCCCCAAGAAGCACTCTTTAAAATAAAAAAAGTAGAGTAGTTATTTCTTTTACTTTTGTAGGTTAACATGTTCTCTACAATTTTTATCTTAAAATTTTTTTTGATAGCTCCTTCCTATAAAAAGTTATTGTTGAAAACCAGAAAATTTTCGATTTTAAAAATGGGTTTTCAAGCTTTGTCGTGCTATATCTTGAAAGTTTTTTGACCTACATGAAATCTAAATAAACTGAAATGTAGGAAATTTAATGTTCTATAAAAAGTATCTAAAGTGATTTTTGGTTCGAATGGACTTTGGGTGAGATAAACTTGAAAACCCATTTTTAAAATCGAAAATTTGCTGGTTTTTCAACAATAACTTTTTATAGGATGGAGCTAGCAAAAAAAATTTAAGGCACAAATTTTAAAGATCATGTTAACCTACAAAAGTAAACAAAAATAACTACTCTACGACTAACACGAGTAGGAAAACACTTTCAACACCTTTTTGAAAATGGCGGACGACGCAGAGGGTTTTTTATTGGAAAATGTTCTCTTTAAAATGAATCACTAAAATTCTCTTCCCGAATTTTTGTACATATTTTTTTTTAATTTGATTGGACTATATGAATATGCCCCATAATGATCACCCTATACTTAACCCGTGTTAGCTCTTCCTTGAAATTAACAACAAAACACTTTAGTTCCATTCGTTAAAATAAAAACCACCCGGTAAAACGTTCGGCAGATCATCTATGTAAAGTGAAAACAGAGTGGGGCTTAACGCGCAACCTTAATTTAATCCAAGTTCAGTTCTGAAGTAAGGATTCCATACCGCTGCACTTCTTTCCGTGTACAATGTGTACATGGCTTCAATTAATTTGAGCAACTTGTACGAAAGTCCTTTGTTTGCCAACTTGTAGTGAAGAGATCCAATTACAATTAAATCAAACGCTGCTTTAAGGTCAACAAAACACGCATACACCTTTTTACGTCTATCCATATAAAATATTAAAATTGGGTGATACTTCGTCTGCTGATCCTTCAACTATATCCAATCTTTTTGCTGAATTTGCTAAATTAAGGTAGCTTACATAATTTTTTACGTCCAGTATTTTTAAGATTTGCTTTTCTTTTTTAAATACTCCATTCTTACCTTAGTTTCTTCACCAATTTGAATTTTTTGAACCACATAACTAACCTGAATTGAATCACTAGCAAAAACTTCAATTAAAACTTCCAAATAAAACCTTGAGCCTCCTGTGCCAGGACTCAACTCTGTTTTGTGTTCTAGTTATAAGCGACTGTCCCTAGCAACACTTAATTTAGTCATCTACTTGTATAGTTGGATGGGTGCATGTGCAGTTTACTGAATCTCTTATGGAGGCTTTCCTAATCTAGAATTAATATTAATTGTAGAGACAATGACTGGTTACAATTCACGCGCGCGAATTGTTACCATTCATTATCTCAACAATTAAAATTTATTCTAGATTTTTTTTTGTCTAGATTTTTGCAGTTCGAGATTGTTCTTTCTAGATTTTTGTTTTCGAGATTTTTTCAATTCTAGATTTTTTTTTGAGATTTTTACTTTCGGGATTTTTGCTTTCTGAATTATTGGTTTCTAGATATCGTGGTAAATCCTCTTGAAGGGTAGGTCCACAACCACCAACCTTACTGAGTTTGTATCTTTTACACTTTGTGCTTTAAAAGAAAGTCAAGAAGTCGATGCTATCGCTACCGATTTTAACAAAGCTTTCGATAAAATATCGCATAATATTATATTCAAGCTTATAAAGCTCGGTTTCCCACCTTTGATAGTTTGATGGATTAATTGTTATTTAGTCAATCGACAGTATAGGGTTATTTTCAGATCTTGTATATCGAACTCGATTTGTGCAACGTCTGGTGTTCCTCAAGGAAGTTACCTTGGACCTCTTATCTTCATTTTAACTACAAATGATCTTGCCAAAATTTTTTCTAATTCTGATCTTCTTATATATGCAGACGATATGAGAATTAATAAACAAATCTCCAAATCCGCAGATGCCCAATCACTACAAATCGACTTGGATAAATTCTTTATTTGGTGCCAAAAAAAACCTTCTGGAACTCAACATTAAGAAATGCCAAGCCATAACTTATTCCCGAAAGTGCACACCCTCCTTTCAGAGAATATATATTGTGAACAATGAACCCATTACTATAGTCACCTCAATCTGTGATTTAGGTCTTATATATGTGACTCCCATCTCCCAACTTAATTTCCGTGCGCACATTGATAGTATCATTAACAAAAACTCTACTCTTGGATTTATTTAGCGCTAGTCTAAAGAATTTGCCGATCCTTATGTTACCAAATCCCTGTATATAACATTTGTTAGGCCACTCATTGAATATTCGTCTCAGGTCTGGTCTCCTTGTTATCAAGTCCACATCAAACGAATTGAAGCCGTCCAGCGAAGATTCATACTTTTTGCCTTACGTGGTCTGGGTTGGGATGATCCTTTTAACTTCCCTCCCTATTCAGAACGTCTTTAACTTTAAGGCTTGCAAACTTTATGTACCCGCCGTAATAATGCTGACATTTTGTTTATTCATCAACTTTTAAATGGTTCTATCGACTGTCCTTGTCTTCTCCAAAAGATCTCCCTTTTTCGACTCCAATACCACCGCACCTAAAACGGCCAAAATGAACCCTTAACTAGAATATTGGGTATTGTTAATAATTTCAACGTATTTGACCTAAACCTTAGTAAAGCCTCTTTAAAGCATGCCCTCCTAACTTCCTTATACCTATCCTTATAACATACCTATACATATATTCAATACTGTTTTTATTTAGTTGTATTATAATCACTGATTAGAAGTAAGATATTTAAATGTAGGTACATAATTTGTATTATAAAAAGTTTAGATTTAAGACTTAGTATAAGTGGCTTGTATTAAGCTTAATAATAATAAATATACAGCTCAACAGCAGTTGCCAGTACATAAATGGTATCCATCGTGAAAAAGCCCTTAAGGAAATCGGCTTGGAATTCACACAAGATTGAGTTCTCATTTAGCCATGAGTTCAGTTTTTGTTGTATAACGCTTGTGAGAATTTTTAAGCCTGAGTTCATAATTTTATTGTTTTAATTTATCTTTTATTTTTTATTCATTTGGTATTAATGATAGTAAGTATACCTACCTAGTGCAGATCACTTACTTGAAAACGGTATATTTTATTGTTAATAAAATAACTTAAATTTAAATTAAAAAGTGCTATTGTTTTTTGAATTTGGTTCCTAATATTAAAAAGCATTTTGATGTCATTTGTAGGTTTAGTCCCATCTGAAATGGTTTATCCCTGCAAAAATTTACAAATAAATTCCCTATTTTTCAATTTCTTATATGGTTACCCCAGTTCCAGGTTTCATCACTATACCATTGGAATTTTATAATATTCTACCCTTTGCAAAGAAAATTTAGTCATCATTTTATAAAAAGGAGTATATAACTTATTTTAGAAATGTTTTACTGTCAGTATGTTGGTTTCATAAAATCGGGCATTTAAAAATTAAAAATACCCAAATGTCATGTGACATATGCTTAGATTATATGTCATGACAGATTATTTGTCATAACCCTGTTATTCGCACAAGGTGTGACAAAAAGCTGGAATGTGTAAGTTGGGTTGATACAATACAAACAATATATAGGAGGTCTATTCCCCACCGTTAAGGCGGAAGGGGAAATTTTATAAAAAAAATATACTTAAAACAGAAAAAAAATATCAAAAAACAACGGTTACACTACTTACAATAGCGTGTTATACCTTTTTTTTTTTTTTTTTTTTTTTTTTATATTAAGCGCGTGCAAAAGGGGTTGTGACTACCCTTAAGATGATATACACAGCACGAGCGATTAGGTAGATTGGAGGGGATTTAAAAGGAGATACCGCTGCACATTGGTTTTGAACGTCTGTAGATCACAATGGGAGGGGAAAATTGAGCTGGGTAGAGCATTCCACATTCGAGTAGTGCGACTAAAGAAAGAATCTCTGTACTTAACAGTACGTCCGAAATTGGGCTCAAGGGTAAACTGATGGGCATTCCTAGAAGCGCGAGTATTACGGTTGAATTGTTTAAGGGGAGGAATGCAACTGGCTATTTCACTTGAGCATTGTTTATGGAAATAACGGTAAAATAACGAAAGACATGAAACATTTCGACGGTGCTCAAGAGATGAGAATGTTTCCGTTATAGTTCTTTCACCTATCATTTTAAGAGCTCTCTTTTCAATTCTATCCAATAAACTCAAGTGGGTTATTGGAGCACCTGCCCAAATGTGAGAGTTATACTCAAGGTTTGGACGAATAAAGGCTTTGTGGATCACAGCCAGAAATCCTTTCTTTTATTTTCTTTTATTTTAAATAAAGTTGTTTTATAATAATTTCATGTTTTGTAGGCTATAGGACAAAAACAAAACAAGAAATTATTATAATTTATAAAAGGTCACAATCATAATTTAAGAATTTGTAGCGACCAGATTCTTTACCAGATTAAAAGAACGCACTACAATAACTAAAACAAGAACACACACAACATCATGAAACATCAATTCGACAAACACACCTAATGCCATTCTAGCTGTCATCAGTCATCACGAGATGGCAATCTTTCCTTTTTCTTTTCTGACGTTGCAGCGGAAGGTTGCAGTGGGTGTTCGTCAATCAAAATTTATAATTTAATCAATTTATTTAGATTTAGAGTTAGTTAAGTTTTTTTATTAAATAAAACGCATAAGAAAGAAAGTATTCTCTCTCGTTTCAATACAGCGTTTTACATTGGTGACCCCGCGTTTGAATATTTAAACTCATATTTTACTCACACCCACTGCTAATCTCAACCAACATCGCCACGCTGCAATCTGCCACCACCACACAAGAAAGATCGAATAAAATCAACGACATCTTTGGAAATTTTTCATGGTTGCTTTCACAAATAGACATCCAAAAATTAATTGAACTTCGTTCTGCATCAATTTCCAATTGTTTTTTCCCCCGTCAGCACAAGAATTCACTTTAATTTCCGGGCTACGGAAGTAACACCACCGACCACGCTGCAGTGAGAATGATATGCCATCGCAAGGTGGACAAAATTCGGAAGAAGACGAGGATGGTACCAAAAAACTCACTGACCATCCACCAATAGATCAACCACCGATGGCCATCTCGGGATTGTCTGTAGCGGCACGAATGCCACAGTTTTGGCGAGACATACCATCTCTCTGGTTCGCTCAGCTTGAAGCAATTCTTTCGACATCCAAGCCCAATGACGAAACGAAGTTTCAGTACGTCATTGCCAAGCTCGATCGAAGGGACCTTGAACAAGTGTCAGATATCCTCCTGACTCTGCCGACTTCCAACAAATATGCTCTGGTAAAAGCACGCCATATCGAAGTTTATGAAGAGATCGAGGAACAACGATTGCAATGTCTCATAGAAGGTCTGGACCTGGGCGACGCACAGCCCACTCAGCTTCTTCGGCGCATCCGCGACCTATCAAGATCTTCAGGCACTCCAGATATGGTTCTTCAGGTCATGTGGCTATCTCGTTTACCTTCACATGTGAGGGCAATTCTTTCAGCGGTCAAAGGAGATTTAAACACACTGGCTGAGGTGGCAGATAAAATTATGAGCAACTCTTCTATACCAAAACAAATTGCAGCGCTACCACAACCACCTCCAAAAAAACGAAATTCTGTTGACGAAAATATTAACAGTATTTTGCAGAGGTTAAGCGCTCTAGAAAAGGGGCTCAAAGAAAACTCAAAAGTGACCAAATCAACTCACCGACCAACAGCAAGTAGCAGTCAGAAGTCAACTCCCGGCCACTGCTGGTTTCACCGACGATACGGCTCGAAAGCTAAAAAGTGCACACCACCATGCACTTACAAGCAGGGAAACGCCCACCAGCAACGTTAGGTGAGGCTTCTACAGTTGCTGGTAAGTCAAATCGCTTCTTTATTCATGACAAAATTTCTGGCCATCGCATTCTTGTAGATAACGGGGCTGCAATATCAACTTTATCGGTCAAAAACACAACAAAACTACAACCAAGTCCTATCGTGCTGCGAGCAGTCAACGGAACCAATATAACAACTTTTGGAACGACAAAACTCGTTTTGGAGTTTGGCTTGGGTCAAACCTTCCGTTGGACTTTCACCCGTGCAGCAATTCCACATTCCATCGTTGGAGCAGATTTCTTAAGTTTTTTCCGACTATTAGTCGATGTGCACGGCCGCAAGCTTGTGGATCAGGGTTCCAACAGCAGTACCTCACCTTGCCTCACGTCATCAGATGCAGTTTCGTTAAATGACATCAATCACAACGACGCCTACTCAAACCTGCTTAAGCGGAACCCTAGTATCACTCTACCGATAAGTGATCTCCGAAAACCGCAGCATGCAGTACGACACCACCTGGAAACTACTGGTGACTCGTTTACTGTCGTGCCAGACCAATTCCACCTAAATACTACATGCTTGCTAAGGCGGAGTTCCAACGAATGGTAAAGGATGGTATTTGTCGACCTTCAAGAAGTCCTTGGTCCAGCCCTCTCCACATCGTAACAAAAAAGGATGGCACAATTCGACCTTGTGGCGATTATAGGCGTTTTAATGCTAAGAAGATGAAGAAATTTAAATATTAAAATATTGAAATTACTTCTGTTTTAAGTGGAGTGAATGAATAAAATTCAATTAAAAAGTACAAGTGACCTCAACTCCAGAAATAATTGTGTTTCGCCCAAGGTATAACAGTGGGCTCTTCAGTCAGTCTGTTATACCCTACTAAGACACAAATTTTGGTCGATGTTTACCGACTCTTATAAAAATCACAGCAAAGAGATACTGAATAATAAAATTCACAGTATCTCTTTGCTGTGATTTTTATAAGAGTCGGTACACATCGACCAAAATTTGTGTCTTAGTAAGGTATAACAGACTGACTGAAGGGCGTTTAAATGCCGTAACACTCCCCGACAGGTATCCCCTGCCACGCCTTACGGATTTTCAACTCATTCTGACAAGTAAGTCAATTTTTACTCGCCTCGATCTCGCCCGAGCGTACCACCAAATTCCCAGGGCACCAGAAGATGTACCCAAAACTGCGATCATAACCCCTTTCGGGTTATACGAGTTCACGCGGATGACTTTCGGCCTACGCAATGCGGCCCAAACTCAGCAACGTTTCGTCGACTCTATATTCGGTGATCTGGATTTTGTTTTCATCTATATAGACGACATGCTCATAGCGTCCAACTCCCAAGCAGAACATCTGGCCCATTTGGAGGAAATTTTCAGACGTCTCGAACAAAATGGCATCACTCTGAACAAAGAGAAGTGCGAATTCGGGAAACAAGTAATAACATTCCTTGGGTATCAAGTTGATGAATCGGGCATTAGACCACCACAAGACTCCGTCAAATCAATAGCAACATTTCCAAGGCCGAAAACAGTTACCGAGCTCCGCCGCTTTCTCGGGGCACCCAACTTTTTCAGGCTTAGTATGCCAAACGATGCGTCAGACCAGGCACCACTCTGTAAAATGCTCCACGGCTCAAACAAGAAGGACAATACGCCACTCATCTGGACACCATCTTCCGAAGCAACTTTTCTTCGCTAACAGATGTCACCTCGTTAGCACACCCTCTCCCAGACTCCGAGTTGCGGTTCATGACCGATGCTTCAAACACAGCTGTTGGTGCAGCACTTAGCCAGGTTGTTGACGGGAAATCCAAACCCCTTGGATTTTTCTCAAAGGCTCTATCACCGAGACAACAGAAATACAGCACCTTCGATCGGGAGTTTGTGGCAATAAAGCTGGCCATCGAACACTTTCGACGCTTTATTGAAGGACGTTCTTGCGTTATACTGACAGACCACAAGCCACTAACGTTCGCGCTACGCAACCCACCCTCAGCATCAGAAACACCACAACGCCAGAGATATTTGGAATACATTTCGCAATTCTCTACAGATATCCGCCATATCAGTGGATCCGACAATGCTGCAGCAGATGCACTTTCTCGTATCGCAGCTATAGACCAGCCGATCATCATGAACTTCGGTGCCATAGCCGAAGCGCAAAAGACAGATACAGAGCTGCAAAAGCTGAAATCGGTAAGTCATAAACTAAATTTCATTAAACTTGTTCTTCTTGGTACCGATACAGAAGTGTTCTGCGAAGCATCATCGGGAAGAGCTCGCCCTTTTATACCTATGGCATTCCGGCGAATTGCATTTGAATCCGTCCACAATCTCAGCCACCCAGGTACGCGAGCCTCTCGCAAAACCATTGCACTTTGTTTTTTCTGGCCATCTATGAACGTTGATATTGGAAAGTGGGCTCGAAGCTGTCACGACTGCCAACGAAGCAAAGTACACAGACATACTAAACCTTTGGGAACATTTGCAGCGGCCGAATGATTTGAGCACGTTCACATCGACATTGTCGGTCCACTACCCACCTGCAACGGGTTCAGCTACCTACTCACATGCATTGATCACGCATCACGCTGGCCAGAAGCCATTCCAATTGATGATACGACTGCGATTTCAGTAGCTGATGCATTTCTGTCTAACTGGGTAGCACGATTTGGTTGTCCTCTACGCCTGACCACAGATCAGGGCCGCCAATTTGAATCTGCTCTATTTCATCGTTTTTCACAAGTTCTGGGCTGTGAACGCATCCACACTACAGCCTACCATCCGCAGGCTAACGGAGTGGTGGAGCGAGGGCATCGCTAACTAAAAGCAGCTCTAACCGCACATCATCTTGACAGTTGGGTGACTTCACTACCTGCCGTCCTCCTTGGACTTCGCTCAATGGTCAACGAATCTGGCACCGCTCCCGCACAACTATTGTTCGGCACTGAGCTACGACTTCCAGGAGATTTTTTCGAGATAACTACTCCGAAGGAGCCAGTCAGCTTTGTACAGGATTTGAGGGAGACACTCCAACGACTTGCACCATCGTTCTCCAGCCATAGTTCGAGGCCTGTTTTCATACCAAAGGACTTGCAAACATCGTCCCACGTCTACGTTCGCAACGATCACGTTCAGCGCCCCTTAAAAGCGGCTTATTCCGGACCTTATGCTGTTCTCGAAAGGAAGCAATTCGCTTTCAAAATTGCTATGCCGAACAAACAAGTTTTTATTTCTATCCAGCGACTTAAACCAGCCTACCAGATATCTAGCTCCAAAGATAAAGAGGATCAAACTCACGCATCTGGCTTGAATTCACCACACTCGGAAGAGTCGAGAGTAGCAACGAGATCTGGAAGGACAATCAAAACACCATTGCGTTTTGTTCCCACATAGGGGGTGCCCTGTAGCGACCAGATTCTTTACCAGATTAAAAGAACGCACTACAATAACTAAAAGAAGAACACACACAACATCATGAAACATCAATTCGAAAAACACACCAAATGCCATTCTAGCTGTCATCAGTCAACACGAGATGGCAATCTTTCCTTTTTCTTTTCCGGCGTTGCAGCGGAAGGTTGCAGTGGGTGTTCGTCAATCAAAATTTATAATTTAATCAATTTATTTAGAATTAGAGTTAGTTAAGTTTTTTTATTAAATAAAACGCATAAGAAAGAAAGTATTCTCTCTCGTTTCAATACAGCGTTTTACAAATTTAAAGTCGATTTTTTGAAAAACTAATTTTCAAACTCGAAAATTAAAACAAATTTTTCAAATAATTTTTTTTTTTCAAAATTGTTTGTAGTTAAGTCCTTGTTTTTAAAACTGTTTTTTATTTTTTAAAATTCAATGTTCTTATCAATTTTGAAAACTGGATAGTTTTAAGACTTTTAATTTTCAAAATATTAAAAAACAGAAATCAAATTCTTAGTAGGCTACAGAATTTAAGCTGGCTTTTTAACTATTTTAAAAAATAAAAGTTAAATCATAATAGTAGGTAATTTTCAAAATATTAAAAAACAGAAATCAAATTCTTAGTAGGCTACAGAATTTAAGCTGGCTTTTTAACTATTTTAAAAAATAAAAGTTAAATCATAATAGTAGGTACCTATGTATGTTTTAAAATTTATAATAATTATTCAAACACAACTGGGGGTTTTCAAAGTCACTAAAAACTATGATCTTATACTAAAGACACACATGGGGTTTACATACTATAGTTCAGATACTATGGTATTTGACGATACCATGAGGGGTAACACACAATATGTTTGCTGTCAATAATTAATTATATCTACAAAATAAAAAAATGGAATTATTGGAAATTATTTCTGAAGAACTTATTATTTTATTTTTTCTGTTATTCGTTTTGGGTTTGTTTTGTTTTTTTTTTTAAAGTTCTGACCTTTTTATTTTGAATTCGATTTTAAAATTTATAAGACACAAAAAAAATTATTTTGCTTGTCAAAATTGTACTTCATGTGCTTGTCACTTTTGGAGAAACGCGCTAGCATCGTTGAAGAGCAACGTATACTACGGTTGAAACCCAAGTTTTTATACCATGCTGATACTAGTTTGCTCTCGTGGTATAAGGATGATATAACATATGACACTAGTGGTATAAGAGAATACCATAGTATCCGTACCACCAGTGTGTCACGGGTATTACTAAACTATACAGTCTAAGACAATGTTGGCTAAATGAATACATCTCGTTTTTATTTAAAAATAGATGTATTAATTACTCCGTTTCCATGGGGATTGAATCAGACATGATTTCTGTATCCGATTCGACTTTGCGAGCTGCATCGAATCGAAAATAACAAGTAGACCTGGATTTCCTCGATTTTATTTATATGAATTCGATCCAGTGGAATTCACTGGATCGAAATTCGAAATCTCAATCCGACTCGATTTGGTCGTCGAATCGAATGAATTAAAAATAAATATTTTTATTATGAGTACTCGCATTTCGTATATTTAATTTAATTTAATTTAATTTAATTTAATTTAATTTAATTTAATTTAATTTAATTTAATTTAATTTAATTTAATTTAATTTAATTTAATTTAATTTAATTTAATTTAATTTAATTTAATTTAATTTAATTTAATTTAATTTAATTTAATTTAATTTAATTTAATTTAATTTAATTTAATTTAATTTAATTTAATTTAATTTAATTTAATTTAATTTAATTTAATTTAATTTAATTTAATTTAATTTAATTTAATTTAATTTAATTTAATTTAATTTAATTTAATTTAATTTAATTTAATTTAATTTAATTTAATTTAATTTAATTTATTTTAATTTAATTTAATTTAATTTAATTTAATTTAATTTAATTTAATTTAATTTAATTTAATTTAATTTAATTTAATTTAATTTAATTTAATTTAATTTAATTTAATTTAATTTAATTTAATTTAATTTAATTAATTTAATTTAATTTAATTTAATTTAATTTAATTTAATTTAATTTAATTTAATTTAATTTAATTTAATTTAATTTAATTTAATTTAATTTAATTTAATTTAATTTAATTTAATTTAATTTAATTTAATTTAATTTAATTTAATTTAATTTAATTTAATTTAATTTAATTTAATTTAATTTAATTTAATTTAATTTAATTTAATTTAATTTAATTTAATTTAATTTAATTAATTTAATTTAATTTAATTTAATTTAATTTAATTTAATTTAATTTAATTTAATTTAATTTAATTTAATTTAATTTAATTTAATTTAATTTAATTTAATTTAATTTAATTTAATTTAATTTAATTTAATTTAATTTAATTTAATTTAATTTAATTTAATTTAATTTAATTTAATTTAATTTAATTAATTTAATTTAATTTAATTTAATTTAATTTAATTTAATTTAATTTAATTTAATTTAA
Organism: Melangyna quadrimaculata; assembly: GCA_949320155.1. Lineage (NCBI taxonomy): Eukaryota > Metazoa > Arthropoda > Insecta > Diptera > Syrphidae > Melangyna > Melangyna quadrimaculata. The sequence goes on from OX439485.1 coordinate 96,600,475, forward strand.
TTTAATTTAATTTAATTTAATTTAATTTAATTTAATTTAATTTAATTTAATTTAATTTAATTATTTAATTTAATTTAATTTAATTTAATTTAATTTATATTAATTTAATTTAATTTAATTTAATTTAATTTAATTTAATTTAATTTAATTTAATTTAATTTAATTTAATTTAATTTAATTTAATTTAATTTAATTTAATTTAATTTAATTTAATTTAATTTAATTTAATTTAATTTAATTTAATTTAATTTAATTTAATTTAATTTAATTTAATTTAATTTAATTTAATTTAATTTAATTTAATTTAATTTAATTTAATTTAATTTAATTTAATTTAATTTAATTTAATTAATTTAATTTAATTTAATTTAATTTAATTTAATTTAATTTAATTTAATTTAATTTAATTTAATTTAATTTAATTTAATTTAATTTAATTTAATTTAATTTAATTTAATTTAATTTAATTTAATTTAATTTAATTTAATTTAATTTAATTTAATTTAATTTAATTTAATTTAATTTAATTTAATTTAATTTAATTTAATTTAATTTAATTTAATTTAATTTAATTTAATTTAATTTAATTTAATTTAATTTAATTTAATTTAATTTAATTTAATTTAATTTAATTTAATTTAATTTAATTTAATTTAATTTAATTTAATTTAATTTACTTTAATTTAATTTAATTTAATTTAATTTAATTTAATTTAATTTAATTTAATTTAATTTAATTTACTTTAATTTAATTTAATTTAATTTAATTTAATTTAATTTAATTTAATTTAATTTAATTTAATTTAATTTAATTTAATTTAATTTAATTTAATTTAATTTAATTTAATTTAATTTAATTTAATTTAATTTAATTTAATTTAGTTTAATTTAATTTAATTTAATTTAATTTAATTTAATTTAATTTAATTTAATTTAATTTAATTTAATTTAATTTAATTTAATTTAATTTAATTTAATTTAATTTAATTTAATTTAATTTAATTTAATTTAATTTAATTTAATTTAATTTAATTTAATTTAATTTAATTTAATTTAATTTAATTTAATTTAATTTAATTTAATTTAATTTAATTTAACTTAATTTAATTTAATTTAATTTAATTTAATTTAATTTAATTTAATTTAATTTAATTTAATTTAATTTAATTTAATTTAATTTAATTTAATTTAATTTAATTTAATTTAATTTAATTTAATTTAATTTAATTTAATTTAATTTAATTTAATTTAATTTAATTTAATTTAATTTAATTTAATTTAATTTAATTTAATTTAATTTAATTTAATTTAATTTAATTTAATTTAATTTAATTTAATTTAATTTAATTTAATTTAATTTAATTTAATTTAATTTAATTTAATTTAATTTAATTTAATTTAATTTAATTTAATTTAATTTAATTTAATTTAATTTAATTTAATTTAATTTAATTTAATTTAATTTAATTTAATTTAATTTCATTTAATTTAATTTAATTTAATTTAATTTAATTTAATTTAATTTAATTTAATTTAATTTAATTTAATTTAATTTAATTTAATTTAATTTAATTTAATTTAATTTAATTTAATTTAATTTAATTTAATTTAATTTAATTTAATTTAATTTAAATTAATTTAATTTAATTTAAATAAATTTAATTTAATTTAATTTAATTTAATTTAATTTAATTTAATTTAATTTAATTTAATTTAATTTAATTTAATTTAATTTAATTTAATTTAATTTAATTTAATTTAATTAATTTAATTTAATTTAATTTAATTTAATTTAATTTAATTTAATTTAATTTAATTTAATTTAATTTAATTTAATTTAATTTAATTTAATTTAATTTAATTTAATTTAATTTAATTTAATTTAATTTAATTTAATTTAATTTATATTAATTTAATTTAATTTAATTTAATTTAATTTAATTTAATTTAATTTAATTTAATTTAATTTAATTTAATTTAATTTAATTTAATTTAATTTAATTTAATTTAATTTAATTTAATTTAATTTAATTTAATTTAATTTAATTTAATTTAATTTAATTTAATTTAATTTAATTTAATTTAATTTAATTTAATTTAATTTAATTTAATTTAATTTAATTTAATTTAATTTAATTTAATTTAATTTAATTTAATTAATTTAATTTAATTTAATTTAATTTAATTTAATTTAATTTAATTTAATTTAATTTAATTTAATTTAATTTAATTTAATTTAATTTAATTTAATTTAATTTAATTTAATTTAATTTAATTTAATTTAATTAATTTAATTTAATTTAATTTAATTTAATTTAATTTAATTTAATTTAATTTAATTTAATTTAATTTAATTTAATTTAATTTAATTTAATTTAATTTAATTTAATTTAATTTAATTTAATTTAATTTAATTTAATTTAATTTAATTTAATTTAATTTAATTTATTTTAATTTAATTTAATTTAATTTAATTTAATTTAATTTAATTTAATTTAATTTAATTTAATTTAATTTAATTTAATTTACTTTAATTTAATTTAATTTAATTTAATTTAATTTAATTTAATTTAATTTACTTTAATTTACTTTAATTTAATTTAATTTAATTTAATTTAATTTAATTTAATTTAATTTAATTTAATTTAATTTAATTTAATTTAATTTAATTTAATTTAATTTAATTTAATTTAATTTAATTTAATTTAATTTAATTTAATTTAATTTAATTTAATTTAATTTAATTTAATTTAATTTAATTTAATTTAATTTAATTTAATTTAATTTAATTTAATTTAATTTAATTTAATTTAATTTAATTTAATTTAATTTAATTTAATTTAATTTAATTTAATTTAATTTAATTTAATTAATTTAATTTAATTTAATTTAATTTAATTTAATTTAATTTAATTTAATTTAATTTAATTTAATTTAATTTAATTTAATTTAATTTAATTTAATTTAATTTAATTTAATTTAATTTAGTTTAATTTAATTTAATTTAATTTAATTTAATTTAATTTAATTTAATTTAATTTAATTTAATTTAATTTAATTTAATTTAATTTAATTTAATTTAATTTAATTTAATTTAATTTAATTTAATTTAATTTAATTTAATTTAATTTAATTTAATTTAATTTAATTTAATTTAATTTAATTTAATTTAATTTAATTTAATTTAATTTAATTTAATTTAATTTAATTTAATTTAATTTAATTTAATTTAATTTAATTTAATTTAATTTAATTTAATTTAATTTAATTTAATTAATTTAATTTAATTTAATTTAATTTAATTTAATTTAATTTAATTTAATTTAATTTAATTTAATTTAATTTAATTTAATTTAATTTAATTTAATTTAATTTAATTTAATTTAATTCAATTTAATTTAATTTAATTTAATTTAATTTAATTTAATTTAATTTAATTTAATTTAATTTAATTTAATTTAATTTAATTTAATTTAATTTAATTTAATTTAATTTAATTTAATTTAATTTAATTTAATTTAATTTAATTTAATTTAATTTAATTTAATTTAATTTAATTTAATTTAATTTAATTTAATTTAATTTAATTTAATTTAATTTAATTTAATTTAATTTAATTTAATTTAATTTAATTTAATTTAATTTAATTTAATTTAATTTAATTTAATTTAATTTAATTTAATTTAATTTAATTTAATTTAATTTAATTTAATTTAATTTAATTTAATTTAATTTAATTTGATTTAATTTAATTTAATTTAATTTAATTTAATTTAATTTAATTTAATTTAATTTAATTTAATTTAATTTAATTTAATTTAATTTAATTTAATTTAATTTAATTTAATTTAATTTAATTTAATTTAATTTAATTTAATTTAATTTGATTTAATTTAATTTAATTTAATTTAATTTAATTTAATTTAATTTAATTTAATTTAATTTAATTTAATTTAATTTAATTTAATTTAATTTAATTTAATTTAATTTAATTTAATTTAATTTAATTTAATTTAAATTAATTTAATTTAATTTAATTTAATTTAATTTAATTTAATTTAATTTAATTTAATTTAATTTAATTTAATTTAATTTAATTTAATTTAATTTAATTTAATTTAATTTAATTTAATTTAATTTAATTTAATTTAATTTAATTTAATTTAATTTAATTTAATTTAATTTAATTTAATTTAATTTAATTTAATTTAATTTAATTTAATTTAATTTAATTTAATTTAATTAAATTTAATTTAATTTAATTTAATTTAATTTAATTTAATTTAATTTAATTTAATTTAATTTAATTTAATTTAATTTTAATTTACTTTAAATTAAAAAAAAAACACTCTTCAAAACTTACTCAAGTTAAGCCATACTCCAACTTGAAAAAGTACCTAAATAAATTAACGTTAGGAAATATTTTTTGGCTCAAATTTGACTCAACAAAATTTTCAAACAAAAAACACAAAGAAAAATTTTGCGAGTAAATATTTTACTGAGTTGCTATACACTCTCTCATAAAACACGGCTATTGTTTATATTAAACGCCAATTAATTAGTGGTACACTGGGGTGTACCGCAACATTTTTTTTAAATATTTCAAGTTTTTGCATAGAAATCAATATACCAGTAAATGAAAAGTGCCGGGAGAACCGGGTTATATTTCTTTAATTTGTTTCGCTCATTAACGATCTTCAATATAATTTTCTTTAAAATGTTGATTGCAAAATGTATAAATATCCTTACAGGTTTTTTCAGATACAACTCCCACGACATAACACAACCGAGCTTTCCTTAGAGATCAAAGAGATATTTGAATTTTTTTTATTATTTATTTGAAGCTTATTAGAAGATTGAGTCAACTATTGTTGGTAATGCAAGTCTTTGTAACAAATGAACGATTTTTATAATTTGGTTTTAAATAGCCGAACAACTCTGTGTTATGGATTTAAACCTAGAATATCTTTCTAGATCTCGATTTATATTGATAGACCACAAACATATATGTAAATTCACAAACATATATGTAGCATCAGGCAACAAAAATGTTGAAGTTCGATAGATATGAACGTGACAGAGTTGCTAATTTATGTGTTCCAAAAACTACACGGTGGATTTAAGTAGAAGACGATTAATTGGTTTGCTTGTTATTTTGAAACTTGTTTCTCGACCTCATTTGGAATCGAATATATATCGCAAGTGTCGATATCTATTATTAGTTAGACACGTTCTGCGAACCTGTGCCAATGCTTTGAACTAGATGTTTGGTCTATAAAAATTCTCTCTGTCACATATTTATATATATATGTTATTTATTATAGTTTCTCTGGAATATATGGGTATATGATTTCCAAAAAAAATTAAGTATTTTAGTTGTTAATTTTGATTCTTCAATTTAACTAGCTATCAGCAAGGAAGGCTTCTTTAAAAACATTAGCGCAACATTTCAATCGATCTAGTACGATGTTAAGTCATTTTTAGTATGATACTAGGTGAAAAATGGTATTTTGCTAAGTTTAAACGAGTTTAGCATCGTGCTTTCTCCTAAAATTTTACTAAAGTTAAAATCAAATGGCTATTTTACCTTTCTTGACGTTTATAAATATCAGAATCAGGGATGTTTGTTAATTTTTTGGACGAGCTGTCACTCTTTTGGACGTGTTCAGCTTTCAGTTTATGAACGAAATTGGTTAAGTATGATACTAGTAAAAAAGTATTTAAAATTTAGAAAATTTTAGTATGTTAAGGAATTAAAAATGTTAAGAAGTATCATACTAAACTGCTTAATAATAGGCTGTTTGAAATGTTGCACCGTTGTTTTTAGGCAAGATTAATGACTGATTTATAACGGGTTGGCTACGAAATCTCGCAAATTAAAATCTCGCAATTAAAATCTCGCAATACGAAATCTCGCAATTAAAGAAACTCGCTCTTCATAATCTCGCAATTACAAAAACCCGTTTTTTATAATCTCGCAATTACAAAAACCCGCAAACTAAAATCTCGAAAACAAAAATCACGCACTAAAAAACATATTATAGGACTTAAAATTTACGTTATACTAGGTTTTTGTTTGTGTATGTTGTCAGTTAGTGTGCTTTCAGTTTATGTGCAATAAACAGTACATTGGGTGACCCGCTTTCGGGTTCAAGGATTTTAACTCCCTTTTCGGGTCCTCTGTCCCGCTCACGCGACTCCATCGCTCCGCAAGGGTATGCTCAGTCGCCAGGCAGGCGCCTATGTTGTCAGTTGGTGTGCTTACAGTTTATTTGTAATAAACAGTACTTTGGGTGGCCGGTGGCGGCGGCGGCGGCGTATCGGGTTCAAGGGATTTATCTCCCTTTTTTAGGCCTCTGATTTTTCATTTTCCATTTGCAGGATTTTATTTTTCACTGCGGAATTTTCCAACGTGATGTGTTAATGCGAGATTTTAGTTTGCGAGATTTTAGTTGAAATTTGCAAGATATTTTTTGTCGTGAAATGTAAATGCGAGATTGTTAAAAGCGAGATTTTGTTATTGCGAGTTTATGAAAAGCGAGTTTATTAGTTTGCGAGATTTAGTATTTCGAGATTTATACAAAAATGCGAGATTTCGTTATTCGAGATTTTAGTTTGCGAGATATCGCAGTGCTCCCATTTATTACCCGGGAGCGCTACGATATCTCGCAAACTAAAATTTCGAATAACGAAATCTCGTTTTGTTTTATAAATCTCGAAATACGAAATTTGGCAAACTCATAAACCCGCTTTTCATAAACTCGCAATAAGAACATCTCGCTTTTAACAATCTCGCATTTACATTTCACAGCCAAAAATCTCGCAAATTTTAACTAAAATCTCGCAAACTAAAATCTCGCATTAACACGTAAAGTTGGAAAATTCCGAACTGAATAATGAAATCCTGCAAATAAAAATGAAAAATCAGAGGCCTAAAAAGGGAGATTAAATTTATGAACTCGATACGCCGGCCACCCAAGGTACTTTTTATTACAAATAAACTGAAAATACACCAACTGACAACATAGGCGCCTGCCTGGCAACTAAGTATACCCTAAGCGGAGCGACGGAGCCGCGTGAGCGGGACAGAGGACCCAAAAAAGGGAGTTAAAGTCATTAAACCCGCGAAGCGAGCCACCCAGTGTACTGCACATAAACAGAAAGCACACCATCTGACAACATACACAAACGAAAAACCTAGTATAACGTAATTTATACAAGTCCTTTATGTTTTTTAATGCGAGATTTTAGTTTGCGGGTTTTTGTAATTGCGAGATTATAAAAAGCGGGGTTTTGTAATTGCGAGATTATGAAGAGCGGGTTTCTGTAATTGCGAGATTTCGGGTGCGAGATTTTAGTTTGCGAGATTTCGTAGCCAACCCTACTAGATCCTCCACTAATTCAAACACAGGTCTTTTTTAATTCCGGGAAGAACCAAACTGCCTGTTCCAAAACAGAATAGTGAATACAAGGGAAATTGAGAAAGCTTATTAAGCTAAAATAACTAACAAACTAATTTTTTCTCAGAAAGAAAAGATCGTATTTACAATATTAAATTGAAACTCAAATAAGAAAAGAGCGTTTTTATCATTTTGTTTGGATGTCTCGAAAACCACGAAATTAACACCGTAAAATTAGGCAAAGAACTCAAAGTACTCCAAAACATGTTAGTTACTTTCAGCAATAACATCACTGTAAGCCTAAGGTTATACAAACATTTGGGGCAAAATTTGGTCATTAAAACTGAAAAGTAAAAGAAATTTTTTGCAAATTTATTGCCAATCAATAAATTAGTTTTCCGAACTAAGTTGCTCTCGAGTTGCTAAGAAGTATCTACTCTTTTATAGATTTTGCTGTAGAAAACAATTTATCATTGAAATTGATGACAATCGCTATAAGATCAGATGGTTCTATACTTTTTCAAGAGAAGAGTAGGATCAAGAAACACATTTTGAAAAATTTCTGGGGGAAGGGCTCAGCCCCTATGGTCCCCCCTGGCTACGGCCTTGCCTGCATATACAGTGCTTTGCCTAAGTATAACCGCACCTGTAAAAATGCATCTTATAGAAAATTGAAAATGGAAGCGACACCAAAATTCCAAAATTCAAGAATTTCGATCATTTGGATTCAGGTTTGGGGCTATTCGTAGAAAAATTTCGAGATCGGGTCGTTTTTCCGTAATTTCATACAAGATCCAGAATCTTATGGAACGAAAGTAAGACCCGGGGATCCGCAAATGCTGACACGTCATAATAAGAGCCGAACAAACAATCGTGAACTTAATTAATACATTACATGCATATACTTAGATATTTGTTTGATTCTGGTAATTTCTTAATTTGCTCCATAAAACACTTAGTAGGTTTACCTATCCACATATCTATCTGAATCGACAAAAGCTATAAGCAATAATGCATTTGCGAAAAAAAAAAACGGAACTCGTTTCTCATAAACAATCTCTCGTGCATTATAAAATAAATGAAAACATATTTTAATGCTACCTTTGAGCATTTAAGTTCACTTCTTTGAAAACGCCACAATATTTTCGAAGCCAAGACAATAGAGAAATATACAAACTAAATGGATTTTTTCTTAACAGGAAGTAGAAATGGGAGTTTCTTTGGGCATTAAACGCGACTACTTCAATGGATTTTCAAATTTTAAACCAAAACCTTGCGCTTTGCATATTAAATTTATTGAGCAAATTTTATGGCTATAAGGTAATGCAACGACAGATGAATATGAATACCAATTTTTATTTGTATATACTGATTAATACAAGACAATTAATATGCGTTTTACTTATTTGCTGCTTAGACAATAATTTTTTAATTCGAATATTTACGTATAAGAAGATGGGGCCAAGATAACAAAGCTAGTCGGCTTAAATCTTGTAGAGATACGAACAAAATGTGCAAGCATATATGAAGGTATGTACATATAAATGTATTTATTGTATGTATGTGAACACCGTCTATCTACGATGCACATACATCGATTTCGATTATTTTTTGGGGGCCAAAAATATTTAAGGGTCCTTATTGCTTCTAAAGACCGTGTTTGGTAAAACTACATTGTTAAAAAAAAAACTTGTATTATTTTACGATTTTTTGTATATATTTAAATTAGTTAATTTATGCTTCAGGATCTTTTATCTTTCCTCAGTGTTTCCATAACATAGTACCAAGAGGTTTTCGAAATAATCCAGTTTCTCACTTAAAGTTGGTAAAATTTGCCTTTGGATTACCTCAAGCAGATAGGGGAAGGTGGCCTAAAATGACCTTCCAGGGTAAAATGGCCCCCTCGCTAGCAATCGTAGAATCGAAGAGAATTAGAAGGTTTTGTGAACACAATTCTTTAGTTTATCTGGCAGCACCGACATATACGAAATGTTAGCTACTTCAAGATATTATTTGAAATTTTATAGATCAAAATGTCTCTAGCCATCTCCAAAAGTAGAAACAATAAAATTTTAAGAAACATTTGTTGACAAAAAACTGTATACAAAATCTTTTATCTTTCTTTTATCTTTCCTCAGTGTTTCCATAACATAGTACCAAGAGGTTTTCGAAATAATCCAGTTTCTCACTTAAAGTTGGTAAAATTTGCCTTTGGATTACCTCAAGCAGATAGGGGAAGGTGGCCTTAAATGACCTTCCAGGGTAAAATGGCCCCCTCGCTAGCAATCGTAGAATCGAAGAGAATTAGAAGGTTTTGTGAACACAATTCTTTAGTTTATCTGGCAGCACCGACATATACGAAATGTTAGCTACTTCAAGATATTATTTGAAATTTTATAGATCAAAATGTCTCTAGCCATCTCCAAAAGTAGAAACAATAAAATTTTAAGAAACATTTGTTGACAAAAAACTGTATACAAAATAGTAAATTTTGGAGAAAGCAGTTAATGCATGTAAGTATCAAGTATTTCTTTTTAATTAACTGAAATTCGTTGGCCTAGAACTATTTCCGTCTGTTCAGAATTAAAACTTATATAAAATAATCCTAAACGGGCAAAATGGCCTACTTAGCTCTCAGCTAAAATATTTACAATTTACAATTTATATTTATTATAAGCTCAATTTAGGGTTTACAATGTTTGTTTTTTTTTACAATTATTTAAGTCTATAGCCTTTTCACACCAAACCCAAAACCCGGTTTTCGCGAAATATCGGTTTTGGCTGAAAACCTAGATCGAAAACACAAGTTTTCCCATACATTAATGCTAAACCACAAGTTTTGATAAAACACAAGTTTTAAATAAAACCTGTCCGAAACATGTTGGATTTGCAGGATGAACTAAACAAACACACCTTGTGAAACATTCAGCGCTCAATTAAATGTCATATAAATAGCTGACGGGTTGCTGCCAGGAAAAAATATTTTTTCTGCTGGAACACAAGAGAGCGCGACGCAGTGTCGCGCATCCTAACTACTACGTGAAATTGTTCGGTTAAGAAATAAATTAATTATAACGAATCAGGATTGATTATGTTTCCATTATTAAATTCTTATATTAATAAATTGTCTTTTAATTGCACATAAAACATTTGATTTTTCCCTTTTCTGTGGCACTGAAAATTTTCAAAGCGGCTTAAGTGTCTTAAGTCTAACAATAATGTTTTTTTTTTAATTTTTGATTTTTCACGTCGGCTTTAGCAGTGCTGACGGTCGTTGGTTGGTATGGTGGTGATGGGGTTGTTTTGTGAAGTTCCTTGTTGGTTTGAAGTTCAGTAGATCATCAAGCGTCTTCGGCCTCTGTGTTGCGTTCATGCAGCATCATAGATGTCGGAGCTGTCTTGTGATGGTAGTCCTTGTTTGGTGTATTCTGATGATGGGGTTGGTGATGGGGCTTTATTGGTCGTTTGCGGCTTCAACCTCTGTTGTACTGCGTTCCTGCAGCATCATAGAAATTTTCGAAGCTGTCTTCTGTTGATATTCCAAATGTTTGATCCATCATGGATAGCACCTGGAGATATCGGTCATCTATGGCTGGGTTTCCTGAAATTAAATTAACAAGAGGACTGGGATGGGATGGGATTTTCCTTAGCATTTTTGTGCTAAGGTGGTGCATGTACTTGTCAATCGGGATAATTTCAGAAGCTTCGTAAAGCTTTTCGTTGCTATAATAGCGAAGTGAGTTGGGTTTTCTGTAGAGGGATGTGCAATAGCGAAGGGCTTTTCGCTCAAATATTTGCATTTTTTTCATGTATGTTGGGCTTATTGTGTACCATATAGGGAAGCAATAAGCTAGTGTGGGGCGAATGAGTTGCTTGTAAAGCAGAAGTTTCGTCCTGGTTCGGAGACCACCTCTTACTCGCATAAGAAGACGTAGGAGAGATAAGGCATGGTTTGCCTTACGAAAAGTGAATTTGACATGTTGGTTAAATTTGAATCTTTCGAAAAAGTGAACTCCGAGGTATTTTACAGTTCGTTTAGGGGTGATTATTGAATTGTCAGGAAGTGACAGGGAGAGGTTTTTGCATTTCGTGGCTATGCCATTTTGCGAAGGATTTCTATTTATTTTTTATTTTTATTCCCCATTGGAGGTAATCAACCCTATCAGGAGTTTCACCCGAAAAACCTTTCCCCCGAAATATTTTTGTTCCCCCGGATTTTTAAAAGCTATCAGGAGTTTCGCCCGAACAAGATTTCATTTCGAATTTAGAACTGACAGTTCGAAAAATAGGTATGTTCAAAAAGCAGTCCTCAATAAATGTCCCCATCTCTGTTATGGAATCAGAGAATGAAATCTGAACTTAAGTTTTTTCTTGAAAATACAAAAAAGTATAAAATGAATGAGGTGTTGCAATTTCCTGTAAAAATTGTAGTCACTGAATGACATGATACGATTTTTTATTCTTTTCCAACCGATTAAAAACAAAAAAAAAACATTCTGAGTAAGCAGATACACAAAATTTCCCTCTCCGTTCTAAGCATGGTGTCTTTTCATTTTCAGAAAATGAACAAACCTACTACCTGAATTTTAGTTTTGACAGCTGTTGACAACCATCAAGGATTTAATTACATAAACGATAAATACAAACAATTTGTTTTTGTTGATATTTGTTTAGTGTTGCAACAAATTGTACCTAATTGAAGTGTTTTAATCTATAAATATAAATTATAAACTAAAAATAATAATTTTAAAGATATTAAAAATGCAAAGCATAGCCATGCATGTACTATTGCTTCAGGAAGAGGAAGAAGAAGAGGTAACATTGCGTCGAACTATTCGGAGGCAGTTAAGGGATCACTCCAATCCGTTGGAGTTACCTGAACCATTGTAAGAATGAAATTACATTTTCAACTTCATTTAATCTTAAAAAACTTAATTTAATTATACATAATTTTCAGATTTCAACAGTTCTATAGAGTAAACAAGGCAGCTTTTACGTATTTGCTAGATGTCTTAACCACTAAATTGCCCAAAAAAATACAATCCTTTGGAATACCACCCATCGTTAAACTTGCCGCTTGTTTGCGGTTTTTTTCAGAGGGTGGATACCAAAAAGGTGTCGGTAATGATTACCAAGTTGGATTAGCACAATCATCCATGAGTGCCGTACTTTCCGAAGTTCTCGATATATTTGAAGAAGAACTTTGCTCACACTGGATTACTTGGCCAACACTGGATGAACAACGACAAACTAGCCAATTTTTTTATTCTAAATACAAGCTGCCGGGAGTTGTTGGATGCATCGATGGTACCCATGTGAATATAGTTTCACCTGAAGTTAATAAACATTTATTTTATAATCGTAAAGGAAGATGCAGTTTAAATGTTTTACTAGTAAGAAGACTTTGTACGACTTTGATGTTTGATATAATGACAAATGTTTTACAGGTATGCGACCATCAACTGAGAATCCGATTCATAGATGGTACACATCCCGGAGCTTGTCACGATTCCTTAATATGGAACGTAAGTGATCTAAGATCCAAAATGGAGAATGATTATTTGCAGAATGATATTAACGTATGGATGTTAGGTTGTTATTTAAAATTTTACTGTTTTAAAAATGAAATTCGATTTTTTTATAGGAGACGCTGGTTATCCCTTAGAGCCATGGCTTTTAACACCATTCAGAACTCCAGAGAGCGGTTCCCAAGCCGAAAAGTTTAATGAAGTTCATTCACGGTGCCGAAACATCATAGAAAGGACAAACGGTGTTTTAAAGAACCGATGGAGATGCCTTTTAGGTGCAAGGGAATTGCACTATTCACCTGGGAAAGCAATCAAAATTGTAAATGTTTGTTCAGCACTCCATAACATTTGCATTAGCTATAAAAGTGACATACTTTTCGTAAGGGAAGATCTTTCAAACGAAGTTGAAGAAGTTTAAGGCACCGAGTCAAGTTCTAGCTACCTAACTGCAGGACAGCGCATTCGTAATAACATTGCAAACACACTTTAATAAAACAAAAATTCTTTAAGTTTTTTTTTTATAACTTTTTATTTAAAACTAGGTTATTAATTCAGGTCTTTTCGTTTCATGTTCACAGGTTCTTTGTAAATAAATAAATAAATAAAAAATATAAAGTTTAACATAAAATAAAATTATTTCTATACATAACAAAACCCAAAAAAAGTAAGTAATCCAAAAACAATACAACAAAAAAAACACTTTAAGAAGAAACGTTCACATGTTTTCTTTGCCTCGCATAACTCTAATTTTTAGGTCTTCCAGCTCGATTATTTTTTGATTTTTTTTAATTTTCGATTCAATTTCTTCTTTTCTTAACTTCTCCATTTCATGGTTGTGCCGCTAGTGAATGCTATCTAGTGATCGGTACAACTTCTTCATGCTTTTTTCCATTTGATTGTTGTGCTCTTTCATCACTCCGATAGCTTCATCTACCTTCCCACAAAGTGTTTTTTGGACTTCCAGTTCGTCCATAAGAACTTGATGTGCATTTACCTTGCCCGACTTTTTTTTTTGTTCTTCACATCTTTTAGTTAGAGCGGGGGTACTGTTTTCAATTGTTTGAGAAGGCACAGGTGGTGGAATTGAATCAGTGGCGATCTCCTCGATTTCATCCGTCAGTACCTCTTCATTTCCATTGGATTCATAAAATGCTTCCGATAGGTACGTTTCTATTTCAGTTTGTGGTTTCCTAGGCTGATGCAGTCCGAACGAAGAGGAGGCAACGACACCCTCGACTGCCGTCTTCATGCCAACGAGTTGGAAAATTGCTTCTTCAGAGGGAGAGAATTTGTTCGTTTTGTTGGGTCCACCACCTGTTCCTTTTTCATATATTCTATTTTGGGAGGCCTTCTTCCGCACGTAACGTTTTTGGTCGGTCCACACCTGATAATAATTTTTTTTGTTTATGTAGGTACAAACACAAAAATAAAATTAATTTCTTACCTTCTTCCATTCAAACTCGCTTTTAATGGGAGGCCCAGCGCTATTCAGCTCCAACGTAAGCTGTTTCCAAAAAGCCGAAATTTTATTTTTGTTTTCTTTGACAAAACCACTCGCAATTTCGAGGTTTCCCTGCATTTTCAGCAAGAGCATATCGCTTTGACTTGAGTTTATTGATTTGCTCCTGGAAATAAAACAAAAATAATAAATTTATGTTAATAGTAAACAATTTCGTCGAAAAACTTACATTTTAAAGTTGCTGCCGTCCTCTTCGCCTCCAAAATTTAAGTGAACATTTTAGCTGTCAAGTGTGTGACATTTCCCCCGAATTCAATGCTCATGATAAGGGGAATTTTTCGAACATGATTTTTTTTCGGGCGAAACTCAAAGTCAGGGAAAAGAAAAAAGGGATTTTTTCCGGGTGGAATGTCATTCAGGCGAAACTCCTGATAGGGCTGAATATTCCCAGAGTTGAAGGATATGTTCCCTTGCTCTACGGAGTGCTATATCTGGGCTGATGGATGGGCTGTATGTGATGGAGTCATCAGCAAATTAAAAGGGTTTTTGTCCTTGGTGGATTATTTGGTTGGTCAGAGGTGTAGAGATTAAATAAGTCGGGCCCGAGGCGGGAACCTTGGGCAACTCCAGCCGAAATATTTTTAAGAGGTGAGTTAGTATTTCCTACACGTACGTAAAACTTACGGTTAGTAAGAAAACTGTGGATAATGAGGATAAGATGCCTAGGGGAGTGAAGGGACTTCAACTTGAAAATCAGGCCATCTATCCAGACGCTGTCGAATGCTTTTTGGATATCAAGCAAACAAGCTACAGTGGTTTCTTTTTTGTTAAGAGGCAGGGTTGTATCAGCGTGAAGCTTCAACAATGGATCAAAGGTGGAGTGGGAAGCTTTGAACCCAAATTGGTTGTGCTGCACTGTTCCCATAGAAGAGCAGAGTGAGCGAATTTTGTTACGGATTAGCATTTCAAGTAATTTACTGAGGTTTGGGAGCAATGAAATTGGTCTATAATTGTTTATACAATTTGACCCTGGTTTCTTAGGGATTGGGAATATTTCAGCTATTTTCTATTTACCTGGAAAATAACTGTTGTTGATACAATTATTAAGAATAATTGTCAGAAATATGATTGCGGTAGGGGGAAGTTTTTTAATAACGAAGTTTGAGACCTTATCTGGTCCCGAAGATTTTTTTGAATTGCCACATTGAATTGAATCGTAAAGATCGTATGGGTTCGTAAAGATATTATCAACAGTCGTGCAGACTGATGAGTTTTATTCAGTGAAAGTAGTCAGGGAGTTGGAATTGTGAGATATAAGTCTCGTCACTTCGTTATTGACATTGGATAAAAAGTCAGGCAAATGAATGGGGAGATTAGGATTGAAATTACTTTCAAAGAAATCAGCAAATGCGTCTGTTTTATCTCGGTCTGATGCTAAGATAGAGTTGTTGTATTGTAGTTGGCCAAGTATGGGAGATTTCTTACCAACGATTTTGTTGATTTGTTTGAAGGTGTCTGGTCCAGGTTTTATGACGATAAGTCTTTTTCTGAACTGAGTGTTGATGAATGCTTTCGTGTTTTGGTCAATAAGGGTATTTAGACATTTGAGTTGCGAGTAAACACTCTGGTACTCATTGCCGTGTGTACTTAGAGTACGGTGTAAAATTCTCTGGAGAATTTTTCGAAGTTTTTGTCTATACTTATACATATTTTGTATATGTACTGGAAGGTCTTTGTATTTTGACTTGAAATGTAGCGGTTGTGCCTGCTCTGCAATTGTATCTGTAATAGAGTTTTCAATTATATCGACTGCGGAATCGATTTCTTAATTGCTCAGATTGGTTGATGAACTAGGCGTGTTATTTCGTAGCTTGTCCGTTAAGGAGCTATGGAATACTTCCCAATTGATTTTTTTGTAGTTGATAAATTCTTGCTGAGGAGTAGCAAGGATATTGAAATTGGTCCGAAGACGAAGAATTAATTTTATTGCTGAATGGTCAGAGTCAGATACAATTGCAGTGTAGGAGAAGTTTTCAAGTGAAGGTAGTCTACAAATTAGGTTTGGGGAGCACATGAAAAAATCAAGTGTAGAAGGAGTTCGGGAAAATGTGGGGATTGGTTGAGATACAATCTCAAAGGAATGAGTGTGAGAGTTAGCGCTTAACCAGTCAGAGATAGCAACTCCTTGGGGAGTGCTTAGAGTATCCATTCATAATTGATGACGGGCGTTTAAATCGCCACCAATAATGAATTGTGTGTAATTTTGACAAAATGCGTTTAGCAAATCAAGGTCGTGCTTAATGTCAGTTTGGGATGCGGAACACTGGTTGTATAGAGATATCAGAAGGATATTTTCATTATTGTCAAGAGGGATGACTATACAGGTTACTTCAAATGTAACCAAACCTTGGATAATGACTTTTAGGCATTGAAATGATGATCTAACCAGAATGGCCGTACCAGTTTTGGCAACATATTTGTCTGTACGGAATAACGTGTACTTTTCAAAGTAAAGCCGATGTCTCGAGACTAGTTTAGTTTCAGAGATCAAAACGGCGTCGGGTTTGTTTTTAGTAAGGAATTTTTCAAGGGAAATCCGTTACGTTAACGTTTAATTGGTTTATTGTCCTAGACATATTTTAAAGCAGAATTCAAGAAACATACGTTTCTTGCCGGTTTCGTCGGGGCAGGCCTCGTAGAGAGGGAGAAAATCTGAAATTTTAGATAAGATTGTGACAAAGTCACAACCGAAGAACTTTTGCGAGTCATTTAGGAATGAACTCGGTGTGGTTTTGGGCACACTAGGGGATTTGAAATTGTTTTTGGTTTTGATACCAATTGGGTTCGTTGGTTTGGGTTTGTTTGGCTCAGGATGAGCAATATGTGCGGGCTTAGCTTGGGGTTTGGTTTGGAGTTTGGTTTGGGGTTTGGGAGAATTTTTATAGAAATTGTCGTTATTGTTAAGAATATCGGAAAATGACTTACCGGGAGTAAATTTTCTTGACGTTGGAAGATTAGTTGGTTTCGCTGATAGTTTAGCTACTTCCTTGTCTTTTTTGGCAGCCACCACCTTCTTTCTGTAGGGACATCCTTCATAATTTGCTGGGTTTCCTTCTTCTTTGCAGAGGACGCAATAAGGTTGGCCAACCTTGGGGTCAGTCCTCAAGCACTTTCCTCGTTCGTGGGATTCACTGCATTTCACACAACGGTGTTGCATCTGGCAGTTTACACTTACGTGCCCGAATGCTTGGCAGTTACGGCCGGTACATGTCTGCCGTTGCCAAATTGTAGCATACAAATGGTGGTTGCATTTTCCCTGGCACTAGTTTTTGTTCAACTGCTGGTTTTGTTGCTGTTCAGGTTGATGGTGGCGTTGCTGTTGCTGCTGTTGTTGTTGCTGCTGCTGTTGCTGCTGCTTGGTTGGATGTTTTTTTCCTCCTGTTGATGGGGGCTACCCTTATGAAGTCAGCGTCTTCATGTTGGTTTTCATCAACAAGTTTTTGTCTCTTCCTGGAGTCAGATGTGACTTCTGTGTCGCTTCCTTTGGCCCTTTTGTCTTTGGGGTTCGTTGGCAAGATTGATGTTGATTCCATCGTGATGTCCTCAACGCCAATGTCTTCTTCCTGCTGGATTTCATTTGGCTGGTTTGTAAATTGTTGGAGTACTTGGTCCACTTCATAGTTCAGCCGCACTGCGAAATCTGTCGATACTCCTGTACTAAGTATTTCGCATGTGTTCGACTTCCCTCTCGATAGAACTCAAGAGTTGCTCCCTGGCGGCTTTCACTTTCTCGCGTTGACCCATAGGTACGGAGAAAACGTTTACCTGCCTGCTGGTTGGTTTTTCCCTTTTATCCGGATGTGATGGATTAATTCACTGGAAATTCCGCACCGAACAATTTTGTGTGTATCACACTTAGGTAATACTAACACTTTTATTAGGCGTAAATTATATTTGTTAAATAGTTGCGAGGTATAGAACCGCGCACAACCGTTTACTTTGGGTGTTCGCACTTGAAATGACTGAGTATATTGGTGTCGCTATCAGCTAAAATGGCATAGTGTGCCATTTTATACTTACCCTTGCATTTCAATTTTTTTTATAGTGAAAATGGTTGGAAAATATGAAGGATCTATAGAGAGGCAGTCCTGGACTGAGGACGCATTATCAAAAACCTTAAATGCATCCAAAACGTTAAATGTTCGGTGTTTTAGTTTTTTATGTTTATTTTTACTTGTATAAGTTGAAGTTTTTTTAAATGAATTGTTGATTTTATTTTTTTGTTGAATAATATTACATTATTACAAATCAAAGTTCAAAGTAAAAGAAACATCTTTAACTTTGAAAGAAACATCTTTTACTTTGAACTTTGATTTGTTTTAAATAAAGTTTAAATTAAATTGAAAAAGTTTGTTGGTTTACTTGACTGGTTAGTTTACTTGCATGGGTAAGATTGCATACTAGTATGCCATTTTACCCAGCCAATTTTCATCGTTGAAATTTGGAGGCATTTTGAAAATTAAATACTTTAAATACTTGTTTGAACTTTTTATACTCGTAAGGCAAAAAAATGTAAGCGTTATTGATTAAACTTTGCAAAGAATATAACATTTCAGTTTGAATGTCACTTTTTTCAGAGATATGGGACATTTTCCTTTGGGGGGCGATTTTTCATCCGTGAGGAACTGCATGACTCCATAACTAAGAAAATACAAAATTACGACAAAAGAAAAAAATTCGAGTTTTTTTTTATTGTAAAAACTTTGAACTGCTGCTAAGTAATAAGCGGGATTCTGCGGTTGTTTTTTTTTTGCAGAATACTTCTAAATATGTGTTTTATAGAGTAAATAAAAAATCATCACCGGGACGAGTCCTGATATATAAGAAAATGGCTTTTAAAATAAAAAAACAATGATTTTTTTATTTGAAAGAGTTGTTTTGATAAATGACCAAAAAATATTACGAAAGTTAAAAATAAGATACAAATTTTAATCTTTTTATTAAAAGCTTATCTGAATTATGAGAATCCATTACTTTCACTTCACTAAACAACTTTGCAAACATTTTAGAGCTTTATAAAAAGTCATTAAATGTCGCGATGGTCGGTGCTCACATTGGTCTGACTCTTCCGACTATTTTGACTTCTCTGAAATGACTATTCCTCCCACTTTATGGTTAGAAAGAGCAAAAAGTAGTACATTTTTAAAAAAATTAAAAATGTGTAGATTTTTGTTGACGTTTTCTTTTGAAAATACAGAGGAGTCAGAATACTTCTAAATATGTGTTTTATAGAGTAAATAAAAAATCATCACCGGGACGAGTCCTGATATATAAGAAAATGGCTTTTAAAATAAAAAAACAATGATTTTTTTATTTGAAAGAGTTGTTTTGATAAATGACCAAAAAATATTACGAAAGTTAAAAATAAGATACAAATTTTAATTTTTTTATTAAAAGCTTATCTGAATTATGAGAATCCATTACTTTCACTTCACTAAACAACTTTGCAAACATTTTAGAGCTTTATAAAAAGTCATTAAATGTCGCGATGGTCGGTGCTCACATCGGTCTGACTCTTCCGACTATTTTGACTTCTCTGAAATGACTATTCCTCCCACTTTATGGTTAGAAAGAGCAAAAAGTAGTACATTTTTAAAAAAATTAAAAATGTGTAGATTTTTTTTGACTTTTTCTTTTGAAAATACGGAGGAGTCAGTCCAATGTGAACTGAACACCGTCATGTACAGTACACTTATGCCGTTTTCCATTGGTTTCACTCAAGGTTTCACTCATTCTGAAATCCAATGGAACAGTTCAAGATGCTTCTACTCAATTCTGGGATTTGGTATCTGTATAGGTGAATCGTGAAATAAAAATTATTTGCTACCACACAAAAAGTGAAAAATGTAAAACACGAGTGTATCAACTTAGAACTTTCAAATAATATTTTTTGTTTGATTTTTTCTTAATTTGTTTATTAAAATTTACCAAAAGCTTTTATTTTGGATGCAAATTAAATTAAAATGGAAAGTTAAAAATAACATCAAGTTGATTGCAGTTTGTTGTGACGTTTGAGTTGGAATGTATTAGTGCTTCTTGAGTGGATTCTGATTTGAAATCCAGAATCGAATTTCTCTTCTCAGAATCATCAGAAGCGTATTTTTTGTGCCTATGGAATGGTTTCAGAAGACTTCCGGACGCTTCTGGATGCTTCCGGACGTCCAATGAAAAACGGCATTAGTAGTCCGCAGGAATGGATATGTCAAGAGGAATGTCAGAAAATTGTCTCAAGAGAAAGGATTTATGTGAGTTGATAGGTACTTCTAGTTCTAGTTGAATCCTTGATACTTAACTACTAGTTGCCGAAAAATAATAAAAATCCTTGAAGTGAAGTTCAAACTTATGAGCCTGCAATTTTTGTTTAAATAAATCAATAGAATATAGCACCACACTTAGTTTAGAATTAACTTAGCATAATACCTAACCTATACTTTCTGACGAAAATGATAACTATTATTCAAGAGAAGAGGTCTAAATAAAATAATAAATAATAAACTTACATGGTTCCATTTGACAAGATATCACCTCCGTATTTGGTACTGTTGCTGCATACTCATTGTTCATTGCTTCAGCTGCTATTAGTGACGAATTTTTTTAAACAGCATTAATTGATTTTAATTGGTCAATCCGATTTGTTTTAACTTGATTCAGGTTTTTTTTATCTAACATTAGCACATATCCACGTTTAGTTTGTTAATCAATTTCACAAACTGAAAATATCGCTAGACTAGAATTAACAAAATATGTTTTTTTTTAACAAACAACATTTGCATGCGAGAAATAAATGAAATCAACTCGCGAATTTACGTTTGAAACTTCAACCCCTGTGGACTGTGGTAAATTGCGAGGAGGGCTAAGAGTAAAACTATGATGTCATACGGCTTAATAATACACACTCTGGGCTTGGCTGATTGAGTTTGAATGTCAGTGAATTTGCAAAAAATAAAAAAAAACCTGCAGCCTAGAGGGGGTTAAGTAACGACATTAGTATGCACATCAATAAATAACTGACTTCAAAAGCTTTAAGATACATTTTCACTAAAAATCTTGTGGGAGCTTGATTGGTTTGGATTACTGTCGGTGGTTTCGATGTTGCTATGTATACCTATACAAATTTGATGATCGGGTGAAGCTGAATATGATAACTCGACTTAGCAGTCGTCGCGTCGGGAAGATTACTATCTGAAAGTCTGCGATTTTTCATGTTGCTTGTATCGTTGTTGCGAATATCTACTTAAATGAAAACGACGCAGCCCGACGTAATTATTTTGTTGCTTTTGTATAGAGTATTAGATCATCGTATTGTGTGCTGGTGTATTGAAGATAACTTACTTTCAGTTAAGGCTACTTTCGCTGAGACTTTAAAATTGAGCATGTGAATTTTGTTCATTCATAGCGACAATAATTGTTTATTATATAGATGCATGTACAACATATGTAGGATATCTAAATTCACTTTTTATACTCGGTTAGTTTCTTTGTGAAATAGTTTTAATTTAAATGAAAATAATTGTATACCTACACTTGTAATGCTTGGTATGGTACCTAAGTAAAATGGAAGCTTAATCTAATACAAACTTCGATACCTTATTATTTTGTTTTCCTAAACTTACAATCCACTTAATGCTTTTTTTTTTATTGAAAGAATCAAAATATATGTTCGTTTTTCGTTGTACAACGTCACTTAGACATGAAATTTCTATACCTTCTCGTAAGCATACCAAACCCAATTTTCTATACATTTCGCTCAAGAGAGAAGTATGCATACAATGTAGATATGGGTGACCATGGAATAAAATGATGATAAATTCGGCACTAAACTTTTTAAAGCAAATAGTGGTAAAAACTAACTCTATTTAAACATTATAACGTCCTTACACATACCACAAAGTGGCCATTCAACAATAAAATTAAAATAACAATTGTATGGCCATTTTTTTAAAATTATGTGTTCAGGGGACTTAGTTGTTTTCTTTCGAGGACTGATATAAAACACAATGGGGCATATTCATAGTCATTTTAGACCTGGGTCTAAGTTAAACATAGCTTTGGTTGAATTTTCGGACGTTGATTCTATTTTTTTAAGGTTATCATTTCAAAATATTTGAAGCTATTTGTGTAGTATACCAAGTTAATTATCTTATAAAAAAATAATACCAATAACTTGTAATTAAAATCGGTCTGTATTCATTGAGCCAAAATTGTCTTAAACTGTAGTTTAGTTAAACCTGGGTCTATCTGCGACTATGAATATGCCCCAATATGTATATCTTATAAATCATTATGTTTTCTTATTAAAATTGTGACTTATATAATGTTTACACAAAATATACATAGTAAATCCTTAAGAAAAAATACATACATTATGAACATGCATAAAAGTATCCAGACTAATTGTTATGTAGGTACCTAACACTATATTTTAGACTTCAGTTTTATCTCAGTTGTTTCTAATAAAGAGTTATTAAAAATGTGGTAAATAATTTATTTTTTTAGAAACGTTAAATATAAAAAAGTAATGAATTTAAAAAAAAAATAGCCTCAATTAAGAACATGTTATTAAAAAATTGTCAGGAGACTGAGAGTTTTCGTAGTTTTTGCGCAAAAACATAATGTCTGTTCCTTTACTCTGAATTTCTGTGATTTTTAGTACATTCATTTTCATTTTTTTTATATGAACTTGACAGGCCTTCGGACTAAAAATCACAGAAACTCAAAGTAAAACAGACGAATAGTACCTCACTGAGGGAAAAAACGCTTTCTAAAGTTAAATACGAGATTATTTGATCTAAAGTTTTTTAAATGAAGTGGAGCATTTTCATTTTTACGTTGAAACAATCTTAATTTGAATATGCGACGTAATTATAAGAGATTCAACCTAGTTTCAAAGTAAGTGTTTATTTATACATCGAAATCAACTTTTGTGCATATGCATTTCGTTCAACGTTGTTCTAAAGTGAAACGTTATCATTTTTAAATTGATATCCACATTTAAAGTGCGCTCAACCTTGTTTCAAAGTGAAACGTATTCATTTTTACATTGAAATCCACATTTTACTTTGTGATCCACTTTTATGGCATTTAAAGTGCCATCAACGTAGTTTTAAAATGTTAAATAGTTAAGTTAACCTTAATTTGTTTGATAAAGAAAGAAAAAACCTAAACAATAGAAGTTATATTGTTTTTGTTTTTATTTTAGTGGACTGTATTGAATGAAATTCAATAAAAAGTATTTAAGCGACCTTTAGTCCAATGCGTTTCGGTCCTGATAACAATTTGTTTGTATTTCTAAGCTTAATATAAAGAATTTCGAGAGCGCGTTGTTGTTTTTCGAAGTAGCGCCCTTACATTTGTGAACAAATTAAACGCAATAAAAAGAATATTTAATTACTTTTCCTATATTTATTACTATGAAATACTCATAGCATGAAACGATTGTCTTAAGTGGTCACAAATAAATGATTCACCACAAAAATGAGTTACATCGATCAAGAATATACATTTGTCTTTGTCTTACATAAATGTAAACAAAGAAGCGTGGCGTGGGTAGCCATTTTGAATCAATACCTAACCAAGCGAAGTTTAATCTACGTTAATTCGAAGTAGATCAATGTTGTTTTAAAATATAGATGAATTTGATTTACCTATGATTCCACTTTAAATTAACATGTAAACGTAGTAAAATCTAGTTCGTTTTTAAGTATGGAATCACTTTGAAATAAAGTCGCTCCACTTTGATTTAAGAATTTTCGGCGTTGGCGCCAAATCGTTCCGAAAAATATTAGAATCAAAGTTTTTTGCTTTGTTTTTACGTTGTTTTTTTCTCTGTGTAACGTTATACCTATTTGACATAAGAAAAAAAATTGTTTATACTGTGGTTTCACTAGGCCTATATAATAGCGCTTAAAAATATGCCTACTTTCATAAAAAAATTGTACGTAAATCCTTGCCAGTTGACTGAGAAACTGAGTGGACATGCCACGTTTTTTTGTCACAAATGTCTTCTTCACAACTGACATACATAACGGGCGCAAAGAACTTTCACTTTTATGTGTTAGCGATAGACTCAAAACATCAATATACCATATCTAAAACCTCGATCGGTACATTAGTTATCGACATTTTTGACTGTTTCAATCTGCCAGGGGACTGATAAGAAAGAGTGGGGACAAAGTTTGATGATTTTTTTCTTACCCCCAGTTTCACAATGGGATAAGACATGGGAGCTTAAATTTAAGATCAGCTGAACCTTAAACTGAGTGAAATCTGATCTTCAGATCAGTTGAACTTCGTTTAACTAGATTTTATGAAAAAGAGTTGGCAGCATTGTTCGTTTTTGCTTCGCAAAGTGACGTATCGCAAACAGTAGGCGTTTATTATTGGGCATTTTCATAGGCATGTTACCAATAAAAATCGGCTATTATAATAAGTTTTAAATGCTACAATCAATTGTTTTATTTTAATTTGTAATCGTATATCAATCAAATCCATTAATTCAGATTTAAAAAAAGAAATTAATAAAAATAATAAGTATTTAAGATTTTTCCTAGCTAAGCGCTAAGGTGCTTTTCACATGAGAGCGACCTACGAATAAGGAATGAATAACCATGGCATATTGTTTTAATTCGTTGCGAATGAAGAAGAAAACAAGAATATTGAACAGTTTTTATTGTTGGCTTTTATGACTTCAAAGTAACTTAAATTACTTTTCCCTTATTAGCAAGAGAAGAAATAATTCGAATTTTGTTGTCCATCTGTCAAAGTAAAATGTTGTTTTCAATGACAATAGATAGTAAAAGTTACCACCCACAAGGAATAAATTGTTTACGTTATTCATTCAGTCGTGCTGAGAGAGTTCGTATTACATACGAGTGTTGTTGCCCCAATAATTCACAAGTAACAAAATCTCATGCTTCTATGTACAGTTCTGCGAATGGCGTAATTGAGCAAACTAAATGTAGATCCAAGCAAAGCAATGTGAATGATGGTTGAAGATACTAAAAGTCTTTGAGCGTATCGATCTTCGTGAAGAAAAAACATGTCAATCCACTTTTAACTCAAAACTGCTCACTTTCAATTATTAACTAAAACAGTCTTACTTCTTTGGCATGGAATGTATCAACAAGCATATGCATGTAGGTATCGTATATGGAATGTGTCATGGGATCTTTTGACCTTAGATAGGATAAAAGATTCTTTTGTAAGTGTTCATCTTTTCGTAAAGGAAATTTAAAAGTGTAAAGATATATTCATTTTTTGGAGACACCAGCATAAATAGGCTCGTGTACACAAGATAAGTACGAGCGCCTTTGACAACTCAAGTAAATTCCGCATGAGTATGCTTTTTAAAATTTTCTTATCAAAAGAAAAGAAAATTTAAATGCAGGGGCGCAAAAATTTTAAACAACTTATTGTTAAGTGCTTAGCATTTTACTAGTAAGCAATTTCCTAAGTATTGAAGCAATTTACTAGCTATTCCAAAATGTTAAGCCTTTGTTTTCGTTTTTCTAACTAGTGAATTACTAATTAAGCAGATAGCAGAACATTTGTAGGGTTTAAATTTGATGAACACAATTATTGTTTTTATACGTTGTAAATAAATTATATGTTGATGGAAAACCAACAAGTATTCGATGTTAATATTTGTATCATTTTAACTTCATTATTTACAAAAAAAAGTTGTGTACCAGCAGGACTCCAACCTGGAACCCTCAAGTCCATCCTGGCGCATCGATGAGAAAATTGTAATCGAAAATAGAATCGACAAATTTCGATCAAAAATCACAAAATGAAATGCAGAAATCGACGATCGCTGATCAAAAAAAATTGTTCATCGATCAGCAAATCAACTACCGCAATCGTGGCCATAAATTATTCCAATGAACTACATGTTCATTTATAAGGTTTTTTTCTGATTTGAAAAAAAAAAAAAATCAAATTTGAAGCCAGACTGGAATCCCACGGTTTGAAATTCGGTCGTGGATTTCCATTTTCTAGCCCTTCAAAAGGATTTGCTCCTGACATAAGACTTCGCACTTTTGTGCACAAAGCTGAGTCTTCACACATATCAAAATCTTCGTCTTCTGAAAATATTTTATACTTTTTACTTTAAGAAACAATGATAGTTTACGAATCATTAAAAAAGAAACACAATCAATTATTTCAAATAAAATTGGCAAGAATTTTTTTCGAGGAAAATGACAGATGCCATATGGATTCAGCAAACCACTAAAAGTTAAAGAAGCCATTTTGTGATCTTAACTTTAGTAAATAGTTAAGAGATAGTAAGTTGCTAAAATCGTTTAAAATTAGCAAAATCTTTTTTTTAACTTAGTAACTTACTAAAATGTCCAACACATTTGTTCGATCGGTTTAAGTTATAATATTCCAAAAAGAAAATGTTGGAAATCATTTAAGATTCTTTGGTCTAACAAACGCCTACTTAATTTGAAAAACAAGGCATTTAAAAAATTCAGAAAATCAAATTCTGAAGCTGACAGAATGCTTTTCTGTCAGTTTCGAAAGGAATATGAATAAATAATTTCTGAATAAATACTTACACAAACAATACGTATTGAACATTCCTACCAATATTTCTTGTGATTCAAAAGCCTTTCGGACTTTTTTAAATAGCAAAAAACGATCTGCTTCTTTTCAGGAAAATATGGTGTTCGATAGCCAAACGTCAAATGATTTACAAAGTTCATATAAACTTTTTTCAGAATTCTTTAAATTGGTGTATGATAACCATTCCGCTTTAAATCTTTATCAAACAGAAAGCCATTCTATGAGTTATGCTAATATTTCTATGCTAAATCAAAAAAAAGTATGTATTTCAAAAATCAAATGTAGCTTGAATCCTGGCCCGGATGGAATTCCAACTTTTGTTCTGAAACAATGCCAGTTTTCGCTGGTTTTACCGCTTCTGATTATTTTTAATAAATCTATTTCTACTGAAATATTTTTAAATCAGTAGAAGTTTTCTTATGTAAGCCCGATTTACAAAGCGGGCCCAAAAAAAATTGGTAGTTAATTATGGCGCAATATCTAAGATTTCTGCAATCCCTAAACAATTTGAGCTTATAGTTAAAGACCATTTGTATTTCAATATAAAAGAACACATATGTGCTGAACAGCATGGATTTATGTCAGGTAATTCCACCTCAACAAATCTCATGCTATACTGTAAATATATCATCGATTCCTTTGAATCTGGGTATCAAGTAGATAATATTTATACCGACAAAAGCTTTGGATGCAATTTGTCATAAAATTCTAATAGCTTAACTGCAAGTTTTTGGAATTCATGGATTGATTCTAAAATGGATAGCCAGCTATCTTAGTTATAGAACGCAATGTGTGAAAAAAGGAAGTTGCATACCATTCAAGTTTTACCTGGAGTTCCTCAAGGAAGCCACCTTGGGCCACTTCTTTTCAACATTTTCGTAAATGATATCCAATTTCTTATTAAGAAAGCATTCTGTTCAATGTATGCTGATGATGATGAGATAAAAATATTCTACGTATCAAAAATAGAATCGATTTGGAAAATCTCTAAAATGATTTAAATGTTTTAGCTGCTTGGTGTGAAAGAAATGCTCTTCCCTTGAATGTCAAGAAATGTTATGTTTTTACTGCACATCGTACTTTAGTACCAATGATATACAACTTCAAAATTTTCAATCAGATTCTTGATCACAAATCTGAGATTCGTGATCTTGGAGTCATTTTTGATCCAAAGTTGTCATTTTCTTTACATGTACAGCTAGGTTTCAGAAATCACTTTCTATAGACATGAAATTGAAATCGATGTGAATTCAAATTATTTGGTGTTCCACATTTCACTTTTATCGATATCAATTTCATTTTTTTTTTTTTTTTCGAAGTTAAAACTGATCGAATTTCCGTGTTCCACATTTCGATTTTATCGATTTTCACGTGATTTCAATTCGTCCAGATATACTTAAGTGAAAATGGGAAAGCAAGCTGTTGCGTTCTAAAATATTAATGATTTTTCATATTTTATAAATATTATTCAAGTAAAATAACTTATTTCAACTTGGGAAGCATAAAATTACTGCGCAGCACGCTATATTTTACGATTTTGTTTTAGTCAAAAACAATCGAAGTCTGAGTTTTTGTGTGTTTATTTTAAAAAGCAATAAATAAATAAAATATTGAAAACAAAATTATTTAGTGCATTGACTGAAAAGTATCATTTTCCGTCCACACATCCTATGACGGCAGGAACACTAAATTTATCCATGAAATGTCGTTTCGTTCGGCATCAGACTGAGAGTTTAATCTTCTAATTCTCAACACTTTCAAGACTAGTGATAAAATTTCTGACACATTTTTGACGGCCCGTATCTACATCAGCATCTTTCCTAGCCAATTCTTGAAAGTTCCATTCTGCAAACAAAATTCAAAACAGCAGCCAGAAAAGTTTCTCAACGTTCGTATTTTAATTTTCTGTATTGCATTTTTTCTAAAGTTCCAAGACCGCAGCAATGAAAACGTCGCTATTTTTTTTTTTATTTTAAAATACTTAAAAATAAGTCTTTTTATTCAATTGATTGCAATACTAAAATGATTGCATTCATTCCCAACTCTGCAAAATATACATAAATATCAGACAATTTCCGCACACTCACATAAATATTTCACAAATTAGTCTCGGAACAATAGAAAATATTCGATTGGAATCAAAAAAGAGTAGTACTGTTCCGAAATCCAATCGAAAACGACACAAGTATAAGTTACCTATTTATTTATATACATATATTATTATATTGAATTGTCAGTAGTTTGTAAGATTTTTTAAAATCCGTAGATTAATAAATAAATAAATAAACATTTTACTAAATTGTTTAAATTTGTTTGCATAGATATTACAAAATGCTTGAGCGTCTAGAGGTTGGGCCAAGATACGAATAAAATATTATGGGAGGGTGGGACTATTTCCCCCGTTTAGAGGGCAATTTGCTAAAAAAAATGTCTTAGTTAAGAAAAAAAATGTATTAAAACACAACGGCAACACTTAAAATATTTGAACATTAAATGAGCATTTATAGAAATACATTTAAAAAAATTACTTGTAAAGAGATAAGTTAGGTAGGTATGCCGCGAAGTATTATTAAGTCATTTTATTATCTGTTTCATGAAGGTTGAATTTTAATCTAACTAGGTAAAATCGTAAAAAAATGTTGCAACTAAGTACAAAACGTGATTTTTTCTTATTTAG
This sequence comes from Melangyna quadrimaculata, assembly GCA_949320155.1. NCBI lineage: Eukaryota > Metazoa > Arthropoda > Insecta > Diptera > Syrphidae > Melangyna > Melangyna quadrimaculata. The sequence goes on from OX439485.1 coordinate 96,630,166, forward strand.
TAAAATCCTTTGTTTATTTTATTATTCTGTTTTAATAATGTTTTTTATTATTAATATTGACCAAGCAGACAATGAACCCTACACAGAAGGTAACCATCGCCATTATGTTAAAATAAAACTAAAATTCTTTTGAACTTTTATTTTTTTGTATATACTCGTCGAAGAATACCTACTATTAAAACAATTTTGTCCGCCTAAAACAGCGAAATACTCCTATTGTGAAACATCTAATATTTTATTTGAGAAATGACGCCAACAAAATTTCTCGCTTTCACAATCTAAGGATTTGGTTGAGTTGTTAGTGTTGAGACATACTTTGTTATTCGAACGTTGGAGATTTTTGCGGTATAATAGAAAATTTACATTTCATGACTTTCGAAGAAGTAAAAGGCGAACATTTCTTGCTGTTCAACGTCATAGACTCAAAATCAATAATTCTTTACATAATCTAATTCTTAGTCAATTCCGAATCGTCTTAGCGAATCGGAGATGCAAGTCAGGATTGTAGATGCATACCTAAGCTCTTCTTTAATATTAAAGTCTCGTGAATATAAAAGATTTAAATCACAGGCGCAAGCTCTTATACATTTACGAATTATTGATTGGAATTCTATTCATGAGATAGTTTTGTCTTTTGATTCAAAAAAAAATATTTGAATTGATAAATCATCATAATTTTATCAACAAACAGTTTTAGACTTGCGCATTAAAAAAAGGAATAATCTCATTTTGGATGTACATATACATACATATACAAAATATGAAGAGGATTCGTATGCGAATCCTATAAGCCTATAAATAATAAAATAAAGTTGTGTATGTGATGTCTAGTGACCCAAGTGTTTCTTTACTTATCTGATGGCTAATAGCATGGTGAGTCCAACGGCGTATACATGGGGGGGGGGGGCCACAAGGTCATGTCCCCCCCGAGAACTCAAGATTATTTTGTTGATCTGAAATAATTATTTAGTAACCACATAGAAAAAAAAGCGTAGTAGCCCGTAGCGTAATGGTTAGTGCGTTCGACGGTCACGCTGGAGGTCTTGCGAGGAATTGACAAATCCTCCAAGAGTATCACTTGTCACGAATAAGTGCTTCTCGTCTAGCCGTTTGGATTCGGCTTAAAATTGTAGGTCCCTTCCATTCCTGTCGACAGACGCACACAGGAATGGTTGCGAGTTGTTAGTCACTAGGCCCTGGTTCTTCACGAGCCGTTGTGCCACCCAATTTATTTATTATTTTTTTTTTTATAGAAAAACAAAAACAAGTTGATTACCTAGAAAGCTAGTAGGATTTTCGATTGGTAAATTTTAGAATTCAATAGAGAATTTGAATGTTGATTACTTAGAATTTAATTAAAAATTTAATTTTTATGGTAATGGAATACCTAATTTATTTTGTTTTCAATCGATGATACTAAGATTTTCTTCCTCGTACCTCAAATTTAACATAAATATGTTACAAAAAACTTCTCAAATGGTAAAACATTAAAATCTTAAATTAGGTATTCATATGCATAAATACTCATAGCTTCCGTTTTGAGATGACAGCCAAAACCTGTTAAACCAAACGAGAAACCAAAGTCTGGGCTTGTTTCCAAATTTTCACTTCCATTAAAGTAAAAACTAATAGGATTTTGAAAAAAAAGAACAGTTTTTATTTCTGAAAAAAAAAATCTTTAAACACATTTTAGAACACATACAGAAATTGTTTCTTTGATTTCTTTATGACAGATTATTATTATTTTTAAAAACAAGAAAAAGGATTACTTTTGATTTATAGTTATTCTAACCAAAAAATGTTAATGTTAACGAAAAAAGGCATACATATATAAAACTATGATGAAAACCTATTATGAAAGGATTTTGTTTGCACTTATTCAACATTTACAATCCAACAAAAATGTTATTGATTGGGATGTGGATTACTTTTACAAAGTATTCTATGAATCGCATAATGCAAAAGCCAATAGCTATGGTAAAGGAGATTTTTTGGAACTCCTTGGTGAACCGTTTGACCAGTCGGATGGAATCCTTGACGAAAATGCGACTAGGTTCACAGAAAGGCTTACTGGTAAGGAAGATAAAAAGATTAGGTATATTATTTGATATACATATTTATTTTGGAAGGTGCCTTTCACTTTCCCATCGCACAGTGTGAAATTTTCACAATCCAGCGGAACTTAAGTCAAGAAAAAAAGTTGAGCTGTAGAGTACAAATCCAATTTTTATCTGTTCTTAACATAACTGTTGATTCATTTCAGGTAGTAAAAGCTTCATGTTTCCATTATATTTTGTAAGTTAGCTGTCAAAGCCAAACACGATGCGAAAACAAAATTGAAGGCATTATACAGCGGATGAGCTGAGCTGTGCTGTTTTTACATGTGTTTTGTGAACGGTAAAATTATTTGATATTCTATATCTCTGAAGTTAATAGTACATGCTTAAGTGAGTTTTATCAATTTCATCTATTTATTTTTATTTTTTAATTTATTTTCGCTAGGGTATTAAAAAAAAACGTTATTTTTAACTTTGATACAAAGGTATTTAAGTTTACCTGCGTGTACCCGCTCTAATTTTTTCATATTTTGATTCTGTGTACTTTATATAATTAGAATCAAAAATAAGTTCTTGCAACCTTTTGCAACTCCCATACAAATATTTTTATTTACAGAAAAATGAATAGGTTGAGTGTTTTTTAACTTTGGCACCAAACTCCAGGTAACGAAAAGTTTCAAAAAGTCATCAGATCCACTTCTTTCATTAAGATCAGGGTTTTCAAGAACTAAATTTCATGTTATTCCTGAAGAAACAATTTCAGACTGACTGAATTTCAAATTATTTTCAATAATGTATTTATTTTGTATTTAATAACTATGCTTAAGCTGATTTATTTTTAGTTAAAATAAAACTAAAATGAATTATTAAATTTAAATTAATCTGATATATAAATCATTTCCACGAAAAAAAAAACGAGTTAAAAAAAAAGATATTATTTAAGTTTAGACTAAAGTTCCGCTAGAATCTGAAAATTTCACACTGTGCATCGGTGGCAGTCTTAGAGACATACATTTTTTTTTTCAAATCAGAAGCATGTACAAATTACTGTACCTTTTCAATTAAAATACGAATTTGTAATGTATTTTAGTTTTGCCACTATTGTATAGAAAGGGTACCCAAGTGGTAATTTTTGAAAATCAGAACTATTGTTTTCATTTTCAGTAGTAAATTTTTATAATTAACTACCTATTTACTCAAATTTCAGAAACAGACAAAATTGCTCAGTACCTAATGATATCTAACTTATTTTTCCTGCAACTTCAACTCGAATTAGAACTATCTGAAATAAAAACTTTGATAGGAATAAAATAAATTCTGAATAAAATTCAAAAAAGTGCTTTTGTCTCAAATTTGTTAATTATTTTGTATAGCTCATTTTGTTTTGAATTGGCTTTGGCAGTTAACTACTTGTTTTCTCTTTCTATGTTTTTACTTAAGATTTTCAAAGCTTTTGAAATGGATTTCAATCGAGTGCGTTTGTAAAATCTTCACCTTTTTTCGTGTAAATTTGTTTGAAATTATCTTATTTCGAAATATATAATTTCGACGAAATAGTCCAACTTGGCGTAGTGAAAATAAATATAGTATTACATTCATCGTCTGCTATTTCACGCCGACTTTTGATTCTTGATTCTTTTTAGAAATTAAATGAGTTAAGGTAAGATATCATTTTGCAGGATATGAAAGATTTTAAATTATTTTAACTTCTTTTTAACAAAGGTAATGTGTTATGGCACAGTAAAATATAAAAAAAAATATAAAGCACTTGACTTTTTATAAATATTAGTTTTTGTTATTTTTTTTGGCATGAATCCCCCCCCAGAAGTAAAGCTGTATACGCCCCTGGGGGAGTCAAGAGAGCAAACAAAAGAACTTTGGTAGGTACCTATTTCATCTCTTACCACAATCTTGCTCTCCTAAACTGGTCAAACTTAGATCATAGCGATCAGATTAAACTTCAACTTGTGATGAAAAGAAGAAGAACACAATAAGCAATAATCGAGTCAGTAATTTTTTGAATTTAATTCCCGTAATGTTTGTTTCTGATTTTATTCATTACACCACACCTAGACTATATACCTACCTACAATTTTATTACATTTTCTGTCATTTATTTAAGTAGAGTTAAGGAACATATAAACTTGGACTTAATAATCTTTTCACCAAATCGAGTTTCCACTTTACTTTTATGGGATTAAAACTTAATGGACTCGATTGTTAACGTCAAATCGAATTCAATAAATAAACCGCAAATGAACTCATCGTCTTCATTTCCATATCGCAAACATAATAAAAAGCAGCTGCTGATGTCATATCACGCAAGTTGTGGTAAGGAATGTAAATAAATAAAGCTTGCCCACCTTACTGATTCGTTGAATTTAACAATCATTTCAAGGTTGACTATATAGATACGATTATATACTACACACAATGTACATACATTTGTAGAAGAAGATATTTAAAAAAAAGTAAATACCCCCGGAATAGGTATATGTACTTGTACATATGTTTATGTACAGACGAATAGGTTGACATTTTCGAGAAAAACAAAACTAAATACAAACAAGTTCATTTAAACATAATGTAGGTACAAATCTACAACTTAATCTACTTCAATAAGAAAATCCAGGTGATTTCACAAAACCCATTGGTGTTGCACTTTCATATTAGTGTACCTACACTTGTTTACTTGTATGTACCTATAGCAATTAATTGCGGTCGATGAAATTTTATGGATTAAAATATTTGCGTTTATGTTACCTATTCCAACCGGCATTCAACTACAAATGTAGTTCACAATATACCTGCCTACTAGTTAAATATTTAGATATGAAAACTGTATCATTTAGGTATTAATAATGTGTAGATTTGGTTTAATATTATCGTTTTTCTGATTTCACTACTTTTAATCTGATCTTAATCCGCACAAATAATTATAAAATCATAACGAACTATGGGATTTTATTTAAATATCTTGAAAATCTTCACTCAGCGAATCACATCTTTTGACCGTGTTGTTGTTATTTTTTTTTTTCTTGAATTTCAAGATCACTATTATTTATTTATTTATTTTTTACCCGGTCACAATATTCACTTGAGCGTGGAATAAAAAAGTATCCAAACACAAAAAGATACAAAATAAAACTAAAGTATCCACACCGCGCATGCAACACACAAAGGTATCCAATCCATCACATTTGTTGTTAGTAACAAGAATGCCGAATTCTGACTGCTATAGACAGACTATCTTATCAGGGGCTGGGGTGGACAGAAGCAACAATACCCGTCAATCCGTCATCGGTCACTTTTTTCACCAAAAACAAACATGTTTGAAAAACTGGAAAATATGTCACGTGAAGTTAGAATTTGAGCTGCATTGTAAGTTATTTCGACGACAAGAAAATTTTGTTGTCATATATAATGTAGGAGCCACTATGCGAGTGTCACCTCGGCTTAGCAGTAGATCTTTTCAAACTGTCCCAGACGACGTAGATACAATGGTTGGTATTGTAAGGCTTGTGTGCTAACGTTAGCTAGTCGTAGATTAACACTCCGGTTCATTAAATTGAGGTTACACATAATAATTAATGTTTGAAATTGTAGAAAATATTCTTCAAAACAAAAAACTAATCAATTTAATTTAAATAAAAAAAAATAGATTCAAAAGGCCCATTAGCCCAGTCAACGAAGACTCAAATTGATCAATTTTCTTTCACTTTGTAATATTGACTTTGCCTTTATTACGCTTATTTTTTTAAATATTGAAGAAAAAACAAAAAAGGGGACCTTTGCCCCCCTATCCTGCATACAGCTTGCTGCCGTGGCCTGGGGACTTTGAGTATGTTATACCTTAGGGTCACCTCTACTACTGACACAGTACCCAAAGTACCTTGGGTGGCTTGCTTGGCAGGTTAAAAGAATTTATTCATTCTTCAACGTCAATTTTAAATTTTTCAACTGCTTAATGCAAACTTCCGTTGATACCTACTCGTTTCGCTGTAAGACAAGTTGCTGTGTTATTGTTAAACATAACTAAGTAACGATTTTTTTTTTATATTATTATCTAACATCAAATAATTAATATAAGTGCCGATATGACTTGCAATCGTAATTGCTGTCGTACTCGGTGAAAATGGACCCCAGCGCATGCGGTATCTGGGGGGGGGAAAGAGGCGTGGGCTTTTTTTTCAAGCTCAAAGAAACACTACTTTCACATACTACACACTATAATAATTATAAAAATTATACAAACAAAAAAAACACAAGCTTGCGGCCCTGGGCTGGGATTTTGAGTATGTTATATGTTGAAATTTAATATTTTATAATCAAATCAACTTTGAAAAAACACTCTTCTAGTGAAATAATTTAATTATATTTTCTTTTATAAAACTGTTCATTCCTTAAAAACGTTTCATAAAATAAACATTCAAATATAAGCTCCGATTTTATTTTGAAAGAAACTTCCAGAACAACAGGTTATGGGCCCAGGCGAAAATTAAAATAAAATTCGTTTCAAGAATATTTGTTTTGAAAAAATAATTTTCAGTCGTGGTTAATATTTTTGAAATTGTTTTCGTAAGCTTGCATTTGTTGCATCTCCGGCGAAAACGTTTCCTGATTTTGTTGAAAACAAAATGTCGTCAGAAAATAGTTTTTTGAACTCCATTGAAAAATTACCCGGATGTAAAAATTATGCAAAATGGAAATTTGCAATGAAAACCTATCTTGAACATACTAATTTGTGGAAAACTATCGAAGGCAATGAAACAGATGCTGGAAAACTTTCAAAAGCGAAAACTTCTCTGGTCATGACGATACATTCGGACAATTATGTTCATATTTAAGATAACGAAACTCCTAAAGAAATTTAGGAGCAGCTTTCAAAACTTTTTGAAGATAAGGGCAGTTTTCGAAGAATGGGTTTGATTAATAAGTTATGCGATACAAAATTGGAGAATTGTGATTCCATGAGCGAGTATATTGCGACTATTGTCAGTGCGGCTCAGCAGTTAAATTCGATTGGATTTAAAGTCGACGATGAATGGTTGTCCACATTTATTCTCCATGGATTACCAGAAAAATATGATCCAATGGTAATGGCAGTTGACAATAGTGAAACGAAAATGACAAGTGATGCAATCAAGACCAAATTGTTGCAAGATTGTTGCCTTTTTTAGTAAAAGTTTCAAACGTAAACGAGACAGGAATCAAAAGAAGGGTCAGCAAAAGTTGAATAATAGCATTCGTTGCTAAAGTTGCAATAAAAAGGCTCATAAGTCTCCTGATTGCCCAGATAAAAAGAAAGATGGCAAAAATTCAAAGAAAGGAGTGTCTGGTGGCAAACCTAGTGCGACATTCAGTGCGGTATTTTTGACTGGTAATTTTAATAAAGGCGATTGGTACATAGATTCCGGCGCAACACAAAATCTAACAATGAACCGAAATTGGATTTTTGATCCACAAAATCCACAAATTCAAGAAATTACTACCGCGAATAACAGCAAAATGAAAGTCGACACCTGTGGATCTGTGAGATTATTGGCTGATGTGAACGGAAAACCAAATGCATCGATGTTACCAATGTTTTGTGTATTCCAGACTTAACGGCGAATCTACTTTCAGTAAGTCAGATAACCAAGCATGGAAATATCGTGAACTTTTTCTCAGATCGATGTTAAGTCCGAAATCAAAGTGAAAACTTGGTGTCGACGGCAACAATGATTGATGGTTTGTATCGACTCAATGGTATGAAAAATTTTAGCTACATCGTGGTTGCAGCCTGTGATATTTCCGAAACTTGGCATCGATTATTAGGTCACCTAAACTATCAGGATATGCACAAAATTAAATCCGGTGCAGTTGATGGCGTTTCATTTGTTAAACGCAGTGGGGATCATGTATGTGTTACCTGCCTCAAGGGAAAACATTCCCGTTTGCCGTTTAATAAAATTGGTTCAAGAGCAAATGAATTACTAGAAGTTGTTCATGCAGATTTGGCCGGTCCCATGGAAGTCAAATCATTTGGTGGAGCTCGCTACATGTTTGTTTTGGTTGACGATTTTAGCCGAATGACATATGGTTTTTTTCCTGAAAACCAAAGATGAAACTTTTGACAAGTTCTGTGAATTTAAGTCATACGTTGACAAACAAACTGGGAAGCAGATCCAGACATTCAGATCTGACAATGGAACCGAAGTTTGTAACCAAAAATTCGAAAAGCTATTCAAGTCAAGTGGAATCGCACGTCAATCGTCAACGCCATATACCCCGCAACAAAACGGCCTGGCCGAAAGAACTATTCGGACTTTGATGGAACGAGCTAAGTGTGTGTTGCAAGATGCTGATTTGTCAAAAAAATTTTGGGCTGAAGCGATGGGAACAGCGGTTTATTTGAAGAATCGTTCAGTTTCACGAGTTCTCAATGGGAAGACACCTTTTGAAGTTTGGACAGGAACGAAACCAAACCGGCAACATCTTCGAATTTTCGGATCCCTTGCAATGGTGCACATACCTCATGAAAAACGCAAAAACTCAATGCTAAGTCAACTGAACTAATTTTTACTGGAAACAATGATGGTATCAAGGGATATCGATTTTATGATGCTAAATCAAATCGAGTCATGAACAGTCGTGATGTTGTTTTCTTGGAATCAGGTAATTCAAATGATCTCAATACTAATTGTTCTTCTCTTTACGAGATAGACGATTCAAACGGGACTGATGAAAATCAATCCGATGAAACGTTGGTACCAAATCAAAATATTTTATCTGATGAGCCGTTGAACACAGTTCATAACTCTGATGTTGTGCAAGCAATCTCAATTGAAAGTTCCGGTGATGTATAGTTGAAAGATATCACAATTAAACAAATAGTAAATCAAGATTCCTCGTCGGATAGTGAAGATCAAGTTCAATTGAGAAGATCAACACGCATTCGAAAACCAAAAGTTTTTTATAATTCTAAAACTTATTTAGTTTGTAGTAATATTGACGAACCGTCAACCGTTGATCGAGCCATGAAAAGTTCAAATCATGAAGAATGGAGAAGGCCGATGGATGAGGAGTATCAGTTGTTGATGGGTAGTCAAACATCGAAATTAGTTGAACTTCCAATTGATAGAAAGGCCATTAATTGCAAATGAGTATTCAAAGTCAAGACCAATTCAGAAGGCGCAGTGGTTCGTTATAAGGCAAGATTGGTAGCGAAAGGATGCAGTCAACGCGCTGGCATTGATTATGAGTAGACGTTCTCGCCAGTCGTTAGATACTCGTCTATTCGACTAATTATTGCTCTGGCTGCGAAATTCAATTTGGAAATCGATCAAATGGATGCAATAACGGCATTTGTTCAAGGCGACATTTAAGACAAAAATTACATGAAACAGCCTGAAAGTTTTGATGACGGGAGTGGAAAGGTTTGTTTCCTTCAAAGAGCAATTTATGGGTTGAAACAAGCGAGTCGTCAATGGAACGTCAAGCTAATTGATGTTTTGGTCAATTCAGGATACACACGCTGCAAAACCGATGCTTGCATTTACTACCGCCGTGAAAAAGATAGCACGGTTTACGTAGCCGTTTATGAGAACGATTTGTTGATTTTTTTCAATAACAATGGCTGGAAAAATCAACTGAAAGCAAATCTGACAAAACACTTCAGTATGAAAGATTTGGGTCAAGCCAGTAGTTGCATTGGAATACAAATCGCACGCAATCGTAAGGATGGGACGATCTCATTGGATCAACGAAAGTACACTGAAGATAGCTTGGAAAAATTTTGTATGACTGATTGTAAACCAGTCGATTCACCAGTTGATCCAAAATCCAAGTTAACCAAAGATATGTCAGCAAAAACCAATGATGAACGAGAAGCGAGGGAAAACGTTCCATATCAGGAAGCAGTAGGCTCAATTCTATATTTGTCTCAATGTACAAAACCAGACATTACATTCGCTATTGCCAATGTTAGCTAATTTAATCGTGAACCGGGTCAAGGTCATTGGAGTGGTGTGAAAAGAATTTTTCGTTACCTGAAGAAAACAATCGATTGCAAACTTACATTTGGACCCAATGGTGATAATTCTGAGCTTCATGGTTATTGTGATGCAGATTGGGCATCTGACATTGATGATCGCAAGTCAAGTACCGGATATGTCTTCAAATTTCAAAATTGTGCAATATCATGGACGAGTAAAAAGCAACCAACTATTGCACTTTCCAGCACCGAGACAATATACATGGCATTGTCGGCTGCCACTCAAGAGCCAATATGGATTCGACAGTTGCTAATCAAATCAAATCAAAGTGCAATAAACTTAGCTAAAAATCAAATGTTCAGGCCACGCACCAAGCATATCGACATACGTCACCATTTTATTCGAGTAAAATTGTATGAACGCGAAGTTGAACTTGATTATATTGCAAATGACAAGATGGTAGCGGATAATTTAACTAGGGCTGGGAGCAAAGATAAACATGCATTTTGTACTGCTAGTAGTATGGGCTTCACCCAGCAGTAAACACATTTTTTAAAATACTTTATTTTTTCTTTTATTGTTATCGATGTTTAACTTAAGTATTAGATATCATTTTATTGTTATGTTTTTTGTTGTTGTGTTGATTAAGTGGGGATGTTGAAATTTAATATTTTATAATCAAATCAACTTTGAAAAAAACACTCTTCTAGTGAAATAATTTAATTTTCTTTTCTTTTATAAAATTGTTCATTCCTTAAAAACGTTTCATTAAATAAACATTCAAATATTAGCTCCGATTTTATTTTAAAAGAAACTTCCAGAACAACATTATACAAAAGACGTTAGAGTCAGCTCTACCACTAACACAGCACCTTGGGTGTCTTGCTTCGCAGGTTAAAAGAATTTATTCATTCTTTAACGTCAAGCTCAAAGAAACACTTCTATCAAGTACTACACACTATAATAATAATAAAAATTATACAAAAAAAATCAAAAAAATTGTCGTTGCAACTTTCAATTTTCTCAAAAACTAGGACAAATAGAAACATTTAGTTTTCAATTAAGAATTAATATGGGTAGCGAATAATAAAAGCCAATTCAGCATTCTCAATTAAAAAAATAAAAAATTTTCAATTTTTTTTAATTTTGAGTGTGAAAGTTATTTTTACAAAAACTATGGACATCAATAACTTGATTTAAAAATAAAATAAAAGAATGGAGTTCTGGCTTTTAAAAAAGATATTTTTTTTTGTTGTTGTAAGTGTTGCCGTTGTTTTTTAATATTATTTAAAACAGAATGCCCCTCCTCTCCCAAGGGGGGGGGGAGAAAGAACCTCCTTTTATGGAAAACAAATTTTGTATTGTGTTACTTAAAAAAAAACTTTATAATTTTTTGGCGTCAAATGAAGACAACTCTTGCTAATTAAATTTTGCCTAAGGGGCCAGTTATAGCTATCATTGAACACCATCATTGAAAATATTAATTGTCAATTTTGAGAGATTTTGAAGACAAAATAGGTGATTATTTTGATGCCAAAGTAAAGCTAAATTACTCAATATTTATTTCTAGGTAAGGGCCCAGTTATAGCTATCATTGGAAATCATCATTGAAAATATTAATTGTAAATTTTAAGAGATTTTGAAGAAAAAATATATGATTATTTTGATGCCAAAGTAAAGCTAATTGACTAAATATTTATTTCTAGGTAAAAAAAAATTCCATTTTGCACAACTTTTATCATAAAATGACTTTTAATTTTTCAATGATGAACTACCTTACCAATGATTATTGAAAAAATTAAAAGTTGCGTTACGGGGAAGATGTGGGTTAAAATGATTTTTGTTTGGAGGATAAATAATTTTGCAGTCGTAAGCTATATTTCTGCGTTAAAATATTCAATTATTAACCTTTCCAAGGGTCTGAAAATAAACAGCTAACTTTTTCAATTATGGTTTCCAATGATAGCTATAACTGGGCACTAAAACAAAATTCAATTTTGCACAAAATTAAAAGTAACGATGTGGGGAAGATATGGGTCAAAATTATTTTTTTTTGGAGGAGAAATAATTTAGAAGTCGTAAGATATATTTCTGCATTAAAATATTCAATGATTAAACTTTCCAAGTGTCTCAAAATCAACAGCTAACTTTTTCAATGATGGTTTTCAATGATAGCTATAACTGGCCCCTAATTTAGTATACGTCAACTTTTTCGTATAGTTTCATATACCAAGAAAAAATGGAAATTATAACTGCTCTCTCAGCCTCATGACATCAGGAAATAACAGTAAACGAATATGTATCTACCTTTTTTGTCATTCAATATATAAGACAATAACAGTTTTTTTCAGATTTGTTGACTTTTCTAACCCCCGTATCTCCCTTTTATTAACCCAAGCGAAAACATGAACATAACTTTTTTGTAGTATGTAGTAAAAGGTGAAGCAAGAGGCTAAAGAGATGAGAGTTGAGATGAAGGAGGAAATGGGAAAGATGAGAGAAGAAATAAGAAGGGGATAGAAGGAGAGAGAAGAACTGAAAGCTGAGGTAAGAGGGCGTGCGAAAGAATGGAAAAACTAGAGATGAAAGAACGAGACGTATGCAAGACAGAGGAGACAATAAAGAAATACACAGTCGATATTCAGGAAGGAACAAGGCCAAGGAATAGTGGAGGGGATGAAAGAGATGGAAGCAAAGGTAGAGAGATAAGAAAAAGAGAAAAGAAGAAGGAATTTAATAATTAAAAACGTGCAGATGCAAGGCACAATCAAAGGAACGGTAGGAAGAATATTTGAAACGATAGGAGTCCAAGCTAGGATAGAGGAAGCAAGGGAGGTCGGAAGGAGAGGATCAGATAGGAAAGAAGGTATGATAGAGGTTAAGATGGAAACACTAGAGGGTAAAGCAATGGTGATGAGAAAGAAAGCGAATCTAAGAGGAAGGATAGAGAGAATTGAAGATAATTTAACGTGGAGAGAAAAAAGAATGCAGTGGCTGCTTAGGGAGCGAGCAGAAGAAGAGAAGGGAAAAGGGAATAGGGTCATTATAAGCTATGGCAAACTGATAGTAAATGGGGAGACATGGGTTTGGGATGAAAAAAGAGAGGTCATAAGGAATAGAATGGCTAGGGAGAGAGAACAGGCGAAACAATTCCAGAGTGAAAGTAGAAATGACGAAAAACAAGAAGAAATCGCATTACAAATAGAGTCAAAAAACGCATAAGTGAAGGAGATGAAACAAGTAGAGAAGAATCGGAGGATAGATGGAAAATAGGATTCTGGAATGTAGCGAGACTAGCAAAAAACGAAAAAGAGTTCTGGGAAGAGATCAAAGAATGGGAAGTTGTAGTGAGGCTAGAAACGTGGGTGGATGAAAAAAATTGGGAGAAATGGAAAATAAAGTTGCCAAAGGGGTAAACATGGACGATACAGGGAGCAAAAAAACAAGAAGGGAAGGGCAATGGGAGGAATGATAATGGGAATTAGAGAAGAAATGGCGATGGAGTGTGACGAGAGGCAGGAACAGGAAGAGGAATAATGAGCAGGAAAGTGAAAGCAGGGAAAGACGAATGGGTTGTAGTAGCAACGTACGCAAATGGTGACATAGACAAGAAGTTAGAAAGCTTAAGAAGGTGGATAGAGAGGCAGTCAGACGAAGAAAGAGTGATAATAGGGGGCGATTTTAACGCGAGAACAGGACTAGAGGGTGGGAGAGTGAGGGATATGGAAGACGAAGTGAGTGGGAGGAGGTCGAAAGATAAGAAAGTGAACGCTGAAGGAAAGTAGCTAACGCAAATGTTGGGAGAATTAGGCTGGGAAATTTTAAACGGGAACATAGAAGGGGATGCAGCTGGAGAGTTCACTTATACAGGTGGCAGAGGGGAGAGAGTAATAGATTATGTTTTGGGTGACGAGAGGACGAGAAGAGGGATAGAAAAGATGGAAGTAGCAGATAGAGTAGAGTCTGATCATCATCCCCTGGTGGTCACGATGAAAAAAGGAAGAAGGAGAAAGAAAGTGAAATCAAATTGGGACAAAAGTACAAAAACCGGAAGGAAGTAGGAGATGAAACGGGAATTCGAGAGGAGAATGCGAGGAGGAGGACGGAGAAGAATCCGAAAAACAGATAGGGGAGAGGATTAAGAAAGAGATTTAACGAAGTGAACAGGTAGGTGGAAGAAAAATGAAACGGAATATGAGAGGTTGGTGGGACGAAGAATGTAGGAAGAAAAAAGAAGAAGTAAAAAAAGGAATTAAGGTGTTGGAGGAAAGGAAGCGGGACAAAGGAAAAATACAGGGGAGAAAAAAAGAGAATATCATTCGATGATTGTGAAAAAGAAAAGGGAGGAGCAGGAGGAAATGATAAGAGAAATTGCAGAGAGAGGAAAATAAAGTGTGGGAAATAATAAATAGAGACAGAAAGAAGAGAAAGACGATGGGGGAAGGGATTGAAGAAGAGGAATGGAAAAGTTATTTTATGAGCTAAATTGGAGGGGTAGTAGAAAGAGTGAGAATGGGAACAGAGGGAACAAGAAGAGCGGTAGACGAGACTGGGATTAGTAAAGAAGAGATCAGATTGGTTATTAGAAAACTCAATGAAGGAAAAGCAATAGGAAAAGATGGTATACCAAATGAGGCGTGGAGATATGGAGGGGAACACGCTATAAAGGTAGCGTGGGGAATCTGTAAGAAAGTGTGGAGAGGAGACGGATGGCCGGAGGGATGGAAAGAGGGGGTGATTGCGCCGATAATAAAGAAGGGGACAGGAACAAAGGTAGAGGAATACAGAGGAGTAATGCTCATGCCATCGCTATATAAAATATACACGGCGGTTTAAGCGAAGAGGTTAGAAGAAGAAGCAGAGGAGAAAGGGATGATACCACCAAATCAAACGGGCTTCAGAAGAGGAGTAGGAACGATAGACAACGTATATGTGAACTATGTGGTGAACAGAGAGGTTGCCGAGGAGAGGGGCAAGCTGGTGGCACTGTTTATAGATTTAAAAGTGGCGTTTGATTCAGTAGACAGGAAAATAATGATGGAAGCGTTGGAGGAAAGAGGAGTGAGAGAAGGGCTAAGGGAAAGAGTGGGGGAAGTCTACGAAGAAACGATGAGTAGAGTAAAAGCGGCAGGAGTGACGGGGAAAAAATGTTGGACAGGAAAGGGAGTAAGGCAGGGGTACCCCATTAGTTCAATTCTTTTCAACTTATTAACGGCGGATATAGAAGATGAACTGGTAAATGGGAGCTGGGGAGGTGTAAAAGTGAAGGGAAGAAGGATTTACTCACTGGCTTACGCAGATGATGTGGTGGTAATGGCGAAAAATGATGAAGAGATGCAAAGTATGATAAGAAAACTGGAGAAGTAATTCGAGAGGAAAAAACTGGAAGTGAACGTTGGAAAGACGAAAGTAATGAGGTTCAGAAAAGGAGGAGGAAGGAACACAACAGTAGACTGGAGATGGAGAGGAAAGAAGATAGAAGAAGTAAAAGAATTTAAATACTTAGGGCATGTGTTCAAAAAGAATGGTGGGCAGGAGGCACATATAAAGGACAGGATAAAGAAGGCAGCAGCGGTCATGAAGGAAGCATGGGGAATTGGAAGAAGGACATTTGAGAAGATATGGGTGTGGACGGTGATGGGATATGGTGTGTAAGTATAGGGATGGGAGGAGAAACAAGAAATGGAGAAGATTCAAGAAAGGTACCTTAGATGGACGCTAGGGGTAGAATGGCAACTCCAGGATACATGGTGAGAGAGGAAACGAAAAGGGATACAATTATGATAAGAGCAGGGAAAAGGGCATGGAATTATGAAGAGAACTTGGCAGGTGGAAAAGGAAGTGAAATAGCAAGGGACAGAGAGATGGACATGGGAGAAGATCACGCTGGGAAGAAGATTGAGAAAAAATGAAGAGAAAGGAGGGAAGAGAAGAGAGTATGATTGGATATGAGGGACTGGAAATAGAAATCAGAAAAGAGCAGGAAAAGTAAAGACGGGAACTAATCAAAGAATCAAGGTATAACAGGTGTTATAAAGAAGTGATGACGGAGGGGATACCCCAATATTTAAAAGAGGGATGGAAAACAGAAAGGCAAGAGTCAGACTAGAAAATGAGGTGAGAGAAAGGTGGTACTGGAGGAGAGAAAAGGAGAGAGTCTGCAGAATATGTGAGGGTGAACAAGAGACGTGTGAACATTTAATAGAAAGATGCAGGTCAGGCGGTGATGAAGGGAAATCAAAAGGCGAAAAAATGAGGGAAATAATGGACGAAACAGGGAGGGGCGGAGAGTGGATAAAGGAACTAGAGTAGGTGAGAAAAGATAAGTCGTGGGAGAGCGGAGAAGAGGAGGGAAAGTAAGGAGAGTAAGGAGAAGGACAACTTGTACTTGTAACCCTTAGGGGAATCAATACAATTTAATACAATAAAAAAATAATCTAGAGAGCACTATTTTTTGCAAGCTAAATTCCTTCGTTGACTGTACTAAAAAGTAAATTTTGTAGTTTTAAATGATTCAAAAATAAATAAAAGACAACACAAAAAAAAAAAAAAATCGTATCTGAAATAAATAAGTACATACGTAAAATTCTTAAAATATCTTGGGCTCAAGATAGGTATTAAAAACTCGATAACCCATTGTCCCATTTTTTTCTCTAAATGGAAATGAAAACATAGCTTTCTTATTTATGGTTTTCGATCAAGTTTTGTGTTGATATTTAGGGCACTTCTGTTAAAAACAGGTATTTCAAAATTAATAAATAAAAAATTTTAAAATTCCACAGAAAATTTATTAGGTGAAATATTACTATTCAATTTTAGTAACGGATTTTCTAGAATTAAGGATTTCGGGATTTTATTTGGTTGTGGTGCAGTGGTCTTTCGGAACTTAGGATTTTCGAACAAATCCTATACTTGATCCGTAGTTTAAAACGCCGAAATCGGCGAGTTAAACCACTTTTCAAATGCAGAACCGAGTTTCTATAACTGCTCATTATATAAACATTAACATTTAACTGTATTCCTGCCTGAGAATTCGCGAATATTTTGACATTTTAACTCAGTTTCCGTGTTTTTTTTTCTATTTCTTATGCTTATTTCAAAATAAATTAAAGTTCGATACACATCTATGTATATTCTCACCATACTGATGGGGAGAAGAGATCGCGCATTCGTGCACGCACGATATGATACAGAATTACGTTTACGCATATTCATTCACGTGAGTCACGATTCCAAACTGGTACATTCCATTCAAGAGCTACGAGCTATAAAGGTCACCGCTGTAGGTTTTTTATTTCCTTTACTGGGTTAAAATTTGAATCGCAGGTCCTATAGCATCTAGATAACATACCTACGTATCGCGAACATAGTTCAAATATGATCCAGCTTATATCAGGTTACTGCTAATAACTGTCGCGACGAAAAGCAAATTGAAAAATAAGGGTTGATAGTCAATGGATTTGTGTAAAAAAACAATAAATTATAATAGGAACCTGTACTAAAGAACTTCGGCGGTACCAATGTAGCTACTTATCTTTCCTTTGGTTTTATTTATTCATTTATATAAGGGTGGAGCAAATTAAACTTACTGGATTGGAAACATTTTTGGGGCTCTAGAAAAAAGGCTCTTAAAATAAAAGCTCAAAACTTTAAAGTCTGGCATCATCATTTCTAATTCCTATAAAAACTATTGTGTGGGGAAAACCTGTTTCTAAGGTGCCCACGCGAAGTTATGGCTATCATCCTTCTGCTCTTGCAAATGAAAAATATAAAACTTGACATTTTAAGCTTTAGCTAGGTATTTTGTAAACAATATAAGCTTTAGCTAGCTTGTAGATGTCTTCTAGTAGCGGCTATTTTAAAATATCCTACACTAGTTCTATTAAGCTTGAGCTTATTTTTCCAACCGAAGCTTTAATATGTGTGACCCGGGGCTTAGACAAGTGAGTAGAACTAATAGCATTTACGTGTGTTAATGTATCATACAAAATATAAGCTAGTATTTAAAAAAAGGTATTGTAAATTTTGCCTACCGTTGTTTTTTGTTATATTTTTTTTTTTTGTTTTGAGTTTTTTTTTCGAAAAATGTCCCTCGCGTCTAAACAGGGGGGATAGACGCACTCCAATACGATTTTTGTATTGTCTCGACCCAACCAAGACGCTCTAGGTTTTTTTCATACGGATGACGGTTTTCCCGCAATTTATTATCAAACCCATTTTATTGGATTTTTGTGCTGTTTTTTTTTACTTTTACTTTTTTACAAAAACACATTTTTTCTTTTTTATTATGAACGGCCAATTCGTTCTCTTAAAAATATCTATGTAATCTTTTTTTAACAAAAAAGTTAATTTAAAGCTATTAACAAAATAAAATTAAAAAAAAAAAAAGAAATTCAAAAAAATTTTAACAAAATCTAATAAAAAAAAAAAGAAATTCAAAAAAATTTTAACAAAATCTAATAAAAAACTACGGCTTTAAGGCCAAGATCCCACAGCAGATTTTGGGGTGCGAAAGTGAACTAAAAAATAATTATATGAGTCGCAAGGTGTGTTAAGGCCAATAAAAGAAATGCAAGTCTTGCAGTCCCTGCTGGCGGCTTTCCCCCTCCAAAAAAAAACCTGTGCACAGATATTTTTATGGTCTATTTGATTCTATATTCTTATGCTTAATCCGGCGTTCCCACTAAGTTTCAAAAATGTAAGAATTTTTTCCGCATTATTTTACTATTTTACCTTTGCTATCAACTGATTGCTGAAATGATAATTAAGCCGGATTTTTCTTAGTTTTATGAGAAAGTGGGTTCATTTACTTTTTAACATCTTGCAAAGTAAAAGTCCTAGAACCATTCGGTTTTCAGTGCTTGACTAAGATTAATAAGGGCATTGAACTTTGGAAACAGAAATAGTACTTAATTATGTTAAATTTAGCAAAGAAAAATATTTGTTGTGTCTTCCTTTATGTGGAAAAAAGTTTTCTATGTTTCTGTAGTAGAACATCAATTGTATATTTTTTTTTCACAATCTGATTGAATTTGTTTTTTTTTTTGTTTTAAGGTATGTAACCGCTATTAATTTAAAAAGAAATATGTACTTTCTTAAAATATTATAAGAATGGTACAATGCCTCAGGCACGTTGTTTGCTTTTCATATTATAATTAGCATAGAATGCATTCTAAGCTATTTGTTGATACCATTAACGTAACTTTTTGAAATCGTTATTGATAATTTTCAACAATTAAAAAACAAAAAAATATGTTTCTTTATTAAAGTGGTCAGACTTACTACCACAAGTCTGTCTTACTATTCGTTTTGTATAAATGATAGTCTTAGATTTCAGTTGATGTCGAAAGACGAAGACGATGGTTAGATATCGCGCTAAATACTGACATGTAAGAAAAACTTTTTGTTATTACTTAAATATTAAATGAAGGATTAAAGCAGGTTTGTGTGTGTCTAATTTATTTGTTAAGAATATAAGGATGCCTTAGCCATTGTTTTGATAAACATTTCATATGGGATAAGGTATATTTAAAGATCTAAAACACAAAGTAAAAAAAAATCTTACCTTATAAAAGTGGTCGGACGCGTAGTACACTCCAATAAAAGTCAGTCCGACCACTGGTTTTTTTTTTAAAGAAAATAGTCTTAGCTTTAATATGATACCTCAAAAACAGGACCTACAAAAAAAAACTTGTAGTTTTTAGTAAAAATATTAAAAAAGCTGTTGAGTGCACTAGTTAAGCAGGCTGATGACTGATAAGCATAAAAGACAGTCTTAGCTTTGTTTTGATGCCACTTTGGTAAATATTTGATATGGTTTTAGATATTTTTAACATGTAAAACTGAAGGTGAAAAAGAAATATCTTTACTTATAAAAATGGTCGGACCAATAAAAATCTGTCCGACCTCTGTTTTCATAACGAAAATAGTCTAAGCGTTTGTTTGATACCCCATATTTTGGAATCCAAAGGACCTATTAGTTAGTAATGGGTAAACATGTATTTAAATTTTTTTTTTTTTTGCTGCCTATACAAATTCCAAAAATAATCTTGAAGCACCTACGTAAGCAGACTTGTTTATATCGAACTAACATTATTAGCATAGAAAAACGTCTAAGCTATTTTTAGATACCAATTTTCCAACTTTCTGCAAAAGTGTTTCATAGTTTTCAATGCAAAAGACGCAAAGTGCACCTGTTGTTATAAAAATGGTCGGACTGGTGGTAATCACCAGAAAAAAGCTGTCCGACCTCTGGTTTTGTAAGAGGACAGTTCTAGCTGTCATTTGATACCCCATTTGTGACTGCACCTATGAGATAGGTTAGCCATCAAAAATGGCACCGGAAATTACCATTCTTCGAACCCATGGCACCTGAAAAACTTTGTCCAACCACCGGTTTTGAAATCGTGTAGCCTAGAGCTATCTATTATATTGACTGTTAGTAAGAGCCAACAGTTGAAAACATAAATTTGTGAAACCGTTATAATCGGTCTTATTCGTTTTTATTAAAATATTCAAATTTTCTTGAATTTCTTTTTTTATTTTATTTTCTTAACAATTTTAAAGGTGTTTTTTTGTTAAAAATATTAGGTACCTATTTAAAAAAAATGAATTGGGCTTTCATAATAAAAAAAGAAAAATGATACTTATAAACGTGTTTTTGTAAAAAAAAAAAGAAATGATACCACAGTATAAAAGCGGCACAAAAATGCAATAAAATAAGTTTGATAACAAGTTGCGGGAAACCTGTTATCCGCATAGAAAAAAATATTGCAGGTAAAAACTGCTGGGTGCTCTTGTGTTAATACAAACAAAAAATCAAGAATCGGTTGTATTTTGGCAAAGCTTATGCCATTTAAAGAAATGAGACCAAAAATCATAAAAATCGTTATAGGTCGAAAAGCAAGCGAAAACGAGAAAATTACCTAAGTTTTTTGACTTAAAATCACCTCAGGAACCCATGGTTTTCATCAAGGCCGGTGACGTTGGAACAACCTGTTTGTGAAAACATTTTAAGAAATCTACAACTCAAAATATGTAAATGAAAAAAAAACAGGATTTGAGAAAATAAACTTCCAAACATCAGCGTGATGGTTTGGGGTTTTATTTCTCAAAACTTTGTATTCAACTAATCCTTTTAGCAAGGTATTTTCTTGTACAAATTACAAGTAAAATAAAACAGCTGATTATTTTTGAGAACTCGTTCTTCAAACGTGTTGTTTTTATTTATGTATATCCAAACGTTGATTTATATCTTAAACTCTAACCCCTATATCAATAAACGGAGCTAGCGGCGAGTTTAACTCGTGGATTAGGAGTTAGATTTTTGATACTTGAGAGCTAGTTAAACCAACAAGGAAGAGAAGTAAATATACGTTTTAATTCACGACTTATCTCTTAATCCATGCTTACATAAGAGCTCGAAAGATACAGGTGAGTTAAGCCCTGTTTTTATTAATATGGCTGTGATGGTTTAAGGTACGAGGTTGGTCAAAAGTTACAACACACAATTGATTTCAATTTCCGTTTTCTTCAATGGCAAAACACAAAGCCGAAAATATAGAAGACACGTACCTACACCTTACTTATTTATTAATAGACAAAGAGCTAACAATGATTTTTTTTTACCTTATCGGAACCTGCATGAAACTTTGGTCACATAGGATCAAATACCGAAACTATTAGACCAAGAGCAAATTTTGGGAGTGGATTGATAACCAAAATATGAGTATGAGGGTTTGTAGGTGCATATATCGTGGTATCAAAAACCACCGTCTGGCAGATTTCTTTTTCAGCTTTGGCGGGGTTGGGGGTTTGAAAATAGCGATTTTCAAATTTATTTTGTCAAAGTCTTACTTTGGGGTACCCTGATCCATGTTACCGGTAATTGCACGGTAAGTACTTATGATAGAAACTTCGTTTAGGCCTTTATTTTTAGAAGAAATACCAGCATTTGTAGTTGCGTTTAAATAAATTTGATACCTTGTCTCAGTCTTAAGATATCCAATTTTTAGCCTGTTTCATTTTTCTTGCCCATGCTAATTTTTTGACTTTGGGGTCAATTTTTTCCAAATAATGCGAAATCAACATGATTTTCCAATAATTTTTTTGAAAGTATGTAACAATACTAAAAATAAAAGTCACTTACAAGTTTGCCGAAAAACCCATAGATTTTATGATAATTTGGAAAACCAGCGGGAGGTAAAATTTAATAAAAAGTTTTTTTTTTGGATTAACGTTCGAATGGCTATGAATAAAAAATGATATTTGTGGTAATCGATAATTTTTATTTTATGTGTGACTTAAAACAGTTATAGCAAGTGTAAAAATGAGTGAATTTACCCCTAAGCGTTTGTTTGATACCCCATATTTTGGAATCCAAAGGACCTATTAGTTAGTAATGGGTAAACATGTATTTAAATTTTTTTTTTTTTTGCTGCCTATACAAATTCCAAAAATAATCTTGAAGCACCTACGTAAGCAGACTTGTTTATATCGAACTAACATTATTAGCATAGAAAAACGTCTAAGCTATTTTTAGATACCAATTTTCCAACTTTCTGCAAAAGTGTTTCATAGTTTTCAATGCAAAAGACGCAAAGTGCACCTGTTGTTATAAAAATGGTCGGACTGGTGGTAATCACCAGAAAAAAGCTGTCCGACCTCTGGTTTTGTAAGAGGACAGTTCTAGCTGTCATTTGATACCCCATTTGTGACTGCACCTATGAGATAGGTTAGCCATCAAAAATGGCACCGGAAATTACCATTCTTCGAACCCATGGCACCTGAAAAACTTTGTCCAACCACCGGTTTTGAAATCGTGTAGCCTAGAGCTATCTATAATATTGACTGTTAGTAAGAGCCAACAGTTGAAAACATAAATTTGTGAAACCGTTATAATCGGTCTTATTCGTTTTTATTAAAATATTCAAATTTTCTTGAATTTCTTTTTTTATTTTATTTTCTTAACAATTTTAAAGGTGTTTTTTTGTTAAAAATATTAGGTACCTATTTAAAAAAAATGAATTGGGCTTTCATAATAAAAAAAGAAAAATGATACTTATAAACGTGTTTTTGTAAAAAAAAAAAGAAATGATACCACAGTATAAAAGCGGCACAAAAATGCAATAAAATAAGTTTGATAACAAGTTGCGGGAAACCTGTTATCCGCATAGAAAAAAATATTGCAGGTAAAAACTGCTGGGTGCTCTTGTGTTAATACAAACAAAAAATCAAGAATCGGTTGTATTTTGGCAAAGCTTATGCCATTTAAAGAAATGAGACCAAAAATCATAAAAATCGTTATAGGTCGAAAAGCAAGCGAAAACGAGAAAATTACCTAAGTTTTTTGACTTAAAATCACCTCAGGAACCCATGGTTTTCATCAAGGCCGGTGACGTTGGAACAACCTGTTTGTGAAAACATTTTAAGAAATCTACAACTCAAAATATGTAAATGAAAAAAAAACAGGATTTGAGAAAATAAACTTCCAAACATCAGCGTGATGGTTTGGGGTTTTATTTCTCAAAACTTTGTATTCAACTAATCCTTTTAGCAAGGTATTTTCTTGTACAAATTACAAGTAAAATAAAACAGCTGATTATTTTTGAGAACTCGTTCTTCAAACGTGTTGTTTTTATTTATGTATATCCAAACGTTGATTTATATCTTAAACTCTAACCCCTATATCAATAAACGGAGCTAGCGGCGAGTTTAACTCGTGGATTAGGAGTTAGATTTTTGATACTTGAGAGCTAGTTAAACCAACAAGGAAGAGAAGTAAATATACGTTTTAATTCACGACTTATCTCTTAATCCATGCTTACATAAGAGCTCGAAAGATACAGGTGAGTTAAGCCCTGTTTTTATTAATATGGCTGTGATGGTTTAAGGTACGAGGTTGGTCAAAAGTTACAACACACAATTGATTTCAATTTCCGTTTTCTTCAATGGCAAAACACAAAGCCGAAAATATAGAAGACACGTACCTACACCTTACTTATTTATTAATAGACAAAGAGCTAACAATGATTTTTTTTTACCTTATCGGAACCTGCATGAAACTTTGGTCACATAGGATCAAATACCGAAACTATTAGACCAAGAGCAAATTTTGGGAGTGGATTGATAACCAAAATATGAGTATGAGGGTTTGTAGGTGCATATATCGTGGTATCAAAAACCACCGTCTGGCAGATTTCTTTTTCAGCTTTGGCGGGGTTGGGGGTTTGAAAATAGCGATTTTCAAATTTATTTTGTCAAAGTCTTACTTTGGGGTACCCTGATCCATGTTACCGGTAATTGCACGGTAAGTACTTATGATAGAAACTTCGTTTAGGCCTTTATTTTTAGAAGAAATACCAGCATTTGTAGTTGCGTTTAAATAAATTTGATACCTTGTCTCAGTCTTAAGATATCCAATTTTTAGCCTGTTTCATTTTTCTTGCCCATGCTAATTTTTTGACTTTGGGGTCAATTTTTTCCAAATAATGCGAAATCAACATGATTTTCCAATAATTTTTTTGAAAGTATGTAACAATACTAAAAATAAAAGTCACTTACAAGTTTGCCGAAAAACCCATAGATTTTATGATAATTTGGAAAACCAGCGGGAGGTAAAATTTAATAAAAAGTTTTTTTTTTGGATTAACGTTCGAATGGCTATGAATAAAAAATGATATTTGTGGTAATCGATAATTTTTATTTTATGTGTGACTTAAAACAGTTATAGCAAGTGTAAAAATGAGTGAATTTACCCCAACATCGCATTATTATGGAATGCATGAATCTCCACCTCGATTGTGCAAGCTATTCTATTTAAGGGAAAATGTTGAAATTAAAGTCAAGTTTATTATAGACCAGAGTACCACACTCGTAAATGTTTATTTGTATGTATTATGTAGTTACATTCGCGTTTTTATTTTATTATGTTTTTTATCATTTTCTGTTTAAAAATAGTAACCTGTTTCATCGGATAAAAATTGAGTTTAATTTATTGTATACTGTAAAATTTAATAAAATGCCCCAAATAATTACCAAATGTTAAAAAGCCCAAAATCGAACATTGTCATATCGCCCGAAATAATTCCTGCTTTTGAGTTTGAGCATTACGAAATACATTTTTTTCCTCCAAATCTAAAGCGTTATAAATGTAAATGACCCAATTCTCCAAGTTTTCATGAAATTGTGCCGTTCTCCTCTGTTCCGTTATAGGTTTTCTTCAATAAACACATATTCATAGTTAACATGATTTAATACCGTTATTATTCAAAAAATTTTAACGAAAACAATAATAGAAAATAACTTTTGCAACAACTATTTTTTAGATATACATGTATATGTACAAGTGTGGCAGTCGACTTGTTTTCTAAAAAACTAATAATTAATAAATTCTTTATTCAAATTGACAAATGATTATTATCATTTTTCTAATTATCTGGAATGTAATAAGGAGCAGAAAGGAAATTCCGTGTCACAACACCAACGAGGCTACGATCGGATATAGTTTGTGCTGCTCCATAAAAAAGCCCAAAATCGAACATTGTCATATCGCCCGAAATAATTCCTGCTTTTGAGTTTGAGCATTACGAAATACATTTTTTTCCTCCAAATCTAAAGCGTTATAAATGTAAATGACCCAATTCTCCAAGTTTTCATGAAATTGTGCCGTTCTCCTCTGTTCCGTTATAGGTTTTCTTCAATAAACACATATTCATAGTTAACATGATTTAATACCGTTATTATTCAAAAAATTTTAACGAAAACAATAATAGAAAATAACTTTTGCAACAACTATTTTTTAGATATACATGTATATGTACAAGTGTGGCAGTCGACTTGTTTTCTAAAAAACTAATAATTAATAAATTCTTTATTCAAATTGACAAATGATTATTATCATTTTTCTAATTATCTGGAATGTAATAAGGAGCAGAAAGGAAATTCCGTGTCACAACACCAACGAGGCTACGATCGGATATAGTTTGTGCTGCTCCATAAATAGCCAATTTACCCTCTACTGGTCGACCAGGATCTTTTAAAATTTCCTTAACATTAGCAGCTATATCAGCCAAAAATTTCTCAGCCACTCCGTCTTTAGTGTGCATATCAGTAACGCAGATGTGGATACTATGGATATAAAATATTTGAAAAAATTAAAAAATTATTATTTAAAAATGTAAGATTAAAGAATTACCCAGAGGGAAACTGCAAAATATTTAAACTCCACCCTATTTTAGAAAGAGCGTCCGAAAGGCGAAAAATTTCGAAAACTTCAGACCCTATGGCTATGACGGTTGTTGCGGGTTTTCCTATCACGTAGATTCCTTTAATTTTTCGCAAACTTGAAAATATTTGTTTAATACGGGATTATAAATAGGATAAGTTAAGAGCTGTTTACCCATCTTCAATTAAACGCGACGTATCTAAAATACGTTTTGTTGCTTCCAAATATCCTTCTTCGCCGAACAACATCATCGTAGCCCAACATGCCGCAATAATACCGCCTGCTCTGGATCCATTAACTGTTGGTGATCCATAAACACCACCTGGCCAATCTGTGGTAACGGTAAATTGATGATCACGGAACTTCTCTTCTGAATAAATGATGACTGAAGATCCTTTTGGGGCAAATCCATACTTATGAGTATCTACTGAAATACTTGTTACCCCTTTGACACTAAAGTCAAAAGGTCTCACATAGTAGCCAGCTCTCTTCATGAAAGCAATGACAAAACTACCAAGACAAGCATCTACGTGCACAGGAATATTGTGCTGAAATCCGAGTTTTCCAATTTCTTCAATATCATCCATTGTTCCGTATGGGAAATTAGGAGCTGAGCCAACGAGCTAGAATTTACGATGAAACAGTTTTTTTTATAATGATTTCTGTTTGGATATTATGCACATCAGTTAATAGAATTTTGTGAATAATCCTCATTGTAATTTGTGTTCCAAACGCACAAATATGCAAAAATAAAATTGGTCTTCACATCTAAAAAACAGCGCTTGAAATGTATGTATGCACATTAAAAGATCATTAAAAGTGATTAAATAATTAAGTTTCTAAAAATAATGTATGCTTTGGATGACGATGATGAATAGTGAATGTTAAGAGCGGCAACCATATATTTTTTTAAGACGGAACAAGACCATAATTTCCAAAAGTGTATTTTCATTCTTTGTGCATGTTGGGTTTAAAAGTAATAGGTTTTATAAATTTCAACCATCATTTTTTATTAATAAAAATATTATACATTTCTATAGATACCTATCTTTCGTGATAGGTAATATCAAGGAAAGGCCACGAAGGAAGAAATTAATTTAGGGATCATGACGTTATCTAGAATGACAAACATCTCGAATGGACAAAATTTAGAAAAATAAAAAAAAAATATCGAATGCAAAAGTCTAGAATGTCAAAAAGCTCGAATGTACAAAAATCTCGAAACACAAAATCTAGAAAAGTCAAAATAAAATCTAGAACAAATCTAGAAATTTGTTTTATATAGGTATTGTCTCTGAACTGTTGGGAATATTTTAAAATACTGTTGATTATACAGAAGTGTAAAATAAACGACGTTTTTTTTCATTTTGAATGTACATAATTCACTTAATATTTATTTATAATATTCAATGATTAAATTTTAAAAGGGTCTCTAAATAAACAGCTAACTTTTTCAATGATGGTTTCCAATGATAGCTATAACTGGGCCTAAAACTTTCGCTACGTCACTGGCGATGCAAAATTGATAACATGTTAACATACAGTAAATTTTAAGTTTAAATGATATTACCAATGCGTGCAATCTTTTCAGAATGCAGATAATGCTTTTCCACATACATATGTACATACCTATGTGAAGATTGGAGAAAGAGAAGAATAGTTGAAAGTAATGTTTTAATTTATCTGAACTGTCTTCTGTGAAGCTAATTGAATAAAAGTACCGTTATTATAGTTTGAAAATTACCTAATCTTTAAAGATCTCGAAAAACCATTCACTTTAGAGACAATGCTTAAGATTTGCGCGCGCAATTCTGAAGCATTGTCTCAAAAGTGAAAGTTTTTCGAGATTTTTGTCGTTCGAGATTTTGTCTTTCTAGATTTTTGTTATAATAGATTTTATGCAGTCTATATTTTGGTTTTCTAGATTTTTGTAATTCGAGATTTTGACATTCTTGATTATGAATTTCGAGATTTTGTCTTTCTAGATTTTGGTTTTCCAGATTTTTTGGTAGACCATTAATCTAAAAACAATGGAGATTAGAGATTTTTTTTTTTGCTATGGTTTTCATATTCATATTCTTTTGTTTGTAAATATGTGTACATAAATTTTTGTATTATTTTAACATTCAAATAACTCCTATTTAAAATTGTTTATTTAAAGCGACGAAAATGAGAAAGAAATGCACGACTAGATTGCTCAAACTTTCTTTTGTAGTTAGCTACTATGTTGATAGTCATTGACAGGGTATACAGGGTGTCCCTTAATTCATCAAAAGTGTTTTAAGGCATGATTCTTTCCAATTTTGATATCATTTATCGAGGATTTAAGAAAAGTCTTATTTTGGTGTACCCTGACCCATGTTTACGGTAATTGCGCTGTAAGTAATAATTATAGAAACTTCGTTTAGTCCTTTATTTTTTAGAATAAATACCAGTCTTTGTAACTGCGTTTAAATAAATTTTACATCTTTTCTCAGTCTTAAGATATTCAATTTTTAGCCTGTTCCATTTTTCCTGCCCATGCTAATTTTTTGACTTGGCGGTCAATTTTCTCCAAAAATCAACATGATGTTTTAATAATTTTTTTGAAAGTACCTATGTAAAAATCTAAAAAATAAAAGTCAGTAAGAAGTTTGTCGAAAAACACATAGATTTTAAGATAATTTGAAAAAACAGCGGCAGGTAAAATTTAAAAAAAATGTTTTTTAGCTTTAAGCTCGAAAAGCTATGAAGAAAAATTATTTGTGTGGTTTTAGATAATTTTGTAAGTTTTTTTTTACTAAAACAGTTATAACTGGTGCACTCTGCCATTCGTTGGTTTGAATACATGCTAATTTACTACTAATTTACCACTTAAGTTGAATTCTACAAACTATCTGCAGTTGTTGCAAAATGATTTATCAGAACTATTGGAAGACATTCCATAGGTTCAACAAGCTTCATCTTATTCCTAACTTGATGGTGCTTCTGCCCACTTTGCTCGAGAGGTTAAAAATTGACAAGATGAAGAGTAAGCGGTAATCATTGGATAGGAAAAAGTTAGAGCAGTTCAATGACTATTGATCACCTGACCCTACAATATTGGATGTTTTTGAATGGGGAAGAATGAAATAAATGATTAATTCAACCAAAAAAGCTACTTAAAGTGAATTAGAAGAGCGAATGCTCAAAGCGTCCTCAGAAGTGAGGCAGTAGCTAAAATAATTAATATCAATATCAATGAAATACGAAAACGGGCTCTAGCATGCATACAAAATCAAAGAGGACACATTTGAACACCTGTTATAACTGTTTTAGTTCACACATAAAATAAAAATTATCGATAACCACACATATCATTTTTTATTCATAGCTTTTCGAGCTTAAAGCTAAAAAAAACATTTTTTTTTAAATTATACCTGCCGCTGTGTTTCCAAATTATCATTAAATCTTCGACAAACTTCTTACTAATTTTTATTTTTAGTAATGTTACATACATTCAAAAAATTTATTAAAACATCATGTTGATTTTTGGAGAAAATTGACCCCAAAGTCAAAAAATTAGCATGGGCAGGAAAAATGGAACAGGCTTAAAACTGAATATCTTAAGACTGAGAAAAGATATAAAATTTATTTAAACGCAGTTACAAAAACTGGTATTTATTCTAAAAATAAAGGCCTAAAATATCATTATTACTTACAGCGCAATTACCGTTAACATGTGTCAGGGTACACCAAAATAAGGCTTTTCTTAAATCCCCGATAAATGATATCAAAATTGGAGATAGGCCCTTACTGTAAAACAATTTTTTTATTAGAATACACCCAAGAATCATGCCCTAAAATACTATTGACGAATTAAGGGACACCCTGTATAATTGGTTCGACAAAGTTCTGATATCGTTAACGAGAAAATTTAATGCCAACAAGCACGACTGCTTCTGAAAGTGAATTATGTAGTAAACAGACAAATTATTATAATTTTCAAAAGCATACAATTATATTAGTATATGAATTTATGCAAAACAAATTTAAAATCACCTGAAGCGATTTTATTAAACTATAATTTTTATTTTACAATAATTTTGAAATCTTTTCAGGAAAGAACTTTTGAAACTTTGCATTAACTAATATGATTTATTCTTATCTTAAACTAACTTAAAGACCCCTTTATTTTGTGTGTATATTAAAAGGATCAACCTGCATTTTAAAGAAAACAATTGCGTAATTTATTTTTTGACCAGCAATCAAACCAATTTTTCATTGTATATTTAAAATCAAATCAACTTCGTTCAATTTGACCCAACCTAGCACATTTTGTATATGTGTGTTGTATGTATATTGTATATATCGCAAGTAAAAAAATCAGGCGTTTTTAATACAAAATTTTGATAAAGAATTGTTATTTTCTTTCCGAGGGGAAGAGCCCTTGCGAGCTCTCACCTCACTTTAGAAAAACTGGCATCAGGTGAAGTAGGAATGAATAGAAAAAAAAAATGATTAATTTCACTTGAGTGTAGTCTGGCTGACTTGTTCTGTTGAAAGTTCGGAGAGTTTTTTGGCTTAGCTTCAGTGGCCTTCCGACATTCTTATTCTTATTCTTATTCTTATTCTTATTCTTATTCTTATTCTTATTCTTATTCTTATTCTTATTCTTATTCTTATTCTTATTCTTATTCTTATTCTTATTCTTATTCTTATTCTTATTCTTATTCTTATTCTTATTCTTATTCTTATTCTTATTCTTATTCTTATTCTTATTCTTATTCTTATTCTTATTCTTATTCTTATTCTTATTCTTATTCTTATTCTTATTCTTATTCTTATTCTTATTCTTATTCTTATTCTTATTCTTATTCTTATTCTTATTCTTATTCTTATTCTTATTCTTATTCTTATTCTTATTCTTATTCTTATTCTTATTCTTATTCTTATTCTTATTCTTATTCTTATTCTTATTCTTATTCTTATTCTTATTCTTATTCTTATTCTTATTCTTATTCTTATTCTTATTCTTATTCTTATTCTTATTCTTATTCTTATTCTTATTCTTATTCTTATTCTTATTCTTATTCTTATTCTTATTCTTATTCTTATTCTTATTCTTATTCTTATTCTTATTCTTATTCTTATTCTTATTCTTATTCTTATTCTTATTCTTATTCTTATTCTTATTCTTATTCTTATTCTTATTCTTATTCTTATTCTTATTCTTATTCTTATTCTTATTCTTATTCTTATTCTTATTCTTATTCTTATTCTTATTCTTATTCTTATTCTTATTCTTATTCTTATTCTTATTCTTATTCTTATTCTTATTCTTATTCTTATTCTTATTCTTATTCTTATTCTTATTCTTATTCTTATTCTTATTCTTATTCTTATTCTTATTCTTATTCTTATTCTTATTCTTATTCTTATTCTTATTCTTATTCTTATTCTTATTCTTATTCTTATTCTTATTCTTATTCTTATTCTTATTCTTATTCTTATTCTTATTCTTATTCTTATTCTTATTCTTATTCTTATTCTTATTCTTATTCTTATTCTTATTCTTATTCTTATTCTTATTCTTATTCTTATTCTTATTCTTATTCTTATTCTTATTCTTATTCTTATTCTTATTCTTATTCTTATTCTTATTCTTATTCTTATTCTTATTCTTATTCTTATTCTTATTCTTATTCTTATTCTTATTCTTATTCTTATTCTTATTCTTATTCTTATTCTTATTCTTATTCTTATTCTTATTCTTATTCTTATTCTTATTCTTATTCTTATTCTTATTCTTATTCTTATTCTTATTCTTATTCTTATTCTTATTCTTATTCTTATTCTTATTCTTATTCTTATTCTTATTCTTATTCTTATTCTTATTCTTATTCTTATTCTTATTCTTATTCTTATTCTTATTCTTATTCTTATTCTTATTCTTATTCTTATTCTTATTCTTATTCTTATTCTTATTCTTATTCTTATTCTTATTCTTATTCTTATTCTTATTCTTATTCTTATTCTTATTCTTATTCTTATTCTTATTCTTATTCTTATTCTTATTCTTATTCTTATTCTTATTCTTATTCTTATTCTTATTCTTATTCTTATTCTTATTCTTATTCTTATTCTTATTCTTATTCTTATTCTTATTCTTATTCTTATTCTTATTCTTATTCTTATTCTTATTCTTATTCTTATTCTTATTCTTATTCTTATTCTTATTCTTATTCTTATTCTTATTCTTATTCTTATTCTTATTCTTATTCTTATTCTTATTCTTATTCTTATTCTTATTCTTATTCTTATTCTTATTCTTATTCTTATTCTTATTCTTATTCTTATTCTTATTCTTATTCTTATTCTTATTCTTATTCTTATTCTTATTCTTATTCTTATTCTTATTCTTATTCTTATTCTTATTCTTATTCTTATTCTTATTCTTATTCTTATTCTTATTCTTATTCTTATTCTTATTCTTATTCTTATTCTTATTCTTATTCTTATTCTTATTCTTATTCTTATTCTTATTCTTATTCTTATTCTTATTCTTATTCTTATTCTTATTCTTATTCTTATTCTTATTCTTATTCTTATTCTTATTCTTATTCTTATTCTTATTCTTATTCTTATTCTTATTCTTATTCTTATTCTTATTCTTATTCTTATTCTTATTCTTATTCTTATTCTTATTCTTATTCTTATTCTTATTCTTATTCTTATTCTTATTCTTATTCTTATTCTTATTCTTATTCTTATTCTTATTCTTATTCTTATTCTTATTCTTATTCTTATTCTTATTCTTATTCTTATTCTTATTCTTATTCTTATTCTTATTCTTATTCTTATTCTTATTCTTATTCTTATTCTTATTCTTATTCTTATTCTTATTCTTATTCTTATTCTTATTCTTATTCTTATTCTTATTCTTATTCTTATTCTTATTCTTATTCTTATTCTTATTCTTATTCTTATTCTTATTCTTATTCTTATTCTTATTCTTATTCTTATTCTTATTCTTATTCTTATTCTTATTCTTATTCTTATTCTTATTCTTATTCTTATTCTTATTCTTATTCTTATTCTTATTCTTATTCTTATTCTTATTCTTATTCTTATTCTTATTCTTATTCTTATTCTTATTCTTATTCTTATTCTTATTCTTATTCTTATTCTTATTCTTATTCTTATTCTTATTCTTATTCTTATTCTTATTCTTATTCTTATTCTTATTCTTATTCTTATTCTTATTCTTATTCTTATTCTTATTCTTATTCTTATTCTTATTCTTATTCTTATTCTTATTCTTATTCTTATTCTTATTCTTATTCTTATTCTTATTCTTATTCTTATTCTTATTCTTATTCTTATTCTTATTCTTATTCTTATTCTTATTCTTATTCTTATTCTTATTCTTATTCTTATTCTTATTCTTATTCTTATTCTTATTCTTATTCTTATTCTTATTCTTATTCTTATTCTTATTCTTATTCTTATTCTTATTCTTATTCTTATTCTTATTCTTATTCTTATTCTTATTCTTATTCTTATTCTTATTCTTATTCTTATTCTTATTCTTATTCTTATTCTTATTCTTATTCTTATTCTTATTCTTATTCTTATTCTTATTCTTATTCTTATTCTTATTCTTATTCTTATTCTTATTCTTATTCTTATTCTTATTCTTATTCTTATTCTTATTCTTATTCTTATTCTTATTCTTATTCTTATTCTTATTCTTATTCTTATTCTTATTCTTATTCTTATTCTTATTCTTATTCTTATTCTTATTCTTATTCTTATTCTTATTCTTATTCTTATTCTTATTCTTATTCTTATTCTTATTCTTATTCTTATTCTTATTCTTATTCTTATTCTTATTCTTATTCTTATTCTTATTCTTATTCTTATTCTTATTCTTATTCTTATTCTTATTCTTATTCTTATTCTTATTCTTATTCTTATTCTTATTCTTATTCTTATTCTTATTCTTATTCTTATTCTTATTCTTATTCTTATTCTTATTCTTATTCTTATTCTTATTCTTATTCTTATTCTTATTCTTATTCTTATTCTTATTCTTATTCTTATTCTTATTCTTATTCTTATTCTTATTCTTATTCTTATTCTTATTCTTATTCTTATTCTTATTCTTATTCTTATTCTTATTCTTATTCTTATTCTTATTCTTATTCTTATTCTTATTCTTATTCTTATTCTTATTCTTATTCTTATTCTTATTCTTATTCTTATTCTTATTCTTATTCTTATTCTTATTCTTATTCTTATTCTTATTCTTATTCTTATTCTTATTCTTATTCTTATTCTTATTCTTATTCTTATTCTTATTCTTATTCTTATTCTTATTCTTAT
Organism: Melangyna quadrimaculata; assembly: GCA_949320155.1. Classification (NCBI taxonomy): domain Eukaryota; kingdom Metazoa; phylum Arthropoda; class Insecta; order Diptera; family Syrphidae; genus Melangyna; species Melangyna quadrimaculata. The sequence continues at coordinate 96,664,770 of OX439485.1, forward strand.
TCTTATTCTTATTCTTATTCTTATTCTTATTCTTATTCTTATTCTTATTCTTATTCTTATTCTTATTCTTATTCTTATCTTAAACTAACTTAAAGACCCCTATATTTTGTGTGTATATTAAAAGGATCAACCTGCATCTTATCAAAATCTGTATAATTTATTTTTTGACCCGCAATCAAACCAATTTTTCATGGTATATTTAAAATCAAATCAACTTCGTTCAATTTGACCCAACCTAGCACATTATGTGTATGTGTGTTGTTTGTATATTGTATATATCGCAAGTAAAAAAATCAGGCGTTTTTAATAAATTTTTTTGATAAAGAATTGTTATTTCATTTCCGAGGGGGGAGCCCTCGCGAGCCCTCACCTCACTTTAGAAATACTGGCATCAGGTGAAGTAGGAATGAATAGAAAAAAAGATGATTAATTTCACTTGAGTGCAGTCTGGCTGACTTGTTCTGTTGAAAGTTCGGAGAGTTTTTTGGCTTTAGCTTCAGTGGCCTTCCGACATATAGTTTCGGCTATATATTTAAGCTTTTAAGATGCGGATTTTTTTTTACGGAACATCAGTAAAATCCAGCAATTGTAATATTATCAGATTAACCGCGTTTTGTAGTATTCGATTACTAAAAGCACCACATTTACAATATTTGGTTTGATAAGGTTTGTAAAAATTGCCGCGAAATGAATATACCGTTAGGAAATTCAAATATTTAAATATTTACATAGTTTGTTTTATGTTAATTGATATTTATAACGATAGTTCTATCGGAATGTATGACTTTTCTTTACTTTTTCGGCAGAGGAAAATTTTGAGCCCCCATTTTAAACATAATTTTAAGTACTGGGCGATTTCATTATCGCGGGTGCAACAAATAAATAAATCTTCAGAAAAAAGGTTTCAAAGTGCGATCGCGGGTGCAACGAATTTGGCCCACCTTTCTTGACCACATTACGAAAAACACAAAAGTTTGTTAATTTTGAAACATTTATTATGTTCTTCTGACATTGATTCAATCAACTAAAGACATAAAACATTAAGAAAGAAAACAAAAATCAAGAACTATTTGTTCACTTTTAAAGCAATCGCGGGTGCAACATCAAATTATAGCGGGTGCAACGCGTCTTACTTTAATGAATATTTACATCAGTAAAACGATATAAATGAACTGGATAAGAGATAATATAACATATATTGTTAGTCAGTACCGTTCTCTATTAATTATTATTTTTTTTTTCAAATACGTCAATATTTTCGAAAAATAAAATAATAGTCCTTTAGCGCTGGTGCAATATTGAGACTCCATTTGAGTATATTTATAATTAGAGAGTAAGAAACAGTTATGAAAGATGCAGCTAAGGTTATGAATGGAAAACATTAATTGCGAAAAAAAGAGGATTGGTAAGATTTTTCATGTGAGAAGTTGAGAAAAAATCACTGGGCTTATTGAAGTTGCTAAGGAAATATAATCTGAAATCTAGAAAAATACAGTATGTAGAAACCAGAAAACAATACAAGCAATTATGCAAGGAAAAACGGAACAGATATAATGAGAACTTAGCCAAATCTGCAAGTGAATTCAGAGATTGGGCAGAATTTTGAAAAATTACTAGAAAAATAAATGGAAATGCATGGTGTCCACTATTTTTCAAAATAAATTTCCCTGACTTTCCCTGATCAATTTCAGAATTTTCCCTGACCAAAAAATCAAACAAATTTTTTTCAGGAGTAGGTACGTATTAATGTTGCACAAATATTGCACAAAGTGGTAGAAAATATACGTATTTGAATGGAGTTAATTAAACCTTAGGCAAAAAGAACTCACCTTGTATTTTTCAAAGTGAAATATAATAACTGCATGAATTTAAAAAAAAAATTGTTTGGTTTAACAAAAGTGACGACTATACCTATTCAATGTAGTTCATAGTAATGAATGAACATTTAAATAAAATGCTTTTAAAGCATATATATATATCTTTGCGATGTTAAAATTTAATAGTTTATATATTTTAAATAAATCAAGATGTATTAATTCAGGTATGCAGAAACAGTATGAAGATATAAGTAAAAAGAAATAATCGTACTTGAAATACAAACTTGAACGCGTTGGTTGAACTTGACAGTGAAAGTACAATGGGCAAATTGGGCCCAGCACCAATAAGAACGACCTTCATATCATATAAAGTTATTTGTTAATGCATTCATTATCCGTTTACCGTTTGTCCAAATTCGCTGTGTGACAAAAGTTATTTAATTTTGATTAAAATGAGTTTTAGGGTAACAAATCCTTGTTTTTCTTTAATATTTTGTCTATTTTTCGCTCGATTTTTAAATAAGTTCTTTGAATCCATGGTAGAATACCTAAATTTTTAAAGTTATTTTAAGGGGTCTCAAGCATCAATTTTATGCAAAAAGCAGTTTTTGGAGCATTTAATTTGTAAAAAAAAAAACAAATATTAGTTTTTAAATAATATTTTTGGTGTCAATTACCTCATTTATCAGAATAAAAATAGGTATTGTTTTTAATCTTTTGAAATTCGTAAAAGTAAAACAAAACGACCCTCAAAACCACCATTATATATTATTATAAGGAGTTGAAATATTTTTAGCTTATTCCTTATTTAATAACGAAAAAATTGGTATTACATTTATAACGGGTTTGGTACCTACCAAAAGATTTTTAACTCAGTCAGTTTCTTACCTATTTTAAATTAAAAAGTTAGTCTCTTTTTTATCATATACAAAAATCACAAATCCAGGTCCTTGTTTTACACAAAAATCACTTAATAGTCCAAAATCAAAGCCAGGTCGTCGTTTTTGAACGAGTAGACAAAACAAAAAAAACATGTTTGCACTAAATCTTCGTTTTCATTATCGTTATTTTAGATAAACTGTTAAACTTGTACTTGATTTTGTAGCTTGAGCAGAAAATGTTCTTTTTCTGAAATGTTATTCTTCTATGAAAAACCACAAAAAGATACTTAAAATCTGTAAAAAACTGACTGAGATAAAAATATTTTAGTACCTTAAAAAGGAAAACAAATATTCTATTTTTTGTTTTTTTGTTTGATCGATTTAGGAATCATTTCGTAAAAAATGTATAACTATTTTCTTCTTTACTAAATAAGGAATAAGTTAAAAAAAAAATTGAACCCCTAATAGTACATATAAGGGTAGTTGTATTGTATTTTGTTTTGTATTGTTTATTTATTTTCAACTTCGTTTCACAAATAGATACATTTTCTTTAAGCCTTTTGTACTTTTACGCCAACAATTCCAAACCTACGACAATGACTTTAAGAGTCGTCTGTCAGGAATAATATTATTTGCATTATGGTTGTAAAACAATTTTATGATATTTACATGAGTTTTTTAACATTAAAATGAAATAAAATTAATTAAAAATTCAATAATTAATTCAAAACTATTGACCAATACTTTACATTATGAACATATTAATTAAATTCGTTGATGAGTTGTTTTCTGCAAGAAATGGCAACTTTTTTGTAGCTGACCAATTTATCCCAATTTCCTTCACCGTTCAGTGTAGCTACTATTTCATTTTCCGTTAAAAATGTTTTTCCAAAATATTTGGCTCTGAATTCTCTTAAAACAAGACATCTGCCCAAGATGTTTGTCTTCGTCCTCCCTCATATTACAGATACTGCATTCGGATGAATCATTACGGTTGAATCTGCTTGCATTTATGTAAATAAGGTCACATCTTGCCTTAAAAATCCATACTATTTTACCCACATCAAAATCATCAATGCAATAGTTTTGACCTTTTGTATAGTCTAAGAGTCTATAGATGCGAGTACTGATTCCAGTTGCCCTGTTTGTATTACCCTCATGAACTTCAAGCTTCAGGCGGTTCAAGATGTTAAGACTTTTAAGCGACCATTCTTCTTTTGTACAATATGCTTCATCCCAATGTAGACCATGTCTGGAACCGATTTCATTGAGCTCTTTCACCCAAAATTAATTTTTTTGTAGAAGAATTTTAGAGAGTTGATGTGGTAGTCTTTCTTCGCTATAATCGAACATTGTTTTTTCGACATACCTCAAGTGAAGATATAGGGTGTAAAAATGACCATCTTCAGCTCCAGTTTCTAGGGTCAAGGCGTAGTTTGGCGTACTTGATGGTAGCTTTAAGATTCTTTTTAAGAAATACCTTTGAAGTTTATCTACTTCATCGAAAAATCCGAAGCCCCAGACTTGTGCACCATATGTTTGTATAGCTCTGCAGACTGCCTGGAAGAGTTTGCACTTTGATTGCAGCTTTATATGTTTCCTTGTTAAAAAACATTGCCATATGGCATTAATGCTATTTTTCGCTGCATTGTTTCGAAGTTCAACATGTTTATTAAAAATCATCATCGGCGTTAAAAGCACTCCCAGGTATTTATAATTCGCAGTAATTCGTATTTGTTGTCCTTTAAAAAAAAATTAAATAAATAAATCGCGTGGCACAACGGCTCATGAAGAACCAGGGCCTAGTGACTAACAACTCGCAACCATTCCTGTGTGCGCCTTTCGACAGGAATGGAAGGGACCTACAATTTTATGACGAATCCGAACGGCTAGACGAGAAGGAGGATTTGTCAATTCCTCGCAAGAGGCAGTAGCCCTTTATATTTCCGTATTTCCTGGTTCGATATCCTGCCTCCATTTCGAAATATCATCATCTCTGATTTCGACATGTTCACTTCCAAACTCCATCTTTCACAGTACTCCTCAAGTCGATTTATCATTTGTTGCATAATTTTGATGTCATCTGCCAGAATCACCATATCATATGCATATAGTAGCAACCTTATGTTAAAGTTTTCTATTTGGAGACCTCCTCTAAGAAAATCATGAAAATCATTTATGTATAGTGCGAAGAGGAGCGGCAACCTTGTTTAACACCAAAAAGCGTTTCAAAATACTCCGACATCTCTTTTCCGGTCCATACCGCTGAGATAGTGTTAGCGTAAATGGCATCAAGCAGACAAACAAACTTTGTTGAAATTCCCATTGCGTGAAGTTTATAGATTAATAAACTTCTTGAGATTTTGTCGAAAGCAGCCTTCGGATCTACAAAAAAAGCATAAACCTTTTTTTTCTCCCCTAGCTTTATATGCACTATTGATGCCAAATTGTAAACGGTGTCAACATTAGAATAATTTCTCCTAAATTCTGCTTGGAATTCTGTTAAGATGTTGTTTTTTTCCACCCATGCATACAGCCTCTTGTTAAGGATTCCCATCATTGTTTTCGCGATACAATTCATGAATGAGATACCCCGGTAATTGTTTGGCTGGTTCATGTCACCTTTCTTAAAAATTGGAAATATAATTGATGTTGTCTAAATTCAAATCTCAAAAATAATAAAAATTCCCATTCAAAAAGGTCACACCACAGCTTTATAAATTTTACTCAGTTTTATTCAAATTCAAGTATAAAGTAGGAAATCACATAAGATAAATTTGTCAGATTATTTTAATAAAATGTTTGTCTGGTCGATAATGGACTGTATGGTCTTTCTCCGGTCGAGTTTAAAATCGGACTGTCTTTTTGGTTTTCAAATTTGTATCTTCTTGGTCGCGCCTGAGTTGTATATAGGTAAGCTTTTCGTAGTGTGGGTTACTGGAATTTTTCCCCAACATCCTCCCCGGCGGTATTGGATTCCGAAGGATCTTCAAAACCATTCTGGTCAAAATTGAAGACACGCACTTTTGTTATTGGTCGACGATATGTTCCTGAGGCTGTTCGGACTTCAACAACTCTCACCACGCCGTCTTTACCAGGAAACACTTGCGTCACCACACCCTTCAGCCAGGATGTCTACGATGAATACCATATCCCCAATTTGTACTCCTTCACCCTTTTGGAGCCATTTGGTATGAGCGTTGGTAAGTATTCCTGTCTCCATCTTCGCTAAAAGTTGTCTGCCAAATGTTGCGAAGCTCTCCAATGTTTTCGAAGGAGAAGGTCGTTTGTATCGAATACACCGATCGGGGCTGAAGCAGAAGATCTTCCCAAAAGGAAATGGTTTGGTGTAAGCGCCTCTGGTTCATCTGGGTCTGTGGGCACGTCAATCAATGGTCGGGAATTTATAATCCCTTCTATTCCCGTCAGCAATGTGTAAAGGATTTCATCGGTTGGAAAATGTTCTTGAGGATGATCTTTAGTGCCGTCTTCACCGAACGCACCAAGCGTTCCCAGCAACCACCCATATGTGGCGATGCTGGCGGAATAAAATTCCATTTGATATGGTGAGTCGTCATAAATGTTTTTATTTGGTCTTGATTAAGTTCTTTAAGATTCTTTTGAAGCTCTTTGTCCGCTCCACGGAAATTTGTCCCGTTGTCGGAGAACAATTCTTGGGGACACTCTCTTCGGGATATGAAACGGCGTAATGCCATGATGAATACATCAGTGGAGAGATTAGTGGCCATCTCGAAATGAATAGCACGGATTGTCAGGCAAATGAAGAGGACACCATACCACCAATATGGGAGCAAAATAGTCTATTCCAGTGAAGCAGAACGGTGGCATTCCTGCTGTCACTCTTGCTGAGGGAAGTTGTTCCATCAGTGTCGTACTTGGCTTTGAATTTAGCAGCTTGCATTTGTTACATTTCTTTTTCACATATTTTAAAGTTGGTCGGACTTTGACAATCCAGTACTTCTGGAGTAGCTCGTTCAGTATACTTTCGTGTCCGATGTGATTGGCTCGTACGGTGATATCGTACAAGGAGTCTAGTATACGCATCATGTCCATGCAATATAAATGGAAATTTGTATCACCTCTCTCTTTCGTCTAGGTTTCGAAGCCTTCCATCAAGTACGATTGTACCATCATTCGATATTGATGGCGAAAGCAAGTACAACTTACTGGTTCTGTCAAGTTTTTGGTTTGCGAGTAGTCTTCCGTATTCTTTTCCAAACATTTTGCGTTGCGATTGTCTTATCCACAATAATTCAGCGTTATGAACTTCTTCTACGGTAAGTTCTCCTGGAAGTCTTAGTCGTCTTCGGTTACAATTCCGAATATATCGTAACATCCAGGCTGTTGCTGCAGTATCGGTCCACAACACAGTCCGTGTAAATTTTCGCTCATGTTCTAGTTTTATGTGTCTTACTAGTCGACTGCCGAGGACTGCATTTTGTAGCTCAAGTCGGGGTATGGTCATGTTAGGTTTGAGTGGTCTAACTTTGGCTTTGGCTGCAACGAAAGAAATGTTTATTAAATTTTTGTTAAAAATTCTTACGTATGCCACTGCAGAATATGCTTCTTCGCTGGCGTCTATAAAACAATGGAGTTCTACGTGTTCAGCGTCTAAGAAGATTTCGGAATAACATCTAGGGATTTGCACCATGGATATGTTTTGCAAATCAGTTAACCAGTCTTTCCAAAGGTTGTGTAGTTCGACTGGTAACTCGTCATCCCAATCAGTTGCAGTCTTCCAGATTTTTTGTAATAACAACAACTACAACAAAATGTGCAATAAAGCCCAATGGGTCAAAAACTGACATGATGATTTTAAGGCATTCACGTTTCGTCGGCATTCTGGTCGCACTCAATAGATTCGGGTCAATTTTGCAGAAATTGGTACTAAAGGTAAAGACATCTTTCTCAGTGTCCCATGTGATTCCCAACACTCGACTGCTTTGATCTTTGTTGTCAAATTCAATTTGTCTAATTGGCTTTGCAGGCAACAAATGTGGAGGAATAGATTTCAGGATCGCCGATGATGATGAGTACCAATTTCGCAACTCAAAGCCACCCTGGCTATGAATCATAATGATTGCGTTAATAAGCGATGAAGCCTCATGTATGTTTCTGGCTGTACCCAAATAATCGTCCATGTAGTGGTGTTTTTGTATGGTCTTTACTGCATCTGGTTATTCGTCACTAAAATGTTCGGCATTTCGATCTTTTACGAATATAGCGGTGCATGGTGAACATGTTGCACCGAATGTCATTGCGGTCATCTCATAAGTCTTCGGATCAGCTTCTCTGTCATCTCCACGCCATAATATAACTTGACTGCAGCTATCTTCTTCACGAATTCGTACGCGGTGGAACATCTCTTTGATGTCTGCGATGAAGCCTATGGATCCGTGTCTGAATCGAAACAGTACACCTGGCAATGATTTAAGTAGGTCTGTTCCTTGAAGTAATACGTCATTCAGAGCGATTCCATTACATTTCGCTGCGGCATCAAAAACAATTCTTACTTTTCCCGGTTTATTTGGGTTTAAAACAGGGAAGTGTGGCAAGTAGAATTGTTGAGATTTGCAATGATCTAAAATTGGTAGTTCTCATAGATAGCCTTTCTCGAGATAGTCGTCAATGATGTTTTTATAAGCTGTTTTAAGAATGTCATCCTTGTCCAGTCTTTTCTCCAATAATAGAAGTCGTTTATGAGCCATGGTCTTACTGCCTTTAGGTAACATCACATCGTCTTGTTTCCACAGGAGACCGGATTCCCAACGGTTTACGGAAATTCTTCTCGTCGTGTTTTCCAAAATCTGCAACGTTTGTTGATCTTCACGAGAAATCTTGCTGTCGTCATTAGCAGTGGGTACGCTGTCCAGTACCCAAACCGATTTCACCAGATCGTGAAGTTCTTCGTCTTCAAGCTTATCAACGAAATTCACATTGAAGATTTGGTTCATTGGATGTCGTATTGATCCATCGTTTCCGCTGATTGTCCAGCCTAGCCATGTCTTGCTTGCAATTGTAGAGTTCCACTTGTCATGGAGCACTTCCCGCGTGGACGTCAAAAGGCCATTATTTTCTCCAATGAGAACTGTTGGTTGTCCACTGTAGATTTCAAAGTCAATTTTTTGTAGGTACGGCCATTTCTTTACCAGCGATTCTCTGTTGATTGATTGATGAACCAGTGGAAGTTTCTTAACTGTCCTGATGTCTCTGAGTTGGTGTGATTTGGATCTTTTGTGAGTACCTTGGATCGTTGTCGGAAAGCAAATGGAGTCGGCTTCCTCAGCTAAGTCACCATTATACCATTTAATAGAGAGGGGCGAGGAAACACCTTTTACTTTTAAAAGCTCAGCTATGTCACTTCTTATGAGCGTCAAAGTTGATCCTGGATCGGGGATAGCCAGTGTCCTAACTGATACGTCATTGTGTCGTATGTAGATTGGCAAAATGCGGAGTTTAGTTGAGACGTCTGTTGCATAGCTATGGGCACATAACTCCGTAGGGTTTCTGATGGTTGTGTCATTCGGAGGTGCTCTTCTGTCTGAATGTAACAAAGAGTTGTGGAATCTTTTGCAATCACTCACCTTGCACTGTGTCTTTTGGCGGCAATCATATGTCAAATGATTTTTCTTCAGACATGAGAAGCAAAGTCCTGCTTTGGTCACAGATTTCCATCGGTCGTCAATTGTCATCGCTTGGAACTTTTTGCAGCTTGGAACATTCTTACACTTTGAAGAGCAGATGGTACATTTCGCTTCATCGTCATTTTTTATTGTCACAGTGTTGACTCGTCCAGTCCGTCGTCTTTGTTTCGCTCCTGTTGCCAGTGATTTATCTGCAAAAACTCGAAGCGAAGCTACCTGGGATTTCCGATCAAGCCAGTTTGAAAAATCTCGAAAATTATATCTTTGTATGTCATAAATTGAGTCGGACCATAAGATGTGAAGCATTGGTGGAAGTTTTCTTTCCAGCTCTTCGATAAGCTGACGATTGGCAAGATATTCAGGTCTGTCCAACAACTCAATCATGACGGTCAGGTTTTCAACAGCCGTAGCAAAATTAACAATTGATGACGGATTGTCTTCTTTGGGGGAGTTAATGTATGTTGTCTTGGCGATTAAAGATTTGATGATAATATCTGGTCGCCTATACTTCCGTTCCAAAATAGTCATCACTTTATCTGCACTGTTGGACAGAATCAGCAACGAACTCACTGTCTCAAATGCTTTGTCTTTTAAAGCAGTACGGAGCTTGGTGACATTTTCTCCAGAAGTGAAATTTCCAATTTTGGTCGTACGGAAGTATTCATTTTTAAAGAGCGGCCACTCTTCTGGATTGTGGCCATCGAATTTCGGCAAATCCATCTTCGATTGTCTGGCCATAAATGTTGTCATCAAATCCAGGTAAGATGGTCTGGTTTCATCGTCGTCTGATTCGGGAACTTCTTGAATATAATTTCTTGTAGGCAAATTATTTCGCATAGTTGCTTTCTTCAGCTTGTCGGTTAAATTTTTAATTTTATTTTCCAGTTCGAATATTCTGGAACCAGAGTCAAAGCTTTGTTTTTCTGCTTGGAACATTGTGGATTTGCGCCAGTTGTCAATTCTTTGGAAGTCACTTTCCAAATCATGATGTGGTCTCTCTCGCACAGTATCCATATCGTTCATGCTCAAGCAGGTTGTTCTTTTCTTCGTCGTCGTTTCTCTTCGTGTCTTTCTTTTATTATATACTTCCATGTCGCAAAAGTAGTGGTCATGAATGTGTGACCGTAGTTGTTGTCGTTTTTCCCCAGATTCACCACCATCATAGTCCCGATCTACATTGCCCGATATTTCCACGAAGATTTTTCCAGAAATCGTGTGAAATGTACACACAGAACGATTTTTTCCATGAGATTTTTTCTTTGTTTTCTTCATTTTTTTATTTCTGTGCTCTTCATTTTGCATTGATGTTCACTCACACCATCAACCCAACGGCACACTGACACCGAACACACACAAAAAACTGGAAAGAGGGCGAAAGAGAACATAAAGAGACTGGAAAAATCGTTCGAGTTTTGTGGTACAAACGATTTGATCCCTACCCCTCACTTTTCACTCCTTTCACCTACGAACAAAAGATCGGCACTGGAAAAATCGTTCAATATAGACCGGGACATAGGCAAATGTATTGCCATCATCACTTGAACAAACATCACCATACATACCGTCGTCGTCTGCATATGCCTGTCTGTCATACAAGCTTATTGCTTTGGTATGGTTCTGGAACAATGCTTGTGAGGTTGATGGCTTTCCCTTGGCAGCTGCAATAACGTTGTCATGGAGATTTTTGGTCGAGTCTTTGGCGTCGCTGAAACCAATACATGTTATCAACGACGACGATCTTTCCCGCACTTTAGGGGTTGATTTCTTGTGATTTCATGGGCTCGTAGATGCAATGGCAAATTGCCTTTATTTTTACGTTGGCTTTTACGTACCGGCACCGACATTTCAGAGATTATTTTTTATTATTTTTGTTAGGAAAACAATAACCACGTCCAAAGGTTTGAATCTATATGGCTCGAAGGATCACACACGAATGTTGTTAGGAAAACAATAACCACGTCCAAAGGGATGAATCTATGTGGCTCGAAGAATCACACACGAATGTTGTCTAAATTCAAATCTCAAAAATAATAAAAATTCCCATTCAAAAAGGTCACACCACAGCTTTATAAATTTTACTCAGTTTTATTCAAATTCAAGTATAAAGTAGGAAATCACATAAGATAAATTTGTCAGATTATTTTAATAAAATGTTTTAAAATCGGACTGACTTTTTGGTTTTCAAATTTGTATCTTCTTGGTCGCGCCTGAGTTGTATATAGGTAAGGTTTTCGTAGTGTGGGTTACTGGAATTTTTCCCCAACAATTGATTTGTTGAAGGCTTCTTCTATCCTACATTTGTTGTACATATGAGTAAAGGTTTTTGCTAGTTGCTCTAAAAAATCATCAGTGGCGAACTCGTACGTAATCCTATCTTCACCAGGGGCTTTATTAAGTTTAACCTTCGATAGCATAGTTTTTATCTCATTTGCAGATATTGATTTGTCCAAATCTCGGTTTTCAATTAAGTTATGTGCGTACAAAATGTATTTTAAGTCTTGGCAAGGGTTAAGCAGATTATGAAAATATGTTTGAAATTCTGAAGCAGATATATCAGGAAAGACGTTATTTTCTTTGTTTCGAATCTGTTTAGCTAGATTCCGCCAATCTTTGCTGTCTCTTACCATACTCAATTGGATATCAATTTGTTGGTAGTATGCGGCCTTACTTCTTTTTCATATTGCGTTGAAATTGTGTTGCGCTTGTAGATAGTTCAGTTTTGCTTCAGCTCCTTGAGTTCGTCGGTAGATGTTTAAAAGCTTAAAAGTTTTTTTCCTCGCTGACTCACAATCATAGTTGTACCATTTATTTTTTGCTTTCAAGGGTTTCGGGTTGTAACTTGGATGAACTGCTGACTGCTTTATAATTTCTGTAAGGTCATTTAGCTCAATCAAAACTTTAACTGTCCTTAAATTAAACAGATTGGTATTCAGATTATCTTGATACTGCATCTTTTGTGTCTCTCTCCATTTTAATTTAGGTAGAAGTCTACTTTCATATGACTGACTGTCCGTAACGCTAATGTTAATGTTGATGGTTAGTTTTATTGACATATGATCTGACCATATAGCATCCTTCACATCAAACCACTGGACACAGCTCATCAAGTCTTGTGAAACTGTACATAGATCATTTACCAATGCACCTTTTGTTCTTCCATTTAAAATTATGAGTCCATTATCATTGCAAAACTCTACGAAATCCTTTCCCTTTTTATTAATGGTTTTATCCTTAGAGCATCGATTTTTCATTCCTGCCCTGAAAGCTGAAATGTTAGATTTGTCAATAATCTGTTGAAGCTCGCCTACTCTAACATTCATGTCTCCTATAAATATTGGGTTACGGATCTGATTTTCTATAAGGGAGTACGTAAAAGCCTCTAAATCATTTTGCCAGCTTGCACCTCTCAAGTATGCCGGAAGAATCGTGATAACACTACTACGTGTAATTAGTTTAACGATGTCTAACCACCAGAGCTCATATATTCATGATTAACACCTCGCTTTACCAAGTTCTTGCTGACTCCGTACACACATCCTCCAATTGCTCTCCCAAATCTACTATTTCGTGTTTTCCAGTACGTATCGAAATCCTTGAAATATTTTTTGTATTGTTCAATTTTATCATCAGTTAAATGTGTTTCTATTAAAATAAATACATCGTGTGATAACACATATTTAAAAAATTGTGGAAATAAGTTTTTATTTTCAAGCCCATGCACGTTATACGACAAAATTTTAAAGTTTCTAAATTCTGAGTTTTGGTTTATTTCATTTCTGGTTTTGTTTTTATTTTTATTTTTACTTAATACTAAATTTGAATTTAAAATTAGTTTTTTTGATTAGTTCGCTCAATTAGCTCGTAGAAATTACAATTAATGTTATCTATCTCCCCATTATATAGGGTTTGGACAACGTTTTCGCCTTTAGATGCACCACACATCAGCTCATTTTGCTTATTCCATGATAACCATTTCATACCAATTTTTAATTTATCATTCACTACGTTTATTTTATGTTTTTGACTCTTCGATAAAATATTTTTTCTAATTTCCAACATCGCTTTCTTATGCAATTGTTTCCTTGAGTTAAGATCTCTCTCCAAGCTTATTGATGTACCAGCCAAGCTCCTCGTGCACCTTAAAACCTCTTCTAGTGTTTCCGCTGAATCAAATACCGCTACAACCGTCATTTTTCCATTTTTTTCGAAAACTTTTTTGGTCGACATCACCTTCTTTGAAATTGCTTCGGTTACAGAATTTTGTACCTCAACGCCTTTAAAAACTATATTTTTGTTTTTTATTTGGTCTTCAAGCCAGTTGATCGTATGTCTGTCTCTGTCTTTATCGAGTGATAATTGTTTAATTTGTTCTTTTAAACCCTGATTCTCCACGGATAGATCTTCAAAACGCGATGACAAAATGCTCATCTGAGATACTAAGCCTTCCAAATCATTTTCAGTGGGTAAGTTTTGAAGCTTTGCGTCATGCAGAGATCCTTTATGTGTTTGCATTGTGCTCATAAGATACTCTAGCGAAAGATCGCCGACTAAACTTACATCCCCTGGAGATGAATTTCCGCATTTTCGTTTGGCATTTTGCTGAGGTGTAGCACTATTAGTGCCCTGTACTGTATCATTTGGTACTCGTTGCATACTTATAGGCGTTTAGATTCAAGCTTTTTTTCCAATAAAAATGTTTATATAACTTCTCCTAAGGGTATGCAATTAAAATACAATATTTACTTACAAGAGCTTTGCTTTTTCTGTCAGCCGCCACAAAGAAACACTTGCAATAAATTTATTTCAATAGCGCAGAGCACCCAAACACAAAATCAATTTCCAGCCAAAGTAATAAACAAAACATCTGCACTCGATTTACTGAACTATATTTTTATATGCGCTTTCGATTAGTAACACTTTCACTTCTCTAAATTTACTTTAAACTATAAATTTCTTCCTTTGAAGTTTTTCTGTTTACAAACCAAATCTAGCCACAACCAAGGTTATCAGTCTTCAGGGTAGTTTGTGGGTGGTTTTGTGGGTTGTTTTGTCAAATTTTTACGAATTGCAATTTAAAACCTTGAAATTAATACCCATTTTTATTAAGAGAAATGAGATACAAATTGATGTTTGTTTGTTGTTTTCCAGAGATGATTTTGACATAAAAACTATTATTTAAAAGCCAATATTTGTATTTTTTACAAATTAAATACTCCAAAAAATGCTTTTTGCATAAAATTGATGATTGCTGTAAGCATAATTTTAAAAATCTGAAAAATTTCAGGTAGTGTGTCACGGGTTCAAAGAATTTAATTCCAAAAAATTGCTTAAATCGAGCGAAAAATACACAATATATTAAAAAAAACTATGGAAACAAATAATTGTGACCCTAAAACTTATTTTATTCAAAATTAAATAACACACAGCGAATTTGGACAAACGGTTAACGGATAATGAATGTATAAACATGTACCTATATAGCATATGAAGGCCGTTCTTATTGGTATTGGGCCCACGCTCCATACATCTTTGCGCATTGTCCTTTAACAGTTAGTTTTTTTTATTTTTTGCCTCTTATTGCCCGCGATCGGCAACCTATGCTATGCTATCTAAAGGTCGATTCATAATGGAACGAGTAAACGCGACGAGAGCGTGGCTTGATGCGCTGTCATTTTTGTCTAGTTATAAAATCGTTTCCGAATTCACAATGCGACGAGTTTCTTGACGACGAGTTTTTTGGTAGCGTTAAATTATTTATTCTTTTTCTTCTTGCTGAGCAGTGTGCGTTCAAAATAATGAAAAAATCAAACTGAAATTACTTTTATTATTTAAATATTATGTTATTATTACTTAAATATTATAAACTGTCCCCCTTATTTATAAAGAAAAAATAGTCATTTAAGCTTCCGTGTTTAGGAAAACTACACCATGGAATTAGAATGTTCCGGACTCAAATGGAGCAGTAAGCAATTACCTTAAATTTGAGTCCACAAAATTCTTATTCCATGGTGTAGTTGTCCTAAACACGGGAGCTGTTTTGTCATCAGCTGTTTTTCACAGGGGATTCCAACAACACGAACCTATCTGGATAGATCTACATAGGTTTCCGATCGCGCCCATTACTGTACGAAATAACACAAAGTGCAGTTAGTTGCGTTAACACTCATTTTTTTTACATATTGACAGGTATGGCAAAAGATACGAAATGAATAATTTTAAACAGAGACATAATCAAAACGAAATGTTCGATTAGAAAAAAGTTTCTTATGAGAGAAAGTGAAAAAGGAGTTCAGTGAATTTTTAAAAATTGATATGGAAAAAAAATTACCTGACCGCTTCCCGCAATCCCTGACTTTCCTTGACTTTCCCTGACCAAATTTTGTTCCCTGACTTTCCCTGCTTTCCAGTTTAGCGGACACCATGAAATGATTTAGGAAACAGAATCTCAGATCTCAGTTCATGATTTCAGAGAACACTTTTATTTACTGGGGAGCTTATCACCGGAAAAGTTGCAATGGAGTTACGCAAGGCCAAATATAGTAGACACCTCTTTAGATGTAGAAATCACTATGGAAGAAATGATAACAGTACTGGAAATTCTTAAAAATGGAAAAGCTGCTGGATCTAATGGAATACCCGCCGAAATTTTTCGATATTCGCCCTTATCCTTTCAAGGAAAAGCTTAATCAAGCTCTAAACATAATTTTTAACTTTTCGGTGAAGCCGGATTTTTTCGATGATGCCCTTATACTTCCAATTTATAAAAAAGGTGACCCATGCGATCCCGGTAATTATAGAGGCATTTCATTCCAGAACGCCAGCTTAAGAATGTATACGTCGCTCTTAAATAATAGGCTCAGTAAGTGGGTCGATACAAACAACAAGTTAAGCGAGTTTCAGTCTGGGTTTCGTAAAGGGTATTCAACAATGGATAATATATTATTTGTTCTCGGATGTCTAGCTTTAAATTCAATTGGTAGAGATGCACTGTTTTATAAACTGTACAACCTTGGAATTTCATTTAAATTTGGAAAAGCTTTGGAAACACTATATCGGAACACAAATGGTATAATAACAAATGGTGCCAAAATATCTGCTAACCTAGAGATTAATCGCGGGGTTAGACAAGGGTGCAACTTAAGCCCTCTGCTGTTTGCGCTATTTCTTGATGACATCGTTGAATGGCTTCCTTGTGGTGTGATGTACGGAGATTTGAATATTAAGGCAATTATGTATGAAGACGATATAGTTCAGAGTCTTTTTCTTTTTTTCAACTCATGATAAAAAGGTTATTAGACTACTGTGAAAAATGGAACTTGGAGTTAAATATAAATACTCAAAAATCTAGAGTTATGATTTTTCAAAATGGCTCATCAAGGATCAAGGAGATGAACATTGGAGGTATGGCAATACAAAATTGGAAGTTCTTAAGGAGTATAACTATCTAGGAACGCTAATAACCTTTAATTTGAATATGGATGAACATCTGCAAGTAAAATCTGATGCAGCCAGAACAGCCATCTGTACAAACTGGAAGAAGATTTTCAATAACAAATGAATTTCAATTAGTGCTAAATATAAAGTATTTAAGGCAACAGCAAAAGCAATTCTTCTTTATGGTGCACAAGTCTGGGGCATTAAGAGGTATGAGAAGGTCGAAAATATCCTGCGCTTTTTCCATAAGAAAAATATTCTTGTTACCAGTAAATACTCCAAAATATCCTTAATGTGTCCACTCTTAAAATAAATGCAGACTTTTTAGTGAGAGTATTAAAAATGCATGAAAATAGATTACCAAAACTTGTATTCATAGAAGCTGTCCGGCGAAATACTCTTTTCTACATTGAACTTATGTGGAGTGCAACCCGCTCAATGGAAAAAGCCGCTTTACGAGATCATTCAGGTAGTCGACGAAAATGAAAGGTATGCATTCATTGAATGAGCTAGGTCTTCCAGTGAGATACTTATACGCTTCCATCAACTACAACTTAAATGAGCGAAATTATTTCAAAGAAGATTACTCCACAAAAATTATTAGTACGATTGTCAAAGTCAGATGAGAGCTGTTATATCTCAATCACATGCCACACAGGAATTATTTAGTTGATGTGTGTCCAGGAGAATACCTACCACTTCCTTGGGAGTTGTCCGATTTTAAAGGGGCATTTTGGGAAGAACGTCTTGCAAGAAGAAAAGGTGAAAGGTTTTCTAAATGGAAACTTTTTTTTGAGTACACCAACGAAGCTATGGCCTTAAGACCAAAAATTTTAAAGGAGAGCTTTTAAAGACAGATCAGTTTCTCTTAAAGTTTTAAGTTTATTTTTTTATTTTTTTTTTTTATTTATTTTTTTTTCCTATTGAAGCAAAAAAAAAACAAAGCCAAATTTTGTTTTAACTAAACTAAAAGTTACCTAAAGTAAAAAAAAAAAAAAATGCGCGTGTGTAACTCAGTACTCGTGGCAGAAGTGAAACTTCATTGGCGATCTAAAAATCTCGATATTTAAAGGGATATTAAGCTTATATGCGTAAGACGCAGCTATGTGTTCTATATCAAAATGATCGAATGGTTGGGGTTGTAAACTTGAAAATTAAATAATAATGGTGAAAATTTAAAGTAAAAAAAGGTGAAAATTTAAAAGATATAAATCAGTTAATTTGAGTAGGTTTTCCGACTATTTCCGAGAAATTCCTACTCTGAAAATCTCTGCAAAATCAAAAATTTGTATAAGACAACTTTAATTTGGTTTTTATGTATTTTGCAACCATATATAATTCAAATTTTTAAAGGACTCTCCTGATTTAATTCAATTTTTTCAAATTTGCCTATTTTGAGATAAAATTTTTAAAATAATTTATATCTCCATACCGGTAGAAGATAGATAAAAATCTTAAACTAGTAAGATACTTAGAATTTCATTATCTATCCACCAAAAAAATTTCAAAACTCTTGCATTCTAATTAACGATATTAGAAAAAAGACATAAAAGGACATTTTCCCTTTTATCTGCTACAATAATATAGATTATCAAAAAATCCAAACTTATTGCTCTATAAAATATATTAGCCTATTAATAAAAATGTTTACTTCTACTCTACCTCTCACCACTTAGGTGCCAGTTATAGCTATCATTGAAAACTATCATTGAAAAAGTTAGATGTCGATTTTGAGACCCTTCGAAAGCTTAATCATTAAATATTTTAATGCAGAAAGATAGCTTACGACTTCAAAATTATTTCTTCTTCAAAAAAAATTCATTTTGACCCATATCTTCCCCATAACGTAACTTTTAATTTTTCAATGATGAACTACCTTACCAATGATCATTGAAAAAATTAAAAGTTACGTTATGAAGATATGGGTCAAAATGAATTTTTTATGGACAAGAAATAATTCCGAAGTCCTAAGCTATATTTCAGCATTAAAATATTCAATGATTAAACTTTCGAAGGTTCTCAAAATCAACAGCTAACTTTTTCAATGATGGTTTTCAATGAAAGCTATAACTGGCATCTTAGCTAATAAATGGTCTCAGCGTTGCACACGTGACGTTACATTTTTTCTTTTCACAAAAATTCAACCTTGAAATTTCACTCTCAACGCACCCAAAGAAGTTTCACTTCAAAAAAATTGTAAATGTTGTTTTTCGAATATGTTCAAGTTATAATCTAAATAAGAATATAATATTATTTATAATGATGAAGCGAGAAAACGACAGGAAACTTAACTTAAACTAAACTGTCACTCGGGTTGACGGCAGGAATGCCATGCCTTAAATTATTCAAAAAGAAGCTATATTGTAAAGCGTAATTTAATTTTATGAATAAAAACTATCTATCTATCTAATTAGATACAAAAATATTTTAATGAAATTATTGCTTGTAGGGCAACATTTTAATCTATTCCCTACGTAGGTGCTCTGCATTAGGACTGGCCACCAGATGACACTAGGCGAGAATTTTGTAAGTCTCATCTCGGTCTCGATAAAATCGAAAATTTTATTCTCGTCTCGGTCTCGCCTCCGAAAAATACGATATCCGGGCAACCTGTTGATTATTGGACTATAAACTATAATTTGTCCCCCATATAGTTTGAATATGAGCAGAAGAAAATAAATATTTAACTGAAATTGGATTTTTCAATTTATTAGACTCGCTGTAAATTCGGTCCAAATATACAGTCCCGTCTCGGTCTTGTCTCGGATGCTTAAAATGCAGTCTAGTCTCGTTTCTCGTCTAGTCTAGTTCTCGTCTCGTTCTCGTCATTCTTCATCAAGCTGATTTTATTAATTATAGAAGACAGGCATATTTTTATGGAAGTAAGGGTGCTTTGGGTGCATCTGTTGATGTATTTGAAGTAGTTTATATTAACCTCTTTGTCGTTAAGAGAAAATGCTTGACCGAAGAAATCGGCAAAAAGGTTCGAAATATATTTTGGATCGCATGATGAGGAATTGTTGTCTATTAGCGTCGAAGGATAACCATCAGATTATATTTTTGAATCCATAAATTGAAAGAAGTGTTTTGAAATTAAATCAGATTGAAGGTGTATAAGGACTAACTCAAATTCGGAAAGTTATTATAAGCTGATACATAATTGTAAAAGTCATGAATTCCAGAGCTTATTCCTATTTCTAAGTGAGCAAAGGTCCTTCGTATACTACGAAGAGGGATGAAGTAAAATTCTTCTGAGGCAGCAGAGGGATAGATTAAGAAAATCAAATTCGGATCTGTTCATAAAAGGTGCCAGTCTTAACGTCAAAGTTAATGTTCCCAATAACATCATTAAGCTTATCGAAGTTTGCTTTACGAAAGTTAAAAATTGCGACGTGACGGAGTATTGATGGATATAATCACATTGAATAGCAAAGGTAAGGGAAATTGGGGGATTATAATTGTCGTTCTTTGAAAGGTTATTGTGACTTTGGATGACTTCGGTATTATGAGCGTCAGATGAGAAAATAAGATCTAACTGTATTTGTAAACAGTTTTTTACACCACTCATTTGAGCAAGATAAGAAGAAAGGAGGCGGTAAGTGAAAAGAATTTCTTTTTCAGAGCTGGCGTTGGACCAAATGAAATAAATCTCATCGTCAGATACTTCCCAAATTAGTCGTGCAATTGGATTGAAGTCACCCAAGATTGTTTTGTCATCTTCTCGATTAAAAAGATCAGCATGATCAATTGCATTAACTAGAAGGTGGTATTCAGTAGTTGGCTCGGACTGTGGTATGAAACAGCACAAAATGTAGAGGGAACGCTTGGATACACAGACTTTTACACAAATAATTTCAAGGTTAGCTGTTTTGGGAATAGTAGTCAGTGAAAAATCGAGATTAGAATAAAATGCCTAAAAATCACCACGTCCAGAGGAGGAGCTTCCAAGCGGATCAATGATAGGACTTGCATTAGCGACTAAAACATCCTTTCGGAATACATTGAAGTCGGAATTAAAGAACTCCTTAACTAAGTATGTTCCTATTTTCAAAGTTTTATTATTAAGAAAAAAACTGATCACTCTTAGCATACGTTTTGGGCTGGCTACGTAACTGTATTTTTCTTTCGAATCCATGCATGCAATGAATCAAATATTAGTACTTCCAAATTTGTTGTCACTGAATCTCCAATAAGTTATGTTTTATTTATGTTTTAAAGTGCATGATATAGAATAGGCCAACCAAATTGGAATATTTTTTTTATAGAATAGAGTTACATAGTTGGGCCCCTGATGTTTTCATTCATTTCTATCAGTGTTTGCGCGTATTATAAGTGTACATTATAATATTCATTTGTATACAACGAAACTTAATCAACTTACCAGAATAGTATTACTGTTGATTGCTTTTTTAAAAGCAATAAGATCAACTTCGGTGGTTTTTTTGTTCAGTGGTATTGAACGCACGTGAATTCCTAGAAACTGTCCAGCTTTATCAAAAGCAGCATGGGCGCTGAATGGAACTATCATATTTGGTTTCGTGATGCTCTTTATTTCACGTGCATAATCCCTATATGCCTTGCATGCCAATAATATTGACTCAGTTCCACCTGTTGTCATCTAAAAAAAAATATGTGAATATACAATTGAGCTCAATTAATTTATAATAAGTCCTACTGTGCCAGAAGTGTTCTCATCGCCATTGAATAAATTACTTATCATTTTCACAACTTCGGCTTCCATTTTGCAAATTCCCGGGAAAATATCAGGATGAAGAGGATTTGTGTATGAAGCTTTTCCATATACTTTTGTTATTAAGTCAACGACATCCGGGTCATAACCATAAATAGTGCCAGAAACACGACCATTCTGCCAATCGTAGTTTCCCTTTTGTATGTGCTGGTCAACTAAGGTAAAAATTTGTTCTTTGGAAAGACCCTTCTCAGGTAATTTGTAGGAATACGAAAGTCCATCGCACCTTTTTACCATATCTTTCCGGAATTCATCACGAGTACTACCAATTTCTTTTTGGATGCGGGCATTAACCATTGGTATTTTTTTGATAATGCGGAAGAAGTACTTTTTAGTGCGCCTGTAGAGACCTTTGAAAAAGTTTATTAGTTTTAAACACAAACATACATGTCTCTATTAATTTAAAAGCGTTAATTTTATAATGATCAAAAGTCATTAAGTAGATACCAATTCCTCCCATAGCACGCGCACCCGATTTTTAATACCAAAAAAAGTGTTAAGCCATTCGGGGCTTTGCCATTCGGATTTAAATCAAAAAATCTTCACTATCAAATTATTTTTGTAAAAAGCCTATTTTTGGTTTAGTTTTTGTAATTCGATCAATATTGTACATTGGGGCATATTCATAGGTTTAACTTAACTACAGTTTAAGCCAATTTTGGGTTCAATGATTACAGATCGATTGTAATTAAAACTTGGTACACTACACAAATAACTTCAAATATTTTGAAATGATAAACTTAAAAAATGGAATAAACGTCCGAAAATTCAACGAAACCTATGTTTAACTTAGACATAGCTCTAAAAAGACCATGAATACGCCCGATTGCATGTAGCTCTTTCTTAAAAACAAACAAATAAATTGGGTGGCGCAACGGCTCGTGAAGAAACAAGGTCTAGCAACTAACAACTCGCAACCAATCCTGTGTGCGCGAGTCGACAGGAATGGAAGGGACCTACAATTTTATGCCGAATCCGAGCGGCTAGACGAGAAGCACCAACTCATGACAAGTTATACTCTTGGAGGAATTGTCAATTGCTCCCAACAGGCAGTAGCCCTGAAAAAAACTTTAGATTTGTTTTTTGGTGGCCGAGGCTGGCAAGTGAACCCAGACGTTCAAAACAAAACCAAATTTTTATTAAGTGGACTTATTTTTTATTTTGTGTGAAATTTAAATAATTTATTGAATTGATTTTTGTTTGTTTTAATTCTTCCTACTTCTGACGTTCGAGATTATGCTACTTTTCCCAAACCTTCCAATGATAAAAGAAATAAATCTCTTATCTTGATCTTTTAGATTGGAACATTCTCCAAACCTGAGAGCATCAAACACGTTCAAAAAAACTTGGTTAATAGTGTTGCCCTGTTTAATGGATGACTTTGCAATTTGATAAGAAACTATTATCATGTATATCAGTTAAATATAAAATTTACCATTTAGCAGAAAAAAATTCATTTTCACAAATAATATGACCAAAAATATAACCCATCGGAAAGCAAATTAATTATGGACTTTATAATGGGACATTAGGCCATAATCGAATTGTAAGATTGACTTTGTAATACCGGCAAAATATTCGCCTAAGGTCCATCGGTATTTTTCTGATTGACCGTTGTTAGTAGGCAGTGTAGTAAAATTAAAAAAAAAAAATATTTTAAACTTTGGACATTCTGAGCATGAAAGTACAATTATCACCCCAGATAATATTTATCGCCAGAATGTTTTCAAAAAATTCTAGCAAGGCCAACTTTTTGAAAAAATTGAAGATTGTTACAGATAAATTCCTTCCAATCTACTATGTATGTATAAAACTGATAGAATCGAATATAGACGCAAACAAATACTCACTTTCATCCTGATTTATAAGGTTCCAAAGCCATACTGATGTAAGCACAGTGGTTGCTGTAATTGTTGCAATTTGCCATGGTTCTCGGTTACCAAATGCATTATTAACTCCTTTCGTAAGGACCTTTGCACAGTCTACCATTGATGACATAGACCTAGTTTGTTGATTCACTTTAAGGTACCTATGTAATTTCCACGATTAGCACTGGTAAAGATTCTCTAAGAAGTGTGCTCAATTGGAAACAGGCTGAACTATACAGACACAGAACTCAAATTGTGGTTTAGTTTTCTACTTTAATATCCAAACGGACTATCGTAATATTTTATAATAAGGTTATTAATAAATTTTATTATATTCAGCTCTTCTTGTGTTGTGATAAGGACATTTAGTAATAACACCAATAAAACTGCTTTCGAGAGAACCAATAATATTGATTGGTTATGACGTTAATTCAGTACACGTTCTTTACCTTGGTCGGCTGGTTAGTAGTTTTGAAAAGACCATAGAACTTGAAACAAAGTGTGGGTTGAGCTGTTTTTAGTTTTTCAAAAAAAAATAATTAATAAATTATTAATTAAATGGAACTTGTCGTGTTTGTCTTTCTTTTGTTGACGGCTTAAGGATTGTTCAGTAATGTGGATTTCCTTTCAACAAAAAAATCAAATCTGTGAAGGGGAAATTTGATTTGTTTAGAAGAAAAGATCAAATTTTCTAAACAAATCAAATCTTTTATGTCGATTTCTTTTCAACTATTGGAGATCAAATCTTTTTTTTTTGTTGTAAGGAACTCGCAAACAAAATAAATTTTTTTCTGTGATTGTATGTGTGTGCAATTTGACAGGCCCGAACGCACAATCCTTAATTTTTTTTTTGAAAATGGAAAATTGTAATTCTATCTACATATAGTAAATTTTATTTAATTTATTTTATTTACTGAAGAACGTGAACTTTATACTTTTACACCACCGAAATAATTTATGTCGAATTCCTTTACAACCATTTGAAGTCGATTTCATTAAAAAATTTTTCTTTTTGTAAGGAATTCATAAAAAAGTCGATTTTTTTTGTGATTGTGTGAGTGCAATTTGACAGGAATTTTGTTGTCGCACAAAAACTAAGAAGTAGTGCGCGCAAAGCAAATATTAAAGTGTATTTTATTTTCGCGTTGTTTTGATGATTTAAAAACAAATATATTTCGTCTGATAATTGAAAAACATCAAAAACAATTGTGCGCGTAATCAAGTAAAAAAATTACAATCCAAAATTAATCCACACACAGCAGCGAGGACCTATTCTGAATATTTCACTAGAGGACGAAGAAAAATAATTTTGCAACGTGATTTCCTCGCGAATTGTATGTTATTTTAATGGGATTTTTTGTTTCTTGAAGATACGCACAATTATCTTTACTTTTTTTCATCAATCACTGAAATATTAAACAATTAAGAACACTTAAACATTTGTTTTCTTTTTTAACTTCGTCACAAAATTGTAATGAGAACATTTAATTCCATCTTGATGCATGAGAAATGTCAAATCTTGATAGTGTGTGTGCGATTTGATGTGAAATCTAGCTAAAAACGCAAGATTTGTTTGACAGCATAAAAGTCGATTTTGTTTAGAAAAAATTCGATTTGTTCAGAAAAATTCGAATTTTTTTGACTGTAAGGAATTCGACATTAATTGAACAAATTGACTGAAAAGCCAAACGTAAACAATAGCCAGAGAAATGTCAAATCTTCCTAGAGTGTGTGCAAGTCGGTGTAAATCTTTCTAATGTGGATTTCCTTTCAACAAAAAAATCAAATCTGTGAAGGGGAAATTTGATTTGTTTAGAAGAAAAGATCAAATTTTCTAAACAAATCAAATCTTTAATTTTAGAAAGATTTACACCGACTTGCACACACACTAGGAAGATTTGACATTTCTCTGGCTATTGTTTACGTTTGACTTTTCAGTCAATTTGTTCAATTAAATTATTTGCGTGGTTTAAAAGTATTAACTTCACATTCTTCAGTAAATAAAATAAAATAAACTAAATTTACTATATGTATTTAGAATTACAAATTTTCCATTTTCAAAAAAAAAATTTAAGAATTGTGTGTTCGGGCCTGTCAAATTGCACACACATACAATCACAGAAAAAAATTTATTTTGTTTGCGAGTTCCTTACAACAAAAAAAAAGATTTGATCTCCAATAGTTGAAAAGAAATCGACATAAAATTAAAGATTTGATTTGTTTAGAAAATTTGATCTTTTCTTCTAAACAAATCAAATTTCCCCTTCACAGATTTCATTTTTTTGTTGAAAGGAAATCTACATTATTTTATGTCGATTTCTTTTCAACTATTGGAGATCAAATCTTTTTTTTTGTTGTGAGGAACTCGCAAACAAAATAAATTTTTTTCTGTGATTGTATGTGTGTGCAATTTGACAGGCCCGAACGCACAATTCTTAAATTTTTTTTTTGAAAATGGAAAATTGCAATTCTGTCTAGATATAGTAAATTTTATTTAATTTATTTTATTTTATTTACTGAAGAACGTGAACTTTATACATTTACACCACGGAAATAATTTAAATGAACAAATTGACTGAAAAGCCAAACGGAAAACAATAGCCAGAGAAATCTTCCTAGTGTGTGTGCAAGTCGGTGTAAATCTTTATAAGATTATGTCGAATTCCTTACAGTCAAAAAAATTCGAATTTTTCTGAACAAATCGAATTTTTTCTAAACAAAATCGACTTTTATGCTGTCAAACAAATCTTGCGTTTTTAGCTAGATTTCACATCAAATCGCACACACACTATCAAGATTTGACATTTCTCATGCATCAAGATGGAATTAAATGTTCTCATTACAATTTTGTGACGAAGTTAAAAAAGAAAACAAATGTTTAAGTGTTCTTAATTGTTTAATATTTCAGTGATTGATGAAAAAAAGTAAAGATAATTGTGCGTATCTTCAAGAAACAAAAAATCCCATTAAAATAACATACAATTCGGGAGGAAATCACGTTGCAAAATTATTTTTCTTCGTCCTCTAGAATAGGTCCTCGCTGCTGTGTGTGGATTAATTTTGGATTGTAATTTTTTTACTTGATTACGCGCACAATTGTTTTTGATGTTTTTCAATTATCAGACGAAATATATTTGTTTTTAAATTATCAAAACAACGCGAAAATAAAATACACTTTAATATTTGCTTTGCGCGCACTACTTCTTAGTTTTTGTGCGACAACAAAATTCCTGTCAAATTGCACTCACACAATCACAAAAAAAAATCGACTTTTTTATGAATTCCTTACAAAAAGAAAAAAATTTTAATGAAATCGACTTCAAATGGTTGTAAGGAATTCGACATTAAATATTTGATTTGTTTAGAAAATTTGATCTTTTCTTCTAAACAAATCAAATTTCCCCCCTTCACAGATTTGATTTTTTTGTTGAAAGGAAATCCACATTAGAAAGATTTATACCGACTTGTACAAACACTAGGAAGATTTGACATTTCTCGGGCTAATGTTTACGTTTGGCTTTTCGTCAATTTGTTCAATTGAATTATATCCGTGGTGTAAAAGTATAAAGTTCACGTTGTTCAGTAAATAAAATTAAATAAATAAAATTTACTATTACAATAACAATAATTTTCCATTTTCAAAAAAAAAAATTAAAGAATTGTGCGTTCGGGCTTGTCAAATTGCACACACATACAATCACAGAAAAAAAATTTATTTTGTTTGCGAGTTCCTTACAACAAAAAAAAAGATTTGATCTCCAATAGTTGAAAAGAAATCGACATAAGGTTTTTTCAGATTAGAACAGAACAGAGTAGAACAGAAATGTCAGACAGGATAGAACAGGCAGCTGTCTGACATATGTAATTGTCAAAAAGAAAAAAATTCGAGTTTGGTGGATAAGCAAGAAATACTTTTTATTAAAAACAATTAGAAATAGTATTTATTTAACTACACAATTTAATGTTATTTAATTTATGTTGTTTTTTAAATATTTATTTGTTTGTTTCCAAAGTAAAAGCACAAAGAGCCACGAAATTTGTTAAGAAATATCAACTTTCAAGTGACAGCAGCTGATTTTGACAGTTGTCACAAATCTGTTCTAAGTTGTTCTACCTAATAAGTAATACCAGAAACTCCTGTCTATTCTGTTCCAAACTGTTCGGAACAGCCTCACTGAACAGCAAATCAGAACAGTTAAGAACAGAAAATTCTCATTGAACAGCAAAAACTTGTACTTTTCTGTTCTAATGCTGAATTTACACGAATGGCAAAATGCCATTATATCTGTCAAATTGTAGCCATTTTTCTTTTCATCGTGTAAACGCTCTAAATACTGGCAATATTTTTGCCAAAATAAAATGGCAGGGATAATTTGGCATAAAATGCAGCCATTAATATGACTATATGTAAACACTTTACTGACACCATTTTCCGAAATTATGCCATTCTAGATAAGAATGAACTTGCTCATTCTTTTATGGCATGTTACCAGTATTTTGAAATCTGCCATTATTTGAACTCGTGTAAATGCATGTCATAAAAAAATTATTTCTGCCATTATTTTACCCATAGACATAGGAAACATGGACAGCCAGCCCATTGTGGTTTCCATACAAAAACCCCATTGAAAACAGCTCACCGCTCGTTGGCCTATTGGTGCAAAGTGGCAAAAAAAATACTACTTTACGAAAGCCATCTATTGTCACTTATCATAACAGCCATATTTTGTCAAAGAAGCTAAGGACATCTGTTATGATACCCTGTTATTATTTTGACGTCTGACGTTTAGTTGTCATTTTTTTTTCAATTCCCAAAAATATTCTTCGTCGCGGTAATATTATTTTATTTATAATTATTTTATTTGATTTCTTAATAATAATATAATAATTTAACTTTTTCAGATGTGCTGAGCTTGACTATTGGAATGGCAAAGGTGAAGATGAAGATGATTTTGCGGTGATTACTCCAACTAACGAGGTCCAACCATTTGAGAGCCAGTTTGTTCACAGCTAATCATCTTTAATCCTCAAATCTTTTTGTCGATCAATTTTTTTATTTCAAAATATCCAAAGTTGCTAATTAATTAGAGTCTGTGAAAGGCACATCCTAAATTCAACCAACTGTGAACCAACTGGCCCTGAATCTTTATCAATGCAAACAATGAATACCGTCGAGGAAGTTGGAACATCGCAACCCAACTCATTGGGACAGAAACCAATACTGTGGTAAACGATGAAATTGCAGCAATCGTATCAGAAAACGAGCAGTTCACTGATTTCAAGTGACGTCGTTCGCAAAACAGGGATGACCGTGACAGACAATTGATAGCCCCCGAGCAGCTATGCATGTTATTATTTATGTCCGATAATGTGGACAGATGCTTCGAAAGGTAAGTTTTTTTTTTAAGTTCGGCAAATATTAGTGTCTTTTTTTTCATTTTGTTAAAGCTGGCAAGAACCTTTCTTCCCGCTATTTGCAAGATTTTCCTATACAAACTTGCACCACAGAATGTGCTTAGGTAACAGCACCTGCGATAACTTATTGCCGAGATTTATCAGCCGAAAGTACCCGTCGCTCTGTTGCCATCGATTGTGTCATTAAAGAAATCGTCTTGTTGTGGCTGATGAAGCGAAGCCGGACTACCCGTGATCTGGCTAAACAGTATATCAAAGTTCTCGAGTTGAATTGTACTCGCAAACCTGGTGCTGTATTCGATGGGTGCGTTGTGTCTTGCCACTTGCCATTCATTTGTGACTGAGGGTCACAAGTGCACAAGGACACCCTTCATTCGGCGAAAGCTGTTGATTCCGTTTGTGCACCTAAGTGGAACCAAACAGTTTCTGGACAAAAATCTCCATGTTGTCTACACTTTGCCGAGGATCTCCGACATTTACACATGACCTACTGAGGTCTTAATTGCCCGAAGCTTTAGAGAGAGCATTGAAGAGTGACGAACTCTGCATTCTTGATTGTATGCGACTTGCAGATTTGCTGGTTTTGCTTCTTTTCGAAAGTAGACAGGCACTTAGTAGAGTTGGTGCTGATACATAAGGTCAATTTGACCCGAGAGTATGTCGGAATGATTCGAGTGCTGAGCGTACGCACCGTCAGTTAATTGACTACATTCGCAGCAAACATAAAGAAGCTCTTCAAGAAGCTATTGAAAAAGGTGACATCGATGTTAAATACATGGACGATGTCGATGCATTACGCTGCATGTTTGAGCGGGCCGGGCATGGCTAAATTGTACTTAAATTTGGAGCCTACACAGATTTACGTGATGAAGATGGTAATTCACCCTTAGACGAATCTCGCGAAGGAGTTGACGATGCCCATCGTGAAGTTGCGGCTAATTTGCAA
Source organism: Melangyna quadrimaculata (assembly GCA_949320155.1). NCBI lineage: Eukaryota > Metazoa > Arthropoda > Insecta > Diptera > Syrphidae > Melangyna > Melangyna quadrimaculata. The sequence continues at coordinate 96,694,546 of OX439485.1, forward strand.
TCACCAGGTGAGGTGTATTGTACGTCGTGCCACTCTAATTAAAAAAATGGTTCAGTATTCTCAACTAAATGTTCTGCAAGATCTCTGCGATGTACAGTCGGAAGCCCCTTTAGTTGCCAACAGCACGCCATCCCAAAATCTTTTGGTCAAAGTAGCTACAAGTGTTCTTGATAAAGAGGTGAGTTCCTATTTTACAAAAAATTTATAAAAATATATTTTTTTCTTAAAAATGAAAGAAAAATAGATAAAAATACAGTTTTTGTTTAAAAAAATAATAATTTTAATTGACATATACCGCTGTTGTCACAAGAAAAATTGTTGGTCCTTATTAATTTGTGCGATTTGTCTCTAGAATCAAAATCAGAATTTTTCGTCCACCCTATCTCGAGAAGGAATAAAGATATCGACCTCGGATCATCATACTAAATTTTGGTGAGTGTTGCTAATGAAACGCATTCAATTTAATGTTCTTGGTTGAATTATCGATTTTTAAGGCAAATATGTACATATGTATATAGCTTTCAGCGGCACCAATAGGAAGTTACTAGTGTGGGTCGACCCAAGACTCATTTTTTTCATTTTTTTCATTTTGCTCTATTTCTCTTTTTTTCTAACTGCTTGCGATCGCGTTTTGGGTTTTTGGGGAAACTCTAGATTAACTACAGATGGCAATCAGTAATGATGACAAGTTTATCGGATTGTTCGTCGCTTTAAGCAACAACAACAACCTGTAGCAATACTGCTACATATAGACATGTAGTAGCTGCCAAGAGTGGAACACTTGCCCACAAATTTTCTTAAATTTTTCTTAGAACCAAAAATAACGGCACCTGCCATACAATTTTTTTCGCCAAACAGGAAAATAATATTTTTATCAAAAACCGCTGCGAGGATTTTGTTAAAAAAAATTCAAATAATACAAATAAGTAAATGCCTTATAATTTTTTTATTTTCAAAAATTTGATATTTTTGGTACCTCTGGTATAACCATTTTTTTGGTTTTGATACTCTCGTAAGCAGTAAATGCTTCAATTTTATCCCAATTTGCCTTGACTATATACAAATATTTTTTTCCAGGCTGAACTCGATGAAAATTATCCAACCGAAGATGTAATTAAAAACGTTTAACGACCAATTGCTTTTGATGCAGGAATGTGAGTTAGAACGTCAGTCGGTAGTCCTGCAACAGATATCTATGGACACTATTTTATGTCGAACACAACCGATGTTGAACTGTTACGAGTAAGAAGACAAATTTAAATAACTCTTCCACAAAACCTTAAACTATATTTTTTATAAGATTCCAATAAAGCTATTGAAATTGAAATCAAGCATAACGACAAACTACCACCAGGGAGATAAAATGATGAGCTAAGTTTCTGTAGTTTACATGGGACTTTAACTGGTACGAAATAATATTGAATTTAATTTTAAGGAATTGATCACTATAGATTGAATGAGAATAAAATAGAATGCTCTTTTCATTTCATATTTTTTTTATTAAAATCTATTCATCTATATTTTCTACTCCTATTTAGTTTACTTTTATAAATAAATTTTAATTAATTAAAATTATGAGTAGTTTTTTTTTTAATAAAAGAATTTATTGTGAAAAATAATTGACGAATGAATCAGCAACAACTTTTCTCCATGTTTGCATTCTGTAGTTTCTAGTGGATAGTTTCTTGAATCCAATGAGTAGGTATGTACATACCTATATTTTGTATGTTTATACTGCAGCCTGAAGTAATATATTATTTTTGCAAATCTTTGAACTCAGGCTTACTTACCTAAAATGTTCTACTCATTTACCATTTTTTTGTAAATAAAAAGAATACATTTTTTTTCAAATTTATTGCCCCATGAATTGTACAATTTTAGTAAGTTTTTGTCTCAACAACTTTTTGTGTTCATTAATATTTGTTTGTTTCGCAATATGGTGTAACAAAACTTTAGAACATTGTTCTATAACTCTCTTTATAAGGTCATATTTGTGATTATTTAAAACATCACAATTTAGAACATGTCTGTCTAATTTTTTGTATATACTACTTAAATCTAAATGCCTAAGACTACTTAAAACTAGTAAACTATATGCATTTGTTTTTTTTAGTTTTTGTTCGGCTTCAAGTATAGAAATATTTTGTCTAACTACTTTACAAATTTTGATTTTATCATTTTGAGGGTATCTTAAATAGCCTTTTGTTTTTAAGGAAATTAGCTTAGAATGACTTTTTTCACTGTTTAGTAAAAATTGTTTACATATTTTGCAATTTAAAATTTTAAGAAGTTTATACTCTACAAATCCACTTATATAAATTAAAATTTCTTCCAAGGGTGAATTGTTTAAAGCCGTTTCACTCAAGCCTTCAAAGATGAAAAGGTCCTCGTCGCTAATTTGCTCAGAATTTGTTGGCTTTTTAGATTGACTCGAGGATAATGCAGCTAGACAATGAATATATTTTAATGGTTCAATACAAAATTAATCTTTATTTAAATTTGTATCTATATACATATATTTGTATCTATATATGTATATATTTAAAGAATTAATGCATTACCTATTTATTGAACTATTTAGGCCCATTTTCTGAAACGAAACCTAAGCGTTTATGTTCAACAAAAGAACTTATGTGACAGTTTATGCTGAGGAAAAAGTGATACATAAGCGCTTATGTTGAACTTAAATATTTATGTCTCGTATCAGCAAACGGGCCTTAGAGAAGAATAGTGCAAAAACTAGGCAAATTTCTCTAAAAAGTGAACATCTTTTTTAAGCATACCTTCCTGCTTCCAATAAATTTGGAAAAATAGTTGGAATTGCATTCGATGTGAGACACATTTTTATACCTATTTTTGAAAAACAGTTTTTTTCAAAATGTCTATCACAAATCCTGAATGACTTTGACAATTTCAGCTCGGAATAACTGCCATTTAGTGACAAAATTGAATTAATCCAGTCATCTCTGTACTGGCCTCCCCGAAACAATCTAAAATACAATTATTAAAGGAAATAATATTGGACGTTATACTCTGGTAATTAAAGAAGTACTTGCCTGTGAAGCGACACGTGTTGGTCCAATAAATGTGATTTGCATCCAGCTATAGAACACCTCATTTTATTTTTTAATTCAAGCAATGTTGTTTTTTCGCAGATTGTTTTTTTTTAATTGAAATCGAAAAAAGAAAACTTTTTCAATGAAATATTGTTTTTGAAAATAAAACAAGTGTATTTTTTTTTAAGGTATTCAAAAAATCTTATTGTGAGCCATATCTAAAGTTCAATAAATCGAATTGCCAAGATAAAGATTTTTGGCTTAGGTATGAAGGTATCTTCGCCTGTAGTAGATATATAGGAATTTAAATCCCAAGTACCGGGTTCAACTGTAGTGTAGAGTGTTTATCTTATAAGGAGTTACATGGCGTGAGCATTGCTTTAATACCTAATATTCGACCAAGTAAAAAACAGCTGAGTCGACTCTACAAACGAAATAATCTTCAGAAGAGCCTTCAGAAACTGCGTATTCTGTATTAGTTGTCACGGCTTCCAGCTAAATGGTAGCCGAGTTTGATTTATTTCAGAGCATTCTATTTTACAAGCTTAATAGAAACAATAAAATAAGAAGTAGAGTATCATGCTTGACGTTTTTATAATTTATTTAAAATTTTCGAAATTTATATTCTGGCTGAACGCTCTAATTTCGTCCAATTAATAAAATAATAATAAATTATTTTGCACTATAAAGTACGCGTTCATAGACAACAAACTAAATTCTAGAAAAACCCAGATTCTACCAGCGAAAGGATATTTAACTCAAAACAGTAAACAAAACGTATTGAGCTAAAACAAGTCTTTTACTTTTTTATGTTAATTTATTTATTTATTATTAAACACATGTTAATTTTCTAGAGTAAATCAAATCTAAATCTTTAACTACTAAGATAACAAAGATCCAACTTTTCAACTGTTTGTATTTTCATCTTCTGGCATAATTTAGTTGCAGATTGTTACTATCTGTGGTTTTTTCTACTGCTGTAGAAGAACTACCAGATACTTTTCCTGATGTCTTCTATTTGCTTCCCATTTTCTGGTATGTTATTTCTTTCAATGAGAATGCATAATTGCATTAGAATTAAACGTTTTTGGTCAATGCGGACATGGATATAAAATATCTCGCGTGTTTGTCAAGTGTTCCTGGAATAAGACATATATGTACGTTGTTATCTAAGAATATAACACATAAATGAGTAAAAAATTAGCCGAGTTTTTGCATGTTCTCATTAATTACTCACGTTTCAATTTCAACGAGTATTCTAATTTGTTTTTACAAAATTGAGTAGTTAATGAGTATGAAAATAATTCGACTAAAATGTATCTCTGAACTTACTTTCAAGTAAAGGGGTTTCTTAAATGTATATGTTCGTTCTGATGATTGGACATAACTTATATGACTCCGTAAAACACTTTGATTGGTGCCATTTTTTCACAAACATTGCTCATATGCATCTTTCCTTCTTCATTTAACGGAGCAAATGTTTTTGTAGGCTATGCTTGTTTTTCAACCATGATCCACATTTTTCACATCAATTTATTATGTTCAAGTTGATATTTTGCAAAAATATGGCTCTTCCACGAATAACTTTGGCACATTGTATCTATAATGGGTGCTTAATGTATTTTCACTTGGAAATCTGAAATGAAAATTTAACAAAGTATAAAATAGAATATAGTATGTTCTAGGGCAGCAGTGGTACAGAAATAATAATTGCAATTTAGAAGCAATTAGTAATTTTTAAAATAATTTTTGAAAAAGTTTGAAAAAGATAGCATTCCATAGTGACTTACACTTTTGGAAAAAAATCTCAAGGAAACTTTTGCTCCTCTATTGAAGCATGAATAACTTTGTGCTGCTCCCAGGTTTTGCTTGATGAAACGCTTGGCACAATATTCATATTGAAGTGGGTTCTCCTCATTGGATTGATGTATTATTAGCATGTGATTGTTTAAGCACTATTTATCGACAAAAACTTTATTGCAACTTTGGCATCTGTAAAAAAGAATTATAACCAAACTTAGAAAATCAAAATACAACTTTTAACGCATCAATGGACACACTTAAAGAATTCCGGATCCAGATGCTTATTGATATCATCATATTCTTTGGCACGTAGGTACGTTGTATTTCGAAGAGACAGGCAACTTTCGCTGGTATACAGAAGCTCTTCCGCATTGGGTTTGATGTCAACATCTTCATGCTGTAAGATATTATTGAAAATGATGTCTAAAATACATTTTGTTGAATGTTACCTTTTATATTTTCTTGTGTCTTCAATTGTTTCAACGACGATTCCATTGTCGACTAAAAATTCAGATTCTTCGGGTTTTTCTTCTGAATTATAAAAACATTCCAGTGTTTTTTTTTTATCTACGAATAATAGAAAGCTATTCAAACATGAACATCGATTTGTTTTCACCACATTTAATTAGAAAAAGTATTACAACACAGGTAAACAAATTTAGATCTTTTTCTGATTATAACTTTTCTTACTATAAATTATTAAGACCTTACATTTTAATTGTTTTTTTTTACGCAACAAATTCTACGAATACGATTTTTGACTGAAACAAAATGTCAAACAACAAAACAAAAACAAAAAAAAAAAACAAAAACAAAACTTCAAAATGTCAAGAGTTACACCATGTTTTCCGCTTTGCACCGCCGGCCGCTCGTGTCGTTTTTAGTTAAAGCTGGAACCAACGTGAAGTTGGGGGTTAGCAGTCCATGTTATTCCTATGTCTATGATTTTACCATTTTGTTGGCAGAAATATTGGCATCTGTTGGCAATACCCTTACTACTAAAAGATCTAAAAACGAATGGGATGTAAGATGGTACTAAACGTCAAGCACAATTGAATACCGGCCTGGCATGTGTGCACATCTATCGAGATAAATCAAAAGCCCAGTGTAATTATTATATTATAAACTAGTATTTTAAAGTAAACAATAAAATTGTAATTCGATAATTGTGTCCGTTTGATTATTTCGATCGGAACACAACAAAGTGGCGACGAGGACTTTGCACAGATAGCAAAGATAATTAGGGATTAGATTTTTTTTCTCTCGAGATAACCTCATTTCACCATGCCGGGAGGTATATTAAATCCGCCAGCTCAACCTTCATTACAACCAGGACAAATCCAACCGACAGGCATGGACCCTATTCTGGTTCAGATTATCTCTCAAAACAGTGCCCTGCTTGAGAAGATAGTCAACATGTCGATGGGAACAACAGCAGCGGAGTTGAAAATGGACGCGTTGGCGAAGAACATCAACGAATTCCACCATGATCCTGAGAACGGACAAACATTTCCAGTGTGGTATCGGCGCTACGAAGATCTTTTCGCAGAGGACGCCAAAGAATTCGATGATGCAAGCAAGGTAAGACTTTTACTTCGAAAAATTCATTCAATAGCACACGACAAATATGTAGACTACATCCTACCCAAGCTACCCAAAGAATTGAGTTTTGCAGAAACAGTAGACAAGCTTTCTAAATTGTTTGGTCGCACCGAATCAGTTTTCGCGGCTAGGTTCAGTTGTCTTCAAATGACAAAGTGTGATGTGGACGATTATGTCACTTTTGCAGCCAAGGTTAATCGATGTTGCGAAAATTTCGAGCTAGAAAAATTTACTATGAATCAGCTTAAATGCATAGTTTATGTGATGGGTCTCAAATCACCAAAAGATGCTGACATACGCATCAAACTTCTCCCTCTTTTGGATAAAGAGAAAGACCTCACAGTCGACAATCTAGTCTCCGAAATTCTTCGCTGCAAAAAGCTACAAAAAGACACGTACATGATCGAATCTGGAACCTCAAAAGTTCAACACATCGCCGCCAAACACACGCAACCAACTCATAGTCCATCTAGCCAAACGAAAGGTAAAAACAACAACGAGGGTATCGGCACAAAACCCAGAACACCTTGTTGGAATTGTGGTAGTATGCATTTCTCGAGAGACTGCACTTACACACAGCACAAGTGTCGAGAATGCAACAAAATTGGCCACAAAGACGGTTATTGTCCTTGCTCTAGTAAGCCACTAAAGCAAGAGATCAATAAATCTTATGCTTACAAGAAAAGGCACACTAGGCAAGCACCTTCAGCCAAAAGCAATCGTGTTTTTGCTGTCAATCAACTCACTTTGGCACAAAACCGGAAGCATATAACCATCAATATCAACGGCAGCAGTGTGAGACTTCAAATTGACACAGGTTCTGACATCACGATCATTTCAAAATCAATGTGGTCATCAATCGGATCCCCAGTCATGGTCAACACTCATCACACAGCCAGAGACGCTTCATCGAATCAAATTCCAATCATCGGTGAATTCGAAGCCCAAATCACAGTCGAAGGAAGTCATCACATCAGTACAATCTACGTTTCCAAACTCATCAATCTCAATATATTTGGTGTAGATTTAATGGAAAAATTTCAACTATGGGAAAAACCGATCAGTGTTTTTTGCAAAACAATTAACACAGCCAACAGAGCTTCTATTATAAGCTCAATCAAGAACAAATTTCCAGAAGTTTTCCGAGACGGTCCGGGTCACTGTACAAAATTTAAAATCAACATACAAATAAAAGACAAAATAAAACCAGTTTTTATTCCTAAACGACAAGTAGCTTATTCCGCCTTGCCATCAATAGACAAGGAGCTTAACCGACTGCAGGACGCTGGCATCATCACACCCATCAATTATTCATCTTGGGCAGCTCCTATAGTCGTGGTGAAACGAGCAAATGGGGCCATTCGCATCTGCGCAGATTATTCAACAGGGTTGAATGCCTGCGTGGAACCCCACAGCCACCCGCTGCCACTTCCTCAAGATATTTTTGCAAAAATGTCTTATTGCAAATGTTTTACGCGCATAGATTTGTCAGATGCCTATCTGCAAATGGAAGTTGACGATGAAACTAAGCACCTTCTTACCATACACACACATCGTGGCCTTTTCACGTTTAACAGGCTCGTACCAGGAGTCAAGGCAGCCCCTGGGGCTTTTCAAAAAGCAATGGACACCATTCTTTCAGGAATACAAGAAGCATCAGCCTATATAGACGAAGTCTTGGTAGCAACAGAGACGGTAAGCGACAACATCACGGCAGTTGAAGAAGTACTTCGAAGATTTGCAGAATATGGTCTCACAGTCAATTGGGACAAATGCAAATTCTTCGCGCAAGAGTGCAAATACTTGGGACACATCATCAGTCACGAAGGACTTCGACCCGATCCACAGAAGCTTACCGCCATAAAACAGCTACCACCGCCAACTAACATCAGCGAACTTCGATCGTTTCTGGGAGCCGTAAACTATTACGGAAAATTCATCAACGAGATGCGTTCTATACGAGCACCTTTAGACGAACTTCTCAAAAACAACAAGAAATGGTCATGGTCGAAAGAGTGCAAGCAAAGTTTCGCTAAATTCAAATCTCTTCTATCATCAGATTTGGTAGTCACCCACTACAATCCAGCATTACCGATAGTCGTAGCAGCAGACGCATCGATCGTGGGAATTGGAGCCCGAATTTCTCACGTCATGACTGATGGAACAGAAAAAGCTATTTACCACGCTTCTCGCTCACTTACAGGAGCGGAGAAAAATTATAGCCAAATAGAAAAAGAAGCACTGGCTTTAATTTTCGCAGTCACAAAGTTCCACCGTATGATATATGGCAGAAAGTTCATCCTTCGCACCGACCACAAACCACTGCTATCGATTTTCGGATCAAAAAAGGGGATACCAACTCACACGGCGAACAGACTCCAACGTTGGGCATTAAGTTTAATGTCATACGATTTCGACATAAAGTACATTTCAACACACGATTTCGGCTACGTAGACGTTCTCTCTCGCCTTATCAGCAACCAGATGAAACCAGAAGAAGATTTTGTTGTGGCCAGCGCTAGACTTGAATCAGATGTCCAAACAGTTCTGCAGGACCAAGTTCAATCACTACCAATCAATTTTAACATGGTAAGTCAAGCTACACAAAAAGATAAAACTTTACAACAGGTCACACACTTTATCCAAAATGGTTGGCCTCACAAATTCAACGACTCGACCCTATCAGCATTTCACAACCGAAAAGATGCAATATCAATTGTGGACAATTGCCTGTTATATGGCGAACGCATCGTCATTCCAGACACCTTTCGCAAGCGAATTCTCATTCAACTCCACAAAGGGCATCAAGGCATAGTTAGGATGAAGGAAATCGCACGATCATCTGTATATTGGCCTGCAATAGATGCAGACATAACAAATTGGGTTCGCCAGTGTCACAGTTGTGCCACAGAAACACGAACTCCAGTAAAAACTCTACTGTCATCATGGCCAATGCCGACGTCACCGATGCAACGTATCCACATTGATATAGTCAACTCAATATATTATTTGGTAATCGTAGATGCTTTCTCAAAGTATCCAGAGATTTACCAAACAGGAAACATCACTTCAGCTACCGTCATCCAAAAGCTCTCAAAATATTTTTCACTTTTTGGCCAGCCACAAGAAATAGTTTCTGACAATGGAACTCAATTTGTGAGTGCTACGTTCGAACTTTTCTGCAAATCCAGAGGCATCAAACACACTCGCACAGCTCCGTATCACCCTCAATCCAACGGGCAAGCAGAGCGCTTCGTGAACACGTTGAAGAGAGCACTAGCCAAAAACAAAGACGGAGGGACGGATAGTGAACATCTTCAGGAATTTCTTTTGGCCTACCGCTCAACGCCAAACCGAAATGCTCCAGATTCCAAGTCACCAGCTGAATGTTTCATCGGAAGAAAAATTAGAACGAACATCGACCTTTTGAAGAAACCCGAGGAACATTTATCCAGCCGAAACACAAAAATGGAAGACCAATTTAATCGCAGCAATAAAGCAAAGCATCGCAGTTTCTGTCCAGGAGATCCAGTTTACGCAAAAGTTTACAAAAGAAATAAAAACTTTTGGGTTCCAGCTGTTGTTGTCAACAAAAAAGGAAATGTCAACTACGACGTAAACCTGCATTCAGATGCTCGAACATGCTTAAGGCGAATGCACACTAATCAACTTCGTTTTCGTTATGCTGAGAACACAATGGGTAACAAAAATTCTAATGCTTTTAATGAATATTTTGATCTCTTTGACAGGTACAATTCTGTCACATCAGATGCGAGTAAGCAAAATACTCAAAACCCAGTTTCACAACCTAGAGTTAAATCACCACCACCAAGTAGTCCCGATTCAGTTCCATCATCATCTTCACCTTTATCAATTCAAGATTCAGCGGAAGCAAATGACGATTTTCAAGAAATCAGTACACGTTCTCCTCAATCAATCAGACCAGATGAAAGTCAGCAACCCGTTTCAACAGGGTCCTCTTCTCGCACATCCACAAGAGCTCGACGTCCACCTGGTTGGCACGAAGATTACACCCAAGACTACGTCTAACATAACAAGGGGGGATGTTGGCAATACCCTTACTACTAAAAGATCTAAAAACGAATGGGATGTAAGATGGTACTAAACGTCAAGCACAATTGAATACCGGCCTGGCATGTGTGCACATCTATCGAGATAAATCAAAAGCCCAGTGTAATTATTATATTATAAACTAGTATTTTAAAGTAAACAATAAAATTGTAATTCGATAATTGTGTCCGTTTGATTATTTCGATCGGAACACAACAGCATCTTTGCCATTCGTGTAAATCCGGCATAATTCTGCACTTACACGAATGGCAATATCAATACAATATCTTCATACAATACAATATCTTCAAATTGTAGCCATTTTTCTTTTCATCGTGTAAACGCTCTAAATACTGGCAATATTTTTGCCAAAATAAAATGGCACAGATAATTTGGCATAAAATGCTGCCATTAATATGACTATGTGTAAACACTTTACTGACACTATTTTCCGAAATTATGCCATTCTAGATAAGAATGAACTTGCTCATTCTTTTATGGCATGTTGCCAGTATTTTGAAAACTGCCATTATTTGAACTCGTGTAAATGCAGTCAGAAATATTGTCATCTTTACCATTCGTGTAAATCCGGCATAAACTGTTCCCACTGATCTCTATAATACACTGGATAGTGGATTCCCTATACGTATAACAGTTTTTTTTGAAGCAAATTGAATCTGACAATTGTATTCTTGCACACTTTTGTCTCTTTTTTTTACCGAAGGAAAGAAAGAGATAGTTTTTTATCATAACAAAAAATCGTGCATTGATATCAGCTGTTTGTTTGACATCACTGGTTTGGTTTGTTTGTAGTACAAACGCAAATGAAAACAAAAAATAAATAAAATTGATTAATTTGCTATTGTTTTCCATTAATATTAATAAGTGTTCATTAAAAATTGTAATATTTCTCTCAAACTTAAATACATGTTGAAGAAATTCAGTTTAAGAATTGTTTCTGCGTATTTAACGCTCGTTTTCCGTAGTACGCGTCTTATAAAATGTTATAAAACTAAAATTGTTAATTAAATTAACAGTATCTCGAAATATTGTATGCGTGTGTTTACAAACTGAAACTATCTTAGCCAGTCTTGTTCATGAAAGATGGATTGTGCTCTAAATTGGAGGCTGAAGAACTGCACCAACAAGATTTTCCAAAACTTGTTGAAGGTGTTAAGCGTTTGGCAAAAAAAAAACCGATCCTATGGTACAATTGGCGTTTTTCTTTTTTAACTCTGAGCATATCACGAAACTGTCAAACAAAAATTCTATGTTTTTTTTAGCTCAGACATATCAGAGCTCAAAAAGTGCGTTTCTTTTTTCCATCTGAGCTAGCTCAGAACTTGATCGATTAGCTCAGAAAAAAATGACCGAGCAAATCGAGCGGAACGCTGAGCGAAGCCAACTTCACTTTTTTTCAGTGATTTGACAGACGAAAGAAATTAAAAATGGATTCCCAGGACAGTCGCCCGTCTAAATCAGGTAAACAAAAATGTATTTTAGTAACACACCTATGAAATGACAGTTCAGTGCTCAAATGTGTTTCATAAATAAGTCTGAGGGCTCTGATCATAATCTGCTCAGAGCTCTGCTCTGATCGCTCAGCCTCTGCTCAGAGGTTTATTTAGAGCCAAAAAAGAAAAACGCCAAATGTATCATGCAGAACACATCATTGTTGGGATGGTCTCTCAGAAGATATTGACAAGGGTGATTTGATTTCAAAGGACGATTTCAAGATTCATTAATTCTGTTTCAAGACTCGAGTGGCAAGCGATCTTGGCGTCGCGATATCTTTATTTAAACTAAAATTATGAATTTCAAAAACCACAGACACTATCACTGATGATCTCTATAATATTTTGTGTTTTATATCGAAGAAAACTATGAAAAAATCAATTAAAATCTTTTTTTTTATGATCTATTATAAATAACTTACTTACTCACTCGCGAAAAACATCAGCTAATAAAAAAATGTAAACAAAAACCAACATTTTAATACAATTTAAACTGTTATAAACTAAACAAAAAAATTGACAACTGTCAACAGTTGTATCCTTGCACTGTTATAATTGTCCTTCAATTTGCTTCAAGATTTTTATATGAATCCATTATCCAGTGTATTATAGAGATCAGTGACTGTTACAAACTGTTCGGAACAACGTCACTGAACAAAGCTATAGAGAAATTATCTATTGGCACATGGAGTCACGGCACATAGCAGCCAGCGCGTGAAACTAACAAACGAGATAGATTTCTTTTCCATTTGACGTTCAATGCATTTCCCATAAGAGAAAAACAAAAACAGCTCGTAGAAACATTATTTTAACAAATTAATTTTATATGAACGGTTGTTTGTATTATAATTGCAATAGAATAATTAAACATGCTAGTTTGCAAATCAAACGTAAAATATATTGAAACTTATTACTAATTTGCTTTATTTTGCAGATGAAATATGTAAACAAACGTGCTTTTTTGTTGTTGTTTTCCAAAATGGATGCAAGGCGTCAGTCAGAACGATATCATGTGCGTAGGTAGGTAGTAGTTTAGGGGGCTAGAGTTTCTTATGGATTTTAATAAAACATTAATTTTCCTTTTGATTATAAGTAAAGAATGAAGTAGAAATGTTAAAGGTCCACTTTAGTGATCGTAAGAAAAAAAGATAATACCAGGAAATTATGTGTTGCACCAATAATTGCGGTTTTCTATTTTTCGATTAATTTCGTTCACTTTTGCTTTCGTAAAAATAGAATTATAACAGTCAAAAGCGCTCACTTAAGTAAATGTTATAAGCCAACGAAAATTAGTTTTCCAAATTATCAAAAGGAGTCACCTATAATGCACTTAAGTGATATAAATCTTCATTTTATTTTTTTGTATTAGGTACGCGCAGGTTAATATAAAGTTAATATAAATTATAGGGGCATCATTTGATTTCTCTGTGTTCGTTTGTTTTATCCTACCACGTAAGTTTCTTTCTAAGAATAATTTTTTAACGTAATTTCGGCAAAAAAAACTTTTATCCTCCATTTAAAAAAAGATTAGCACTCTTTTAAAGTAATTTTTTCTTAAAAATAGAACTAATTAAGAGTGATCGAGCTTCATTCATACCTTGCCTCTTTTGTAAACCAAGAAACAAATGTGTAAACAACCAATTGAAAAATATTTTTTTTAACAATTTTTTCACAAGAAGATTTTTATTCAATTACGAACAAACATATTTTTTTTTATAATCGTGACTACGCCTCTGTCTTTCTCTATTTCTAATGGAGTACTTTTGTTGTTGTTTCTGGTTGTAAAGGTGGTTTGTTTACATTTTTCATTTACAAAGCAAAGCATTTTAGCTATCTATTTTAATACATTTTCGGGTTGATTTATAAGCTTACACATTTTTTGGTTCTATTTCAATCATATTATGGATACCGGTCGATATAAAATAATTTGGTATAACTAATTTTCATCAGGCGCTTTTTACGTTTTCTCTTATGGCAAATACATTGAACGTCAAATCGAAAATAATTCTATCGCCTTTTGAAGCTTAAGCGCTTGAGATGCAGGTGGCGTGGAAAGCAACTTACCAGGTGTCAATAGTTGACAAGATGATACGAAAAGGGTGCGTTCAAAACAAAATCATCATATTTATTACCCAATTTACATGAAGTATTCGAGCGAGCTTCAAGCTCGCTTGGCCCCTTTGTATACCTGCGTTGACTTAAAATGAGCTTCAACCGACTCGATTCCACTTCAGGAGCGGAGTCGAGTCGAAATTGTTGATAAAAAACCTGGGTCGAAGAGTCGGTCTTGAGGATGTGTTCACCACAGTGTTTTTGCACATGTGCGAGTAAAATTATGTATTTGTTTTGATAGCTATGTGAAGTATTTACTAAAATTCATTAAATTTGAACTGTTTTTGTGTAAAATAAATATATTGTTGCCATTCCATTAAATGTAATCTCAACGACATATAAACTCAACTTCAAATGGGACTCTCAACTCACGTTACGAAACACCTGGGTCGAAAATCCGACCCGAATCCAACTCGAGCTCTCGATTCTGTTTGTAAACGGGGTATATGTAGTTGAAAGATCGGCTTGAAATTCGGCTTTTCGCGGATTTATCTCTATCTTTTCTCTTTCCAATTTTAACAGTTCATTACAAAAACAAAAAGGAAAGAAAAAAAATCTAATATGCCGTTTTCACTGAACCAAATGATGTAATTTCGTTGCAAATTTCCAAATGAGATCCAAATTACCTCATTTCCCATACAAAATCACATTTCGAAATGAGGTAATTTCAACCTCATTTGCACGAAATAAGGTTGGAAATTAGGTGATTGCATCCAGCGGGAATCAGTTTTCAAAGCTCTTAAATGGTGGATTTACATGTATCTGCATTTGGTTTCTGCACAAAAAAAGGGATGCCAAATACAAAATGTATATTTGTTAGATAGAGAGAAAAGATAAAAAATGCAGAAGAACTTCGTTTCTGCATTATAGGAAAGTGCTATAATACAGAAATGAAGACGAATATATTTTCATCTTTTTGATGGTTCTCTTTCACTCGCTCTGATTTTTTGTATACATCTGTCCTGCTCTACTTTTCGGCATTTTGCAGATGAAGATACATGTAAATCCACCAAAAAGCTTTTGTATGAAAATATCAATACGGTATACTCAACAACATAAAACAGAAAGAGAACAAACAAAAATAAACGGCTAACTGCCATTCCAAATTCAAAATGAAATGAGGTGTCAAATGAAATTAGCTAATTTGATATTGAAAACACTTTTTTGCCAAATTTTGAAATTAACTCATTTCGGCTCTAATGAAGACGTAGTATAAATCAAGGGATGAGCGTTACCACCATACATTATTTTTAACTTTAGTTTTTAACTGACGAATACATTTCTTGCAGTGTTTATTATGCAAAATTGAGCGATCAAGTTGGAGCTTTAAAGATATCGTCGCCTGAGAATTATTTTGTCGTATATACCATTTGGGCGATTTTGGGAAATTGAATTTTAAGGTTTGAGTTTAAATAAAAAAAAAAAAACTGATTGATTGAGTTTTCTTTTTTTTTTAAATATATTATTATATGGTAAATCTTCTTTCGATTGAAGTTTTCCAAGGTGCCCAGTCGGTTTTAGTTTTCGAATTATAAGTGTTTTTCTCCAGAATCAGTTTGTGTATATGCCACGAAAATAAGCATTTTGTTGCACCCCGTACACGTACGACAAAGTAAACGTACATACGACATTGCAATACTAAGTTCATGCCGGTTCGAATGAGAACAAATTATTCAAATCCGATAATTCGTGTGCCATACTTTGGGATGTGACTTTTGGTCATATTCTTAGAAAAAAATTGTTCTACAGTTAAGTCTGATTTTCAACTTTGACATCACTTTTTGACGATTTAAAAAGAGGCTAACTTTGGGGTACCCTAACTCATCTTAAGGTCAATTTCTCTGTCACTACTAATAAAAGGGATGTTACGGTAAAATTTACCGTAACAAAAGTCATCCTTCGATTCCTTCATTTCCGTTATTTACTTTTCGTTACGGCTGCAGAAAACTGGCGAAGTTGAGGGCAACCATGGTACCATCAACCATTGGTGTACTTAGCCAGTGTTCTGCAAAAGTAACAAAAGCAGGTGTACGAGATATTTGGATCTTACAATTGGAACAGGCGGTTCCCAATTCCATATGTTCGTGGTTATCATGCAGACAAGTGGTCGCATGCAACGAGAAAAATACCGGCGGATGAGCTGAAGAGGTAACGAGTCAGGCGGACTCTTACCTACTCATAAATCAACAACACAACATCCTAAATACATCTTAATTTAACTTAAATTAACTTATCCTAACTTAACTTAAATTGGCTTAACTTAACTTAAAGTAACTTATTTTAACTTAACTAAATTTAACTTAACTTAATCATGTATTGTAATATGGGTCATTAACGCTTACGTCGTAACGTCCTTAATTTTCAATTCTAATTCTTAAATAGTAAATTGGTTATAGAAGAACTATCGGAATTGACTTTATAGAGTAGGGTCCTAATATTGAAAATATGCCTTCCTCTATTTTAACTCGAACAAAATGTATAATGGTTTCAATCGCGCTTCGAGTCACACGCGAATAGTTTTTGTTGTAACTGAGAAAATGCTCAGATAGGCTTTTTCTCGATTTTAATTCTTTTTGGTTTTTCTCGAAAAATTTTGTTTTGCGATAGGTCTGAACTCGGCCATTATGATTCGGCAAGTTTTGGAAAGACATCCAACAACTTGCTGAATCCTTGTCTGTGAGCGTGAGAGTAAAGTTTCGTTGAGATTCAACTACGGTGGCCTCCTGCGGAGCGAAAAAGGTTTCCAGGAAGCCGGTGTGCCGTGATCGATGATCACGAAAACGAATGGCTGAATTTGTGAATGTGTGGGTGACTGGAATGGTCGAGAAAAGAATAGGGTTGTTTTTAGCTGGGAAAGCCACTCTTGAGAGAGCTAACGCAGCGAGTAGATCAGTTTGATTGAGACGAGGAAAATTAAAAAGAAAAGAAAAGTCGAGGAAAAAGTCTGGAAATAATTTCGAGGAAGTAATTTTCGAGAAGATTAAAAGAAAAAGAATAGGAAAATTGATTCGAGGAGCGAGGGAAAGGAGTTACAAAAAGTTCGAGGAAAATAGAGGAGGAAGCTGAGGGAAAGACAAAAAAAAAAAGATAAGTAGAGCGGACATTTTGTCCAAGTGTTTCAAATCTTTTTTTTGTGTTATATTAGAAATTCTGATAGTTCTTTTTTTTTTATATAAAATTTGTGATCGTAAAAATTCTTTTGCCCCCAGTTAATTGTGGGACACGGGAGTTTTCTTAACTGCGCGTTAACGGCCCATTTTTTTTTTTAATTACTTATTTTTTTTTGTTTGCTTTTTTTATTTAACGGCTAACCGTCAGCCCCTTTCAAATTTACATAATTGTAGTTTTTTTAAGTTCGAAACAATTTTGGGTTTTTATCCTGGTCCGTCCAAGGTTTCCCAAATAAAAATAATTTTAAGACCCCTTCTGGGCATATGATCAAACTTTGTGTTTTATTTTATATTAATTAACTTAGAATATTAGATTTGGAATTTTGCTAATTAGCCCAATTAAAATTCCTGGCGCCCACCTTTTATTACAAGTACCCCACTGTACTTGTAATAAAACATTTCGATTGTTTTTATCACTTTGATTAAAACGAATCATTTTTTTTATATAACAAAATTCTTCCACAACAGAATCCAGCCCAGCTGTGGTGCGTTCTTTTATTAACCATAGTTAACTATGGTTAACTATAGTTAACAATGGTCGTTCCTATATTACAAAATAGTTACGATTTGTAACTATATGACGTCATCACATCGTTCCTAAATTCAGTTTATTAGTGTCAAATAGTTACACTTCGTAACTAGTTCCAACTCATCTCAATGATATGAGTTGAAAGTGTTGATCTGTCAAAGCACATGTGAGAAGGTTTGTTTACAAAAAATAATAGTTGAAGAATCAAAACAAAGCTTTAAGGTGAAGTGAAATGTATTAAAATTGAATTTTTTACAATTTTTAATGGAAAAGGAGATTATATTGAAGAAAAATAACATGATTTTATGGTAATTAACGATGAAACAAAGTTTTCCAATGTTTTCGTTTGACATATCAACAATATCTAACAATAAATCGTTCCTAAATGAAATGTAACAATTTCCAACTAAATCTAACAATGACTTTAACAATTTTTTTTGACATAACAACCATAGTTAACTATAGTTAATAAAAGAACGCACCACTGAGCAGTCGTGGTGGTAGCTCTTTATCGTGCTACAGCTTGCACTTTTTTTGTCTCTTTACGCATCTTCTTTCGTGTCTCGTTCGGTTAGTGTTAGCTGTCAAATGCTAAACTAATTTGTATTTTTCATTCGGTTTCGTTGCACATCGTGTGCTTTTGTTTATCTAATAATTAAATTTGATCCCGGTTATTAAATCGATTGGTTTTCTCATAATTTATAAATATAAATAAATACCTACGTAAGATAAATACCTACCTAAACCCCAGTGAGAAGAAAAAGTGGAACAGGGACCTCATTTTTGACTTTTTTTGTAGTAGAAATACTATCCTTTAAAACTACGTTTAAATTAAGCTGATATATTTTTAGGGTTTCCAGATATTCAATTTTAAATGGTGCTCAATTTTGTCTGCCCAAGCTAAATTTTGAATTTGAGGTCAATTTTTTTTCAAAAAATGCGTAATAAACATAAAATTTTCTTATTTTTACCTGATGAACGAAACAATAATTAAAAAAATTTTATGAATAGCCATACATTTTGAATACTTGGGAAAATCTAAAACTTATCTAAGACTATACTGTAGAACAATTTTTTTCTTAGAATATGAAAACGAATCACATCCCAAAGTATGGCACATGAATTGTAACAGGATACGCCGTATATGATTTTTAATAACTGTATATTTAAGAAGAGTCAATCTTTTAAAGGTACTCGTATATACTGTGTCTATTAAAAAAAAAATTAACATAAGTATATACATACATTCTTTTAAAATAATGAATATTTAGCTGAAACTCTTAAACGAAAAACATAACTGACAATTTGCTAATAAAAAAAAAAGAAAAAACCCATCCTATGACCATTAACAAACAGAAAAACTAAAAGGAAAAAAAGAACGAAATTTTCATGTTCAGTTAACAATGGAAAGTTAATACCTATTTTGTATTTTTAAGTAGGGCTTCTACTTTAGGCATCAATACAAATAAACTTTCAATGTCATTGGGGCGTATCCATAGTTGCAGATAGACCCAGGTTTAACTAAACTACAGTTTAAGACAATTCTGGCTCAATGAATACAGACTGATTTTAATTACAAATTGTTATTTTTATATTTTTATAAGATAATTAACTTGGTATACTACACAAATAGTTTCAAATACTTTGAAATGATAAACTTAAAAAAATAGAATCAACGTCCGAAAATTAAACCAAAACCTATGTTTAACTTAGACCCAGCTCCAAAATGACTATGAATACGCCCCATTAATTGTATCCTTATGGATTTAGATTTTTTTAAGGAAATAGGAATATTTTGTGTAAATAAATTTGTCGGTATTTGTAAATTATTTTTATTAGCCCTTTTTGATATTGATAATTTTATATTAAAATTTATATTTTTATATTGATCTGTTTTATATATTTTTCCCATTTATGTACACGTACGCCAAACCAATTCTGCCGTTTCATCTGAATTTTTGTGTTGTGTGTGTTAAGTCTACGAACGTACGACAAACTAAAATTAAACAAAAAATAAATCGAAAATACATGGACTTTTTGTCGTATATCCAGAAATCTAGCGTTTACGACAAAACAAAACTGAAGGATGAGTTAATTTGTGGATATACGACAAAATTCACACTGAATATCTCAGTAACGGTAAATGATAGGAAAATTCTGATTGCAAAAAAAAAAAAAAAAAAAAAAAAAAAAATAATTCTCAGGCGACGATATGAGTTACAAGATTTCGGCTCCAAAATAAAATAAAAAAAAATTCGGCTCCAAAATTATTCGATTGGCTGTTCCGAGTAATGTTTTCGGAGTATTTTTCTGTTCTGGAATTAATAAAGGAGTAGACTCGGAACACACATAAACCCTTTCATCGGATTGATTGTCAAATTAATTTTACTCGACTGAACGTGCAATATATACATAAATATCAGACAATTTATGCATACACACATAAATATTTCAGAAATTAGTCTCGGAACAATAGTAAATAATTCGATTGGAATCAAACAGGAGTAGTACTGTTCAGAAATCCAATCAAAAACGACATTAATTTCTACGCATCTCGCTTCAAATTTGTGAGATAAAATTCTATGTTTTGCAGATTATTTTTCCCATACAAATTTTGACAGTTCATTTAAACCGATATAAAGGTCTATGGTTTATAAGCTATCTATGGGTTTTCCGCAATTTGCATGAATACCCCTATTGTAATACTACGTTTTCACTGGGCCAAATGAGGTAGGTAGGTAGGTAGAGATGGCGGTCACAAGCATCCTTGCTCGATGACCCAATTAACGCTGTAATGCACCGTTTTGATACCATAACTCGTTTGACCTGTGGGTTAAAAGAACATTTTTTAAAGAAAAAGAGGGTATTTGGTGATAGATCTCCCAACGGATCATCGCCTACGCCCGAGTTCAGCTGCAGTATGCTACGCTAAGCAATTTGCTGATTTGCCCGGGACGCATACGATGTGATCCCTTAGGGTGATCGTCTAGTCGCACACTCGGATATGGTAATCTCTGTACACCTCCGTCTGTTTGCACAACATGACTTGTGGTTACCAGAGAAAGTACCATCCGCCTGTATGACCAGACGCTTTTATTGGATTTAGACATGAGATGAAACTTATTAAGGATTTGGACATAGGAAAAACACCCAATAGGACCAAAGTTCGCAACTAAAAACCATCTACACTGTGCCAACTAGGCAACTTGTTGACTAGTATTGAAGCGAAGGTTGGCACAACCGTGTGATCCTCCGGTCCTCGTGCACTATCAGCCACCTTCAAAAACCAGTAGTCTGCTAGCTCACAGTCATAGGAGTTTGGGGAAGAAAATGGTGCAAAAGGAAACCGAAGTTAATTCTAGATCCATTGAAACATTCTTGAACTTGAAAATAGGAAAACACTCAAAAGGGTCGAAGTCTGCAACTAAGACCCATCTACACTGTGCCACCTAGGCACTTGTTGGCTGGTATTGAAGCGGAGATCGGCCCAATTGTGTGATCGTCCGGTCCTCGTGCACCATGAGCCACCTTCAAAAACCGTTAAGGTTAGACCGCACACAACTGCAGCGGAACTACACTTCACGACGCGGCAAAATATTATTTGTATAATATTGTATAAGCTATATCGCACTAAGCGGCAACTGAACTTCATACAATTTCATACAAATTATTTTGAATCGGCGTTCCGCTGCAGTGCAGTTCCGCCTAGTGCGGTCTAGTCTGCTAGCTCGCAGTCATAGGAGTTTGGGGAAGAAGACGGGGCAAGAGGAACCGAAGTAAATCCTAGATCCATTTCGTCGCGTTGAGGAAAGAAGTCAAATCTTAGATCTTCGTTCCGGAGAGTTCGTGAAGGTCGTCAAAAAAGGGCTTCCCAAAAG
This sequence comes from Melangyna quadrimaculata, assembly GCA_949320155.1. Lineage (NCBI taxonomy): Eukaryota > Metazoa > Arthropoda > Insecta > Diptera > Syrphidae > Melangyna > Melangyna quadrimaculata. The sequence continues at coordinate 96,716,281 of OX439485.1, forward strand.
ATTGTTGCCTCATTCTGGCCAAAGCGGGACATTTACAGAGGAAATGAAAGACTGTTTCCTTTTCCTGCTGGTCCCCACAACTACGACAGTGAGTATTGTAGGGGATGCCAAGCTTCGCCGCATGTTCTCCTATTGGCCAGTGTCCAGTGCATGTTGCAACAATCCTTGCTATGTCTCGCCTGGGTCTGCACATTAGGTTAATAGTTCGGGATTTATTATAGGTTGGCCAGATTTTTCTAGCAATAATGCAGTTAGTTAAACTATTCCACCTACGATTAGATTCTGAGAGAAAAATTGAGAATATATTGCCCTTCATAACTCCAAGAGGAATACTGACTCTTTCCGCAAGGGCCAAATTTGGTAATTTTGTTGCACATTTCCAAATCAGTTCGAAATTTCCTCATATTCCATATAAATTCTCGTTCTCAACTGAGCTAATTTTGTTAGAACTAATAGCCCTTCCAAACTACCCCACTGTGTATTAATACATGTCAAATTTAAAGTGGGAAAGAATTCCACGCGACTGCCAAATTTGTGAGAAAGAAATGACTTCTCATATTTGGCTTCCACACTTTGCTTGTATTAATACATTACCTTAACCTAAAAAAAAGTGTGATAGAATGTGGGATAGAATTAGAACCGTTCCTAAAATTCTTCATGTATTAACACATGTCAAACCGTGTGGGATAGAATGTCGGGTTGTGTAGGCTGGGCTTTCATATTTTGTTTCCACACTATTCTACATGATTTGTTTCCCACTTTTTTGACTTGTATTAATACACAGTGGGCTAGTGTGGAAGGCCTTTAAGAGATATCAACCAGCGCTCTGGCAATGCCCTGCCAGTGACAGAACAATTTATATTTATTTTATACTTGGCAACACTATTACTTTTTTTAAATTCAAACGACTGAATATGTCACTTCTTCTTTTTCTGTCTAGAAACTTCTTACGCAAATAATTCTTTCTTGTTTCTTTTGTTAACCCTGAGGCTACACGAGCCAGTACTGGCTTACAAGTTACAATACATTTAAATTTTCTTACTAACACATACAAACCTGAGCAACTTGCTCGTCAACTGGCTTGCCATTTTCGAAGCCAGTTGGGAACACTGATCTCTATAATACACTGGATAGTGGATTCCCTATACGTATAACAGTTTTTTTTAAGCAAATTGAATCTGACAATTGTATCCTTGCACACTTTTGTCTCTTTTTTTTACCGAAGGAAAGAAAGAGATAGTTTTTTATCTTCACAAAAAATCGTGCATTGATATCAGCTGTTTGTTTGACATCACTGGTTCGGTTTGTTTGTAGTACAAACGCAAACGAAAACAAAACATAAATAAAATTGTTTAATTTGCTATTGTTTTCCATTAATTTTAATAAGTGTTCATTAAAAATTGTATTATTTCTCTCAAACTTAAATACATGTTGAAGAAATTCAGTTTAAGAATTGTTTCTGCGTATTTAACAGATAAAATATATACCGATATTATTTTAAATTAAAAGTATATCAGCCTATTTGGCTTGGATTTCTTCTTCGAGTTTGATTTTCTCGGTTTGTTCCATGTGTTTAGCCTCTTCGAGACGTTGCAACATTGATTGTAGCTCCATTTGGTGGAGTTCGAGCTCGTCCTTTGCCGCTTGCAATTGTTTTAATTGCTCTTCAAGACGACGAATCATCTGTGCCTCCATGAGGTCCTTTTGTGAACGTTCCATTTCCTCTTGCATCAGCTTGAGACGGTCTTCGTATTCCTGTTGTTTCTTTTTGGCGCGTTCGCGGGCTGCCAGAGCCATTTGCAGCTTTTCTCGTTCCTGTTGCTTGGCATTCTTCTCCTCCTGGCTTGTGCTTTCATTTGTTGGGCATCAATTGTGTCTGGTTTGCGACGACGCATATACAATTCATGGTTACCCATGCATAGGGCCAAAATTCTCTTATTGATCCTGACGCGTGGGGCAAAAAACACAAAGTCGAGCGCTTTTTTGTCAATCGGTTTAATGATGAAGCGCTTTTCTGAGAATGAAATATTCCTGATCTCAGACCATGGGAATCCAATTTTTGGAGTTAGCTTGTCTTCCTGTTCGTAGATGCTCAAACCAAGAGCATCCACACCCAACCAGAAGTCAGTTCCTTTTTTGTTGCGGATCTCGAAATAATTTACTCCGTACTATGAAAAATCAATTAAAATCTTTTTTTTATGATCTATTATAAATAACTTACTTACTCACTCGCGAAAAACATCAGCTAATAAGAAATGTAAACAAAAACCACCATTTTAATACAATTTAAACTGTTATAAACTAAAAAAAAATTGACAGCTGTCAACAGTTGTATCCTTGCACTGTTATAATTTTCCTTCAATTTGCTTCAAGATTTTTATATGAATCCACTATCCAGTGTATTATAGAGATCAGTGGTTGGGAAGCAAGTAGAGAAGACAGTGGCCTCGTTCAGACTTGTATATAAAGCTATATAGATAGATTTTCGTTGGAAATTTAAGGCAAAATTAAATATTCTTTCTACCACAACTTTTAATGAGAGCAGGGACCAAGAATTTTGAACATTTCCAAAATAGGCAACTGTCAAATATGATTGAAGGATGGCTATGATTATGATGAAATAGACGAAATCTCTTAAAAATCCTAATTTTTTGAAAGTATATTTTTTGCTTGGGAAAAAAAGTTTTTGGGATTTCGGTGACATTTGGAACATTCTGTTTCCGATTTGTCAAGCCATAGACTGTCAAATTAAATTGAAAGATTGCTACGGAGATGATGCATTAAAAAACTTAAAGATATCTGAAGTTTTTGAGATTAAATTTTTTGCGCGGGAAAAGGCGATTTTAGCGCCTTTGGGTGACATTTTGGAACGAAATATTCCTCGTACGACGTAATTTAGTTTCTTACCTATCTGTCAACGTATGAACTGTTAAATTCCATTAAAGGATGGTTTCGATGTTGATGGATTAAAAAACCTAAAAAAAATCAATTTTTGTTAAAAATTATTAAAAAAAATCGAAATTTTTGAATTAGTTGAAAATTAATCCATATTACTTTGACGCGACAGAAAAGTCTGTCGATGCAGCCGTCATCGCATTAGCAGTATTATGCGTTGAATATCGCAAGAATTGATGCAGAACTCGACATCATGTTTTGTTAAGTAAGAAAAAATCGAAGTTCGGTGCCAAAGCAAATTCAATAAAATTGTGTACCTTTTTAGAATCCTAGATGGGCTGTCCTAGTAAAAGCTGAACGTGACCGCAGATACTTGAAAGCAACTTGCTTACAAGTTGCCTGCTGCCTACGTCACAGCATATTCACGTATACACACTTGACAGTCAATCTATGTAGCCAACTGGCTTGCCAGTACTGGCTCGTGTAGCTTCAGGGTAAATAAACTTTTTGCTTAAATATAGTTTTGCGTTTTCAACTCATCAACGCGAAGTATAAATATTTTTAAAATTTATTAAATAGTAACTAAGCAACATTTGCTTCCACGGGACCAACGAAGAATTCAACATTGCTGAAACGTGTGGCGACATATAAAATCCAGGAAGGCGATGATCTGCGAAAGAATCTAATGGAATTCTTTAATGCAGTGTCACAACTAAAGTGTATGGATGTTGATATACACGAAGAGTTGTTGTCCATTCTTTTAGTGAATGGATTGCCACAGAGTTTCGAACTGTTCAAGTGTGCAATGGAGTCTCACGACAACCTTCTGAAGCCCAGTGTTCTGAGAGAGAAAATTCTCGAGAAGTACGATGCAACAAATCAGCGTAAGGAGGACCATAGAGAAAATACTACCTAGAGAACCGACCTAAAGGGTCCATGCTCTTTCACCCTACAAGCTGAATTGAGAGGATTATCTCCATTTCAGCAAACATGTGTGCAGTTGCCGTGCATTTTAAATGGGAAAAACGAGCTTTGTATATATGCAAACGGATTTTAGCTCAGTAAGCAGTTTGGGGAATAAGACCCCTTTCGCACAAGGAAACTAAGTTGCCGGCGATTTTTAGTTTCTAGGTGAGAAGGGCGTAAAAGGAAGACAAAAAATCTCCCCTCAAACCCTTCTCGCCTACAAACTAGCCAGTTTCTGGCAACTCAGTTTCCTTGTGTGAAAGCCGTCTAAGTGCGCTCAGATCATGGACGTATAAGATATGGACCGCTAGCCCCCAACTTCACGTTGGTTCCTGCTCTAACTTAAACGACATGAGTGGCCGGTGGCGCAAAGCGGAAAAATTGTGTAACTCTTGACATTTGAAGTTTTGGAAATGACAGCAGTCCAAAATCCAAATGTCAGATTCGTATTCTTGGAATTTGTAAAGAAGATCTAAAATGCAAGCCACAATTTTTATTTATTAAATTGAAAATTATTAAATTAAGAATTTTACTTATAACTTCTCATTTATAGAATTTCTTTAAAGAAGAAAATTGGCTTTGGATAATCATGACAACTATTGCAAGTGGCAATCTTCAATTCTGACAATGAAAAAGAATAAACTTTGTCCTGGGTATTGATCTCATTCCTGCTGGCAACGAATTAGTTACTCTGTCGAGCTGAAAGGCTTCTAAATTCTTCAAGTAAGTTTTTATTGCACGAATATATTATGTACCTACATACATATATAAATCGATAAAGTTATGTTTTATTTCCAGGTCAATTGAATGTATTCCGTCTATTTTCTTGATGGGTTTCGAGACACAGTCAACCAATAGAGTACTGTGCTGTTGGTGCACTGCCAGGATCTCAGAAATATGAATGTAGAATTCTAGGCCAACTAATTGGTGTAATTGCGAATCGGAGTGAATCGAATGGACCGAACACCAGGTCCAGTGTGTGCCCCATATCTGATCTTGTGAATGGAGGCTCTATAGAATACAGCGATCATTTTGTAGTATGGTTCTATTCTTAATGCAAAGATTGTCGATTTGAAATCTTATGCTATACGTGGCGTTTATGGATGTTTTAGTCGGAAGACATCTTCACCGTTAAAAGAAGACAGCGGTGCTCACAATGCGGATGATCCTGACGTAAATAGCTGATGTTGCACAATCAACAAGTGGACATCAAGTCACGAAAAGAAAAAAGTGGTTTATTAAGATTGTTGTTTTACAAAAGAGAGATAGTAAACAAAAAAAAACCTACCAGCAGATAAAATAATGAAAGCAAAGAGAGATAGATGTTTTGATTTGTATTATATAATTTTGTTTCAAATTGCTTCTTTTTAGTTTATTTACATGAAAATTATTGCTAGATAGTTAAATTGCGAAGAATAATGTTCAACCATCGTTAGTGAGTATTTCAGCGATTTTACTAGCCACAGTAGTACATATTAAAAAGGGAAGATGCTTGGAATGCTTTCCAAACATGTATTGTGATTTATGCAAAAATAAATGATTACTTGTTAGATCAAAAATGTAAACAAAGAGAATTAATAATCAATTGTAAATATTTCTGTTCAATAAAAAAAAGTTAAACATAAACTGAAAGGTCGAAGGAACTTGATATAGAACATAGAATAAAAAAGGATGTAAATGGTATTAAAATAAAAAATTCTTTTTGTCATATAAATTGTTATTTAAACAAACGCTTTCGATCTAGAATGTATTTTATTATTGAAAAATAAAAATATTTTGCTATACAGTTATGTAAATGGTTAGTTTTATTTTATAGATTTGTTAGTCTTTCAGGTATACTTCAAGGATTAATTATGTCCGAAAGCCCTTTATGGCTCTAAGTGTAGATATGTTCAAATTCGTGTTTTTGATACATGTTTCAGAGGTTTTGGTTAAATGGTGATAAACCGAAATTGGTAGAATTTGATTAATAATTAACAAACGATGTGTTAGCGATATGGCAACGCTGACATATTTCAGAGAATTCAACATGAGATGGAGAAAAAAAGAAAGATAAGTCGAAAGTGTTCAACAAGACGATCGTGGAGTCGATTTTGATGTGAGCAACGAGCAAGTTCGTCCTAGAAGAAAAGATCAAGTTTTAATTAATATCTACCGATTATATTAATGTCGCATAATTTAACTTTTATTATTTTTCTTAATTAATGTTCTATTAGTTTCTTTCATGTAAACTATCAAATAAACTGTTCAAGTCTAAAGTAAAGAGCTCGGTTTATTTATTGAAGACAAATACACGAATCTAGCTGAATACTGAATATCGTTTGGGGAATACATTTTGCCCAGGAATTGGTCAAGTTAATTGATATTAAATTTATAATATCTCTAACATTTCAGAAGTGGGATGAATGGAATCATATCCTAATATTTCATCTGAAAATAAAATTCGATTCGAAATATTACCGCGTGCGAAGTTCGTCAAAAAAAATCATCATCAAAAAAAAATAACGGCTGCTACCGGTGAAGTAGTGGATTTTTTCTTGAAGCGTTATGTCTGATTCTGAACGAGCGGAACGAGCTGCAGAACGTGAAAGGCAGCGAGAACGAGAGGCAGAGAGGAGACAATTTGAAGAAGAACGACAGCAGCGAGTGGCAGAGAGAAGGCGAATAGAAGAAGAAAATCGACAGCATCAGGAGGTAGAGCGGAGACGTCTAGAAGAAGAAGAACGACAGCGACGAGAGCGAGATAATGCACAACAGATGGCTGATGAGGACCAACAGCGAGAACGAGACGAACCAGTGAATGCAAATGGTGGAGAACAAGATGATTTTGAACGTGGAGCTGAAAATTTTCAGGAAAGATATAATTTACCACCGAATATTGCGCAGGATGACAGAAGTTGGGAGAGGATGATTGGTCATATGATCAGAGAAAACCAAATCCGAAGTAAACAAATCGATAGACGCGACAAAACGATCGATACATTAATCGAACAAATCCAGAATATGACACGAGTTATACCAAATGCCAGCAGTACTCCTAGATTCGATGAAAACCCCACATTTAATTACAATGTAATGCCGGATCTAATTAAAAATATTGAGCAATTCGATGGGGAAGGTGTCTCGATGGCAGCACAATAGTGGATCAACGTTATTGAAAATATGCGGCAACTACATCATTGGTCCGATGGCTACGTGTTGGATGCAGCAAGAATGAACTTAATTGGAGGAGCCAAGAGGTGGTTCAGAACAAGAGCAGCTGAAATGTCAACCTGGTCTGACTTCCAATCGGCATTTAAGAAAACATTTATTGTTCAAGACAATCTCACGAGTCAGTGGCAACGAATGGTCAACAGGATACAACAACGCAACGAGACAGTGACTACATATTTTCACGATAAGTATGATCTTTGCCATAATCTTAAATTAAGTTTTGATGAATCCAAAGAATTGATCTAAACATTGACGGGTTTATGGTCTAGAGACACTGCGAACGCTCTGTTGGGTTGTCGACATCTGGATGCGGATGATCTTTTACATGGAATTCTCAGGCAAGAGAAAATTTTGACGGGTTTATGGTCTAGAGACACTGCGAACGCTCTGTTGAGTTGTCGACATCTGGATGCGGATGATCTTTTACATGGAATTCTCAGGCAAGGGAAAATGTCAAATCTACGTGGTGAACGTATTGGATTGTCGACGCCGACGTCACGAACGCAACGAACAACCGAAGTCAAGCGAAAAGACGACATTCGTAGAGAAAACATAAATTTTGGACGAACAAAGGAAATCGTGTGCTATAACTGTGGCATTGGTGGTCACTTATCAAGAACCGACATGTTACCAATGCAAGAAAAAAGGCCACATTTCTCGTCAGTGTCAAGAAGTTTCTAATCAGAGAACCGTGAATCAAGTGACAGGATGCCCTAAGAGCAGTGCTCATAAATATTTGAAGAAAGTTCGAGTTGATGATAAAGTGTTTAATTCTTTCATAGATATGGGTAGTTCCGAGTGCATCATCAAAATGACAGCAGCCTTGATGAATGGATTCCAATTCCATAAAGGAATCGTAGAGCTCAAAGCTTTTGGACCGGCGGACTACAAAGTCATATCTCCGGGATGGATAAGAGCATCACTTACTGTCGACGATGCTTCAGCGGACAACATCATCTTCAGAGTCGTTCCAGACGATGTGCAAGCATACGACGTTCTCATTGGACGCACATTTACCGAGCTGGGACATGTAGTGTACCAGAAAATTGGCGACGATTTAACATTCCGTGAGAAAACAAATGTCCACCCTTTTATGGATATTGAAATTGAAGATCTTACATTTATCAGGCCAGAATCAACACTCCAGGCAGGTTCAGTGAATGTTCTCTCTGCAGTTCGAGGCAACACAAACGTTTTAGTACTAGTGCAAAAATCCGATTTTCACCACGGTCGTACACTAGTGCAAAAATCCGATGTTCACCACGGCCATTTGACGTTTGAGTTTGTAGGCAAACCGAATTGACAGCCGTAGATTCCCATCTAGGTCACAGATAAGCAATACCTAGATGGGAATCTACGGCTGTCAATTCGGTTTGCCTACAAACTCAAACGTCAAATGGCCGTGGTGAACATCGGATTTTTCCACTAGTGTACGTGCAGACGACCGTGGTGAAAATCGGATTTTCGCACTAGTGTACGTGAACAAAAATCCGAGTTTCACCTCGGTTCGTGAACAAAATGGCGGATAATTTAAGAATCCAAAGGTTTGTTTAAATGTGCTAGGTTCTTGTATGCCGATTTCCTTTCGACGAATGCAGATTAATTTTTTTTGTTGTAAGGAACTCGCAAAAAAATCGTGTAGCCGCTGTAAATTTTCTATATGAAAGATTTGATTTTTGATCTTTTTTTCTAAACAAATCAAATTTTGCTATCACAGATTTGATTTTTTTGTTGAAATGAAAGTTACATTTAGGTTTAACTACATATACCTACCTACTTTTGCAAAAAAGTACAAAAGTGAGAATTTAAAATGTTCGCTAAAGAAACCTTCTTGCAAGAAAACATACAAAAATTGTTTTGACAGCAAACGTAGTATAACTTCTTAGTGGCTGTAGAGCTACTAGCGATGTTGTATTTGCCTGTTAAATCGTACTGTACTATGGATGGCTTTTGTGATAAAACACGCCTATTGTGTTTTTTCCTCAATCAGATTGACTTTATTGCAGTTTTTGCAATAAAGAACAGATGAGATTCACACCATTGTGGGTGCTTTCTTTTATCCCCATACAAATTAATTCTGGCAGATGAAGGTTTTGTTGGTATTCCAAATGTTTCGCATCGGCTTAGGAGACCATTTTTGTTGCAACACAATTTAAATTGTGTAAAGGATCTTTCAAATCAATGTTAAAGGCTCTTCCAAACCAATGTGAAACATTCGTTGCGGCGAAGAAACATTCGCATGTCAAAATTTATTTACATGGTGATAAATGAGAGTGCCCGGCGGAGAAACATATGAATTATTTTTGACTGACGAATGTTTCTTCGCCGCAACGAATGTTTCGCATTGGTTTGGGTGAGCCTTAAATCGGAGCGAAACACTCACTACAACAAAACATTAGGGGTATTCACGATCCGATGCAACTGGTCTAGTATCATTGCAAAAGTGTAAAATTCAAAAATGTTCTTGCTCTATAGTCCCGATCTACATTGCCCGATATTTCCACGAAGATTTTTCCAGAAATCGTGTGAAATGTACACACAGAACGATTTTTTCCATGAGATTTTTTCTTTGTCTTCTTCATTTTTTTATTTCTGTGCTCTTCATTTTGCATTGATATTCACTCACACCATCAACCCAATGGCACACTGACACCGAACACACACAAAAAACTGGAAAGAGGGCGAAAGAGAACATAAACAGACTGGAAAAATCGTCTGAAGTTTGTGGTACAAACGATTTGATCCCTACCCCTCACTTTTCACTCCCTTCACCTACGAACTAAAGATCGGCACTGGAAAAATCGTTCAATGTAGACCGGGACATAACAACAACACTGCCTTAAATCTTGTAACAGTTTTGCATTTTTGCTATACCCTAACCCCATTGCAACATGGAGCGTAAAATTTGCCTGCTGTCGTTTTCAGTTTGGAAGAAAATTTTTCAATTTTACACTTTTGCAATGATACTAGACCAGTTGCATCGGATCGTGAATACCCCTATTCACTTTTTAAAATTAAGTTACATGAAAATAATTGAGAGTAGGTACCCACAATGAAAGCGGTGCGATTTTCCATATGAACCCGATGACTGACAAAAATGTTGTCCACGCATCGGTTTGGGGGACCTTAAATTAATTTCTAAAAATTTACGTCGGAATTTGACCATGATGCAACCCAACCCCTTACGTATAAATTAAAATAATTTCATATATTAAGTGTGTCTGAACCCTAAAATTAAGAATATAGTAGCTGTCAAATTTGCCATGGTGAATTTAATTTTTGTTGATTTTTCGAACCTTATTATTGGTTGGCGAGATTTTTTTTATAATTATTGTGCTGTAGAGCTGAAAAAAATTTAAATTATGTTTTTAAATTTCATAAACATAATTAGGTCTTTTGCCCTTTGCTATACTCTGCTCAAACAGGGCCCCTTCGGAGGCGACAGAGTTATACAAAAAGATCTTATCGCGCATCGTCTGCCCAAGTAGCTTTTTGGCGAATTGGAAGAAAGAAACATGAAAGCACCAAAAGATTTTTCATTGAAATTCAAGGACTCGTTCAAGTTCCGCTTGCCATGCGGGCTTTGTGCTTGGTGAAACAATTTTTTTTTGTTAATTTATTTTTTAATGAAAATCACAAACACCGGAATAAAAATCTTCGCACAGCACATTTATGAAAAAAAAAATGGACTGTCAAACAAATCAAATTCACAGCGTTAAATTGTTGTTGCAGTTCACATCTATTCATCGACACGAAATGAAATTACAAAAACAACAATGTAAACAAATGGGTTTTGGGGGGTGATACGAACGAAAGATTCCTATCTAGGTATTGCTTATCTGTGATCAAGGTATTGCTTATCTGTGGTGTCCAAGCTCCAAGCCAAAGAAGACAGAAGACTGCTTCAAGACTTGGATGTACCGCCGCCTTCGGTGTTCTCATCGTGCCTCAAAGAGAATAAATTGCCGTCGCCTTTAAGATTTGGTAGTGTAGTTAATAAACCATCGCCCGTAGAGTCCATGTCAGCGCCTTATCATCCACAAATGCAAGGAGGAATGCCGTCGGCACCACCTAGCTATGTGGATTTGATCCCACCGTCAATGGATGGCCAGAGTCCGATTCCACAATCCCAAATACATCGCTACGACAGCTACTACGCTTCCTTCGCGACACAATCCAGTTGGTCATTCAACGTCCTACATGGGCAGTTCCAATGAGCAAGGAAAACTGACTGGACTGAATCCCCCAGTCTTATCTATGGGACCATAAACATCAACAACATCAGCCAACGCAGCAGCATCAACACCACCACCAGTCGCAACAACCAGCAGCAGCCCAGTGGAAACCAAAGCTCTTCGTCCTATATTGGTGGCAATAGTGGTAGTAACAGTGAATCTCCCCCAGTCCTATATTCCCTATTCATCCGGATAAAAAATTTTTTGAGTATCTAAAGGATTTAGCATTCACAGTCATCTGCATCCTTTATGTGTATGTAATTAAATTCGTTAAAATTACGAAACGACTCAGGAATCATCACAGTGCCTGCGACTGTGAACACAACAAGCCATCTTCCTACAAAAGAAAATGAACGACATCTACTCCAATGGCAAGCTAACAACTGGTCCAATTCACATTGAACCACCAACAATGGGTTCTGTTTTAGATATGCTTAATGCAATTAATGGAATTTTGTGTGTGCAAATCACGTAAGATTTTTTCTATTTCAAAAATTATTATCAATATGATATGTTATTTAAATTATTGTAATTGGGACTGCTCTCGATTGATTTTTGAATTGTTCTTGGGTGATGTTGGCTCGACCAACTAATAAAAGAACCTTCTGGTTGAAAACGTGAGCTTTATTGTGTAGACATATAAAGGCTAAATTTGCCTAAAATTTACATTTGATTAGTTATAATATTTATTTATTTTTTATTTTCTTACGTTTAAGTTCTGTTTCTTAGATTATTTGTTCTCTTATTTTATTTAATTTCTCAAATTTTATTTTTAGTTTTTATTGGGATTGCGGCTGCTATCCTTGACATCGGCTCCGTTAAAGGAAGGAAAAAAAAGTACCCGGAAATTAGGTAGCCATATTGACTAATTGCTCTTTTATATCGTAGAACGACACGTATAGGTCAGTTTGTGAAACACGATATTTTGTTATTCCGTAGAGGTGTTGCCGAGTTTCGCAATAGGGGATAACAAAAGAATAACTATATTGACTCATTTGAAAGTTTTGGCATTATTTATCCGATTTCACGTTGAACTAGTAAATATGTAGCTCATTTAAGAGGTTGTTCGAGTACTGCTCACATCCAACCCAAATCGTATGCTCATTAGGGATGAAGATGTATGGCTTTCAATAAAAACTAACCTCCTTGTCTGATGTCTTCTATCAATTTGTCAGTTTTAATACAATATTTATTAATGGCAGTATTAGGTCCGTTCCGTTGCTCATTCTAAAAGCCGTTCCTTTCTAAAGCCTTTCAAAGCTCTTATCCATTCGGATTTCTGAGTCAAAAACACTTAACACTTTTGAGTTCAATGCTTTTTTTAACTTTTGATGATATATTAGTTTGATTTCAGAAAATAATTTATGTATAATTATTGAAGTGAAACTTCTTTGAGCGCGTTGAGAGTGAAATTTCAAGGTTGAATTTTTGTGAAACGAAAAAATGTAACGCCACATGTGCAACGCTGAGATCATTGATTAGCTAAGTGGTGGGAGGTTGAGTAAAAGTAAAAATTTGTATTGATAGGCTAATATATTTTATAGTGCAATAAGTTTGGATTTTTTGATAATCTATATTATTGTAGCAGATAAAAGGGAAAATGTTCTTTTATGTCTTTTTTCTAATTTCGTTAATTAGAATGCTAGAGTTTTGATTTTTTTTTTTGATCACAATCCAATTCATAATAATCACTCTAAAAACGAAAGTGGAACCAGCGAAAATGAAACTTGAAAAAACACTCATTATTGTTAATATGTAATAATGTAAAAAATTATGTAAATAAATTTAATATTATTTTATTGATTTAAAACAGGATTTTAAAACACTGTCTAGTACCTATATAGATTCTTTTTTAAGCCGCACTAACCGATTGTGGAATGCTTTTCCCTGAAAATTGAGAAAAAAATCAAAGTAAAACCAGAATCGTCAACTGAAATGGTCCAGGGCTACATTCAGGAAAAGGTGAAACGATAAACCAAAAGCTACCTAAAAAAGGACCAACAAGGTAAAATATGGTTTATACTTAAACTTTTCAACTTTGTATAAAATTTATTTTAAGGGAACAATTCACCTTGGATTTACTGAAGAAATTTCGCAACAAATTAGAAACACTCAAACAAAACACTGAATACATAGACACTAATTTTTATTTATCTCCTTTTGGTATGCAGATATAAATTATTTTAAAAATTTAATAAATAGGCCAATTTCAAAAAATTAAATTAAATCAGGAGAGTCCGCTAAAAATTGCAATTATGTATGGTTGAAAAATAAAAAAAAAAACAAATTTAAATTGTCATATACAAATTTTTGATTTAGTTGAGATTTTGAGTGTAGGAATTTTTGGAAATAGTCGGAAAACCTACTGTCATAAACTGATTTATATCTTTTAAATGTTCACCTTTTTTCCTTTAAATTTTCATCATTATAATTATTTAATTTTCAAGCTTACAACCCAAACTCATTGATCATTTTGATATAGAACACATTGCTGTTTTGCTATGATTCATTCCATTGTTATCCATTCTTTACGGGGCACCCTGTATAAACAAAAAGTTTTACATATATTTGTGGTAGACATAATATTTTATTTTGTTTCTTATTCTAAGGCACAATGTTGTCAATTGAGTGCCTATTTTGCTTTCTCTCAAAATACGCATGAGTTCAGTTTGCGGAAAAAAACATTTACCATAAAGGTGTCGTCACACACTGAAAGGAAAGCTCTTTCAGAAAGCAAAACTTTCACAGTGTGACTAGTTCCTGAAAACATTTTCAAGAAAGCAAATCACTTTCAGAAAACGCTTTCTGCTTTCAGTAACTATTTGTAAAAGTGGTAGTTGGAATAAAATCAGTTGATATCTACAGTTTCTGGCATGCAGGCACCCGTGCCACGAGCGTTGGAACGTCAAAAACGAGCAGATAATGACCAGGTATCTTCCGCACCGCAAACGTCGAAAGCGAGGCGATTACGCCTGACATCTGCATTAGGTCCTCTCTATGAGGAGCTCTCAAAAATGCGTGAAAAAATAAACAAAATAAAAGTTCCAAACGAGAAATTTGGGATGGAGATTGTGAGAGTGCTCAAAAATAAAATATTGTCAAATGCGCGAAAGCGCGCATACAACTAATGTTGGCAGATTCAATGACCGAATCAGCCAGACTTGGCTTGGCGGAGAGTGAACTCTTCTCCAGCACATCATCTTTTTATCGCCATGTGTTTCAGTGTCACAGCTACTCTTTCCTCTGCGCTGATGGGCACACGCTATGGTGTATTTTGTTTTTCAACAAACGGGCATACTCTATCACACAGGAAATTAAACTGCTCCTCCGAAACGCAAAATTACGGAAGAACTTGTCTCCTTCTGCGCGCAAATCTCTCATGAGCGTTGCATGGTACTGATTTTCAGCACCACATTCCCATAACGATCGCACCCAAATTGACCTACGATTACCCGTATTTTGCTCAGTAACATGCTGCGAAATCCATAGGAGAATTTCCATTATAATTATTTGCCTATATACAAATTTATATTCCAAAACTGCTTAAATATCACAACCGTTTACACGCAAAACACTTTCAGAAATCATTTTCAGAAAACGCTTTCGCTTTCATAGTGTGATGACCCGAAAAATCTTTTCAGAAAATTTTCTTTCTTGAAAGTAAAAAGTTTTCAGAAAGCGCTTTCCTTTCATAGTGTGACTGCTATCTGAAAACATTTTCAGGAAAATTTCAAAACAGAAATGTTCAAACGCTTTCTGAAAGTATTTCTATTTCAGTGTGTGACGGCTCCTTTAAGGTGGCTTGCTTTGACACAAAATATGATGATAAAAATTCCTTTACAAAATAAATTATAAACATCGTGATACACTATTCCACATAAATACATAGATGAGAAGAATTTTATTCAAATATTAAGAAAAAAAAAAAAGAATACTGAGTACTGCTTGGGATGTTGTGAAAATTGTTGGCCTATCATTCCCTGCTGATTGGGCATCTGACGCTGGAGTTGAGCAACTAAATTAAGAGTTCGCTTTTGGACCATACTCTGATCCTGCAGTTTTACCGTACCAAGACCAACATTTTGCTGACGCATACCTAATATTTAAATAATAATAATGAAGTAAAAAAAAACTCAAAGAGAAGGATCTTACGACATTTACCTTGCATCATCATTTGGTGATGGATTCTTTTTTGTTGTTGCTGGAATTGTTGTGCTGACACAACTGCAGGCTAACCTCCAGTTGGCTTTTGCCTCTAATACGCCGGAGCTGGTCATTATACCATCATACTGTTCATTGTAACATTTGGTGCCTGATTCATGTATTGGACCCTGTTGGCAGGTATAGCACGCTGGGCCGTTTTTGATGATCTGACCGTTGCTGCTTTTGATGATATACAGAACTAGGCCATTATGTTGTTGTTGTTGCCGGTTGGGAATTTAGTTGAAGATTTCCAGGCCAAAGCTTTTGATGCATATTACCAGGCACAGCCATCTGATGCTGTTGTATAATTTGGTTGGGATTTCCAGGTATCATTTGATTTGGAGCAAACTAAATTTTTGAAAATGTATAATCATGTATACATAGATTTAAGATTTTATTTTTTTTTTAAATAAAATATTTTTGAATTTAATGACACGATGGGTATTTCATAATAAATTCTGAAAAAAAATTTAACAAAAAATAAACATACCTACATATTATGTCGTTTTCGTTTGGTGGTTCGGTGATACTCCTTTTTAACTCTTAGCCAAGTTGGCAGAGGGCTTGATTCTCGGCCGTCATATCGACACGATTGGCCTTTTTTTAAACTATTTACTATCAATTTGATTTTATAAAGATAATCACAATAATACTGATTAAACAATAAACTTACTTTTTAGTTTCCGTATCGCACTGCATAAATTCATGATCCAACGAATAATGCATTCGTTTTAACATCCATCACCAGAACATGAATGAAATAGGTTTGAATTTCAGTGAGTAAAGTATAGAATCCAAATGTAAATCCACTGGGCTGCTATCTAGACGAAGAACGGTAACATAGACATCCATCAAATAGGTATTTCCTAGAAGAAAGAAATAATATCAGTATCTACCTATGTATATATATGTACATAAGAATGATTCAAAAATAAAAAAGCCTCCGATTTCCAATGCCACTAGCTTATTACTTAGAGTTGAGCAAAATAATAAGCCTGCAAAAAATTCAGATTTTTAAATTAATTTTTAGAGGTCGGTCATCGCTATTTTATATTTTCCATACGATTTGTATGGGACAAAACACATATTTGTACTCGGAAATTTATAACTTTATAATAGCAAGTATTTAAACGTTTAGCATAACTTTTTTGTTTAGAAAATTGAACGCTCTACAAAAAAGGTCTTCACTTTTTATCTAATAAATGTACTCCTTACAAAGTTTGTTGCATTCGTCTGAAATAGAAACAAATAAAAATCATTAAAGTCTAAAGAATTTTGAAAAAAATAAATTAAATCTTACCTGCAGTTACACAACCTGGTGAAATTCTTCTTGGTTCATATGCCACTGCGGTGTACTGCAACTCGATTTTTTTGTTAGGCTGAAAACGAAAAGAAACACCAGTTAAAGCGAATACAACGATAACGCACATTTAATTACACTTATTAACAAACGAATATGACAATAAACTAGAATAAAGCTTACAAAATAATTTACACAAAAAACGCGGGCAGAAACAAATAACACCAACCTAATAGACAAGATGACAGTACAGAGATGCGATACACATAACAAATAGTACCATAGGCATAGTAAGTG
The DNA here is from genome assembly GCA_949320155.1 of Melangyna quadrimaculata. Classification (NCBI taxonomy): domain Eukaryota; kingdom Metazoa; phylum Arthropoda; class Insecta; order Diptera; family Syrphidae; genus Melangyna; species Melangyna quadrimaculata. The sequence continues at coordinate 96,733,390 of OX439485.1, forward strand.
GAACGTAGCGCGTAATGAATGGGTTTTGGGTGTATGGGTTATATTTGTAAGTAGGGGAATATGTTCCACTTCTCGAAGCAATAATGGCCGCCGTTTGGAAGGGCCAGTTCACAATGATGCTTTTTGGGTTTGAGTCCTAGATTTGGGTTGGAGGACATAATAAGTAGCAGTCACTACTTCAGGGATAGATAATGGTATGTTTGGAGGTGGGTGCGGAGAAAGGTAGTACGAGAGAAAATCATTACAAATACTTTCAGGCGGTACAGTTGGGGAGCGGTGGACCTGAGCAAGTATGGGTGGTGGTAGCTTTTAACGAAAAGCGGTATGAGCCGACTGGTGTACTTCAAATCCAGCACAGAAAAGAACATAAGAAATAATTTGACATTGTTAAAGTCATCAGCCTGAAGAGTGTGTCGCTCAGAGTCGGTAGCAAAAAAGTCCTATTTTACCATTAGGCAGTGCGGATCTTTTTCTTACTACATTATATTTGTACCAAGTTATAAGTAGTGAATAGTATTCCATACCTACCCGAGTGAAAAAAAATAAAAATTAAATTTGAATTAAACGTCCACCGTTGGATTCGAATCAAGGAAAATACGAAAAGAGCAAATAGGGTGAGTTTACCTTGGTCAGCATTTAAGTGCAAATAAAATTAAAAAAAAAAAAAGAAAGAAAAAAAAGTAAAAAGTATAGGCTGTTAGGAAACTTAAAAAGGAACGTTTTTTTAGGTGTGATAAGCGGAATCATCTGAGAGCCGCGAATCAAAAAAAAAAAAACCGAAAAAAAAGAAGGACAAAAATAAAAGACAAGCGAGGAAATAGGTGAGAGTGTTTGTCCCACATAAAAAAATAAATACAGGGATAAGAAAATGATTTTTTTAATAGGGCAAAACCGATCTAACATATATATATATAACGTATCCCAAAGTAACGTCAGTTGGGTCAAGCCCGGAGCAGTAAAATACCGTTAGCAATAACGGGGTGAGTGAAGTTAGTGGAAAAATAAAGTAACGCAACTAATAATATAAAACAGATTTAGGTGTTGCTAGGGGCGACTTGGCGGACCACGGTAACGATTTGATCGTGGCCGCCTATATAATTTTTTGTTGGATTTTTTCCTGGAGTCGGCGCAACGAAATACGAGACAGAACCTGAGAGGAGCCTACAGTGGGGCGTGTTCCAAATCTTTTTAACAAATTTTATTTATTGTTTCAATTAATATTTTTTTTGCGTGATATTGCTTGTTGATATTTTCTTTTGTAAGGACCCTAGTCAATCAATTAGCTTTGCCCTCTTCAAGGACTAGAAAAAAAAAGAAGAAAAACAACCGGAAGGTAAGGGTAGGAAGCCATAGAAACCCCTCTCGCTTTCGTAAGCGCCACCTACGGTTGATTTAGCCTTTTGGGGCGGAAAATTTTTGGGTAGACGTACACCTTTACAGAGCTCTGTGCAGGTAGGGTCTCCATTCGTACGGCAAAATAATTGAGTTCCTCACTAAAGGAGAGCAATCCAAGAACTAGGCGGCCCGAAGGAAGTAGGGCGAGGTTTTATTTTTGGTTGTCTTTAACCTTTACTCGGTTTAAATAATAAACAAAAAAAAAAAATTATAAAAAAAAAAAAAAAAAAAGAAAAACAAAAAAAAAAAAATTTAGTTAATTCTTTGTTAACAATCTTATTTATTTATTTGTATCTCTTCAATATTTATCTATTTATTTATATTAGTTTCCCATAAAACCATTATTTATTTATTTACAATTTTTTTGATTTCCATCATTTCCTTGAAATTATTTAATTGTCATTTATTTTGGGTCATGTAAATTTTAAGAGAGGTCCAACACCTTAAATTAATAAATGTTTGTAAGTCGCGCAACGCCCGGTGTATTTTAATGAGCTGTCCAAGCGGCTAGATGGCTTGTTAGATTCTTTTTTTCAGGGGGTGGACGGGGTGGCGGACTTCATTCGGTAGGATGATCTGAGGACGACTTTTGGTACGACCAGCTCCAGGGGAGTCCGAAAATTCCTGCCACGGACTCATGGCAGGGAGGGCGGCGCATCTGCTAAACACCAGCAGTTCAATTGGGTAAGCTTGGTTATGTGGCAACATCATTACAGTTTTTTGTTCCCATTGGCACGAATTTATTTTTGCTGCTGGTACAGTTTGACCTCGGCACAAGATCCCCCCCATATCCGGCGAGCTGAGCCGTGCCTCGCAAGCGTGCCAGTTCCGGGGTCCGACACTTCATTCCCCGTTCAGACCGTCATTCCCTTCCTACTTTCTTGTCTATTTAATATTTCCTTTTTCAATCCGTTTATTTGGTCTATCCTTTGCTTTTTGCATTTTCTTACTTTTCACTTACCTCCATTTTACTTACCCTCACTTTCCTTCTCTACGACCACCTTTATTTACATCTATCCTTTCAGTTGGACGGTTGGAACGTTTCCTCTATGCCTTCCTATATCCCTCTTCCTAAATCCTACCTATCCCAAACACAATCCCATACTCACCGTTTCCTATCCCAGTCACCAGCAACAAATGACGCCCATCCGTGAAGTCTAGTTTTTGTTTCCATCCATTCAGTGATTTTACTCCCAGTGTCATCATCTGACGAAACGTATGTCGTGTTGCAAGATCGCGGTAGAATGCTTGAACACTTGCGACGTGAAGTAAGATGATGCTAGTGGAAGTGGAATTTCCTGAAATTTGTTTTATCCCAAATCAACACCGTCATCGGCGTTCGAACCTCCTGCATGTCTTCAAATAGAAGGTCATTACGAACTGTTGAATCGCGGCAGGAGTTTAGAATTCCGATGCGGAGGTATATTCACCCCAGTTCTCAATTGCTGCCGCTGATGAGTCAGAGAGGAATCGTATGTCTTGGTCAGGATAGCTCCTTAGAAGGCCCGACGAAATGCGACGAGGAATCTCGGTCACATCAGCGATAGTAAAACTGAACTAACAAAATATTTATGTTGTCACTTTGGATGTTTTTTTTGCTTACCTGCCACATAACAAAGCGACAAAAGAAACCAAATTTAGCTTACCAAAATCGTCTTAAGATCAGATATCATAGCCATCGTCGAAAATAGGACCGGTGAAGAAAGCCACCTCCTAGACCCCCGATCGTAATGAAATAAAACAACAACAAAAAAAAAAAACAAACATTTATCTTCAAGTAAATTTGAGTACATATAAACATAAATCATAGGTACATACAAATATAAAATCAAACTATTTTTACAAACAAATCACCAAACACATATAGGGACTATCTGTCTTTTATCAACATATAAATATTCGTTTAGTGTTCAAAGTAACATTATTTTTACGTTTTATATTTTATATTTTTTTTTATTTTTCAGTTTTCAGTTCCATTTTTAAAACTTCGTTTAGTGCAAATTAACATTTTACATTTTTAATTGGTTTTTGGCCTTTCAGTTTTCAGTGAGCTTATAAATCTCGTTTAGTGTTCAAAGTTTTACATCATACATAACAGTTTGTTGCCTTAGTAGTCTGTTTATATAGTGTGAATCAAATTGTTAAGTTTTATTTAACAGTAGGTAGGAACACAAATTAGCTTTTGGAACAAATTAATGCACACAAATTTTGTTTTCAGCTGGAAGGATTTATGAGTTAAGTTTTAGGAAATAGTTTAGAAGATAAAGCAATTTGCATTCTTTTTATAACATAGTTTAGATAGATTTGTGTCAAATACAAATATCTTTAGTATTAGTAGTATAGCCAGTTTAGTATAGTAAGAAGTAGAATATAGATTGAAAAAAAAAAAGTATATTTTCAATTTGATTAGATAGTAGGATTGTTATACGTAAATAGCTAGGTAGCGAAAATAAATAATAAGGTTTTATAAATACAATTAGGCTAAGCAGTTTTTATATTCCAAAATTTTTTTTTATATATTTAAAGCTTTTGCTGTTAAATTTTAATTTTTTGTTTTAGAGTGGGTACAATTCTTTGTTTTTGAGTTTAAGAATATAACATATTAGAATAGTTAATTAAATTTTTGAAAGTGACAAAAGATACAGTAGGTTAAAATTTTGTTTTGAGAGTTACATAGTAAACTTAAATTAAAATCAAAAAAAAAATTCAATTCAGAGTTGTAGATAATAATTTTAAGGTTGATTTTTACTTCGGCTGGTGACAGATTCTTCATTGTAGGGCGGCAGATGAGAACTATAGGGAAAGAAAAGAAGATTAGTAAAGCAAATACAACCATCAGAAATCGAGTAATCACTCGTTTGTTTGCTAAGAAACAATTAGATATTAAAAAGATTTCAAATATGGCACCGGTAAAACATTCGCCTTTTAAGAGAGTGACTAACCCAACAGCTCCACCAGAAACCAATGCTGTTCCACCCGCGGCACCTCCGGCTGTACCACCTAAGCCTGCAAGTAAGTCGCTTAGTGTCGAATCTCTCGTGGCGCCTTCCTTAAGTACTATTTCTGGGTTAGGAGGCTCTTCGGTGGGTGGGCAGTCTAGAGAGCCAGACACCGTAATGGCTAGGCCCGAAACTGAAAGAAATAGACAAAATACTTTTGATGAGTGGGTACAGGGTATAGAAAGGGTGACGGATAGAAACCCAATAGATTGGTCCGATTCCTTAGGAGCTCGGGTGAACCTTAGGGGTGAAGATCTCCTTCCTAGGGATTGGGATGCGGAACCTGTGCCGGAGTTAGTTAATGTCCACCAAGAATTAGGCGCAGGTGGTTTCCAAGCTCCGAAGGAGCGGATTATGAACCCGCGAACCAATCATTATGATTGTGAAATTTTGATGGGGGTGAACAACGGCCATCAACAAAATAGCGCTCCATCTGCATATGTCGGTTCGTGGAGAACTCGACTTTATGAAGATAGGAGGTTTTTTGAGACCGGAGCAGTTCCGAAAGCCACCAAGACGACACCAAGAGTGATGGGTCCCGATCAGATAGTAAGGACTGAAAAAGCACCAGAGTTACCAAAGGAAGTAGTTTCACAAAGTCATAACAGAAACAATGAACTTACCGAGGTTAGGGCTGAACCAACTCCTGACGACAATAATATTTCGGCAGAAATGAAAACGGTCATCAATTTAGCAGTCGTCCAGGCGTACGAGTCATATACAAACTCTTTGAGAGAGGAAATTTCCGAGTCCCTGAAGGTAGAGGTTAGGAGGAATTTCCTGGAGTTTTTGGGTGGCATCAACCAAACCATTCGGCCAGAACCACCTGTGGAGGAACGATCGCCAAAGCCACCGGCGGATCGGCTTAGGACCCGACCTTACGACACCGCTCAGGCCACAACTAGTGGACGTGAGCTACCAACTTCGTCGGTCCGTTTTAGAACTCCGACCGACACAGATTTAGGTTATGCAAATCGTCGGCCTGAGATGGATTTTAATTATGCAAATCGGCGACCGGATACGGATTTCGGTTATTCGAATCGTCGTCCTGATTGGGATTTTGACATGCCGATTGGGAGACATCAACCGTCGTCGTCCGCTCCGAATTATGATCGGAGCATGGGAGATCCTCACGGTAGGGGTAATCGGCAACACAATTATCCGCAGAACCGAACACCTGAAATTAGAATGGATAAGTGGAGATTAACATTTAATGGAAATCCGGAAGTACTTACCGTAGAGGATTTCATCTTTCGGGTTGAGTTACGTCGAGACCAGTATAGGTGCTCCTGGGCTGAGATTTTGCGGGATTTTCATCTCCTGCTAACAGGAGCCGCCAACGACTGGTACTGGCAATTTCAGCGGTCTCATTATAGTACCGATTGGCCAACGCTTCGGGACGCCTTAATGCGCCAGTTTCGGAATTCAAAGACCGATTTAGATATTATGAGGGACATAATGGACCGGCAGCAGGGTACCTGGGAGTCCAGTGACGATTATTTTGCGGCAGTGAACAAAATGAAGTCTCAGCTCAGGATGCATATGCCGGAACATGAACTCGTGCGGGTTTTGAAAGAAAATTTGAACGAGCGGATCAAACGGTTGGTGTTTCCACAGGCGGTTTATTCACTAGACCAATTGAGGATAGCCTGCAAGGATGCTGAGCGTGCATTTTCAGGGCGAGAAAGGGACGGTCCGAAACCGCAGAGGCCACCGGCGCGGCATCGGGCAAACGAAATCGAGCTCGTGGATGATGCTTCCCAACAATTCCAGGAAGAGAACCTCGCTGCCTTTCACCATTCAGGCGCTCGTCCGAAGAGCGGTCCAAGATATGGAGATTCAAAGAACCTGACCTGCTGGAACTGTAGGAGTCCTGGGCATTCCTTTATGGATTGTCCATCACCAATCCGGAACATTTTTTGTTACCGATGTGGTCAGGAAGGGGTTATTACTCCGAAATGCCGCATCTGCAACCCGGAAAACCTTGTGAGGAGCGCGACATCTTTGGGGGAGTCGCGTTCGACTCAGAAACCCCCAGAACACCTAGAGAAGAAGTAACAGAAGAAGAAAATACATGTAAAATAAAAATATTAAGAAGAGATGGAAATACAAAAATAGAAAACGAAAAAAAACTTACAGAATTGAAACCTCTCAGCATTCGAGTGAGAGAGTACAATATCGCTAGAAATAGAATTTTTAATAATAAAATAGGGAAAATTACAAATAGAATTGTAAAAACCAGAGCGCGGTACAAATTAAGAAAAGAAACGAGGAAGAACATTTTGGCAACGGTAGTCGATACGAATACAGACCCCCGACCGTATGCCAAAATATCCTTAGCAGGAAAAGAATATTTAGGACTTTTGGATAGTGGGGCCAGTGTTAGTATTTTAGGGAAAAATTGTATTTCCACAATCAATTCTTTGAAAATACCATTACTGCCCTACAAAGCAAATGTTAAAACTGCGGATGGAAAAAACCAGGAAATAGTCGGAAAAATGCAAGCGCAAGTAGAATACAAAAATCAAGCTCACGCTCTGACCTTTTACTTAGTGCCCAATTTAGACCAAGAGTTATACCTCGGGGTTGACTTTTGGAGGGCTTTTCAAATTGCCCCTAACATCGTAAGCTCCGTCTCAATTCTGGAAGAGGCCGGAGATTTGGTGAACGCTCATCAACTGTCGCCGGATCAACAGTGCAAGTTGGAGGCGGTGAAGGGGAAATTTTTAGATTTTGATCGTCACGGTCTCGGAAAAACGTCTCTAATGGAGCATCTTATAGATACCGGAGACGCGATACCTGTCAAGCAGCGTCACTACCCTGTTTCTCCGGCGGTGCAAGCCCTTTTATACCAAGAATTAGATAGAATGTTGAAGCTCGGCGTTATTGAGGAAAGTGAGAGTCCTTGGTGCTCGCCCGTTGTCCTTATCAAGAAGGCAGGCGAAAACAGTACCATAAAATATCGGTTTTGTCTGGATTCGAGAAGGGTCAACGCGGTTAGTAAAAAGGATGCAAACCCACTCCCTCATATCGACGGACTTCTCAGCCGTTTACCAGACACCTATTATATTAGTAGCGTCGATCTGAAAGAGGCTTTCTGGCAAATTCCGCTGGAGAAGGAGAGTAGGGAGAAAACTGCGTTTGCGGTACCGGGGAGACCCTTGTACCAATTTACGGTCATGCCCTTTGGATTGTGCAACGCAGCTCAGAGGTTATGTCGCTTAATGGACAAGGTTATTCCTGCACGACTCAGAGATCGAGTTTTCGTTTATCTAGACGACCTGCTTATTATAGCACCAGATTTCGAAACCCATATTACCGTGTTGAACGAAGTGGCCGAATGTCTGCGAAAGGCGAATCTCACTATCAACGTGAAGAAATCCAAATTTTGCTTTAAAGAGCTTAAATATTTGGGTTCCATCGTTGGTGGTGGGAAGCTGAAAGCAGACCCTGCTAAGGTAGAAGCGGTAGTGGATTTTCCCTTACCGAAAAATCCAAGGCAGGTTCGTGGGTTACTGGGTTTAGCGGGGTGGTATAAGCGATTTATTCGAGATTTTTCCGAGAGAGAATGCATGGCTGCGGTTATGGCAGTGAAAAAGTTCAGGCCCTATGTAGAGGGTATGGCCTTTACAATTATCACCGACCACTCCAGCCTTAAGTGGCTGATGAACATGAAAGACCTAAACGGCAGATTGGCCAGGTGGAGTCTTAGTCTTCAAGCTTTTACCTTCGACATAGAGCACCGAAAAGGATCGCTAAATGTCGTGCCAGATACTCTTTCTCGGGCGCACGTAGACAGTTTAGAAATAGCAGAAGTAGCACCATTAGTAGATTTAGATTCGGAGGAGTTTAGATCCGAAGAATATCAATCCTTAATAGCAACTGTTCAAAACAATAGTCAAGAATTGCCAGATTTGAAAATTGAAGACAATTTTGTATATAAAAGAGCTCTGCCTGTAGGGGGTGATGAGTCAACGTTAGATAACACATGGCGTTTGTGGATTCCTTCTGGCTTGACAGAGGAAATAATTAGACTGACTCACGAACCTCCGCAAGTAGCTCATGGCGGAATCGCTAAAACGCTTCACCGAATAAGACAGTACTTTTTCTGGCCGAATATGACAGTTCAGATCAAGAAATTCATGTCTGAATGTGCTATATGTAAACAGAGTAAATCTACAAATCAAATTCTTCGTCCACCTATGAGTAGTAATTTTGTCACAGACCTTCCCTTTCAAAAACTCTTTATTGATTTTTTGGGCCCATACCCAAGATCAAAAGCAGGGAATGCATATGTATTTGTAGTGTTAGATCATTTATCGAAGTATGTTTTTTTTAAACCTTTGCGCTCAGCGGATACTATAAGCGTTATCAAATTTTTAAAGAATGAGGTCTTCAATGCGTTTGGAGTACCGGAAATAATCCATTCAGATAACGGCAAGCAATTCGTAAGCAAAGACTTTCAAAATTTTCTCCAATTGTATGGAGTTCGTCATTTTAAAACCGCTTACTATTCGCCTCAATCAAATGCATCGGAGAGGGTGAATAGAACGCTGCTAGCGGCTATCAGATCATATTTGAAAGACGATCATCGCGAGTGGGATATGCACATTAGTGATATTGCATGCGCGTTGAGAAGTTCTGTACACTCGTCAACCGGAGTGTCACCTTATTTCACTTTATTTGGAGTAAATATGATGACACACGGCAAGAGTTATGATCTAGTCAGAAAATTGAATGCTATGGATGATGGTGAACTATTCACTCTTCCGAGGCAAAGTCGATTGCAGTGCATTCGAAAAAAAAGTAAAAGAGAATATTTTGAAAGCAAATGAGAAAGGCGCCAAGACATATAATATCCGAAGTCGTAATGTTCGATTCGTACCTGGGCAAGAGGTGTTCCGACGAAATTTCGTTCTGAGCGATTCGTCGAAATATCTCTCGTCAAAACTTTGCCCAAAATACGTCAAGTTTAGGATAAGTAAAAATATCGGAAAGAACATGTACGAGCTGGAAAACCTTTCAGGCAAAAAGATAGGAGTGTTCCACGCAAAGGATATAAAGCAATAATGATCTGTGATAAAAATACCGGTGATAGACATAGCGTCGATAAAACAACTACTACTCTGTGCAATAAAATCTTTAGTACCTGGTATAGCTTATAGATTCATAGATTATTTATTAATTTGTTATTTATTTATATAGTTATTTACTTTAATATATTTATTTATGTAGTTACTGATTTATTTACCTATTTATTTATCAATTTAACTTATATAGAGTTTATTTATTTAACTTATATATTTCTAATTTATTTTTTTTAGCTTATATAGATTTTTTATTATTTATTTATTTATTTATTTATTTATTTATTTACCTTATTATTTATTTAATTATTTAACCTATAAAGATTTTCATTTAATTTATTGATATAATTAATTATTTATTTTACTTTTATAGTTTTGCATTCATTCGTTTACTTAATTCATTCATTTATATATTATTTTAATCATTTTTGTATTAATTCAATTATTGATATCGTTTTTAATTATTTAAGTTAAAATTATTAATATATTCATTAATTTCATTATTATTTTTATATTTGATCATTCATTTAATTATATGCTTGTACGCGTGTTTCATTGAATAATGTCTCCGGTGCTAAGATATTTATTAAATCAAATGTTATATTTATGTATAAAAACTATTAGTTATCGATTTAGTTAATGATCATATGATCAGTCAAATTGGTTGTTTTTTTTTGGAAAATATTAAATAGTTTTATAAGATCGTATTTATCAAAACTGCCATAGTTTTTTATAAAAATATCAAAAGAAGTGATAAAGAGTGTAACCTCATGCTGAATTTGTGTTTGCACATAGTAGTATCGAGCGAATAATTATTTTGTCAAGATTACCGTAAACATTAATATAAGCATTTTAATTTATAATAATGGTTTAATAAAACCTAAGGCTATACGTATAATCGAAAAAAAAAAGGAATAAATAAATAATATCTATAACCGGAATATAAAAAGATGATATGGATAGGTACGCATCTTAAAGATTTTTTATTTGTCATCAAATTGTTGTTTCCTCCATCTGGGTTGACTTCATTCAAGATGGTCTTGACCTCATCCCGAATTTCAAAGCTGATCGACAACAGCCCACATAAAGCTGTACCTTCTTGCGGTATCTCGGTTGGTTTCCCAGTTGATTTCCCGATTTGTTCTGATCTAGAATTGTTTTTTTTAATCAAATTTAGTAATGTCTAGGAAAATGCAAAATAAATTATAAATTGCCTATTCATGTAGTAATCCAAGGTCATATTGCCCGGCTTTGGGTGCGTGGGTTAACTCCCCACATACCGACCACGTAGCTCAACAAATAGAAATTAACTCCAACTCCTGCCACCGTCTTTGAGTTCGACAATCTCCTCAACGTCGGTGTTTTGTTGCATTCGTCTGAAATAGAAACAAATAAAAATCATTCAAGTCTAAAGAATTTTGAAAAAAATAAATTAAATCTTACCTGCAGTTACACAACCTGGTGAAATTCTTCTTGGTTCATATGCCGCTGCGGTGTACTGCAACTCGATTTTTTTGTTAGGCTGAAAACGAAAAGAAACACCAGTTAAAGCGAATACAACGATAACGCACATTTAATTACACTTATTAACAAACGAATATGACAATAAACTAGAATAAAGCTTACAAAATAATTTACACAAAAAACGCGGGCAGAAACAAATAACACCAACCTAATAGACAAGATGACAGTACAGAGATGCGATACACATAACAAATAGTACCATAGGCATAGTAAGTGGAACGTAGCGCGTAATGAATGGGTTTTGGGTGTATGGGTTATATTTGTAAGTAGGGGAATATGTTCCACTTCTCGAAGCAATAATGGCCGCCGTTTGGAAGGGCCAGTTCACAATGATGCTTTTTGGGTTTGAGTCCTAGATTTGGGTTGGAGGACATAATAAGTAGCAGTCACTACTTCAGGGATAGATAATGGTATGTTTGGAGGTGGGTGCGGAGAAAGGTAGTACGAGAGAAAATCATTACAAATACTTTCAGGCGGTACAGTTGGGGAGCGGTGGACCTGAGCAAGTATGGGTGGTGGTAGCTTTTAACGAAAAGCGGTATGAGCCGACTGGTGTACTTCAAATCCAGCACAGAAAAGAACATAAGAAATAATTTGACATTGTTAAAGTCATCAGCCTGAAGAGTGTGTCGCTCAGAGTCGGTAGCAAAAAAGTCCTATTTTACCATTAGGCAGTGCGGATCTTTTTCTTACTACATTATATTTGTACCAAGTTATAAGTAGTGAATAGTATTCCATACCTACCCGAGTGAAAAAAAATAAAAATTAAATTTGAATTAAACGTCCACCGTTGGATTCGAATCAAGGAAAATACGAAAAGAGCAAATAAGGTGAGTTTACCTTGGTCAGCATTTAAGTGCAAATAAAATTTAAAAAAAAAAAAGAAAGAAAAAAAAGTAAAAAGTATAGGCTGTTAGGAAACTTAAAAAGGAACGTTTTTTTTAGGTGTGATAAGCGGAATCATCTGAGAGCCGCGAATCAAAAAAAAAAAAACCGAAAAAAAGAAGGACAAAAATAAAAGACAAGCGAGGAAATAGGTGAGAGTGTTTGTCCCACATAAAAAAATAAATACAGGGATAAGAAAATGATTTTTTTAATAGGGCAAAACCGATCTAACATATATATATATAACGTATCCCAAAGTAACGTCAGTTGGGTCAAGCCCGGAGCAGTAAAATACCGTTAGCAATAACGGGGTGAGTGAAGTTAGTGGAAAAATAAAGTAACGCAACTAATAATATAAAACAGATTTAGGGGTTGCTAGGGGCGACTTGGCGGACCACGGTAACGATTTGATCGTGGCCGCCTATATAATTTTTTGTTGGATTTTTTTCCTGGAGTCGGCGCAACGAAATACGAGACAGAACCTGAGAGGAGCCTACAGTGGGGCGTGTTCCAAATCTTTTTAACAAATTTTATTTATTGTTTCAATTAATATTTTTTTTGCGTGATATTGCTTGTTGATATTTTCTTTTGTAAGGACCCTAGTCAATCAATTAGCTTTGCCCTCTTCAAGGACTAGAAAAAAAAAGAAGAAAAACAACCGGAAGGTAAGGGTAGGAAGCCATAGAAACCCCTCTCGCTTTCGTAAGCGCCACCTACGGTTGATTTAGCCTTTTGGGGCGGAAAATTTTTGGGTAGACGTACACCTTTACAGAGCTCTGTGCAGGTAGGGTCTCCATTCGTACGGCAAAATAATTGAGTGCCTCACTAAAGGAGAGCAATCCAAGAACTAGGCGGCCCGAAGGAAGTAGGGCGAGGTTTTATTTTTGGTTGTCTTTAACCTTTACTCGGTTTAAATAATAAACAAAAAAAAAAAAATTATAAAAAAAAAAAAAAAAAAAAGAAAAACAAAAAAAAAAAATTAGTTAATTCTTTGTTAACAATCTTATTTATTTATTTGTATCTCTTCAATATTTATCTATTTATTTATATTAGTTTCCCTTAAAACCATTATTTATTTATTTACAATTTTTTTGATTTCCATCATTTCCTTGAAATTATTTAATTGTCATTTATTTTGGGTCATGTAAATTTTAAGAGAGGTCCAACACCTTAAATTAATAAATGTTTGTAAGTCGCGCAACGCCCGGTGTATTTTAATGAGCTGTCCAAGCGGCTAGATGGCTTGTTAGATTCTTTTTTTCAGGGGGTGGACGGGGTGGCGGACTTCATTCGGTAGGATGATCTGAGGACGACTTTTGGTACGACCAGCTCCAGGGGAGTCCGAAAATTCCTGCCACGGACTCATGGCAGGGAGGGCGGCGCATCTGCTAAACACCAGCAGTTCAATTGGGTAAGCTTGGTTATGTGGCAACATCATTACAGTTTTTTGTTCCCATTGGCACGAATTTATTTTTGCTGCTGGTACAGTTTGACCTCGGCACAAGATCCCCCCCCATATCCGGCGAGCTGAGCCGTGCCTCGCAAGCGTGCCAGTTCCGGGGTCCGACACTTCATTCCCCGTTCAGACCGTCATTCCCTTCCTACTTTCTTGTCTATTTAATATTTCCTTTTTCAATCCGTTTATTTGGTCTATCCTTTGCTTTTTGCATTTTCTTACTTTTCACTTACCTCCATTTTACTTACCCTCACTTTCCTTCTCTACGACCACCTTTATTTACATCTATCCTTTCAGTTGGACGGTTGGAACGTTTCCTCTATGCCTTCCTATATCCCTCTTCCTAAATCCTACCTATCCCAAACACAATCCCATACTCACCGTTTCCTATCCCAGTCACCAGCAACAAGTTATTAAAGGTCAAAGCGGAACCTATGGATAATTTCAGTTTTTTTTTTATTAATTTCTAGTCAAACACTCAAAACCGGATGTTTCTAGAACTTTTATTTTTGAAGATAATAAGAAATGAACAAACTTTCTCATAAAACTAAAAGGCATCCGACTTAATTATATCATTTCAGCAGATTTATCATTTATCACCAACTTCTTGATTTTACTAAGAAGTTGGTTTCTTAATTCATATTGCAAGATATTGCGACTTTAAAAATGGTCAAACTTCGGAGGTATAGTTGTACATGCATTTTATTACAAAATCCTGTTTATTCGAAGTTGTCCATTTTTGAAGTCGCAATATCTTGCAAATGATGTGTTATACGCAAAAAAGTGTGATAATGTTTCCTCTTAGGAATGTTCACATCTGCAAAGAAGGCATAAAACATTTTCTGAAAAAATCCTCATTTAAGAGTAAAGAGCCAAAAACCGATATTTTAGACTTTTGGTGTTTTTATTTAAATAATGATGTCAAAAAATTATGGCTTATAGAAACAAAACTGTAAATGCATGCTTATATAATATTATATAATGTACAAATTTCGCTAATTTAATTTTTCGATTAAGCTTACGGTTTTAAAGGTATAATGATAAAAACCGGTTTTGTGACAGTTGACACTGTTGAAGTCACAGTATCTTGCGACTTAAGACTCGTATGGAAAAAAGTTTTATATTTTTTTGAAGGGAATATTATGATGATTAAACTGAGCGTAAGATTTTTTTCGACAACTTGTGTTTTTAAGAGCAAAAAACCAGAAAAACAGAAATTTGAACTTTTTGTCAAACTTTAAAAAAAAATTATATCCTTACAACGATTATTTTTAAGAAGAAATAATATATAATAATAATTTTTTCTTGTAGGGATTTACATAATGTACAAACTTTGTATTCAGATACGTGAAAAACGCCCTTTTTCGACATTTTTCGTTTTTTTGAAATGTCGATATCTTCTTAACGGTGGGTCGTAAGAAAAAAATTGTTATAACTTTTTGTTTTGAAAATGACATAGTCTACAAGTTTTTTATGAAACACATTTCGATAGCATTTACCGTTGCCGAGTTTTATGCGAAAAACTGATATTTTCGACATTTAACCTTGAATAACTATTGACGCGCACACGATTTGGTAATAGACTTTCGTGACAGTATTTCTTTTGTCAATATAAAGATTTCTTTTGTCATTTGGATTTTTTGGCAGAAAAAGCACAATTTGCCTGAGCTATATCAGGTGAGCAAAAAGTTGTGCTCTTGTGTTAATGCAAACAAAAATTAAGATTTGGTTATATTTTCGCAAAGTGCTCCACTGATTTTAATATTTTTTTTAAGATTTAAAACATCAAAAAAAAGTTTTTGCATAAAATTGATATTTGCTACCTCTAAACATTATTTTAAAAATCTGAAAAAAATGGTAATGTCTTTAGGACCAAAAGTACTTAATTCCAAGAGATGGCCCAAAACAAACAAAAACAAGGAAATCTTTGTATTACCCTTGTAAATATTATTATTTCAAAAAAAGATATTGTACACAATCATCGTTGAATTAGTCTTAAAATATTTCTTTGGTCATTTTATGCTCAAAAAATCTTGGATCTTTTTGTTAAGTGCATTGAAAAAACGTGTCTATATTAATTCCAGCCGTTAGTAGAAATGGAGACAGTCAATATAAATCTACATTTATCTATATCTAAATGATTTGCATTTAAATATTAGTTTCATTGTAACTTTACGTTTTTGTAAATACGCAAAATTGTAACACCAGAAAATTTCATTGTTTAAAAATAGATTTGGGCTCTGGGGTTCCGCTCTATAACCGCGCTCATTTTGTTCGTAAGGTTTGAATTTTACATTTTTACAAGAATTTTTTAATCCACGATGACGATTTTTTTCGTATAAATTTATGTACATATTTTAATTTATAAACATTTTATTCCAGGCAATCAGAGAACAGGCTGAAGTAAATGGGTCAATATGTCGGGCTAATTTATTAACATGCTACGAACGCCTTTTGTTCGGACGAAACCATTGAACCAGTGTAATTGTGAATCATCAACCATTTCTCGGCATCTTACTTACTTACTTAGGTCCTCGGACCTATTACGCCGTGATGTTTCCCTTACGGGACATAGGGCCTCCACTACACCTACGCGCCATCGTGTACGATTTCTTGAAATATATTTCAGCTCTCTCCAACTTTTCCCCAGTCGTGCCGATTCCTGTTCGACCGTTCTTCGCCATGTACTTCTAGGCCGGCCCACTTGTCTTCCCTCCTGTGTGAGCGGGTTCCACTGCATTGCTTGAGATGCAATGCACCGATCGCCTTTTCGAAGCGTATGGCCAATCCACTGCCACTTTCTTCTTCGTATAATGGAGTCTATGGGCTCCTGACCCGTTCTCGTATGAAGTTCGGCATTGGAGATACGGTTGGGCCAGAAAATCCTCAAGATGTTTCGTAGACATCTATTAACGAAGGTTTGCAGCTTTCTAGTGACAATTTCAGTGACTTTCCAAGTGCTGCAGCCGTAAAGCAGAACGGATTCAACATTGGAGCGGAACAGTCGTAGCTTGGTCTTTAAGCTAAAAGAGTTGTTTCTCCATATTTTGGACAGCATTCCGAACGCAGCCTTTGCTTTTCTGATTCGGCTGTTTACGTCCAGTTCAGTTCCGCCACCCGTAGAGATAATACTCCCAAGATATTGGAAATCCTCTACCATCTCTACCGGTTGTCCAGAAATATTTACTTGGATTGATGAGGAAGTTCCAAGGCTGATCCTTTTAGTTTTTGCCGAGTTGATCTTAAGCCCTACGATTTCTGCTTCTCTCTCCACCCTTGTTGTCATTTGATGGAGATCCATGATCCTATGAGAGAGTAAGCATACGTCGTCCGCGTAGTCCAGATGTTTGAGGTGAGATTGCAGAGTCCACTGAATTCCCCCATTTCCATTTGACAAAGCTGCGTGCAGTACGTCACTTATCACCAACAGGAACAGTATTGGTGACAGTATACAGCCTTGCCTAACTCCACTTTGGATTTCAAACTCCTCTGACAGCCTACCTTTGTGCAAAACGTGACACCTGGATCCATCATATGTAGCCTTGATAATAGCAATCAATTTATCTGGGATGCCCCTCCTGTGCAAAGCAAGCCAAATAAATTCTCTATTGACACTGTCGAACGCCTTTCAAAATCGATGAACAGCAGGTGAAGTGGTGATCGATATTCAACGCACTGTTCGATGATGATCCTCAAGGTGTTGATGTGATCAACACAGGAAGATCCAGTGCGGAAACCTGCTTGTTCGGCGTCGAGTGTGTCTTCGAGGTGGTCTTTAATTCGGTCCAATATTATCCTTGCTATTATCTTGGCTACTGCAGGCAGAACGCATATTCCTCTCCAGTTTTCGCACTGTGTGAGATCTCCTTTCTTTGGGAGCTTGACAATCATTCCTTTTTTCCACTCTTCAGGAAAGCTCTCTGCTTCCCAAGCTCTCTTAATAAGTGGGTGCAGTAGCTCGCTCGATGTCGTTGGGGCTGCTCCTAAGAGCTCTGCAGGAATACCGTCAAGTCCAACCGCTTTGTTGTTCTTCAGTGCTTTGATGGCGGTGATAATTTCTTCTTTACTGGGGGGTACGGTGCGTATTCGGGAAATTGTTACTTCGGGTAGCTCAGTGGGAGTAGGGTTCACTTCACTTGCGAAAACGCGGTTTAAAACCGCAGAAAAGTGTTCCCTCCACCTTATGAGCTGGTCCTCATCCGAAATTAGCAGGGATCCGTTTGTGTCTTTAACCAGGTGTTGTTTTGAGCTCTGGACACCAGTGAGCTCTTTGGTAATTCTGTAGACGGTCCTACTGTCACACCTACTAGCGGCTTCTTCTGCTTCTGTAGCCAGTGCGTTGATGTAGTTACGCTTATCACGTCGCACACTACGGTGAACTTCCCTCATCTTCATGCGGTACGTAGACTCAAGCTCGTTTCTCCCTGCTGCTGGGGTAGCTGCGATGCGAGCTTTAAGGTGTTTCCTTTCTTCGATCCTTGCCCAAGTTTCGTCGGAAAGCCAAGCACTATTTCTTCCTTGCGCCCGGCCGACTATACTTTCAGCACCGGATATGAACACATTTTTCACAGCACACCAATGATTTTCGATGGATGTGGTTTCCGTGCTGCTGATTGCGTTCAATCCTTGTGAAAGGTGGTCCCCTAGTTGTTGGCGCACTGCAGGATCCTTTAGTCTATCTGTATTAAACTTGGGCATTCGAGTGTTTCCTTGGGATCTCCGAACTGCAGCTGTACGCAATCTTACGGTAGCAACCATCAGATGGTGGTCCCGGGCCATTCCCATGTCAGCACCTCTTCTGTTACGGACGTCCTGGAGACTGCTTCTAAAACGCCGGCTGATCGCGAAGTGGTCAATTTGGTTGGAAGTTGCTTGTCTGTCAGTCGACACCCAACTGACTTTGTGGCACGTCTTATGCTCGAACATGGTCCCTCCAATAACAAGGCCGTTGGCGTTGCAGAAATCGACAAATCGTTCGCCATTGTCGTTTCGGTTACCAACACCATGTTTTCCCATGACATGCCTTAGCCCAGTGTTGTCATTGCCAACCTTGGCATTTAAGTCTCCCATCACCATAACTATATCACCTCGTGGAACGCTATCATAAGCAGCACTCAGCCGGTTATAAAAGGCCTCCTTCTCCTCGTCAGAAGAGAGCAAAGTTGGGGCGTAACACTGTATGATGGTGACGCGACGTACTCTAGTCCGGAACCTGGCTTTCAGGATCCTGTCACCTAAAGGCTCCCAGGAAATCAGGCTTTTGAGAGCTGTTTTGGAAAGCAGCAATCCAACGCCAGATTCCCGAGCGCTTCCAGGTGTTTTTCCGGAATAGAATAGTACAGTGTTACGGGTTGGTGACTTGAACTTCCCCGAACCCAGCCATCTAACTTCACTTATCCCTAAGATGTCCATCCTATACCGCATGAATTCCTTCTCTAGTTGCAGGAATCTGGCATTCTGAGGACCTTCTTTTCCATTGTCAAGAAGCGTCTTCACATTCCAGAAACCAATCTTTGTCCGGGTACAATAGCCAAAAGTCGTCAACGAGTTATCATTAATTATCCGAGGCGTAGTGTTGGTTTCGGTAGCGGGTTGATTTCAGTTACGGAGAATGCTAACCTCCGTAACCTATCCTAGAAAGCTAGGCCTTTTCGCACTTGTAATTTTAGCCTATTTATGTATATTGGGATACATAAATAGTTGCCCGGGGACCACCACGAGGAGGTAAAACAAGCACTTCATCGTGACTGATTGTTGCGCTACTGGCCCAGACCAAGTTCTGAGCAATCAATAGTTTCCCGATCAGGCACGATGCAGGTCGCCCATCTGCCGGAGACTAATAAATCTATTTCCATACTGTATTGCGGGCAACTCTATTTCAATTCTGCCGGATTATCGAAATAAAGTATTTATCCCCTTTGCAACTTCATTGGAATTAACGAATCAACAAGATCCAAGTTCCAGAAAATCTTTGATTTCTGTACCTGAAGCTTTTGAACAAGAAAAGAAACTACTGGAGCCACCTGTGCAATTCTTACCATGTTGTTTCAGTTGTATAACGGGAAGGTGCTCCGAAATGGACTCGAGGACTGTTAAAACTGCAGTGGCCCTTATTGAGAGAAAAAACAAATTAACCAAAGAAAAGGGTCAACTGCAATATCAAGAAATTTGTCTCAAAAATATTGAGATATATATGATATATTGTATAAAAATCAATTAAAAAAGGTTAAATTATCTAGACGTATTAATTAATTATCTAGACATAAGTCCTAACATTATTAAATAAATCTTAACATTATCATAAATCTTAAGGCATTTGTTTTGATTCCGAAACTAATGTTTGATTAGAATGTGGTACCTACAGTACAAAAATAAATTCTTTGGTCACGCAAAGATAAATGGCTATAAAATATAAAAGAAAAACTAAACGATGAACATCATCGATTGAACTTGATTGAAAGACTGGCGTTTTCGTACTTCATGGCCATAAATCTTTCGATTATACCATATGCCTAAATATCTTCTAGTTTTTAAGACCCAGCTTTTCAATGGTGAGTTAAGCCATAGTTAGTTAGCTCTGGAAATAGATTTCTCTATAGAGTATGCAAAACACAGTTTTAGAGTGAATAATATGATTGCAGAAATGCTTAAAAACACAGAAGATAAAATAACAAAAGCATTTGTTAAATTAATACAAAGTTAACTAAAAACTTGGTGATTTAACTCGGGTTTAATTTAAACGCCACACTAAAGAACTGACCATAAGAAAATTAAAATTACAAAAAGGACCTTCTTTTTTTTAGAAACTTCCGGTGCCTGAACCCTTGTACGCTGCTGATATGAAAAGAAAAATCTCATACAAAAAATGACACAACAAAATCATAAACGAAAAATTTGGTTCTGCACCTACATACTCTGTTTGACGAGCGAAATCTTAATAATATTATAAATGTGAAAGAATGTTTGTGTGTCTGTTTATTCCACTTTATCTAAGAAAATACTGAAATGATTGGAATGTGGATAGAGAGCTTTGATGTAGGGAATGAACATAGGCTAATTATTTATTTTCAAACATTTAAAACAATGCAACAGAAAACAATTAAAATGCAAAAAATAGGCTTAACGTGGGCATTTTGGAGCTATACCCAATAGTTTAGATTAAGAGATGGACATTAGTTAACGAAGATTAAATTTGTCGTATTCATGATTCATTTGAGACGTTTTTCAACTGTTTTTGTTGGACACCAGTACATAAAGTGAATCGCGTTGTGAGTTCTAAGACTCTTAACTGTTTTTTGGGTCGTTGCTCTGCTAAGAGTATGTATAATTGTCAGGAAGGTGCCAACGTTAACATTTTCGTAGACCTTTGGTGGGTGGCCTTCCAAATGCAGGCCACCAAAGGCACTGCTATCCAAGAAATTGATGATGATTTTTCATCAGAAAAAATAAATTGTAAAAATGAAACAATTTCACGATCAACAACGTTAAAAATATTATTGCATATTATTACAAACCGTTTTTATTTAACATATGAATTCTTTTTTTCTTCAATAATTTTATTTTATTTTGAGTGAATTTTTTTTTAATTTTTGAGATGCCGGATCTTTAATATTTTCTTTAATATTTTTTTCTCAATTCAAAGTAGTTAGAATGAAACTCACACTATAGTGCTGATAAAATAAAACTTAAATTCAATTGGCATTACCGATAGTATAATTTGAAGATGACCTTAAATAATGAACCAACACATGAAAAAAAAAGAATCTCAATTCATCAAAAGTCCAATATTTAGTGTTTAGTGTACAGGTACACCATCTTCGTCCAATTTATCACGTACGGCTTCACCGTAAAATTTTATGTAAATCATACAAAAAGTATCTGAAGCGTGCATTCTTCTAGATAATTATTGTTAAATTATATATTTTCAATATAGGGTGCCTTTCAGAAAAGCCATTTACCTAAACATAAACCATATTATTGAAAAAATTGACTTATATTCTCCAACAGAAATATAAGTGTGTTTCAAGAATCATGTGTACATCATACAAAAAGTATCTGAAGCGAGACTCTCAGAAAAGCCATTCTCCTAAACTTGCCCAATATTATTGAAAAAAGTAACTGACATTTAATTCATACAAAAAGTATATGTCTCTCAAAAATGCCATTATCCACGCTCGCGAACAGAGTTGAACAAAATTAGCACTTCACTAATATAAATATAAGTTAATAAAAAAAACGGTATGTCAAATAATTTTATGCATCAAATTTTCAAGTATCAATTTTATTAGTGTATTAATTATTTTTTTTTCAGATTAAAAGTAAATTAAGTCATTTGTTTTACTTGGTAACAGTGCAAAGTAGCCTCTGAAAAATGCTTTCCTCTATATTATTTCCAACTGGTAAATTTTTAAACAGAATAATTACAGGACAATTTATTTGCCAAGGGTGTTGAAAAAAGAAGTATTTTATCAGTTCTAAGGTAAATCTTTAATTCAATCATACAAAAACTATCTGAAGCGTGCATTCTTCTAGAAAAAAATTAAATATTTATTATTTACAGGATTCTATCCTCCCGCTAAAATATGCTTTGCGCTTTAAGATTAAATTAAAAAAAATCGGTATAGCCAATATTTAAATGAAATTATTGAAGAACAAATTATTTGTCATAAGGGTTTTCCAAGCTACATAAGTTTTTCCTTACTTTTAAGGAAACAAAAAATTTTATACAAATCATTCAAAAAGCGTGTACTTCAAGAAAAACCTGTTAACTAAATATTTTCAATATTGAAATATATTGAGTGATGTCAAAAAAGGCACCCAATTAACAACGTTTTTTTTTTTAAATTTAGCGCGTGCAAAAGGGGTTGTGACTACCCTTAAGATGATATACACAGCACGAGCGATTAGGTATATTGGAGGGGATTTAAAAGGAGATACCGATGCACATTGGTTTTGAACGTCTGTAGATCACAATGGAAGGGGAAATTTGAGCTGGGTAGAGCATTCCATATTCGAGTAGTGCGACTAAAGAAAGGGTAAACTGATGGGCATTCCTAGAAGCGCGAGTATTACGGTTGAATTGTTTAAGGGGAGGAATGCAACTGGCTATTTCACTAGAGCATTGTTTATGGAAATAACGGTAAAATAACGAAAGACATGAAACATTTCGAAGGTGCTCAAGAGATGAGAATGTTTCCGTTATAGTTCTTACACCTATCATTTTAAGAGCTCTCTTTTCAATTCTATCCAATAAACTCAAGTGGGTTATTGAAGCACCTGCCCAAATGTGGGCGTTGTACTCAAGTTTTGGACGAATAAAGGCTTTGTAGATCACAGCCAGATCAGAAGGGGAGAAAAATTTCTTGCATCGACGGAGAAAACCTTAACACTTAGCAGCGTTTTTGGCGATGTCGAATATGTGGTCGTTCCATAAAAGGTGGTCTGTGACACACATACCGGTTTCCTCAATGCAACTGCCACTCATGGATAGTTGCATGGGGGGTGGGTTTCGTTTTAACGACAGTAGACAGCATTGAGTTTTTGAAGCATTAAATTCTACACGATTTTTGATTCCCCATTGGACAATGCTGTAGAGATCAGAATTTAATGAGCTTATCATACGCTGCCGTTCGAGTTCCACATCCGAAGGACATGGATGTGAATCTAAGAACGAATATGAAAAGCTGAGGGTACTGTCGTCAGCAAAACAATTTAATGGATTAGAAGTTTCAGATAAAAGATCGTTTATGAATATAAGGGAGAGAGTCGGAGACAGAACGGAGCCCTGGGGCACACCAGCATTTATTTTGTGAATTTCAGACTTGAAACCATCCAATACAACTTATATTGAATGGTCCGAAAGGTAATTTCTAATCCAACCAAGAAGAAATTCATCGATACCAAATGCACGCATTTTCGATAAGACAGCTTGATTCCAAACTCTATCAAATGCTTTAGAAATATCAAGCGCAATAATCTTACTTTCTCCAAAACGATGTAAAGATTTGTGCCACTGTTCGGTGAGATATACCATCAGATCACCAGTGGACCTATTGCTACGAAAGCCGTACTGCCGGTCATTAAGAAGCTTTCGTTGTTCGAGATATTTCTTTAGCTGAAAATTAATCAGCGTTTCCATGACCTTGGAATTTTTACTACCTTTGGGAAATTGTAGAATTTTTTGCAGTAATTTTTGATCATGTAAAAATTTAGTTCGTCGAATATGACTGTACAAGTCTCTCTAGCTTGTTGAAACTTTTTTTTTGAATTTGATAAGCAACATCATTTCGAACATACACGGCGAGACCATGATGTGGAAAAAATAGAGAAAATAAGCTATAACCATGTAGGCTGAATTCCGAGTGATCGGTATTTTCCCCTACCTGGGTTTCACTTAGTGCCAAAACAGCTGGCCTGTTTTTCACAGAATGGACATATGCAGCAAAAAAATTCTGCCTCAGTCCTCGAATGTTGCTGTAGTCAACCCTAAATTCACCCACCATTACAATAAACAGACATAAAAAAACAAATCAGACAGTTATCTATGCTGATATCAAGTTTGGGCCCCCAATGACTTCACAGTACAATACTACTAGTGTTATGCCTAAAAAAGCAGTGTACTGATCCGCCCCTGGATACACAAAATTAATAACAACAATTTATCTGATATGCTATGGCTTAGTCGATTACATACATTGTGCGAGATGCTACCCACATTGCATATAGTAACGAAGCCAAAGCACTGTGAGTGACGTGGGAAGGAGAGAAAAGGAAATTTACCGCTGTGCTATCGTGTTCGTTGCTTATGCATCATAATTTGCGTTACACAGGTGCAATTTTTTTCTTTTTGCTTTGGTAATGCACTGACACTGGCACTTGCACTTGCACTATTGTTGTTGTTAGGTATTTAAGTTGGGCTATTTTGTTTTTTTTTTTTTAATTCGCGGCGCGATTAGTAGGCATATGATAAATGATTTTTTGTTGTATTATATGTGTATGATTTTTTCAGACAGCACTTGTACTATTGTTGTTTATTTTTTTTTTTTTGAGAGAGACAAATAGGAAAAACACTATGATATTTGTATTAAACTATTTAGTTATTATAAAAAAAAAACACAGGGGGTATTTAGCAAGGAATTTCGTCCACTCACGCACACGTCCGCTCACGCTGGGTTGCAAATTGGATTTCCTTGTGTTGTGTATTTTATGTACTGGTGTCCAACAAAAACAGTGGAAAAACGTGTAAAATGAATCAAGAATACGAAAAATTTAATCTTCATTAACTAATGTCCATCTCATAATCTAAACTACTGGGTATAGCTCCAAAATGTCCATGTTAAGCCTATTTTTTGCATTTTAAATGTTTTTTGTTGCACTGTTTTAAATTTTTGAACATAAATAATTAGCCTATGTTCATTCCCTACATCAGAGATCTCTATGTCACGAAAGTCCATTACCAAATCGTGTGCGCGTCAATAGTTATTCAATGTTAAATGTCGAAAATATCAGTTTTTCGCATAAAACTCGGCAACGGTAAATGCTATCGAAAAGTGTTTCATACAAACTTGTAGATTATGTCATTTCAAAACAAAAAGTTATAACAATTTTTTTCTTACGACCCACCGTTAAGAAGATATCGACATTTCAAAAAACGAAAAATGTCGAAAAAGGGCGTTTTTCACGTATAACTCCTTAACGGTTCATATTTTTGAAAACATCTGAATACAAAGTTTGTACATTGTGTAAATCCCTACAAGAAAAAATTATTATTTTTTCTTAAAAATAACCATTTTAAAGATATAATTTTTTTTTAAAGTTTGACAAAAAGTTCAAATTTCTGTTTTTTAGTTTTTTGCTCTTAAAAACACAAGTTGTCGAAAAAAATCTTACGCTCAGTTTAATCATCATAATATTCCCTTCAAAAAAATATAAAACTTTTTTCCATACGAGTCATAAGTCGCAAGATATTGTGACTTCAATAGTGTCAACTGTCAGAAAACCGGTTTTTAGCATTATATCTTTAAAACCCTAAGCTTAATCGAAAAATTAAATTAGCGAAATTTGTACATTATATAATATTATATAAGAATGCATTTGCAGTTTTTTTTTCTATAAGCCATAATTTTTTGACATCATTATTTAAATAAAAACTACAAAAGTCTAAAATATCGGCTTTTGGCTCTTTACTCTTAAATGAGGATTTTTTCAGAAAATGTTTTATGCCTACTTTGCAGATGTGAACATTCTTTAGAGGAAACATTATCACACTTTTTTGCGTATAACGCATCAGTTGCAAGATATTGCGACTTCAAAAATGGACAACTTCGAATAAACAGGATTTTGTAAAAAAATGCATGCACAACTATATCTCCGAAGTTTGACCATTTTTAAAATCGCAATATCTTGCAATATGAATTAAGAAACCAACTTCTTAGTAAAATCAAGAAGTTGGTGATAAATGATAAATCTGCTTAAATGGTATAATTAAGTCGGATTCCTTTCAGTTTTATGTGAAAGTTGGTTCATTTCTTATTATCTTGAAAAATAAAAGTTCAAGAAACATCCGGTTTTGAGTGTTTGACTTATAAATTTAGGATTCTTTCCTCCCGCTAAAATATGCTTTGCGCTTTAAGATAAAATTAAAAAAATCGGTATAGCCACTATTTAAATCAAATTATTGAAGAACAAATTATTTGTCATAAGGGTTTTGCAAGCTAAGTTTTTCCTTAGTTTTAAGGAAACAAAAAATTTTATACAAATCATTTAAAAAGCGTGTACTTCAAGAAAAACCTGTTAATTAAATATTTTCAATATTGATAAAACAAATTCGCAAGCTTAATTCATGCGTATTATAAGTGATGTCAAAATAGGCACCAATTAACAACGTTGTGTATCCGGAAGCTTTAAAAAAACATCGGAAAATATATTTTTAAAAACTTTGTCGATGAGATAGTCTTATTGAGCCCCGGTTTGTATCCCAACAGTAAACTAATTTTCATTCTTAAAACTGCGAAGCAACGCGAGCACGGGTCCGCTAGTTTATAATAATTATACTTGATTTAGTACAGTCAACGAATTAATTTTGCTTGCAAGAAATAGTGCTTTCTGGATTATCTTTTTACGTGGAAGGGGCTAACCACCATGTATAACATACGCCAGGGCTGCGAGCTTAAGTCGATATCTTAACTGTGGGTCGTAAGAAAAAAATTGTCATAATTTTTTTTTTTGAAAATGACATAATCTACAAGTTTTGTATGAAACACTTTTCGATAGCATTTACCGTTTCCGAGTTTTATGCGAAAAACTGATATTTTCGACATTTAACCTTGAATAACTATTGACGCGCATACGATTTGGTAATGGACTTTCGCGACAGTATTTCTTATGGCAAAATAAAAATTGCGTTTAAAAACCTTCACTTGGATTTTTTTAGCAGAAAAAGTAAAATTTTCCTGGGCTACAGACGGTTCATCTCTGTTGTTTTTTAGGTTTACGTGTCGAAGCCAAATCCAATTTGGCAGAGGCCTTGATTATCAGCCGTCATATCGACATGATTGGCCTTTTTTTAAACTATTTAACTATCAACTTGATTTTATAAAGACAATCACAATAAAACTGAATATACAATAAACTTACTTTTCAATTTCTGTAGCGCAATGCATAAATTCATGATCCCAGACTTTGTAAATTGGGTTCTTAGTCAATTCTA
Source organism: Melangyna quadrimaculata (assembly GCA_949320155.1). Classification (NCBI taxonomy): domain Eukaryota; kingdom Metazoa; phylum Arthropoda; class Insecta; order Diptera; family Syrphidae; genus Melangyna; species Melangyna quadrimaculata. The sequence goes on from OX439485.1 coordinate 96,760,444, forward strand.
TGAATGTTAATAATAGACCCCAAGGATGTTAGTGATTCACAATCCTTCCTTAAAGTAAGACTCGAGTTATTTGTGCTTGCGCTAGAATGGCTTCGGAGTTTGCCTCTGCAATTCTTCTAGATCGTTGGTTGTGAATGTTATAAGGCTTTCCTGTTCTGGTATGAAACTAGTGTTTAATTGCAAGTGACAAGCCTTGCGGGCGACCCATTCCTTTGAGGGCATTTAGGGCATGACACAATACAACCGTAAGATCTCCACAAACACTAAAATTAATTGGTAGGACAATTTTTCCTGGTCCAGACATGTATAATCTAGAAAAAGAAATAATGAATCAATTGAAAAAAAACCTTTAAGACTCACTTCATCTTTTCATAATCCTGCACTGTGTTCATTAGAAGCCTTTCATTGCAGTAAAGTACATACGACAACCGTCACGAGCTTTAGTTATTCGTGGAATTGGCTGGCACACCAGCGAAACCACATTTCTTGTAATGCGGCAGGAGTTGTGTTATCCTCAATATATCACCCAAATAATACAAATAACGAAACTCCGAAGGTCTCAGGTTGATTGGGTGTCTTTTAACAGCAAACACCTGTACGGCATCTTCAGGTTCATGAACAAGTCCGCTATACATGAGCAGAACGAGCGTGGCTGCACTGCAGCCACCACTCTTACTTGCCTGAATGAATACAATAATTTTCGGATCGGCTGTCAGGAAACCATACATTTCTTCAGCAACAGAAAACATTCCAGATGTCAGATCTCCGCAAAAAAAAAATTACAATACTTACAATACCTTCAATTGGTCCCTTTAAGGCCCCATTCTTAGTTTCAGATATCGCTGCTAAACGATCTAGTATTATTGAAACACTAAATCTGTTTGCGGGGTCCATTGTTAGACATCCCTTTATAACATCATGGAAACAATTGAATCTGGAATCCGATGGCATTATGTAATTTCCATTTGTAATTCGAAGCTTTGCTGAATCTTCAAATGGATGTTTTTGGAAACACAAACAATAAGGAACACATCCTAGGGCCCAGATATCCAGTTTGGGCAAATCACATAATTGTTAAAAGTGTCTAACATTTCTGGACATTTACATATGTATATTATATTTATTGTATTTTATATATTTTTACAATTTATAAAAGTAAATGAACTTCTATAGAAACTAAAAGAATAACACACGAACCGTCACTTTTGACAAAACAACAAAAAAAAAAACCTACCTGCCAGTTTGAGCAAATTTCGCCATTTTGTTTTTTAATCCACCACGGATTAGCGGATATGAAAAAAAAGATTAGTAATGTCGTTTTCGATTGGATTTCGGAACAGTACTACTCCTTTTTGATTCCAATCGAATTGTTTTCTGTTGTACGGAGTCATTTTGAGAAATCGTATGCGTGTGTGGGTAAACTGTCAACTGTCATGTGCGTTCGTTCAATCGAGATGATTTGATTCATTGTGTATCTTTCATTTAAGATTTTTCATTCAGTCAGTAGCTTCCGTGGAGTCTGTTTGTGTTAAAAACAAAAGTTTATAGAATAAAATGCCGATGGATGCCGATTTAACACAATATAAAATAATTCGAAGAGATGATGGAGAGATGCTAACATTTGATGACCACGTTATCCTAGAGCATACCAGAAGTAATTTCTTTGCAAATTTCACGTAAAAACAATATACCTAAATAATATTTTTTCAGATGGTTCAACATTGTTCATGCGACTGGAGGAAGTAGCGGCAATTTTGAAGGCATCGGCAGTAGCGCCTACATCTTCACCTGAAAATGAGGCAGGAGCAGGAAGACAAAAAACGACTACAGGTAATTTATATTACTACAAGGACAATCAATGCCAACTTAAGTGTCCTACTTTGACCACAGCAATGATGGATACATTGCGTGTTAGTTAACATCATTTTTCTTGCCAAAACTAATTGACCGTTCTTAATTCATGGTAAGATAGCAACAAAAAATATAACCTGCATGAATTTAAAAGTGATGGGGTCTTGTAGAAAATTTTACAACAAAAAAGTTTATAATGTACGGATTTTTCCTAAGTTTCATATTTCCAAAGATATAAAGGTAAATGTCGGGAAAAATGGGGTGATTTTAGCGTTTTTTTTTTACTGTTGATCATAGCGATCATGATCCTGCAGCGATCATAGGTATTTTGAAGTTGCAAACTTGGTTATAAACTACTCTTACATATCATTCATTTATTCAATTTTTCACGTTTATTTTAACTTAGTATTAATCCCCTTCTTAAAAAAGATCTTAAATAACTAAAAATAAAATATCTGTTTATTACAGATCAAAAGGAATCTGCTCTACAAGAAATTAATACTAATGAGCAGTCTGATTTTGGTAAATAAAACTTGGTTCCATTAATATTTACATATCTGTTTAAGTTTACTAAAGCATTCGCACATTCAATTAAACTAGCAAAAATAGGTTTAACCCAAACGCAAATAACATAATAACTATTTGCCAATAGTTAAATTAAATGTACAAATGCTATACAGGGTACCCCGTAAAGAATGTATAACTCTCCTTTCAATTATTTTTTTAAAATTACATTATGATGCTCTGTCATTTTCCCTAAGTCCAAAGACCCTATTCTTTGTGATCCGACCAATAGAACTCAAGAAATAAGGTTTTTAATCGAACCTCATCCGTTTTTTTTTTTTTTTGGAGATTTATGAAACGCAATTAATCAACAAAACAAAGTCTCAAAGAAAAGACGATTAAGGTTCGCTTTAAATGCTTATAACTTGAGTTCTATTAATCGGATCTTCAAGATTAAGGTCTTTGCACTTAGGGAAAATTACAGACCATCGTGATGTGTTTTAAAGTAATTGAAGTGATAAAACCCTTGAAAAGAAATTAAGAAAATCTCTATTTTCAATACCCCGTCCCCGCCAAAGGCTGAGACAATAACCTGCCAGACTTTTGATTTCGATATCACAAAATATGCTCCTTTAAACCATCAGACTTAGATTTTGCTTATACATCCACTCCCAAAATTTGCTGTGGGCTCTTGTACTAATACATTCAATAAATGTTAATGTTTAAAATCTTTATTTTAACAAATAGTTTTTATTTTTTTTTGCAGATACATTTAAGTGGTCAGATGACCAAAGCGTTTTTATGCTTAGCTTGTTGAAGGAAAACATGAACAACACTGGCCCAATGAAAAAATTCCGAAAAAAAACCTCTTTGAATACCTGTCACAAAAATGTTCGGAGGAATTCAAAAAAACCGTCACGCCAGACCAAGTAACTGGGCGGTTTAAAACATTAAAACAGTAATTAGGAAGGCTAAACGTGTTATGAAGAACAATAGGACCAGTGGTGCCATAAGGAAGGAAATGCCATACAACGAAATAATGGAGAAAATAATAACAGCTGCTGACTCGCTCTTTCCCGAGATAAGACTTGATCCAAACAGAATGGAAAGAAAGTCTTCGGAAGTAAATTTAATTGATGATCCTTGTCCACATCCCTTGATTCTGAATCAAGCACTGTTAAAACGCCCAAAAAGAGGGCAAAGAATTTACAAGAAAAGCTGTTGGATAGATGCCTGGAAGAACAAAGGCAGAGAAGCAATGAAAAGGATGAACAAAAAAAAAAACAAAATAGACACGAGGAAAAAATAGACAAGCTTGCAGAAATAGGCCAAACATTTTTTGAGTTTGGTGATAAAATTTTGGCCCATATATCTAAATAAGTTATATTTATTTTTTATAGACCGAGAGCCCACATTCATTTTTGAGAGATAGCTAAAATGCACTGTTTTTTATATAGATATTAACTATTTACATATATGCAAATATGAAAGTCTTGCGTGTCGTGATTGGGGCCATTGAAAATGCTGTCAATGACCCCAATAACGGCACACAAGACTTTTATATTTGCATATACGTAAACAGTTAATATCTATATAAAAAAAACAGTACATTTTAGCTATCTCTCAAACTTTGCTGCGGACTCTTTTAGTCTATTGCTTCCATTAAATACCTTGTACCTTGAACTTATAGAACTATGAATTGAATTTGTTATTATCTAATTAAGTTTTATTGTTTATTAAATTACGTATGTATGGTATTCCTTTTAATGTAAAATAAAACTATGCAATTTACGTATAAGTATTATCTAATTTATTACGTTTTTATTTTGTTAATTACATTTCATTTCATTAATAAAAAGAACAATATTAATATGTATCTGATATGTTATTCCTTTTAATGTCTCCCAAGTGCCGTAAGGCAGCATCACGGGGTTGCTCGTTCACAGGAATTGTATTTTCCAGATCACTATTTACAAAAGTTCGCAGGAATTGTATTTTCCAGATCACTATTTACAAAAGTAGAATTCGCTGGTGATGTATTTTCGTCTTCTACCCACAGATCCCCTTGATCAATGCACAAATTGTGCAATACACAACAAGCCAATATAAATTTGGACATTCGTTCTTCTGTGAAAAAGTCTAGTCTCATAAGCTGTCTGAATCTTGTTTTCAGTAATGAGAATGTGTTTTCTATTTACACTCTCGTTTGGCTTAATTTTTTATTGAACCTTTTCTTTTTTGTCGTTAGCAATCCGTAATCCTTGTACGGAGTCATAAGATACTCCCTTAGTGGATAGGCAGAATCCCCTTAAATATGGTACTGTTGCCCACAGTATGCTGGTAAATCGTCCGAGATAAAAGAAAGCTGAAAATTCCTGGCATCGTGGATTTTGCTCGGACAAGAGACAAACACATCGATAAACTTTTTATTGGCATCACAAATACCCTGCAAGGTAAGCGAAAGCAGGTCGTGTCGATTAATGTAGGTTGATCTGATTTTGTTGGCTGGTTTCCTTATATAAATGTAGCAGCCATCTATGCAACCTAAGACATTTTTAAATCCAGCAATCTGCGAGTAAAGGTTAGACCGCACTAGGCGGAACTGCACTGCAGCGGAACTGCGATTCACTATAATTTGTATGAAATTTTATGAAGTTCAGTTGCCGCTTATTGCGATATAGCTCATACAATTTAATACAAATAATGTTTTGCCGCGTCGTGAAGTGTAGTTCCGCTGCAGTTGTGTGCGGTCTAACCTTAAAGAAAACAATATTTTGAAATCTAAGATATTTATTTAAACATTTTAATCTTGGCAAAATAGTAGGTATCGGTTTAATCCAATAAATATTAAAATAAAATGTTTGTGCAGATTTATCTGAAATTGTAATGTTTAACATTTAAATTATTTTTAAGCTCAGATAAAAATATGCATGTGTGGTCACAAAACACACTACTGTAGATAGAAAGCAGTTCAAACGTTTTTGATAAAATGTTTAGCTGGATATGAGTATGTTGCCTGGGCTAGATTTCAAAGCTGCTTGTTTATAGACTGCCGCAAGTTGTATAAAATAAAATAAATAGAACTTACTTGTTCAAATTCTCTTGAAACCTTTAGCTTTTCAGCTTCAGTTTGTGGAAATCGAATGTAATCTGGCGATGTTTTAAAAATGAATTCCAGAATGCTGGAGAGAATTCGCCACCTCTCTGTAAGAATCTTTGTTTCCTGCAAACCTTATAATGAGACACCTATTATAGTAATTCATTAGATACACATTTTTATTGGTGTTTTGGATCAAAATATGTGTAATATTATCACTTCTATCCTATAATTCAATTCAGCGGCCTCATAGAAAATTAGATAATTTAATAATTTCGATAATTGGAAACTTAACATAAGAAGACGTACACTTGTTTTTTTGCAAGTATTTCTCTTTTGCCTTCTTTTTTTTTTTGAAAAATTCTGATCTTTCGAACTTTTCAATCAGGTAATCGGCTGTCTCTCTGCGAACTCTTAAATTTTTGCGAATCTGAAAATACAGATGCAATTGAACTTTTATTGTGCAAACCAAAATCATAATTTACCTGTGTTTCTGTGTAACTACCTATTACATCCATGAAGTTTTCCACTCTGGTGTTTTCTTCATATTCATTTCCAAGTAGAAATAAAATATCTTCATCTGAAGAGCTCGAAGATGATGAAGATGATAGGAGCTCACTAGCAAATCCATTACACATCTGGTTCGAGTTGGTACCGGACAAAATAAAGAGGAAAGTCCATTATTTGAAGCATAGATAAATAATTATGGTATGGTTATCTATGATTTGAAGATAGATAAATGCATTTTCGGAAAAATATCTGAAAATTACTGCAGAGATCAAAAGCTTGTTAATTTCTTGACAAGCAATTTTGAGGCTCTTAAAAGGCCACCACAAAATACTTCAAATGCCACGCACCCAATAACATTTGTTTTTTTTTTAAACTGAATATGTTGCATCAAATAAGCTGCGACTTGAAATTTTGCAATGTTTTTGTTCTTTTATGTTTTGAGTGTTAAATACCAATTTTTTTAAGTAAATTATTTATCTGTGTTGAAGTGCATAGGCATACGTTTTTCTTCAAAATAGAATAGAAATTTTGTCGATAGTCTATCTGGTCTACAAGTTATTGCACCTTAAATTTTAAACCAGGCACTGCATCAAATAACCTGAGAGACACTACATTATATTATTGTTTGGTTGCTTGCAGTAATAAGAAATATAATTAAAATTGGGGCGACTTTCCATTAAGGGCGCACGGCTAGAATTTTGATTTTTTTTTTACAGTGAGCTAGGGGTCTCTATAGAACAGCTTTAAAATATTACGGTGAGGAAAACCCCCTAAATATGATTAAAAAATGTTTAAATTTTTCGATTTTGGCACTTTTTTTCACACTACTCAAGTTTCCCTTATATATAGCATACATTTTCACAGGCGAATACTTTTTTTTGGGTAGATTAAATAATTTAATTCAATAATTTAAATATCAATAAACTTTTATTTCAGTTTTTAATAAACATTTAAAGTTATAAAATTGATGAAATCTGAGGCCACTAAATAAAAAAAATCACACAATTATTTTGACAGTTCTACTATTCAACAACTTTGCTATGATAAGTGTTGAATGGCGTGTGGGATTTTATTTTGGGATTTTTTGTTGGGAAGTTATTTGCGAATTAGGATATTTTTTTTTCGATAAAAAGTAGGTTTGGGTGGCCCGCTTCGCGGGTTTAGAGATTTTAACTCCCTTTTCGGGTCCTCAGTCCCGCTCACGCGACTCCGTCGCTCCGCTTAGGGTATGCTCAGTCGTCTGGCAGGCGCCTATGTTGTCAGTCGATCTATTATCAAAGTTTTTTGTAGTAAACAGTACCTTGGGTGGCCCGCTTCGCGGGTTTAAGGATTTTAACCCCCTTTTCGGGTCCTCAGTCCCGCTCACGCGACTCCGTCGCTCCGCTAAGGGTATGCTTAGTCGTCTGGCAGGCGCTTATGTTGTCAGTCGATCTATTATCAAAGTTTTTTGTAGTAAACAGTACCTTGGGTGGCACGCTTCGCGGGTTTAAGGATTTTAACCCCCTTTTCGAGTCCTCAGTCCCGCTCACGCGACTCCGTCGCTCCGCTTAGAGTATGCTCAGTCGTCTGGCAGGCGCCTATGTTGTCAGTCGATCTATTATCAAAGTTTTTTGTAGTAAACAATACCTTGGGTGGCTCCCAAAAAAAACCACATATCCCAACACTTACCATAGCACTCTTACTTGTGTGGACTACACATGTATATACCCTGATGGTAAAGAACTGTCAAAAGAAAAAAAAAGTGCTTCGTGGTCGTCAATTGCATACATTTTGTATGAAAAATTGAAACTTTAAAAATTAATTAAAAATATAAATAAAAGTTTCCTCACTTTAAAATTGTGATATTTAATACTTTTAGTCATAAATCTATTAAATAAAAGTATTCGCGTGTTAAAATTCGTGCGCCCTTAAAGGAAAGTTCAGCCTTAAAATTGCACAAAATCCTTTGTATAGTTGATTGTAGGTAGTAGAAAGAATTGAAATATAACTTTTTAACTTTAATATGATTGGTATATTCACAAAATAATGACATATAATTTTTTGTTTTATTATTTCCGTGCATTCGACTCTTCGACATTAAAAACTGACAAATGAAAGAAAATAACTTTTTTTTTTTCTCTCGACATTTGGCAAGTAATCCGACGAAAGAGTTTATATGTAGGGGTGTGTTCCGAGTCTACTCCTTTATTAATTCTGGAACAGAAAAACAGTCCGAAAACATAACTCGGTACAGCCAATAGAATTATTTTGGAGTAAGCGGAGTCAAAAAGGAGTAACTCCGAACCGCCAACCGAAAACGACATAAGACTGATTTCACACAAGGAAACTGAGTTGCTGGAAACTGGGAGTTTGTTGGCGAGTAGGGCAAGAAGTAAGGGGAATAAAAAATCTCCCCGGTCAACGATTGAGGAGATTTTTATCACATTCCTTCTTACACTGTCCGTAATGTGCGTTCAGCCAATAGACTTTATATGGAAAAAACTGAAATCTCCGGCAATTCAGTTCCCTTGTGTGAAAGCTACAAGGCAATTAATGGTGGATTTACATGTACCTGCATTTGGTTTTTGCACAAAAAAAGGGATGCCGAATAGAAAATGCATATTTGTTAAATAGAGAGAAAAGATCAAAATGCAGAAGAACTTCGTTTCTGCATTATAGGAATGTGCCATAATACAGAAATGAAGACGAACATGTTCATCTTCTTGATGGTTCTCTTTCACTCGCTCAAATTTTTTGTATACATCTGTCCTGCTCTACTTTTCTGCATTATGCAGACGAAGATACATGTAAGTCCAGCATAAAGGAAAACGTCAAAAAAATCTACAGCAACTGGTTTCCCTGTGTGAAAGGGGACTAAGAGAGTTTTCTCTTATTCACCTCAAATAAATTTTGAGGGTGATTAAAGCAAGGGGTTTACGAGTCGGGCCTCTATGTACACTGATCTCTATATATAACTGGATAGCGTATCCATACAAAACTCTTGACCACATTTGAAGAACTGTTATAAGTACCATTTCTTCGATTTTTTGTTATACTGTATAACTTTATAACAGAAATTTGAAACGTCAAAAAGGTTAAAGCGAAAATTGTTTTTGTTATTTCGGTTTGTGCTTTTATTATTATTTGATAAGATTTCAAATTAAATGTAATCAATCCGAATAAAAATTAATAAATGTCTGTGCAGTATTCTTATTGTGTTCGTATATATGTAGTTTCATCATTAGCTTTTTGTTAAAAACTAAATTCTATTTGTAACCCATTTTTATTATAGTTTGTTTGTTTGTAGGTCGTGCATTCACTAGAGTTCATGGCATTGTTTCTTCCATGCCGTTGTGCAAGCATGAGTTCGGTGCTCTCGGTTGGACCATTCAAGTGTGCAATTAATAGTAACTAAAACATTCACATTTCCAATAGTTTTTCTTAAATAATAATGTTATTTTTATTTAGCCAGTCGAAATATTTGTGAAAGAGGCCATTGTTTCAGCCAGTGGACATAACTTTCAACCGGAGTACCTCAAGCTAGGTAATTTGCGGCAATAGTATCTGCAAATCCCCTGGATCGCTCTGACAGCAACTGCTTCCAAAAAGGTTGTAAATGACATTATAACCCAGTTGAAGTTAAAGTGTCCTGTAACTACATTCAAAATATCCTGCTTCAGAGTCAATTTGTTGTACGATATATTCTTCAAAAACTCCATTGAAGATGACCGAGCCCGTTGCCCACGGTGTATCTAAGAAAAAAGTTAAAGCAGTGGCGTATTGTTTCGGACTTAAAAGCTCCGACCGTACACATACCCCAAGAATATTGTATGTCTGGCAAATACTACACTGTTATTTGTACTGATATGAACACATACATTGAACACTGATATTCCGCAGAACGTAGCTGCCTACTACCAAAAATCTGGTCGAGATGGAAAACAATCATACATACAAATCGAATTCCAATTGGAATGTGTCATTCTCAACAACTTCATCCTGATTAGCGATCCATCAACACCTTGTTCACAAAAACATAGCGTCGACGAGGGATAGTTGAGTACAGCCTTTGAACCGATTGGCGAAATATACTGACTTTGTCGTCGGCACAGAATTCCAAGGTGAACAGAATATCCTCATCCTATGGAATATTTTCGTCCACGTGAATCTCGTGTTGTGTCTCGGAAGTGTTTTCTTTTAATCGACCCCGGAACTCCCCATTGGAAGGAGTCTGCGTGACCCACTCTTTCGCGTTTTCTATCGTAATAAACATGCATATAATCCCGATTCCGGAGTCGATTTTTTTTTTCAAAATAACAAAATATTTTACACACACTACAAGATTATTGAGTTTATTCTTATGAATGTATGTTATTATAGAGCTTTCAACAACACATGGACAAAATATTAACGCATGCGCCTACCAAAACGTCGAAACATAGCTCTAATAGCATGGACGTATAATATGGACTGCTAGTCAAGTCTCTTTTCCATACAAAATCTCCTCTGAAAATTATTCCTCTTCTCCTTGGCGACGAAGCACCTCCCGGCGCAAAGTGGAAAAAAAAATACTATTTTTCAGCCCATCTATTGTCACTATGGGCTAAGCAACCATTATTTGCCATAGAAACTAAGGACATCTCTTATTATTTCTTATGAAACCAACAGATCCATCTGACATTTTGACGTTTGATGTTTAGGTATACAATTTTTTTTTATTTTAGTTTCCAAATAAATTTGCCGTGTATCGTATCGTATTTTGAGATATTGAAATAAGTTGAAACTACAGTCGTGGGGTCTTCATTTTGTCCGTGTCCGTGAAATCAAGCTATACAAAAAGAAAGCAAAAAGCAGACTCAATTCTGAAGCAGATAGCTTTACAAAAAAATCAAGTCTGTTTCGTTCGTAAGATGGAGAGAAGCGAAGATTTTATAATTTGTAAGCAAAAGTACCATTGTGTCTTATTTGAAATACCTATACCTTGTTTATTTGTGTACTGTGTCCCAGCCCCATGCTAAAACTATTATAAAGAGTTATTATAGAGCTTTCAACAACACATGGACAAAATATTAACGCATGCGCCTACCAAAACGTCGAAACATAGCTCTAATAGCATGGACGTATAATAAGGACTGCTAGTCAAGTCTCTTTTCCATACAAAATCTCCTCTGAAAATTATTCCTCTTCTCCTTGGCGACGAAGCACCTCCCGGCGCAAAGCGGAAAAACAAATACTATTTTTCAGCCCATCTATTGTCACTATGGGCTAAGCAACCATTATTTGCCATAGAAACTAAGGACATCTCTTATTATTTCTTATGAAACCAACAGATCCATCTGACATTTTGACGTTTGATGTTTAGGTATACAATTTTTTTTTATTTTAGTTTCCAAATAAATTTGCCGTGTATCGTATCGTATTTTGAGATATTGAAATAAGTTGAAACTACAGTCGTGGGGTCTTCATTTTGTCCGTGTCCGTGAAATCAAGCTATACAAAAAGAAAGCAAAAAGCAGACTCAATTCTGAAGCAGATAGCTTTACAAAAAAATCAAGTCTGTTTCGTTCGTAAGATGGAGAGAAGCGAAGATTTTATAATTTGTAAGCAAAAGTACCATTGTGTCTTATTTGAAATACCTATACCTTGTTTATTTGTGTACTGTGTCCCAGCCCCATGCTAAAACTACACCAAAACTTGTACAAGAAAAAATAAACTAATTTGGTGTGAAATAAACATAATTTTTCATTAAACAATTTACTGAAAAAGCATGAACCCCATTCCATTGAACAGTGCCAATTTTTAATGTGATAAATGATCATTATTTAGAAAAACTTCTCGAAGTATAATATTTCGTATACGTATAATAATAATCATTGAATTCCTATTAAAATCCTACCCAAGGAATGCACCCTAAAACAAATAATGGACACAGCAGCCGTTGTCGTCAAAGACACCCAAACTCCAGCGATTTTGGTCTATGAGAACAAGGAATGCACCCTAAAATAAATAATGGACACAGCAGCCGTTGTCGTCAAAGACACCCAAACTCCAGCGATTTTGGTCTATGAGAACAATAATTTCATATCGGCCACGGACACAATAAGAAAAATGAAAAACGACTTCAAACAAATGGAAACCAAAGGCAAAAACTGCAATATTCAATGACAGAATAAGGCACTCTGCCGGGCAAACTTAAAGGCTTTATTAACGAAGAAAACTGTAATCAAGCTGTTCAAGATTACTTCATGCCGAAAGCGGTTCCAACAATATGGTAATCAGCCATCGTCTGATGGGATACAAAAAGAATTTGTGAGAGCATTATTGAAGATTTGAAAGAGAAACAGAGGAGTGTCAACTGGCTGCAATCACGGCATAGTCATTGAAGTTGCAGTTGGATGAGAAGCCTGCTGATCTGGTTGGTGATATGTTGCAATGTGCTTCCAAACAATTGCAGAGAGAAATTTTTATTCTTCATGTACCTATTTGCTTATACATTTTTAATTCATGTTTTTCAGACATGCTCGTTATATTGTTTATGTAGGATCAAAATAAACGGGACATGATTTAATTTGTACATAACCCCGTTAGTACGGCCAAAATATAAAAATAACACAGTAAAATCGAAATGAATGTTTAAATTATCTATAATTCTATATATTATCATAAATTATGCATTTTATTACAGCACTTTCTGAAGTAAAAAACTCATCAGCAAAATGTCCGATCAGAACGCACCTGCACTCCATCTGGGACGTTGGTATTTTGGAGGCGTAGCCAGCGCTGGCGCTGCCTGCTGCACCCATCCTTAGATTTGATTAAAGTAAATTTACAAACTCAACAAGGAAAACTATCCGACGTCCCCCTTACTGCTTAAATTATTCGAGATCGAGGTACGTAACCTTAAAAACAAAAACTTAAAACTAACAGAATCTTAAGATATTTATATTTTATACATTTTATATTTTTCTACAGTGGACTTTCGGCTTCATTCCTCCGTAAATTGACATATTCTATGACTCGTTTTGGAATCTACGAAGTCGGTAAACAAAACAGTGAAACCAACATTCGGATGGGTAAGATAACTCTTGCCAGTTTGTCTGGAGCAATTGGTGACCTGGTAGGCACCCCAGCAGATATGGTGAACGTTAGAATGCAAAACGATGTTTAACTGCCCGCAGAATCTTGAAGAAAGTAAGAGTGTAATAAATGGCTTTATCTAAATTGTTCTGAAATATGTTTGTCATAGCTAAAAGAACGCATTCGATGGTCTGTGTATCGATCAGAGGGATGCAAAAAACTCTTTTCAGGAGCAACTACAGCTGTTAGTCGTGGAGTTTTAATGACTGTTGGACAAATCGCATTCCTGCTACAAATGAAACTGTTTAATAAATTTTTAGCACATATAAATGTTTTAGCACAACTTCTCAAAGAGTATTCATTTTCTTTAATATTATTATATGTTTGTACATACTACATAGACATTATATTTACATGTGAAATTTGTTTTGTGTCACTTGCACCAACTTTGTTATTAATTATTGTTCTTGATTCTAATGTTATTTACAAAGATAAATATATTTGTTTTTTTTTTTAAGAAAAAAGCTCTCTTCCGTTAAATTGGTATGAATTAAATAAAAGGAAACATCTAAAAGAAAATATTTGATGATTTATTGTTGAGGGGGCTGTATGAGTTATTTTTAACTGTGAAGAGTTTTAACTTGTTTTGTGAAACTTTAACGCGAGGTATGAAATTTAAGAAAAGAGAAAACCAAATATTTGGCGCCCTCTTCTCACGATTAGCACGACAGAGTCGATTTACTTCCCTGGTACTACGATAGTATAGTAAATGGTATTGTAAAACAACTACCTATATTTGGTTATTCAAATATGAACAATACACATGATTAGATACAAAATGAGAAAAGTCTGATTTTATATGCTTATATAACTAAAATTTAATAAATTGGAATCCAATACGGTATGGACATTGGAAACAAAAAAAATTAAGTTGAAAAATGTCGGAATATTTTGAATTTCTGTTATGCTCTTTTTTTAATTTCGCACATAGCTACAAAGTTTTCTACAATAAAAAAGAGCTCTTCATACGAAATAATGCATAATGCCCATTTTTGTCAAATGAAAGGTCTGTCTATCAAGAATAAAAAAAATATAGCATTTCATTTAGAAGGAAAGATATTTGAAAATGCATTTGGAAAAAACTTGGAATATTATTTGTAAAAATATATTAATCAAGGCTACATGAAAATTGGCCTCAATGAAATATGGGCCCACAAATTTATATGAAAAACAAAAACCAAAAATAGTTTAAAATTTGTAAATTGCGACCATTTTTCATTGTGTTGGGGCCTTTTTTCATTTTTTAATTTTGGGGAAAATTTTCATTATGAGAAATGGCCCCAAACTTTTATTCTTTAACGTAAACACTTCTACAACAAAAACTTTGATAGCAGACTGACTGACAAGATAGTCAGGCGCCTGCCAGGCGACTGAGCATACCCTAAGCGGAGCGACGGAGTCGCGTGAGCGCGACAGAGGTTTCAAAAAGGAAGTTAAAATCCTTGAACCCGCGAAGCGGGCTAGGCTAGGTACTTTTAGGGCTTTCCCTAACCTTGTTGCTCCATCTCGCGCATTTCGGACATAATTAATCCTTGAAGTATACCTGAAAGAGACTAAAAAATCTATAAAATAAAACTAACCATTTACATAACTGTATAGCAAAATATTTTTATTTTTCGATAATAAAATACATTGTAGATCGAAAGCGTTTGTTTAAATAACAATTTTTATGACAAAAAAAGTTTTTGTTTTAATACCCTTTACATCCTTTTTTATTCTATGTTCCATATCAAATTCCTTCGACATTTCAGTTTATGTTTAACTTTTTTTTATTGAACAGTAATATTTACAATTGATTCTTAATTTTCATTTTACATTTTTGATCTACGCAAGTAATCATTTATTTTAATTTGCATAAATCAGAATACATGTTTGGAAAGCACTCCAAGCATCTTCCCTTTTTAATATGTAATGCTGTGGCTAGTAAAATCGGTGAAATACTGACTAACGATGGTTGGCCAACATTCTCGGCAATTTAACTATCTAACAATAATTATCATGTAAATAAACTAAAAAGAATCAATTCGAATCAAAATTATATAATACAAATCAAAACATCTATCTCTCTTTGCTTTCATCATTTTATCGGCTGGTAGGTTTTTTTTTGTTTACTATCTCTTTTGTAAAACAAAAATCTTAATTAACCACTTTTTTCTTTTCGTGACTTGATGTTCACTTGTTGATTGTGCAACATCAGCTATGTACGTCAGGATCGTCAGCATTGTGAACACCGTTGTCTTCTTTTAACGGTGAAGTTGTCTTCCGACCCAAACATCCATAAACGCCACGTATAGCATAAGATTTCAAATCGACCATCTTTGCATTAAGAATAGAAGCATCCTACAAAACGATCGCGGTATTCTGTAGAGCCTCCATTCACAAGATCAGATATAGGGCACACACTGGACCTGGTGTTTCGGTCCATTCCATTCTCTCCGATTCGCAATTACACCATTTAGTATGGCCTAGAATTATACATTCATATTTCTGAAATCCTGGCTGTGCACCAACAGCACAGTACTCTATTGGTTGATTGTGTCTCGAAACCCATCAAGAAAATAGACGGAATACATTCAATTCACCTGGAAATAAAACATTTAAATTTATCGATTTATGTATGTAAGTACATAATATATTCGTGCAATAAAAACTTACTTGAAGAATTAAGAAGCCTTGCATTTACATAATCTGTTGGACCTGTAGCATGGAAGGGTACGGAATTCTCTGTGGTTGTTTTGAATTCCATAAAAATATCGCCTGAATGTACCATATGAAATGTTGGTAAATTAATGCTATCATCAGCAATTCGAAACGTTACAATATTACTGAATAAATCATCGCCCTCGCAACGTAGCGGTGTGAGAGTATTCCTTCTAATGGTGTTCCTTTTCACGTATGTCCCCACCACTGTCTTCGGTCTATTCCATTCTCTCCGAGTCGCAATTACCTACACCATTTAATTGGCCTAGAATTCTATATTCGCATTTCCAATATCCTGTCAGTGAACAAGCTCAGTAGTCCATTGGTTGATTGTGAGAAAAAAAGGAACTAGGCGGAATGCATTTAATTCATCTGGAAAGAAAACACAACTTTATCGATTTATTTTTGCATTGTATATATATATTGGTGCAATAAAATCTTACTTGGAGAATTTAGAAGCCTTGCAGCTCGACAGGAGTAACTAATTCGTTGCCAGCAGGAATGAGATCAATGTCCAGGACAAATTTTATTCTTTTTCATTGTCAGAATTGAAGATTGCCACTTGCAATAATTGAATTGCTCTTCATGATTATCAAAAGCCAATTTTCTTCTTTAAAGAAATTCTATAAATGAGAAGTTATAAGTAAAATTCTTAATTTAATAATTTTCGATTTAATAAATAAAAATTGTGGCTTGCATTTTAGATCTTCTTTACAAATTGCACGAATACGAATCTAACATTTGGATTTTAGACTGCTGTCATTTCCAAAACTTCAAATGTCAAGAGTTACACAATTTTTCCGCTTTGCGCCGCCGGCCGCTCGTGTCGTATAAGTTAAAGCAGGAACCAACGTGAAGTTGGGGGCTAGCAGTCCATATCTAATACGTCCATGTCTAATAGAACCACACAAAAAGTGTTTATAGACCTGAATACTAATACTTTCACACAAATGGTACCTAATAAAAATATTACTCATGCGCATTGTAAAGTGTCAAAAAAAAAACACTATCAGAGAGGCCTACTAATTTTTAGACTTGTTTTCACCCATTGGTTAAGCAACCAGAAGCACTGTGGGTCAAAGGACCTCCCGAGTTTTGAGGAGAGGAGGAAAGTGGCCACAAATTACACACTGACAAAATGATGTTTTCAGAAGAAAACTACTAACTTCCATTTATTTATTGGTGCACACAAACAATTTTGTAGAAAATAAAAAATAAAATAACATTCATTTAGATAAACTTTTTTATTCATACATAAATAAAATCATACAATTTTATTCCGGCTTAATTTTGTAATTTTTTCAGTCAATTTTCCAGAAATTACAGTATTTTTTAAAGATTTTGCAGTCAATAAATTAAGAAATACAAATAACAAGTTTTACATTTCGGTCGCGCACTGCAGGTACTTTATACTCTAGATTCGACAGAAGTATTTTGCGTTCTTATCTTCTGATGGTGTATCCAAAACTTGCCTTACCTGTAGGCCGATTCTGAAATTCGCCTCGGATCGCTTTCATTGGCGGATTTGTATTTTTTTATTCTCAAAAGCGCTTTTGCTTTCCATTTTTTGTTTGAAAGCGATAGGTTTCTAGGTGACGGATTGTTGGCGAATTGCAAAAAAATCCAAATATGAATAATTTTGCACTTTTGAGAATAAGAGAATAAAAATCCGCCAATGAAAGCGATCCGCTGCGCTCTTCAGAATCGGTCTACTGGTTTTATTTCAAATGTGTAGTAAGGGAAGTTCTCAGCGGGAGCAGCACTTTTTGTGAGTCTTTTGGTGTCACCCTCGCTCAGCACTTTTTGTTCACATGTTGCAAATTGGCTTCGTCTCGGTCCTTGGACCTGAAATAAAGAATAATGTTCTCTACCATCGCAATGTTGGAAAAATTATTATCACGGGTTCTAGTTTTTTTACGAATCCAAAACATTCCTTATCTACCTGGTTTATTTCTAATGCGTAGTAAAGGGAAGTTCTCAGCGGGAGCAGCACTTTTGTTTTCTAATATTTCCTAAGACTGGAATAAAAAATAATATAATTATATTTATTATAGTTATATTTATGTACATACCTACCTATAAGTTAAAGAATTGCTTCAAGAATTACCAAAATTGTGAAAAAACAAATATGCGTCTTCTTCGTTCTTTAAATTTCTAATAAAGAAAACAAAATGGA
The DNA here is from genome assembly GCA_949320155.1 of Melangyna quadrimaculata. NCBI lineage: Eukaryota > Metazoa > Arthropoda > Insecta > Diptera > Syrphidae > Melangyna > Melangyna quadrimaculata. Next base: position 96,778,398 of record OX439485.1, read on the forward strand.
ATTTTATCAAAAGAAAATTATTCCTTTCTCTATTTCTGTTTCTCATTCGCACTTGCGGCAACTGAACTGCAGTGCGCGGCAATTTCGTTCAGATTAGTGACATTGCCACTTAGTGCCGCGCCGTGCAGTTCCGCCTAGTGCGGTCTAACCTTTAAGGTAAGACCGCACTAGGTGGAACTGCACTGCAGCTAGTGCGACATAGCTCATACAATTTCATACAAATTATGTTTTGCCGCGTCGTGAAGTAGTAGTTCCGTTGCGGTTGTGTGCGGTCCCTTCACGCAAAATCACGGACCCGAATTTCTCGGTTCACTTTGGAATCACTTGGGACTCCAAAAAACCTGAGTGTCTCGCACACATTAACAAATTTTCTGTGTACGCATGTCAAAAGAAGAACAAGAATCGAGAGAATTTTTGTATGCACGGAGAAATAGAGAGAGTACAGTTATTTTGTTTTAATTTCCACCACGTTTTGTTTAGTTCAGTTTGGTAGGTAGCGCGGCGAAGACCATTGCTTTTTTATCTTTTTTTCTTGTAAAAACTTTAAGAAATTTCCAATCAAAAATACAAGTTTACTGTTTATTATATGTATATGTTTAGTTGTGCAAATATATATTGTACCTTTTATAATTGATAAATAAAAATGAAGTCTTGAAATGAACAAAATTCTGTTTGTTTTATTTTGTATGCAATGTAGAAACTCGACTAGATGGGGAAGTTTCTTTTTAATACAATACATTTAGGTATGCCTCGATTCATTCATTTTTGTTGGTCCGTTTTGGATTCCACTTAGGCTCCGTTTTCTCGGAGTATGGTGAATTGGAATACTCTCTCTCTCACAATACATTCACATAATGGCTCCGTGGTGATTCTAATTTCCATACTAATTTGATCCGATTTGGAATCGTTTTGGAACCTGTTTTGGGTCCGTTTATGAACTGGTTTCGGATCCAAAACGGACTCGCTTGCTTGAAGGGGTCTAACCTTTAAATGTCAGAAGCGAACATTCTCTTTACATAGAGTATCTGTGGTTATACAAAAACAATTCTTTTTTCCTTTTGTTTATTTTTTTGACAGATATTTAGTTTCGCTTGCCGCTTCGCATCGAAAAGTAAAATAATTTCAATTTTAAATTAAAAAAAATTTAATATACAACTTATATTAAATTCATTAAATCCGAGAACATAAAATGCCTCCATTGCCCATATTTCTAGTCGTATAGTGCATAGTGAAAATCGAAGTCGAGCTTGTCGGGCTTAGGTTATTTTGGACTGAAAAAAATGTAAACAATGAAAAATCAAAACAATTAAATTCTTATCAAATAACAAACTAAAAATTTGCTATCTTATAATCATTTATACATAACGTATGAAAATATTTTTATTAGATATTCTTATATATACTTATGTTAATAATTTCATAAAATTATTAAATATTGGTCCTCAGCATAATTATTCGACACTTGCTCTTATTTTTTCAAATTTCAATATTTAATAAAGGTTTAATTTCAACACACGTAGTTGTTTTACTTCATATCCATGAATAGATGTGACAAAAGAACACATATACTTATCCAAACATGTGAATTTTACCAATACATACACCAAGTCGCCTGCGAAAGACCCGGCAAGTAATCTGACAGTTCAAGGGAGTCACTCACTCACTCACTTTTACTAGCTAAATGGATTTTCGATGAAAAGTGACTCATCTTACTCACTCGCCTTGATTTCGAATTAGCGAAATCTCGGCACTGTTATGCATCATAACAGAACAGAAAATTCATAGCAGAATAACAGATATGGCAGAATAGGCCTAAATGCTCAGAACATTATTTTTGTCGGAAAAATAAAGTGGAGACTTTTTTGTGCAGTTGATACAATTTTATGTCCAGCGGGTACAAACGTCACAATTTTTATCGTGAGCTAGTACGCAGCTCACAAAAATTCAAACACAATTTTGGGAGACAACTTTTTTCGCGATTCGCCTACTAGGCTCTATGGTGGATTTACATGTATTTTCATCTGCACAATGCAGAAAAGTAGAGCAGGACGGATGTATACAGAAGATCCGAGCGAGTGAAAGAGATCCATCAAAAAGATGAAAATATGTTCGTCTTCATTTCTGTATTATAGCACTTTCCTATAATGCAGAAACGAAGTTCTTCTGCATTTTGATCTTTTCTCTCTATCTAACAAATAAAAATTTTGTATTTGACATCCCTTTTTTTGTGCAGAAACCAAATGCAGATACATGTAAATCCACCGTTAACCTAGGTCTATCATCGATTATTGTCGTTTTCGGTTGGAGGTTCGGAGTTATATGCCGTTTTCACTGGACCAAATGAAGTAATTTCGTTGCAAATTTCCAAATGAGATCCGAAATTACCTAATTTCCCATACAAAACAACATTTCGAAATGAGGTAATTTCAACCTCGTTTGCATGAAATTAGGTTGGAAATTAGGTGAATGCATCCAGCGGGAATCAATTTCAAAAGCTTTTTAAAGGTTAGACCGCACAAGGCGGAACTGCACTGCAGCGGAACTGCGATTCACAATAATTTGTATGAAATTTTATGAAGTTCAGTTGCCCCTTAGTGCGATATAGCTCATACAATTTCATACAAATAATTTTTTGCCGCGTCGTGAAGTGTAGTTCCGCTGCAGTTGTGTGCGGTCTAACCTTAAAGTTTTTGTTTGAAAATATCAATACACTATACTCAACAACATAAAACAGAAAGAGAAAACAACAAAAATAAACGGCTTACTGCCATTCCAAATTCAAAATGAAATGAGATGTCAAATGAAATTAGCAAATTTGATAATGAAAACACTTTTTTGCCAAATTTCGAAATAACCTCATTTCGGCTCTAATGAAAACGTGGTATTACTCCTTTTTGACTCCACTTACTCCAAAATAGTTCGATTGACTGTTCCGAGTAATGTTTTCGGAGTTATTTTCTGTGCCGGATTTTATAAAGGAGTAGACCCAGAACACACATATACATATAAATCCTTTCATCGGATTTGTTGTCAAATTAATTTTACTCGACTGAACGTGCAAAATATACATACAAATCAGACAATTTACGCATACACACATAAATATTTCACAAATTAGTCTCGGAACACTAGAAAATAATTCTATTGGAATCAAAAAGGAGTAGAACTGTTCCGAAATCCAATCGAAAACGACATATGAATATGACCCATTGTGTCTACGGCCCTTAAAATCCAACCCTAATTCAGCTCGATCTTTCTAACCCGCATATAAACTGTAAATGAAGGAAAACGGTTCGAAAATCAAAATCTAGTCCAACTCGATACTTGGATGATGCATATAAAGGTAAATCATGCTCCGTCAGGTTGCGATGAGGTGTTAGGTCTCAGGTGATATGAGTTTTAAATATTCTACCCTTTATCTACATACGTGTTTTTATTTTATTGAGTTTATGAAACTGTTTTACGTTTAAAGTTTAATATCTGTTTTGAGTATTTTGTACTTTTTATTTTCCTAGATGATATTTAATATGTTGAACTGTATTCCAAGAAATTTTTCTTTAGTAAGGGTGAATTTAATTCTCAATTGTTAGAATTAGTAAACTTCGTTTTATTTCAGATCTTCTTAAACCGCGGACGTTTTATAAACACTTCAAGTTCAAAGTCACCTGTTGAAAAGGAAGATCTGACTATTGTATCTGAAAACAATGGTGTCCGAGAAATTAGGCTCAACCGGCCGAAAACAAGGTACTATTTTTTTTTCAGAAACTGGAACATGCATTGTTATTTTAAACCTATAAGGAAACAGTTTAGAAGTTTATTAAATTTTTGACTTAAAAATAAGGTCATAAAAAGATATTTAAATGGTTATTTACATAGGTAAGGAGAAAGGAGTGGTCAAATGCATGACTGGGCATTATCTAGAACCACACCTATTTGCTGGAGTTGTATAAAAGCAACCAACACGCAAGTAACTTACTAAAGGTATCAATTTGCTGAAGTGGCATAAAAACAATCAAGACTCAAGTACACAATGTACATAATATCTGTGGAAAGAACCTGCGTTTAGCACTTCAAAGAGTTAAAAAAGTTTAACAAAAAAAAAACGGAAAATATCTCCTTAAATTATGATTGGCTAGAAAAATTGAATTCGTAACTCCACCATTCCTATTTACATTGATAGGGAGCTTACAAAGATAGTTTTCAAAGGTTCATTTATTTAAAAGTTTATTTTGTAGGTAGGTGTAGACACAGAATACAAATTTTCATATAAATGCTTGATGAAAACTTAATATTGTAGATAACTACAATAATTATAGTTACTGCTTAAAAAGGTAGACAGATAAATTTATTTGTAGCTAGGTACCTAAATGCATATACTTACCACAGGTAGGTATGACAATTATTTTTAACAAAATGGGGTCTACAACAAAATCTAGAAAACCAAAATATAGAAAGACAAAATCTCGAAAGTCATAATCTAGAATGTCAAAATATCGAACTACAAAAATCTAGAAAACCAAAATATTGGCACATGGAGTCACGGCACCTAGCAGCCAGCGCGTGAAACTAACAAACAAGATATATTTCTTTTTCATTTGACGTTCAATGCATTTCCCATAAGAGAAAAACAAAAACAGCTCCTAGAAACATTATTTTAACAAATTAATTTTATATGAACGGTTGTTTCTATTATAATTGCAATAGAATAATTAAACATGCTAGTTTGCAAATCAAACGTAAAATATATCCAAACTTATTACTAATTTGCTTTATTTTGCAGATGAAATATGTAAACAAACGTGCTTTTTTGTTGTTGTTTTCCAAAATGGATGCAAGGCGTCAGTCAGAACGATATCATGTGCGTAGTCAGGTAGAAGTTTAGGGGGCTAGAGTTTCTTATGGATTTTAATAAAACATTAATTTTCCTTTTTATTATAAGTTAACAAAGAAGTAGAAATGTTAAAGGTCCACTTAAGTGATCGTAAGAAAAAAAGATAATACCAGGAAATTATGTGTTGCACCAATAATTGCGGTTTGCTATTTTTCGATTAGTTTCTTTCACTTTTGCTTTCGTAGAAATAGAATTATAATAGTCAAAAGCGCTCACTTAAGTTAATGTAATAAGCCAACGAAAATTAGTTTTCCAAATTACCAAAAGGAGTTACCTATAATGCACTTAAGTGATATAAATCTTCATTTTATTTTTTTGTATTAGGTACGCGCAGGTTAATATAAAGTTAATATAAATTATAGGGGCATCATTTGATTTCTCTGTGCTCGTTTGTTTTATCCTACCACGTAAGTTTTTTTCTAAGAATAATTTTTTAACGTAATTTCGGGCAAAAAAAAAAATTTATCCTCCATTTAAAAAAAGTGAGCACTCTTTTAAAGTAAACTCTTCTCAAAAATAGAACTAATTAAGAGTGATCGAGCTTGACCTTCATTCATACATTACCACTTTTGTAAACCAAGAAACAAATGTGTAAATAGCCAATTGAAAAATATTTTTTTTAACAATTGCTTCACAAGAAGATTTTTATTCAAGTAACTTAATTTTGCCAACAAACATATTTTTTAATAATCGTGACTACGCCTCTGCCTTTCTCTATTTCTAATCGAGTACTTTTGTTGTTGTTTCTGGTTGTTGCTTTCCACGCCACCTGCGCTTTTGACTGTTATAATTCTATTTTTACGAAAGCAAAAGTGAACGAAATTAATCGAAAAATAGAATACCGCAATTATTGGTGCAACACATAATTTCCTGGTATTATCTTTTTTTCTTACGATCACTAAAGTGGACCTTTAACATTTCTACTTCATTCTTTACTAATAATAAAAAGAAAAAATTAATGTTTTATTAAAATCCATAAGAAACTCTAGCCCCCTAAACTACTACCTACCTACGCACATGATATCGTTCTGACTGACGCCTTGCATCCATTTTGGAAAACAACAACAAAAAGCACGTTTGTTTACATATTTCATCTGCAAAATAAAGCAAATTAGTAATAAGTTTCGATATATTTTACGTTTGATTTGCAAACTAGCATGTTTAATTATTCTATTGCAATTATAATACAAACAACCGTTCATATAAAATTAATTTGTTAAAATAATGTTTCTACGAGCTGTTTTTCTTTTTCTCTTATGGGAAATGCATTGAACGTCAAATGGAAAAGAAATCTATCTCGTTTGTTAGTTTCACGCGCTGGCTGCCGTGACTCCATGTGCCAATATTCTAGAACAACAAAAATCTTAAGCTGGCTTTAGACTTTCGGTGTTACCATCTGTGTACGTTGTTCGTTGCTGTTCGTACGCGGAACAACTACAATTTAAATGATAAAACCGAACAACAAACTAAAAACGAATGAAGAACGTGCAAGTTCAAATCAGGTCAGCAATTTCGGTGTTCGTTGTTCGTTGTTACCCGAACAACTTGTGTTTAAATGCGAAAACTGTTTAAATGAACATTGTTTTGGAGTGTCGTGCAACTTGTAGGGACATTTTCGAAGTTTTTTTAATTACAGAATGGCAAAAGAAGCCTAGTTATATAAATAAACAATTTTGTAAACAGAGTTTAACTTTCTAATGTAAATGCTTTCTTCATTGTTCGTTGTTGAGAGAAGAACGAACAACGGACACCGAATGAAGAACGAAAGTCTAAAGCCAGCTTTAAGCTGGCTTTAGACTTTCGGTGTTATCATCGGTGTACGTTGTTCGTTGTTGTTCGTACGCGGAACAACGACAATTTAAATGATAAAACCGAACAACGAACTAAGAACGAATGAATAACGTGCAAATTCAAATCAAGTCAGAAATTTTGGTGTTCGTTGTTACCCGAACAACGTGTGTTTAAGTACGAGAACTATTTAAATGAACTTTGTTTTGAGGTCTTGTGTAATATGTAGGGACATTTTTGAAGTTCTTTTAATCAATGAATGACACAAGAAGCCAAGATAAATAAATAAACAATTTTGTAAATAGGTTTTAGCTTTCTAATGTAAATGATTTCTTCATTGTTCGTTGTTGACAGAAGAACGAACACCGAACAACGTTCACCGAATGAAGAACGAAAGTCTAAAACCAGCTTTAAGCATTGTCTCAAAAGTCAATGGTTTTTCGAGAACTAACGGTTAGGTAATTTTTAAAATATAATAACGCTACTTTTATTCAATTCGTTTCACAGAAGACATTTAAGATAAATTAAAACATTACTTTCAACCATTTATTATTTAAACTTGAAACATACAGTAAACGAACATATTATAAATTTTGCATCGCCAGTAAAATTTGTGTAAAAGTAGCGAATGCTTTCCCTAGAATGTTAAAGTTAATTAGCAACAACATTTTGCATTGTTATTTCTACCATTTTGTACAGTAACTTGCCATTATATTGTTATCATTACTATAAAACTTGGCACATTCCATGTAGGTACGCTGTTATTTCTGTCCACGTTTGTTTTATCGTCTGAAGTGTTCTCTATTTATTTTTGTTTTAATTGGTTTAATTTTCATTTTTTCAAATAAATATTTAAAAAAACTTGTATACATATATGTATGTACATTAAAAATGGAAAAAAGTCGTCTATTTTACCCTTCTGTATAATCAACAGTATTTTAAAATATTATTATTATTAAAATGTTATTATTATTAAAAGTATTATTAAAATATATAAAACAAAATTCTAGATTTTTTCTAGATTTTATTTTGACTTTTCTAGATTTGTGTACATTCGAGATTTTCGTCAGTCTAGATTTTTGCATTCGAGATTTTTTTTTTCATTTTTCTAGATTTTGTCCATTTGAGATTTTTGCCATTCTAGATAACATCATGTTGCCGGGTTGTATGCTAAGTAAATAATAATTAAAACATACATTTCTCCTAATAAATAATTATTTATATATTTTAATTATTATAATAATTAAAATATCCATTTCTCCTTTGTGGTATTCTATGGTAACTCCAGTTATATTTCGGGGGTTTTGTGAGCTATTTTACAAAAAAATTGTTATAGGTATCATGTGTGTAACCATGTATAGGTAGTAATTATTCCATCTGCTAAGATATAATTAAATCATTAAGAAAAAATAGATACATATATTTGACATATTTAGGTACGTGAGATATTTTGCATTTCTAATTTTAAAATTCCGAAATTCCTTGGCAACGTAAATTCAATCAATAATTACCAAACAAAAGCTTCGAGATCCAGTTTGAGAAAAAATGGAAATTATATCTAATAGACTTTTCACACCGAACCCAAAACCCGGTTTTGGTGAAAATATCGGTTTTGGCTCAAAACCTTCATCGAAAACACAAGTTTTCCCATACATTTCGCTAAACTACAAGTTTTAAATAAATCCTGTCCAAAACATTTTGGATTTGCAGGATGTCAACTGGTACAGAAGAGACCGCAACACAGTGTCGCGCATCCTTACTACTACGTGAGTTTGTTCGGTTAAGAAAACAATTAAATATAACATTTTAAACTTCCAATATTTTCTAATATTGTCTTTTAATTTTGCATAATTTTATTTGAAAGCCTTGATTAATTTATTTCCAATTACACCTGCCCACATATTGACACTGAATCTGTGCTGAAATGATCTTTGCCGTCTTAAATGTGGATTGCTCGAATCCATTGTATGGATATTGTGGAAATTCGTAATACCATCTCTTGGGAATTGAGATTCGTCTGTCCAAAGAATTCTGTTTATAAACTGGTTATCATCCAAGCTTCTCTCTAGCAACCAGTTACAAAATTCGAGTCTCTTATCAAACAGTACTCTTATCCAACTGTAATCGTGACGTAACTTGATAATCTGATGAATGAATTTGTTTTTCTATTCTTTTTTACCACTTATTTAGTTAGTTTGCCCATTAAACATTCATACCCAAAATTTAACGTTCCCTGAGAAGAGGTAAGGTAATTAGGGTAGGCATAAGTACACTTTTAACCCTTTTCATTAGTGCACAGTCTTAAAAATTACCTAAAAACTATCAATTCTTGGAAAACCACTCCTTGCCAAGTGCTGCAATAAAAATAAGTAACAAAATTCGATTTTTTACCAGGTTTAGATTTTCCAAAGTATCATTAAATGTATGGGTTTTTGGGTGCACTAATCAGTGTGTTTTTTTTTTTGAGTTCATCAGGTAAAAATACGAAAACTTTATGTTTATTACGCATTTTTTGAAAAAAAAAATTGACCTCAAAGTCAAAATTTTGCTCTGGCAAGTAAAATTGAACACCATTTAAAATTGAGTATCTGACAACCCTAAACACATGTCAACTCAACTTAAACGCAGTTTTAAAGGTTAGTATTTCTACTGCTTATCTATTTTATGTCCATTCTTAATAAATATAAGCAAAAAAGATACCACAAGATTTTTTGTCAGTGTAATTAATTTGTTTAAGATGGGTATACCTTAGTGCATAAAATGCGAATTTTCGGACGTTCGTTGACCAAAAATTTGGCTAGGTATATAAATCATTGTAGTTTAATTTCATTTTTGTATATATTTATAAGAAATATTACAAAAAAATAGCAACAAAGCTTTTTTGTGAGTGAAATTCATTTTTTAAGAAGGGTCAACCAAAGTTCCAAAAACGTCTATTTTCAAAGCTGTGTAAATGAAAAAGTTGTATAAATATGTAAGTAATTGTAGTTCTATTTCTTTTTGTATACATATATTCATTATGAGTCTCATACAAAAAAAAAAAAAACAAACAGTTTTTTTTGTGACCGTAATTAATTTTTTTCAAATTGGTGTACCAAACTGCCAAAAACTTGTACTTTCTGAGCTCTGTATATCAAAAATTTGGCGGAGTATATAAATAATATTATAGTTAAATTTCATTATCCACATATTTATGATAAATCTTGCGAAAAAAAATTATCAAAAAGGTTAAGCTGTAAGCGCTTTTAATTTAATTCCGCTAGATGAGCGAATTCCCACACTGTGCGGCGGCGTGGCGCGGCCCTTCCTCGAGACCATTGTGTTCAAGCAAAAAGACGTTTTTATAGATCCATGGTGTCCGCTAAACTGGAAAGTCAAGGAAAGTCAGGGAACAAAATTTGATCAGGGAATTCGGGAAGCGGTCAGGGAAAATTTTTCCATACCAATTTTTAAAAATTCACTGAACTCCTTTTTCACTTTCTATTATAAGAAACTTTTTTCTGATCGAAAATTTTTTCCATATCAATTTTTAAAAATTCACTGAACTCCTTTTTCACTTTCTATCATAAGAAACTTTTTTCTGATCGAACATTTCGATTTGATTACATCTCTGTTTAAAATTATTCATTTCGTATCTTTTGCCATACCTGTGAATATGTCAAAAAAAAAGAGTGAAACGCAACTAACTGCACTTTGTGTTATTTCGTATAGTAATGACCGCGATCAGAAAACTATGTAGTGCTATCCAGATAGGTTCGTGTTGTTGGAATCCCGTGTGAAAAACAGCTGCAGACAAAACAGCTTTTGCTGTTGGATAGCTGTCCATGATATCTGAAATATTTTGGTAGATATAATTACGCTTCTATCCCAAGCGAAATGTCAAAAAGAACCAAACCGTTCGAAAACCTATATGGATATGAAACTATTTTAAGATCGATTTACAATGCGACGAAAAAAAATAGTTATTTCAGCTCCCGTGTTTAGGACAACTACACCATGGAATAAGAATTTTGTGCACTCAAATTAAAGGCAATTGCTTACTGCTCCATTTGAGTCCGGAACATGGTGTAGTTCATAGATAAACAATACCTAGATGTGAATCTTTCGTTCGTATCACCCCCCAAAACCCATTTGTTTACATTGTTGTTTTTGTAATTTCATTTCGTGTCGATGAATAGATGTGAATTGCAACAACAACTTAACGCGGTGAGTTTGATTTGTTTGACAGTTCAATTACTATTTGTCGGGATGTGTTTTGAAAATTCTTATTCTTAGGGTACAAACACACTTACTATATGAAATTATTTTAATTTATACCTAAAGGTTGGACTGCATCTTGGTCAAATTCCGACGTTAATTTTTAGAAACTAATTAAGGTATCCCAAACCGATGCGTTGACAACATTTTTGTCAGTTATCGAGTTCATATGCAAATTCGCACTGCTTTTATTGTGGCTACTCTCAATTATTGCCATACAAATTTATTTTAAAAAGTCAATGTGAATGATTCGCTTCGATCGAACGTTGATTTTAAAGATCCTTTATACAATTTAAATTGTGTTGCGACAAAAAAAGTCTCCTAAAGCAATGCGAAAAATTTGGAATACCAACAAAACCATCATCTGCCAGAATTATTTTTTTGTATGAGGATAAAAGAAAGCACCCACCGCAATGTGAATCTCGTCTGTTCTAAATTGCAAAAACATTTCAATAGATGCAATTCTGATTGAGGACAACATAAAATAGGCGTGTTTTATTGCAAAATCCATCCATAGTACAGAAGGATCTTACGTGCTATGGTGTAGTTTTCCTAAACACGGGAGCTTAAATTACTATTTTTTCTTTATAAATAAGGGGGATAGTTTATAATATTTAAATTATAATTACATAATATTTAAATAATAAAAGTAATTTCAGCTTGATTTTTTCATTATTTTGAACGCACACTGTTCAGCAAGAAGAAAAGGAATAAATAATTAAACGCTACGAAAAAACTCTTCGTCAAGAAACTCGTCGCATTGTGAATTGAGAAACGATTTTATAACTAGAAAAAAATGACAGCGAATCAAGTCACGCTCTCGTCGCGTTTACTCGTTCCATTGTATATCGACCTTTAGATAGGCTATCGCATAGGTTTCCGATCGCGGCAAGAAAGAGACAAAAAATAACAAAAAATAACTGTTAAAGGACAATGGGCAAAGATGTATGGAGCGTGGGCCCAGCACCAATAAGAACGGCCTTCATATCGAATATAGGTACATGTTTATGCATTCATTATCCGTTAACCGTTTGTCCAAATTCACTGTGTGCTACTTAATTTTGTATAAAATGAGTTCTAGGGTCACAATTATTTTTGTCCATAGTTTTTTTTTAATATTTTGTGTATTTTTCGCTCAATTTAAGTAATTTTTGGAATTAAGTTCTTTGAACTCATGACACACTATCTGAAATTTTTCAGATTTTTAAAATTATGTTTACGGCAAGCATCAATTTTATGCAAAAAGCATTTTTTGGCGTATTTAATTTGTAAAAAATACAAATATTGGCTTTTAAATAATAGTTTTTATGTCAAAATCATCTCTGGAAAACAACAAACAAACATCAATTTGTATCTCATTTCACTTAATAAAAATGGGTATTATTTTCAAGGTTTTAAATTGCAATTCGTAAAAATTGGACAAAACAACCCACAAACCACCCTTATATACTATTAAGGGTTCAATTTTTTTTACTTATTCCTTACTTAGTAACGAAGAAAATGGTTGTACATTATTTACGAAATGATTCCTAAATAGATGAAACAAAAAAATATTAATAAAAAATAGAATATTTTTTTTCAAAAAATAGAATTTTTTTTTCCTTTTTACGGTACTAAAATATTTTTATCTCAGTCAGTTTTTTTACCGATTTTAAGTGTCTTTGTGGTTTTTTAAAGAAGAATAACATTTCAGAAAAAGACAATTTTTTGCTCAAGCTACAAAATCAAGTACAAGTTTAACAGTTTATATAAAATAACGATAATGAAAACGAAGATTTAGTGCAAACATGTTTTTTTTGTCTACTCGTTCAAAAACGTCAACCTGGCTTTGATTTTGGACTATTAAGTGATTTTTGTGTAAAACAAGGACACGGATTTGTGATTTTTCTATATGATAAAAAAGAGACTAACTTAAAAGTAACTTAAAATAGGTAAGAAACTGACTGAGTTAAAAATCTTTTAGTAGGTACCAAACGAACAAAATATTAAATTTTTTGTTTATTTTTTTAATATTTATAAATGTACAATTTATTCGTTACTAAATAATGAATAAGCTAAAAATATTTTAACCCCTTAAAATAATATATAATGGTGGTTTTGAGGGTGGTTTTGTAAGTTGTTTTGTCTTACTTTTACGAATTGCAAAAGATTAAAAACAATACCTTTTTTTATTCTGATAAATGAGGTAAAAATTGATATATTTTGGTTTTTTCCAGAGATAGTTTTGACACCAAAAATATTATTTAAAAACTAATATTTGTTTTTTTTTTCAAATTAAATGCTCCAACAACTGCTTTTTGCAAAAAATTGATGCTTGCGACCCCTAAACATAGCTTTAAAAATTCAGGTATTCTATCATGGGTTCAAAGAACTTAATTCCAAAAATGGCTTAAATCGAGCGAAAAATACACAAAATATTAAAGAAAAACTAAGGAAAAAGGATTTGTTTACCCTAAACTCATTTTAATTAAATAACTTTTGTCACACAGCGAATTTGGACAAACGGTTAACGGATAAGGAATGCATAAACAAATACCTATATATGACATGAAGGCCGTTCTTATTGGTGCTGCGCCCAATTTGTCCATTGTCCTTTGACTGTATACGATTATTTCTTTTTACTTATTTCTTCATACTGTTTCTGCATACCTGAATCATTCTGATTTATTTAAAAAAAAATAAACTATTAAATTTTAACATCGCAAAGATACACTCCGCTCCACTTGAATAGAAACAAACTTTTTGTTAACTGTCTGAGCGTGTAGCGCTTTGGTAAATTTATAAATTCACCTTTTGGTTTAAGTTCCTATGAGAGGAATCTATTGGGAATGAAACTGCAGAGACAGAATAATTCAGGAAAATACCATTAGGTTATTTTTTACCACTTTTCTAATTACTTTGTTGCGGTAAATTTTACCACAACAAGTTGCACTGGCCTATTTCTTTATCCATAACCCATTTAACCATCATCTTCAGTTGTGGCTCCAAAATGCTCTTAGAGTTCAGTAGATACCTGGTTTCCATCAACCAGAGACCTGCTCTTAAAGTATTTTGGAAAAGCAACAATTACAGGTATTCAAACGAAATCGATTGGAACAGTTGGTTCCAAAATCCGGTAATTTGTTTTCCATGCAGACGGACGGTCTCATGTTGATGAGCCGGCGGATGAGCTGAATAAGTAAGCGAGTCAGACAGACTCTTACTTACATCTTAATAAACAAAACATCATCCTTAATTTAACTTAACTTATCAATGTATGGTAATATGGGTCATTAACGCTTAGTGTCTAACTTTTGAAATTCTTAATTCTAGTTTTAAAGTATTGAATTGTATATAGAACAACTTTTTAATTGAATATATAGAACAACTATCGGAAATTATTTAATAGAGTAGAGTTCACATTTTGAAAAATATGCCTTCCTTTATCTCTTCTCAAAAAAATGTAGAATGGTTTGAATCGCGCTTCGAATCACTCGCGTGTAGTTTTTTTTGTAATTGAGAAAATGCTCAGAATAAGCTTCTTTTTGATTTTAATTCTTATGATTTTTGTCGAAAAATATAGTTTGGGTATGGGTCTGAACTCGACCATTAAGATTCGGCAAGTTTTGGAAAGACATCCAACAACTTGCTGAATCCGTGCATGTGAGCGTGAGTGTAAAGTTACGCTTAGAGTCAACAACGGAGGTTTTCTGGGAGCGAGGAGTCTTTCCAGAAAGCCGGTGTCCCGTGACCGACAATCACGAAAACGAATGGCTGAATGTATAAATGTGTGGGTGAATGGAATGGTCGAGGGAAGAAAGTTTTTAAGCTGGGAAAGTCACTCTATTGAGAGCTAACTCAGCGGCTAGTGGTGAAAAGATTCGAGAAAAAAATTAGAGGAAAAGATCAAGAAAAAGATTTTGTAAAGTAGAAAAATAAAAGTTGGAAAACAAAAGATTGGATTGAAAGTGGAAAAAGTTAGAGGAAGATATAAAAGATTCGAGGAGCGAGGAAACCAGGTTGGAAATTCGAGGAGATAGAGAAAAACAGATAAGTAGAGTTTGAAGATTGGTACAAATCATTTCATTTAATTGTTGTTTAAGTGAATAAACTTCCGATAGTTTGCTTTGTTTTATTGATATATTTTTCGGCTTAATTTTGTTTCAAACCCAATTAATTTTTGGGACGCGTTATTTTTTCCTTTTTTTTTACGGTGTTAACGGCCCAGAAAATCGCTATTTTGTATATCTATACTTTAATTAAAAAGATCTTGGGTTTTAATCCTGCTTGCAAGGTTTCCCAAGCAATTAAGCTTCATTAAAAACTCTTTTAAAAAGTAAATTTGTTCCTTAATTTCAATTTAAAAATTCGTCGTTGTTGTTTGCTTCAAAAGGTTTGTGATTTCCTTTCTTTCAAAAAAAAAAATCACTGGCGCCCATTTTGTGCAAGTACACCCTATACTGCACATTACCTTTTTTTCAATTTACATTTTTTTTTATTATTCTTTTATTAATCGAATTCGATTACTAAAATCATTTTTTACTGAACCCACCCCATTGCTGAGCTACTGGGTGACAGCACTACATATGTGTTGTTGGTCATGGTATAAAGAATAAAAGGTATGCTTGACAGGTCTGGTCGACGTCATCGCGAGTGAATCTTCTCAATCATGGTATTCTTTGGTTCTTAATTTTTAAAGGGAAAGAAAAGGAAAGAAAGTACACATATTTACCTTCGCAAACGAAATCTACCAATCAAAACCGATTATCACTCGCAATGACGTCACACGAATACAAGATGGCGAACAATCCTCTCATATCATAGATAAACAATATAAAGATACACATCTTTCGTACGTTTTACCCCCAAAACCCATTTGTTTACATTGTTGTTTTTGTAATTTAATTCTGTGTCCATGAATAATTGTGAAATCCAACAACAAAGTTACGGTGGTGGAAATCAGTAAGTTGTACTAGTATGCGTGTTTTAAAGCACACTAGTAAAACTTACTGATTTCCACCACGGCTAAACCCACCTTTTAGCTTGTAAGCAAACCGGATTGACAGCCAAAGATTTGTATCTTTATTTGTTTATCTATGCTCATATCCAGCATACCTTGTATTCTTTATACCATGGTTGTTGGTTGTGAGTTATGTCGAATTCCTTACAGTCAAAAAAATTCGAATTTTTCTGAACAAATCGAATTTTTTCTAAACAAAATCGACTTTTATGCTGTCAAACAAATCTTGCGTTTTTAGCTAGATTTCACATCAAATCGCACACACACTATCAAGATTTGACATTTCTCATGCATCAAGATGGAATTAAATGTTCTCATTACAATTTTGTGACGAAGTTAAAAAAGAAAACAAATGTTTAAGTGTTCTTAATTGTTTAATATTTCAGTGATTGATGAAAAAAAGTAAAGATAATTGTGCGTATCTTCAAGAAACAAAAAATCCCATTGAAATAACATACAATTCGCGAGGAAATCACGTTGCAAAATTATTTTTCTTCGTCCTCTAGTGAAATATTCAGAATAGGTCCTCGCTGCTGTGTGTGGATTAATTTTGGATTGTAATTTTTTTACTTGATTACGCGCACAATTGTTTTTGATGTTTTTCAATTATCAGACGAAATATATTTGTTTTTAAATTATCAAAACAACGCGAAAATAAAATACACTTTAATATTTGCTTTGCGCGCACTACTTCTTAGTTTTTGTGCGACAACAAAATCCCTGTCAAATTGCACTCACACAATCACAAAAAAAATCGACTTTTTTATGAATTCCTTACAAAAAGAAAAAAATTTTAATGAAATCGACTTCAAATGGTTGTAAGGAATTCGACATTATTAAACGCACCCACTTCGTTCTGTTTGACAGATTGTCATTTCATTTTGTTCGCGACGAACGCCGGTTAGTGCATTTTTAATTTTATACACTCGTTTGTGAAAATTTGTTTTGGATTCGGAAATCCATTTGTGTTCCGTGGATAGTAAATCCACCATCATAAAATTATAGTTAAATTCATCCTAAAATCGCGTTTATAAATTTCACAACAACTTCATTTAAAACACTGTTTTTTTTGCGCCACTTGAATTGAAACATTCTCTTAAATAAGGAAACAAATTGAAAAAGAGCAGTAAAATTGGGTAGTTTTCAATTCGTAATCATATTTTAAAAATGTTTGCTACAATCTTTATTTTAAATAACTTGAAAACCCCATTTGGAGACTGAATCATGCAGTTATTTTATATAATTTTAATAAATTGCAATTCATGCTTCTTTGACTGCAGCAGTAAGTGATTCTTTGTCCTCATATTGTCGGTCAGAATCGTAAACTCTGCGAACCATCCATCCCCATACGTTTTCAATAATATGTAGGTCCAAAGAAAACGGTGGCCATTGAAGTAAGGTAACATTTTTCTCGGATATCCAACTGTTAATGGTCCTTGCGTTGAGGATTGGCGCCTTGTCTTGTTGAAATGCCCATGGTATTGGTCCAAAGACATCGGTAAACTTAGGGAAAGCTTTTTGCAGTATTTCCTTGTAGGAGTTTGCCGTCATTTTCAATGTGGGAAAGTCCAGAACAATTGTTCTAAACCAGAAAACCGCACCACACGCCATTACACCGCCTTCTCGGCTATGGTGGCGCTCTAGAAACCTGAGTTCCTCCCTTATAACATGAAAATAGTATTTATATCCGTCCGGGCCGTCATAACTGAATTTTGTTCGTCAGAAAATACTACTTTTGTCCATTCTTCCTTATACGTCATATTCTTCCTGCAGAAATCTATTTTTTTGTGTATTCGTATTGGATTTAACGATGGTTTTTTCTTCAATTTTAGGTGCTTTAAATGTCGTGACCCACGAATAGCACGTCTAATAGTGTTAAGACTCGCTGTAAAACCACTCTTCGCCTTGATTTTAGCAGTAGAGTCGCTTGAATTTGAAGCCAGTCTAATTTTCTGTCTTCGGCCTGCTTCTGTTGTGACTCTTGATTGCCTACCTTACATATTTTTCCATAGTTTTCTTTATTTCTATGGTTTGACCTAACAATTTTCACACTTCTACTTTTTTTTTGGCAATTGTGAGTAGGTGAAGCTTGTTTTCCGCGTGTACTTCTATTTTGGCTTTTTCTGCAGGTATAATGGTTTTCCGCGGTCCATCTTTTCTTTGATCAAACAATAATTATTTTTAATCTACACTACTATCATTATAACAATATTTTTTCTACTTACCTTAATCTATAGAGACAAAACGCGCACTGTTTCTATTCAAGTGGCGCAAAAAAAAAAATAGTGTATTTTATGATGTAATTAGAAAAGTTAAAAAAAACCTTATGGTATTTTCCTGAAGTATTCTGTCCCTGCAGTTTTATTCGCAATAGATTTCTCTTTAAGGAACTGAAACCAAAAGGTGAATGTATGGATTTACCAAAGTGCCACACGCTCTGATAGTAAAAAAAAGTTTGTTTCTATCCAAGTGGAGCGGAGTGTATATACATACATATGATTTAAAAGCATTTTATTTAAATGGTCATTCATTACTATGAACTATATTTCATATGTAAAGTCGTCCCTTTTGTTAAGCAAAACCATTTTTTTTTTAAATCATGCAGTTATTATTTTTTACTTTAAATGCAATCCGTTATGTATACCTTCAGATAGATCTTTAAAAAATACCAGGTGAGTTCTTTTCGCCTTAGGTTTAATTAACTCCATTCAAATACGTACATTTTCTACCACTTTCAGTCAGGGAAAATTTTGAAATTGGTCAAGGAAATTTATTTTGAAAAATAGTGGACACCATGAAATCAAAAGTTTGAATAATTATTATTATAAAAACGTCTTTTTTAAACAATTCTTAATATTAAAAAAGAATAATGATTGCATTCAAAAACCAAACTACAACCAAAAGAGGATTAAACCTTGATATTATTTTTATAAGAAAAAAGTTAGACGAAGAAAAACGTAACCACGTTTGAAACGTCGTCTGATTAAGATACAAATATAGACCTAAAGCCCATTTAGAAAAATAAAATGTCAAAACTTCTAGACTTTTGGTAAGGCATAAGAAAAGGCTGCTCTAAAAAATAGCATGTAGACTTATTCTGCAATCGTGAATGAATTTTCGTGTATACGCTATATACACTTTAAATTCTTGCTCAAAAAATGTCGATAAATTTGCACTTCACCAAAGAGTCTAGAGGGATTACAAATATTAATTTGCTTCTGCGTGATTTTCTGAGTGCACAGAGAAATTTTAGGCGTTTGGAATTTGGCTCCTTGACTATATTTGTTGTTTGTATTTTTTTTTAATTACCTGTTCAAGCTTTAGCCTCAACTGAGGACTTTGACAGTCCCTAGATTAAAGCCCGAAACACTCTCTGGAATATGTTATGTTTTTAGGGAATTGGTTGTTTAACCCCGACCACGTTTTTTGTCCAATTCTTGTCAGAACTTAGTTCCGAGCTGGTTTTTTCATCCCAATATTCTGGGCCTTCGGCCCCTATAGCCACTCCCTGGAACCGCCACTGGATTTGGCATCACTTTAGCTTAGCTTACAATGATTTCTGCAAGAACAAACTCCTTGATCCACGAATGTAAACAATTGTAAAAAGTTAAAAATAGCGAATTTAATGCTTAATAAAAGTTCCTACTACTACTAAAAAAAATAAATAGTAAAAGGTACCCCTGTTTAGAGTTTCGTAAATATTTTGCACAATTAAGGATGTTAGCGGAAAAGTCTATACTACAAAATTGGAAATTAAATTGTCTATAAAAAACCGTGTGTTCATATTTTTTCTTGTGTCAATAATAATGGAATTGCCGTAGAGGGGTGTTCTTTCTCCCCCCCCCTTTAGGGAGGAGGGCATTACAAAAAGATATTAATAAACAACGGCAACACTTACAACAAAAGAATGTACTTTTTTTTGAAAGCCAGAATTCTGATGTTTTATTTTATTTTCGAATCAAGTTATTAGTCCATGGTGTCCGCTAAACTGGAAAGTCAGGGAAAGTCAGGGAACAAAATTTGGTCAGGGAAAGTCAGGGAATTCGGGAAGCGGTCAGGGAATTTATTCTATATCAATTTTTAAAAAATTCACTGAACTCCTTTTTCACTTTCTCTCATGAGAAACTTTTTTCTGATCAAACATTTCGTTCTGATTACATCTATGTTTAAAATTATTCATTTCGTATCTTTTGCCATACCTGTGAATGTGTCAAAAAAATGAGTGAAACACAACTAACTTCACCTTATTGTATTGTGTTATTTCGTACAGTAATGGCCGCGATCAGAAACCTATGTAGAGCTATCCAGAAAGGTACGTGTTGTTGGGATCCCGTGTAAAAACAGCTAATGACAAAACAGCTTTTTCTGTTGGATAACTATCCATGTTATCTGAATTGTATCCCAAGCGAAGTCCAAAATAACCAATCCGTTCGAAAACCTTTGGATATGAAACTATCTTAAAATCGATTCACAATGCGACGAAAAAACGCAACGTGACGAGAGCTCGTCGTAGTTGGCAAACCGATTTCAAACCATGTAAGTATACGAGGGAACGCCAGGGTATGCACAATGAAACGTTTCTCGTCGTCACGTCGTGCCAAAGTTGGGAAAGAAGACGCTCTCGTCGACGATTTTTATATTTGACTGATGGTGAATTTTGTGAAATTGTAGAAAAGAATAAAGAAAACAAGAGATAAGCGAAAATTAACAAAAAAAATAAATTTTGTTGACAATGAAATTATATTTATAGATCTATTTATGTTGACAATATTATAATATTGTATTGTTTTAATTTATTAGGATTTTTAGCTGAAAATCGTTTCCCCAGCCAGCTATGGACAAACACAGTTATAATATTTATGCCGTTTTCGATTGGTCATCCGGAGCTACTCCTTTTTCACTGTTTCTGTTCCATTCCTATCGAATATGGAAAATCTGGAGTAGAAGGAGCAACTCCGAACCGTCCACCCGAAACCGACATTAAATAATAAAAGTAATTTCATTTTGATTTTTTTCATTATTTTGAACGCACACTGCACAGCAAGAACAAAAACAGTAAATAATTTAACGCTGTCAAAAAACTCGTCGTCAAGAAACTCGTCGCATTGTATATTGGTCAACGATTTTATGACTAGAATAAAATGACAGCGAATCACGTCACGCTCTCGTCGCGTTTACTCCTTGCATTGTGAATCGACCTTTAAATAGGCTATCGCATAAGTTTCCGATCGCGGCCAATAAAAGAAACAATAAAAACTGTTAAATTTGACTGAGATTCATCTAACGACGGACGGGTCCAAGTTTATATATTTTAAGTACGATTATTTCTATATACTGTTTCTGCATACCTGAATTAATACATTTTGATTTATTTAAAAAAAATAAACTATTAAATTTTAATATCGCAAAGATGTATGATTTAAAAGCTGACGTGAAATAAGGCCCAACGAAATAAAACCAAATATCAAAAATTGTGCCTTATTTCGTTTTTAATTAATAACGCGAAATTTTAGTTTTGGCTTTATTTCGTTTTAATTTTTTTCCGTTTCAAAAAACTGCAAAACAAATCACCGTTGTTCTTTTAATTCGGTTTAGTGCATTAACGCCAACGGAACTACCACCCACGGGTGTAATTTCCCAAAAAAGAAACCGCGGGGGTTAAAGACTTTTACCCAAATCACTGTTTAGTACAAAAACTTTGAAAGCAGACCGACTGAAAGCATAAAAGCTTGCTAGCCGACTGAGCGTACCCGTAGCGGAGTGACGGAGTCACGTGAGCGGAAGAGAGGACCCAAAAAGGGAGTTAACCCTTGAACCCGCGAAGCGGGCCACCCAATGTACTGTTTAGTTCAAAAACTTTGAAACTTAGGTGCCTGCCAGTTGGGGGATTAATTCCTTTTTTTTTTTTTGGAACTAGCACACGGCCATATGACACATGGCCAAATGTCACGGCACCATAGCATAGGTGCCACCCAGATCGGGTTTAATTCCATTTTTATGGGAACTAGAACACGAGGGGGTTAGTTCCCAAAAAAAAGGAATTAATCCCCCAACTGGAAGGCACCTAAGTTTCAAAGTTTTTGAACTAAACAGTACTTCGGGTGGCCCGCTTCGCGGGTTCAAGGATTTTAACTCCCTTTCTGGGTCCTCTCTTCCGCTCACGTGACTCCGTCTCTCCGCTTAGGGTACGCTTAGTCGCCTGGAAAGCGCCTATGCTTTCAATCGGTCTACTTTCAAAGCTTCTGTTATCACTGAATTTTATCGAAAAAACAAATTTGGTCTTATTTCCAAATGAAATTTGCCCTTATTTCATTTTGCAAATAGAAATAGAGCCAATTTGGCTTTATTTCCATTTTCAAAGCGAAGTAAGGCCAAATTTGAGATTTGGTTTTATTTCGTTGGGATTTATTTCACGTCACCATTTAAAAAGGATTTTATTATGTTATGAATTTGACCAATTTTCTTGTGTCACTTTTCCACTGTGATTATTTAGGATATTTTGGTCTATTTGTAAAAAATGCGAATAATAACAATATTATTCCATTATTTTCCCAACGTTAGGTGAGTATTCTTCACTTCTTCAGGGGTTATACCTATATTTTTTTTTAATTCGATTGTTAAAACACTACATAGGTACTCTGCTTCTTGTATCCTACTATTGCATCATTTCCGAAAACGGCACTGACACAAAATTGAACATAAAAGCAAATTAATAATAAATTAAGAACAATCAAGCAAAAAATAATCAAATACAAAATTAACAATGACACTTATTTCACAGTTGAGCTTAGGTACTTTTAATAAATTTAATAAAAGTACCTACTAGATTGTTCTTAATAAATTATTTATTTTTTTTAATGTTCAATTTTGTGTCAGTGCCGTCTCCGGGAATGATACAATAGTAGGATATAAGAAGCAGGTAGGTAGGTAGGTAGGTAGAAATGGCGGCCACGGGCAGTGTAGCCCATAGCCCAATTAGCGCTGAAGTGCGCCGTTTTGATAACATAACTCGTTTGAACCTGTGGATGGAATTGAAGAGAGAGAATATGGGCATATCCTCAGGATATCGTCGCTTTTTATTTGAGTTTAGAATAGGATTTTGTTGTAGCTTTTAGCACAATCATCAGAAAGTGTATCACTCACTCAACCAGATCAGCACCCGCACCATCAACAGTTAGCCCACTAGGCAGTTCGTTGGCTGGCACTGGAGCGTCCACTGATCTGATTGGATGATCATCCGGCCGCTGTGCACCACAAACCCCCACCAGAACCCTAGTCCACTATCTTGTGATCATAGGGAATCGACGGAAGGTATAATGCAGAAGTAGCCGAAATTTGTCCTAGAGCCATTTCGTGGCGTTGAGAAAAGAAATCAAGTCTTTGATCTTCATTTCAGAAAGTTCGTTAACGTCGTCAAAGAATGCTCTTCTTTTGTCGAGTGACTGTTTTCTAGCTTTGGCCAGAGCAGGGGATTTGCAGAGGAAATAAACTACTGTTTCCTTTTCCTGCTGGTCCTCACAGCTCCAACAGTGAGTATTGTGAGGTATGCCCAGCTTCGCTGCATGATCTCCTATTGGCCAGTGTCCGCTACAGGTTGCAACTACCCTGGCTATGTCTTGCCTGGGTCTGCGTATTAGACCAATTGTACGGTAGATTTAATACAGTTTGATAAACTGATCCACCTACGGTTCAGCCCCGCAAGCTCATCCCGGCATTGCTGGACCAGTTTGGAGGATGCTGTAGCTGAATTAATGGCTTTAACAGCCGCTTGACTGTCTGTAATAATAGCTGCATTACGGTTCTGGTTTGGATCTGCTTTAAGTAACTTGCAAGCTTCCCTGATTGCCAGCAATTTAGCTAGAAAGACGCTAGCAAGGTCAGGTAGCCGAAAGGACCTAGATACATTTAGAGACTCAGAGAAGATTCCTGCACCAACGCCACACTCCATCTTTGAGCCATCAGTAAAGATAGTTGTGTCGAAATCTTTCGTCACGACGTTATCATTCCAATCCTTCCTGGATGGAAATTTAACTTTGAAATCCTTACTGATACTCATTGTAAGGGTGCAGTAGTCAGTGGGAGTCGAAAACATTTCCATTAAAATCAAGTCTGTGATATTGCTGTGACCATAGGGCTTGGCAAACCAAGAGTTTGATTCTTTAAGTCTTAAAGCGCTGCAAGATACTAGATATTTCATATGTTAATCAAGTGGTAGAAGGTGCAGAAAAACACTTAAGGCGTCAGTCGGGCATGGTCTTATAGCCCCTGTCGTGCCAATGCTAGCAGTTCTTTGAACCTGTATGTAGTTTTTTAACAATAAAATTGAAAAAAAAATATATAACCCCTGAAGAAGTGAGGAATACTCACGATACGTTGGGAAAATAATGGAATAATATTGTTTTTATTCGCATTTTTTACAAATAGACCAAAGAGCCTAAATAATCACAGTGTAAAAGGATTTTATTTAAATGGTCATTTATGATTATACTATGAACTACATTGCAAAACAATTTTTTTTTTAAATTCATGCAGTTATCATTTTTCACTTTCAATACAATCGGTAATGTATACCTTCAGATAGATCTTTGAAAAATACAATTTGAGTTCTTTTTGCCTAAGGTTTAATTACTCCATTCAAATATGTACATTTTCTACCACTTTGTGCAATATTTATTTAATACGTACCTTCTCATGAAAAAAAATTTTTTTTTAATTTTTTGGTCAGGGAAAATTTTGAAATTGGTCAGGGAAAGTCAGCGAAATTTATTTTGAAAAAATAGTGGACACCATGTAGTCTAAGAGCCGACAGCAAATTTTGGGAGTGGATGTATAATCAAAATCTGAGTATAAGGGTTTAAAGGGGTATACTTTGTGACATCGATTCAAAAGTCTGGCAGGTTTTTTTCTCTGCCTTTAGCGGGGGCGGGATGTTGAAAAAAAATTTCTGATCGGGGGTATTATCATTTCAATTATTTTTTTAAAAATACATTATGATGCTCTGTCATTTTGCCTAAGTCCAAAGACCTTAATCTTTGTGATCCGACCAATAGAACTCAAGATATAAGGTTTTTAATCGAACCTCATCGGTTTTTTCTTGGAGATTTATGAAACGCAAAAAATCAACAAAACAAAGCCTCCAAGGAAAGACGATTAAGGTTCGCTTTAAACGCTTATATCTTGAGTTCTATTAATCGGATCACCAAGATTAAGGTCTTTGTACTTAGGGAAAAAGAAAGAGCATCATGATGTGTTTAAAAAAAATAATGAAGTGATAAAACCCTTGAAAAGAAATTTAGAAAATCTCTATTTTCAATACCCCGCCCCCCTCCAAAGGCTGAGACAAAAACCTACCAGACTTGATTTCGATATCACAAAATATGCTCCTTTAAACCCTCATACTTAG
The DNA here is from genome assembly GCA_949320155.1 of Melangyna quadrimaculata. Classification (NCBI taxonomy): domain Eukaryota; kingdom Metazoa; phylum Arthropoda; class Insecta; order Diptera; family Syrphidae; genus Melangyna; species Melangyna quadrimaculata. The sequence goes on from OX439485.1 coordinate 96,803,736, forward strand.
ATTTTGGTTATACATCCACTCCCAAAATTTGCTGTCGGCTCTTGTACTATATTGGTGTACATAGTTTTTGCAAAAATTATTTTCAAACTTATGAAACTTGGTACAAAACTGAGGGGAAATTTTATGACATTAAAGGGGAAATCGAACATTGGCAAAGTTAGATGTTCGGAAAACTGAACTGATTTTATCATGGTGCCTTCACAATTAACTGATTGGTTTACATGGCGCATGTTTGACGTTTACACTGCGCAAATGTTTTATGTTTACACAGCCGGCTGCATGGAAAGTAGTTTACTTTTTAAAGTGAAACTTCTTTGCGCGCGTTGAGAGTGAAATTTCAAGGTTGAATTTTTGTGAAACGAAAAAATGTAATGCCACATGTGCAACGCTGAGATCATTGATTAGCTAAGTGGTGGGAAGTAGAGTAAAAGTAAACATTTTTATTGATAGGCTAATATATTTTATAGTGCAGTTTGGATTTTTTGATAATTAATTATTGTAGCAGATAAAAGGGAAAATGTCCTTTTATGTCTATTTTCTAATTTCGTTAATTAGAATGCTAGAGTAAGAATCTTACTCGTATAAGATTTTTATCTATCTCCTATTGGTTTGGAGATATAAATTATTTTAAGAATTTTATTTTAAAATAGGCTTATTTCAAAAAATTGAATTAAATCAGGAGAGTCCGATAAAGATTTGAATTATATATGGTTGAAAAATAAATAAAACCAAATTTAAGTTGTCATATACTTCGTTTACATGGAGAATTGAATCAGACTCGAAGTCGAACTCAATTCCATATAGACCTGCATCGTATTCAAACAGGATTTCTCGGTCCGATTCCACTTTGCGAGTTGAATCGAATCGAAAAATACAATTAGATCTGGATTGAATAATTAAAGAATCGAGTTTTAAGTGTGTGTATTTCAATTTGCTGTTTTGTTTTGTTGTTTTTTTTTCTCTCGTAGTCATCATATTCATAAACTTATTTCCGCAAGCACACAGTAAAGTTAAAGTGTCACTTCAAGTGTACTTCGATTCAATTTGAATTCGATTCAGTGAGGTCGTATACCTAGATCGAAAAATCAATCCGATTCGATTCGATCGTCGAATTCTGTCATGTTAGCGGAGTAATATACACATTTTCGATTCTGCTGAGATTTTGAGTGTAGGAAATTTTTGGAAATAGTCGGAAAACCTACTCTCATAAACTGATTTATATCTTTTCAATTTTCACCTTTTTTTACTTTACTTTTTAGATCGCCAAAGAACTTTCACTTCTGCCAGGAGTAGTGAGTTACACGCTCTCTTTTTTGTTCTCTAGGTCACATTAATGCGTTGCAATAAGTGCACGTGCACACGGTAATAAACATGCAACCAAAGGTGGTATTACATTTATCATACAAATATGGAAAACTTGTGATATAAATATAGCAAACTTGTCACTATGTCCGTCACACTTAATACTACTTGTAGGTCGTATTAATATGGCATGTTTTCTATATTAATGAACTTGATTACCCAATTCGTTTTAAGGCTCGATGTAAATAACAATTATTAAATAAAAATTAATAGTGATTATCTTACCACAAAACAACTTCAAATTACATAAACGTAAAAATAATGAAAGAAGTACGTACGATTTTCACGAACGTTAAAAAAGACAAAACGGAGCGTGGAAATGGGCTCTGTATAACAATTGGCCCTAGCGGCGGCGTATTTCGATTAACGGAGGTTATTCGATTTCATACGAATAATGGAATTTCAAATAGCTGTTCGGAACATTTTTCCAACATTAAATAACGCAAATCGTATTTATTTTAGCAAGCTTTCTTCCACCCTTTGTAAACCTGTATTGAGTTTAAATGAGCTTCAACCAACTCAGCTCTACTTCAGGAACGTAGTCTAGTCTTAATTTGTGACAAAAAACCTGAGTCGATTTGCTTTGCTAGATGTACTGACGAACATCTATTAAAGCATTGTGTATTTGTTTTCATAGATATTCGTAGTACAATTCAAATTATTCAATTTTATTTGTTTTTGTTGTAAAATAAATTATATTCATGCCATTCCTTTTTATGTTATCTCAATACCATTTGAACTCTACTCTTTATTGGGCGTTGAACTCAAATGACGAAAAGTTTGGATCATAAACCCGACCCTAATCCAACTCGATCTTCTGATACTTCTTGTTAATGGCGTATTTAAAGGAAATTAAAAGAAAACGTCTATAAATCCATCACCTATTCTGTTTGTATTTATATTTATGTATTTCGTACATTACTCACATTTGTTTGTATATTGGTTGACAATTTGACGTCAAATAGATTTGTCAAAGATAACCGGTAATGTGTACCCCGCTTTATGAAGGTGTTAATTTTATATTGTCTCATTTTGAATAACGAACAAAAATCTATTGTTAATATAACCTATTTCGTTTGACGTTTAAAATAATTATTTGCCATCAGTCCGCCAGACTATTTTGCTGAAAGCCACTGATGATTAATAAGCGGGCAGGGATTGGGGTAATTTAATAGTTCGGGCCTGCGAAAATTGTTTACATTTGTCAACGAAGAATTTGTGTTTGTTATTTAATAGAAAATTTTATGGATATCAATATTTTTAATAGCCGATTTACCAAGTTTAACAATAGAATAATTCACAATAGTTCTTAAATTTCACAGTTCATCAAAAATAGATATGTTTAATGAACCTGTTCGGAACAGAAAAGAACAGAAAAGATTGGAAAAGTACAAGATTAGGTGTTCCGTCAGTAAAAACCTTGCACTAAATTGTTCTTATTTCTGTCACTTTGTGTTCAATGAAGTTTTTCAGAACAGGTAAGAACAATATTTTCTGCACCAACTTTTAAGATGGAGCAAGTGAGTGTTAAGTATCAAAGTAACAGATGGATTTCTGTCAGCATGAAATCAAAAAAATTTGAAGTTTAGATTTTTGGAGGTGAAATATTATCACTCACGGATTCTTCTTTCAATAGTTCGCGTACAAAAATGTCGGAAATATCTGAAAAATGTCCATATCTTTCAAAAAAAAAAATAATATAAAAATAATTTTATATGTTAAATCCATCTTGCAGCAAATATTTTTTGCAACGATAATGAAGTTTCACTTCATATTCATCGTGAAATAGGACGCTGAATTTGCTTTTAATATTCACTACTCCTATTAATTCTTAATTGAAAATGATCCCCTTCTGTATTTTGCCTTCAATATTTGGAAAAGTAAGCGTAATTGAGGCAGAGTCAATATGAAATATACTTAAATATCCCACAAATAAAAGTTATGTTCATAGAAAACATCATAAAAGAACTATTTAACAAACATTAAATTTCTAAGGAAATAATATTTTTTTTTTTAGTTTTTTTTTTCGAATTTAATTTTCTTTCAATTTGTCATACTAGTACGGGAGGCGACCGTAGGTTTACCTATCTCATCGCGGCTTCAGAAAAGAATGATGCCAATTCATAGCCTTAGTCTTAACATTAACAAAACCGTTGGTCGGACAAGGTTTTTCAGGTGCCAATAGGTAGAAAACGCACTTAGGCATTTTTGGCTTAGGATACATAAACCATGATGGATTTTTATAAATGGGGTATCAAATGAAAGCTTAAACTGCCCTCTAAATACCAGTGGCCGGCCAGACTTTTGTTGGTTGTTGCGGCAAGTCCTACCACTTTTGTAAAAACAGCTATTTTTGTATCCATTGCGTTTAACAGGGGGACAACTATGCAAAACTATTTCATATAGCCTAGAAAACCGTTTTTACCACTTAAATGCATTTTAAATGCAAAGGTTAAAAAAATAGCTCTTTTTACAAAAGTGGTCGGACCCGCCGAAACAACCAAACAAAATTGTCCGACCAATGGTTTTGTAAAGAGGGCAGTCTAAGCTTTCATTTGATACCCCATTTATAAAAATCCATCATGGTTTAAACTTTCTACCCATTGGCACCTGAAAAACCTTGTCCGACCAGCGGTTTTGTTAATGTTAAGACTAGAGCTATGAATTGGCATCATTCTTTTCTGAAGCCGCGATGAGATAGGTAAACCTACGGTCGCCTCCCGTCCTATATTGACTGTCTCTATTAGGCTCGTTTCACACACATTCGGTTTCATTCGGTTCGGTCTGTATTTGGTTCGATTGCGGTTTCCGTCTAGACCCCTTCAGGCTCGTTTCACACAAATTCGGTTTCATTCGGTTCGGTCTGTATTCGGTTCGATTTCGGTTTCCGTCAAGACCTCTTCACACACAGACGGTTCATATTCGGTTTGTACTCACTAATAATTAAAATTAAATAAATTGTATTTAAAGAAAAAAAAAAAATCAATTCAGAAAAACCGAAAACGAACCGAATATGTGTGAATGCTACTACTACTAACACAGTACCTTGTGTGGCTGTCTTCGCAGGTTCAAAGAACTTATTCATTCATTAACCACAAACTCAAAGAAACACTACTATCACATTCTACAACTTACTTACTTTACTTTACTTTACTTTTGATGGCGCTCACAGCCCAGGATGGGCTTCGGCCTCAACTAACAAGCCCCTCCAGCCAGCTCTGTCCCTAGCTAGCCGCTTCCAGTTGCGCACACCGAGTGCTTTGATGTCGTCATTCACTTGATTGCGCCACCTGTTACAGGTTCTTCCTCTGCTGCGTACCCCATCGGGGTTGGATTCGAAGACTCGTCGGGCAGGTGCGTTGCTGTCCATACGCTCCACGTGCCCCAGCCATCTCAGCCGCTGTATTTTCAGCTTTTTGACCAGGTCAACGTCGCTGTATAGCCCGTATAGCTCGTCGTTGAATCTTCTCCTCCATACTCCTTCGATACACACCGGACCGAAAATCACACGAAGAATCTTCCTCTCAAAGCACCCTAGCAGATTTTTATCCGAATCTTTCAGTGTCCATGCTTCTGACCCATAAAGCAGGACCGGTATGATTAGGGTTTTGTATAAAGTCTCCTTGGTTCTCTGAGAGAGGGCCTTACTACTTAAATGCCTTCTTAGACCGAAGAAACAGCGGTTGGCAAGAGTAATTCTTCGCTTGATCTCTGCACTGATGTCATTCTGCGATGTAATAGTGGAGCCCAGGTAGACAAAGTCCTTGACAACTTCGAAGTTATATCTGTCCATTGTGATATTTTGCCCGAGTCGACGATGTTGAGATTCCTCTCTCGATGACAGCATATACTTCGTCTTGTCCTCATTAACCGCCAATCCCATTCTAGCCGCCTCCGATTCAATGCTCGCAAATGCCCCTGCCACAGCTCGCTTCGTTCTGCCGACAATGTCTATGTCATCCGCATATGCAAGCAATTGAACGGACTTTTGATAGATTGTACCGCTGGTGTTGACATGTGCGTTGCGTACAATGGCTTCAAGAACGATGTTGAATAGGTTGCATGATAACGCGTCGCCTTGCCTCAATCCTTTCTCAACATCAAAGGAATCGGTGGTGTTCTTACCAATTTTGACGGAGCAGCGAGATTTCTCCATCGTCATCCTGCACAAGCGGACGAGTTTGGCAGGGATGCCGAGACTCGACATTGCTCTGTATAATTCGTCCCTTTTCACGCTATCATACGCGACTTTAAAATCGATAAAAAGGTGGTGTGTATCGATCTGGAATTCCCGGGATTTTTCTAAAATCTGTCGGAGTGTGAACATTTGATCGACGGTTGACTTGCCTGGCCTAAAAACGCACTGATAAGGGCCAATCAGATCGTTGACAAAAGGTTTTAAGCGGTCACACAGGATGGCCGACAAGATTTTATAAGCGACGTTTAGGAGACTAATTCCTCTGTAGTTGGTACATTTCAGAACATCTCCCTTTTTATGGATGGGGCACACTATACCGAGGTTCCATTCATCGGGCATACTTTCCTCCGACCAAATTTTGCAGATGAGCTGGTGTATGCTCCTAGCCAATTCATCTCCCGCTGATTTAAATAGTTCGGCTTGTAAGCCATCCGCACCTGCAGCCTTGTACGACTTAAGTTTGGATATCGCCAGCCGAACTTCGGTTAGGTCGGGTGGACGGAACTCTTGGCCATCATCGTCCAAGTTGAATGGAGCGTTCTGCCTATTAGCGGCATATTGGCTGTCTTCGCCATTAAGCAGTCTAGAGAAGTGTTCTTTCCAGATCCTCAGCACTGACTGTGTGTCTACTACCATATTCCCACTCTCATCTCGGCAGGCTTCCGTTCTAGCCTTGAATCCTTGGGTGGATCGCTTCACCCTCTGATAAAATTTTCGAACATCTCCCCTACCGCTACAACCCTCAATAGACTCTACCGCCCGCTTCTCGTGCTCTCTCTTTTTCCTCCTGAGAAGTCGGCGTTCCTCTTTTCGTTTCAGCCCGTAGAGCTCCCGGGCCACTCTCTCAGCAGCTCTTGTTCGAGTCTGCAGCATTGCCTGGTAGGCCTCGTCCTTAGCTGCATGCGCTAGCCGGCACTCTTCATCGAACCAGGGGTTTCGTTGTATTCGCCTAGTGAAACCCAGCACATCAGAGGCGGCACTTCTGATGGCTTGTTGACAGTGTTCCCACTGGTCCTCTGTACTTGATGCTGGTGGCGGACCTCCTGAGAGATTAAGAGTTACGTGGTCTGCAAAAGTTCTGGCAGTCTCTTGCGATTTAAGCTTCTCGACATCGAATCTTTTCACAGCATCTGCTCTGCGTTGTCGCGTCATGGATATCCGCATACGTAGTCTAGCTACCACCAGGTAGTGATCCGAGTCAATGTTGGCCCCTCGGAACGTTCGGACGTCCAAGATACTGGAAGCATGTCTCGCGTCTATCGCAACGTGGTCGATTTGGTTGACGGTTACTTGATCACGCGACCGCCAAGTCCCCTTGTGTATATTGAGGTGTGGGAAGTAGATGCTTGAGATGATGACATTTCGCCCCGCCGCAAAGTCTGCCAGCCTGTGTCCGTTGCCGGAAGTTTCGTCGTGTAGGCTGTGTCCTCCGACTATCGAACCAAAGATGCCCTCCTTTCCGAATCTTGCGTTGAAGTCACCAAGAATGATCTTCACGTCGTACTTCGGGCACATATCATACGTTGTCTCCAAGAGATCGTAGAATGCTTCTTTGGTTGAGTCTTCTCTCCTTTCATGGGGGGCGTGAACACAAATCAGCGAAATGTTCTTAAATTTGCCTTTGATGCGGATTGTGACCAGGCGCTCGCTTACACTCCGGAAGCCCAAGACTTCTTGCCTAAGTCTTCCCCTTATCACAAAACCACAACCAAAGAGCCGCTGACCCTGTTCCTTCAAGCACCCGCCGTAGTAGATGTCACACGTTTTCAGTCTCCGTACGCCCTCTCCATCCCATCGCACTTCCTGGATGGCTGTTACACATTCTACAAAGTATAATAATATCCAAAATTATAAAAAAGAGAAAATCAAAAAAATTGTCGTTTCAGTTTTCAATTAAGAAATTATAGGGGTAGTGAATATAAAAAACTAATTCAGCATCTTATTTCACAATTAAAAAAAAAAAAAAATCAAAAACTAATTTTGAAATTTTTTTTTTTTTTTAATTTTGAGTTTGAAAACTGCGTTCACGAAACAGAGATATCGGAGATTTTGCTCCGTCATAATCTAAGCAAGCGAATCCAAAAATTTGTTTCCTCAGTATTTTGGCATCCAAACTGAAATTTTTTGCTGAGGAATCCTGTTCTGGCAACTCAGATTGCTGAGGCCCTCCGATATCAACACATAACACGCCTAATTTTTACAAAAACTATGGACACCAATAACTTATAAAATAAAAGATCAGAATTCAGGCTTATCATTTCTTGGCGCCGCCGTACGAAACGAACTCTTGCTAATTAAATTTTGCCTAATTTAGTAATGTACTTGTACATACATCAACTTTTTCGTATAGTTTCGGATATACAGGGTGTCCCTTAATTCGTGAATAGTATCTAAGGGCATGATTCTTGGGTGTATTCTAAGAAAAAAATTGTTGTACAATAAGGGCCTATCTCCTATTTTGATATCATTTATCGAGGATTTAAGAAAAGCCTTATTTTGGTGTACCCTGACCCATGTTTACGGTAATTGCGCTGTTAGTAATAATGATAGAAATTTTGTTTAGGCCTTTATTTTTAGAAGAAATACCCGCCTTTGTAACTGCGCTTAAATCAATTTTATATCTCTTCTGAGTCTTAAGATATTCATTTTTTAGCCTGTTCCATTTTTCCTGCCCATACTAATTTTTTGACTTTGGGGTCAATTTTCTCCCAAAAATGCTTAATCAACATGATATTTCAATAATTTTTTTGAATGTATGTAATAATACTAAAAATAAAAGTCAGTAACAAGTTTGCCGAGAAACCCATACATTTTATGATAATTTGAAAAAACAGCGGCAGGTAAAATTAAAAAAAAGGGTTTTCTTTAGGCTCGAAAAGCTATGAATACAAATTATTTGTGTGGTTTTAGATAATTTTGTAAGCATGTATTTTACTAAAACAGTTATAACGGGTGCACTCTGACATTCTTTGGTTTGAATATATGCTTATTTTAGAAACCACTTAAGTTGAATTCTACAAACTATCTGCAGTTGTTGCAAAATTATTTATCAGAACTATTGGAAGACATTCCATAGGTTCAACTAGCTTCATCTTATTCCCAACTTGATAGTGCTTCAGCCCACTTTGCTCGAGAGGTTTAAAATTGTCAAGATGAAGAGTAAGCTGTAATTGTTGGATAGGAAAAAGTTAGAGCAGTTCGATGGTCTGCAAGATCACCTGACCCTACAATATTTGATATTTTTGAATGGGGAAAGAACGAAATAAATCACTTATTCAACCAAAATAGAAACTTAAAGTGAATTATAAGAGCGCATGCTCAAAGCGTCCTCAGAAGCGAGGCAGTAGCTAAAATCATTAATATCAATATCAGTGAAATACGAAAACGGGCTGTATCATGCATACAAAATCAAAGAGGACTCATTCGAACACCTGTTATAACTGTTTAGTTCACACATAAAATAAAAATTATCGATAACCACACCTATCATTTTTTATTCATAGCTTTTCGAGATTAAAGCTAAAAAAAAATTTTACCTGCCGCTCCAAATTATTATAAAATCTATGGGTTACTAATTTTTAATTACTTGTTACTAATTTTTATTTTTATTATTGTTACATTCATTCTAAAAAAATATTAAAACATCATGTTAAATACGCATTTTTTGGAGAAAATTGACCCCAAAGTCAAAAAGTTAGCGTGGGCAGGAAAAATGGAACAGGCTAAAAACTGAATATCTTAAGACTCAGAAGGAATTTTCAAAAAAAAAAAATATTTTTTTAAAAATCCAAAAATTATTTTTTTAAAAATTTGTATATACAAAATTGTTTGAATTGTAAAGGAGCTCTTGTGTAAAAATGTTGGTTGAAATTGGTGTAGCCGTTAACGAGAAATTGTTGCATGTAAAAACGTACTGTACTATGGATGGCTTTTGCAATAAAACACGTCGTTTTCAAAATATTTAGTTTTCAAAAAAAAAATTAAAATTTGATTTTTTTTTATTTTCAATTTTTTTTAAATAATTTTGGTTCACAGCAGGCGCGAACGCAGGGGGGTTTTGGGGTTCAATCTTGTTAAAAAAAACTCCCGCCTGCTTGCTTTCTGCGGGCAGAAGACAAATAAAATCGATATGCAGAAGCTAATGCCGGATTTACACGAATGGCAAAGTTGCCAATATTTCTGCCAACAAAAAAAAAAATGGTAAAATAATGGCAGAAAAAATTTGTTTATGACATGCATTTACACGAGTTCAAATAATGGCAGATTTCAAAATACTGGCAACATGCCATAAAAGAATGAGCAAGTTAATTCTTATTCTAGAATGGCATAATTTGGAAAATGGCGTCAGTAAAGTGTTTACACATAGTCATATTAATGGCAGCATTTTATGCCAAATTTTCTCTGCAATTTTATTTTGGCAAAAATATTGCCATTATTAAGAGCGTTTACACGATGAAAAGAAAAATGGCTATAATTTGACAATGGCATTTTGCCATTCGTGTAAATGCAGCGTAAGCAAGTACTAGGCTTGCCGCAGATTTGTGTAATACGAACTTGCCCAAAGTTCTTAAGAATTGGAATTTAGCAGTCTTTGAATACAAACCAGTCAATAAATGCTTATAGAAATTTGTTTATAAAAGGACCACAATACACCACAATACCCGTGTTTTTTTGGCATTCTATAAATAGTACAGTAGAAAATTAAAATTGGTTTAACTGAAAGAACACCTATCAGAATATTAAAAAAAAAAAATATATAGTATTTGTGAGAATCAGAAGCAGTCAAAATTAATTTCACGAAAAAACTAATAGTAACCAATAATTGAGAATGAAATCACCAAAAATCCATTCGAGACTCGGAAAACTATCCGCAGTATGATTCTACTTTAATACTGCCGAAGTTGTTTTTGGTATTCATGTAAAATCGTACTATGGAATACTACTATTGATAGATTTTCCCATAAAACACGAGTTAATATGAATAAAATAATTTATTTCTCAAAAAAAATATGCCTTAATCTCGGCAGGAAACAATTTAAATGAAATCAGGAATCTTCTAACAGTACCTGCCTTAAAAAGATTTTTTTTTATTTTCGACTTTATTAAGAATAAACTAAATGAGATTTGTATGCAAATGATTATAAAATAATTAGTTTTTTTGGCGATTAAAAAAAAAAATAAAAAATCTTGTGCTGCTCAGGCTGGCAATGAATGTTTTAATTCAGAGAAATTTTTTTTTTTTTTTTTAGAATAACTTTTGTAAATTTAAAAATAGATGTTTTTTATTTAAATCGGAGTTGAAACATTATTGTCCTTCAAGTCAAGATTTGGTCTTTTCGTGATAAAATATGAAGGGTCCAGGGGAAAAACGGCTTAAGTCCACTCAAATTGATTCCTAGAAAAACGATAATATAAGTTTGCTTTCTAAACAAATGCTTAATTATAGGGAAAATTAAATAAAAGATGAAAATATTTTTTACAATTAAATGTTCTTAATTATACAACACAAATTGATTTTAATTTTATGGATTGTATATTCTAATAAAATGATATGCGTTAAGAAGGGAGACTTACATCTAGAAACGGTTTTTTGCTTTTTGTTCATACATCCTTCGATTTTAAAAATCCATATTTCAAAACAAAAAAATATTAAGAAACGCAGTGTTAGACCGTTTCATGTATTTCAATTAGTTTTGGCATCACTACGTAATAAGTATCTAAAATATCGGGTAAGTTTTTGTTTTGAACTATACTACGTAGATGTGCTACGAGGACTGGAAACAAACTTTTTCAAAAAATTGTTTTGTTAAGTTTTGTAGCCAAAACAAAACTTTTGAAAAAAAGTTTTTAACAAAAAGTGTCATTTCGAGAGGTATCCAAAACTTTTATGGAAATTTTGTTATTCCATCAAATAGTACTTACAGAAACCTATAAGATGTCATCATTAGTTTCATTTTTCAAAAAAATAGACTTAAGCCGTTTTTCCCCTGGACCCTTCATATAATATTTATTAACATTTAAAATTTTTAAACCCCCCCCCCCCCCGAAATTTTTTCCTGCGTTCGCGCTTGGTTCACAGTAATATGGTTTATACTTTTAACAAGATTTACCAAAGAGAAAATACAAACATTATTAACATATTTTCCTTTTTGGCGAAAAATAATTGTATGACAGGTACCGTTATTTTTGGTCCTAAAAGTACTAAAAACAAACGTGTGGAAATATTAGTCAACAAAACACTGTGTACCATAACTTGCCATATAGTACCTATGTATGTATATATCGCAAGTAAAAAATAATCCAGAGCGCATTATTTTTTGCATTTACTTTATAATTTTGAGTCTTCGTTGACTGGGCTAAGTGTCGGGTTTTTAGATTACAAAATCATGTTTTTAATGAGTCAATAGTCTAGTCAATAGTCTATTCCTCATCAAGTTTTAATAACTTTCAAATATTTTTAACATTCAAGGAATCCTCTTTCCATGGCAATGATGGATTCAATTCTTCACGGAATAACTGAAAACGTAAGTCATGAATCCCTACGTTGTATTATTATTTCCTCTACTGGACCCGTTTTTTCTGCTGGGCACAATTTAAATGAATTGGTGAGTTTTATTTAGCAAAACCCGCTTTCAAGTACGCTGTCAACGTTATCTTTCCAAAGAAACCCGAAAAAGGTCCTGATTGTCAACGAGAAGTCTTCGATAAATGTGCAGAGTTGATTCATAAAATGCAACGAGCTCCAGTGCCAATTATAGCTAAAGTCGATGGCTTAGCTGCCGCAGCAGGTTGTCAATTTGTTGCGTCCTGTGATATGCTCATTTGCACAGAGAAAAGTTCTTTCTCTACTCCAGCGTGAGTGACCTGTGTGGTTTTAAATTTTGATAACGTTAAATGATCGATTTTACAGAGCCAGTTTTGGTATATTCTGTCACACTCCAGCAGTGGCGATATCACGTGTTATGCCTCGCATGAAATCATCTTATATGCTGTTTACAGGATTTCCAATAAGTGCTAAGGACGCTTATATATCAGGTATTTTATAACTATTGATTTATTTGTGCTGAAATGAACAGAAATATTTTTTTAAAGGGTTGGTGAGTGCAGTAACCCCAAACGATAAGCTAGACGAAGAAGTTAACAGGATATGCGATTCCATTAAAAGCAAAAGTCGTCCAGTGATACAACTTGGTAAAGAGTTTTACTATAGCCAGATGGGATTAAATTTATCCGATGCTTATGTTAAGGCTTCAAAGGTGCGTGAGTAGGAGTGGAGTCAAATAACGCCTAAGGCGTTATTTATAGTAGATATCATCCAAACTCATCATTTGACGTTTAAAATGTTTATTTTAAAACGCCTGTGGGGCAAATTAGTGATCATTTTGATGCCACTCTAAAGTTTATGACTAAATTATTTTTTCCAAGAAAAACAATTTTAACACTCTCTTTCACATTACATGACTTTTATTCTGAAATGAGAGTATTATAATTAAATAATTATAAAAACTCATTTAATTTGAAAGGTTTGGTTTGGTTAAAATTAATTATAATAAAAAGTCATAAGCTAAATTTTGGCATCAAAATAATAATTTTTTTCTAAACGTACCTAAATTGATGATATTTCCAGGATCTCAGTAATCTCTGTTCTAAACAGGATTTGGATTTGGTTTGCAGAAATCATGAGGAAAAAACAAAAATTTTGATACACTGGCTACCTTTTTGTCGAATCGAAATTTTTAAGATCTCATTTTCCTGACAAAAAAAAACATAATACAATTATTTTCAATGATGAGTTTTAATGATTGATCACTATAACTGACACTTAAATTCAATTATAAGATATAAAAGCATTTCACAACATGAGAGACTGTTATGGACTGTTTTTGCTTCTTTCGGTAACTATTTACACCCATATTGCGGTGGTAAATTACTGTAGACCTCTGTGAACTTAATATGTATGTTTCGAAAGTGTGAAAAAGAAAGAAAAGAAGTCAACATTTTTGAATTTGATTTTTCCTTCAATCTCCCAATAATTCGCGCCACCTATCACTTTCAAACAAAAAATGGAAAGCCAATCGCCTTTGAGAATAAGAAACTACAAATCCATCATTTTTAAACAAAAAGGTAAAGTGAATCGCCTTTGAGAATAAGAAAATACAAATCTGTCATTTAAAGCGATCCGCGGCGCTTTGTGAAATAGCCCTACTGAATAATAGTTGATAAATATAAATGCTTATCAGAAATTCTTTGATATTATTTGTCAATTTTCTTATAATTCACAACGGTCTGCATCATTCTCAATGACCAAAACTTTTATCGGCTAGGTGGTTTAATATCGAATTTCAATATTTATCAAATATCAATTATCGATTTGACTCGCAATTGGGATGTTCTACTTAATGTTTTTCAGTTTTCACGTCTTTTACACGAAACACACTTAACGTTCGAATGTTTATGTATTTTGTTATTTACACTTAACGTTCAAATTTGCCTTTTTTCATTGCGATAGTGGGAAATGTTATTGAAAGTTGCATGATAATATACAAAAGTGTTAATTATACCCTAGTGTTTAGACTATCACACGAAATTCAAGTGTCTCTTCTTTAGGTAATGGTAAAAAATCTGGGTCTTAACGATGGAAAAGAAGGGCTTACGAGCTTTTTGTTAAAAAGGAAACCAAAATGGAGCCATTCGTAGGTGAAGAATCTGAGTTTTTTGAATTTAACGGAAGGCATTGAGTTATGGTAATATGTGAAATGTTATTTAATATATGAGTTTAATAAAAGTTTCTTGCAATGTTTGTCTTGATATTTATGATAAAGCAAACGAGCAGTGATAATGTATGCAAATAACAGCAGTAATATTGACTTAATATCTTACTACACACAATAGTTCTTTAAATGCAAACATTCAGAACGAAAAAATCTTGTTTGGTAGGTCGTTGGGTTCAATTATGTTGATGTCGTAACGCATCAGTGTTGCTGTAAAATAATGTAATGTGTAAAATAATGTAGGAGATCTTAACTCTTTCTCGAAATATTTTGTAATATTTTATTATTCTCATTACTTATTTTCTTCTACATTGTTATTAATTTCATCTATGCATATATACCTAGAGTGAAAACCAGCTATTTCTATTTGCGCAATACAATATACCGACGATATTAGGCGTGTTCGTCGACGTTAGAGTGAGTCTTGAGGTCAGCAAACATTTTATACACAAACAGTAACACAAAAGTAACTATACAAAATTTTATAAAGAGCATTTATGACGGACTAAAGAGTGACATGTCCTTGCGAAAAAAAAAATATTTGTCGAAAAATGGCCTTAGTGGACATTTTTTTCTGTGAATTGAATAAAGTCGCATATGACTATACAAACGTTGGTAATTACTAAAAAAATATATCCATTGTTTTACATAAAAAAATATACCTACTTAATTATTCCTTTATTACTTGCAATTAAAATAAATACATTTTATTTTGTACGTTTTGTTATATTTTATTTTCATTAATTGTAGAAATAATAAATGTAAAAATATTTCCTTAGTACAATATTGATGTTAATTTTCGCGGTGTTAATTTTAAGCGTGTATCTATATCAAGATGTGAAAAGATTGTTAACATTGTTCTTTTACAAAATGTAACTAACATTACTTTCTTGAATTTTTTTCCCACTCAGCTAAATGTATAAAATAAAGAATGGCCGACATTATGAACGAACTGTTAACATTCCTATAGTTAATATTATTCAATCTTTCCCCGAACGAAATGACAAAAAAGAACATTGGAAAATACTAAAAAAAATTATGTTAATACAAAAAAGGAACAAAAATGTGTGTAGTTGTGTGTGGTTTTAGTATTTAATTACGTAGTAATATTTGAAGTTTGATTGAAAGCCGATTTAGTGTAACTTCAGCTTTAATGTGTAAATATAACTGCTATAGTGTACTCCTTAGACCTCTGTTTGGGGTCGTTTCTCTATCCAGGCCTTGATGGATTCAATGCTGTTAATAGATTCGACAAGGGCTCTTAATCCAGGGTAAGTCTCAAGGAGATCTCGCTTTACCATGTAGTTCATGTAATCCAAAATGCCAGCAAAATAGACATCGGCCCATGTAAGCTATTTAAAGCAGAAAAAAAAGTTATAATATTTTTCATAAAAGAATTAAGAATAATTTCAACTTGATGAGAACCCCATTCTTTCTAGTTTTATTTATTGTGATATAATCTCTTAAACTAAGGCGAAGGTGAAAATTATTCTTTTAGTAAATGAAGTGAGGTATGATGCATGAATCAACAAGTTCGGTCTATAATTTAATTTAGGTTTGTTATGGACCCAGAGCCCACAGCAAATTTTGGAAGTGGATTGATAACCAAAATATGAGTATGAGGGTTTGTAGGTGCATTTATCGTGGTATCGAAAACAAAAGTCCTTCAGGTTTCTTTTTCAGCCTTTGGTGGGGGTGTGGGTTTGAAAATAGCGATTTTTCATTTTTTTTTTGTCAGAGATATTACCACTTCAATAAATTATATAAAAATATAAACCGTGATGCTCTGTCATTTTCTTTAAGTCAAAACGTCATTATCTTCGCAATCCGAGCAATAGATACAGTCGTGGCCACCGTATTAAGAACGATATTTTTATAAATTTATAAAATGCATAACTTTGTTTTGGGAAATCTGTTGAGTTTGAGTAGTGGTTTTAATAATAGCCCATGAAGTACGGTACACTTTGAGTAATGTTTAAAAAAGATAAGCATGAAAATATTAGTAGGAAAAAAATAATCATTAATTTAACTCTTATTCGTCTGGCAATATAATTAAGAACGGAAACAAAATGTTGTCATAACATTAAAAATCTTTGAAATTTCAATATTTTAATGTGAATATATTGTAGTAAAACCTTAATTCTTTATAATTTCAGACAAAATTCCTTGCAAATTTTCGCATAAGGCATGGAATCTTGATAGTGGTGTACTCTATCAGATTTGCTCAATATTTAGAACATTCTGATCAAAATGTTTTTTTTTTTTTACTTTAACCATCCCTTGATGTCTCCCCTCAAGTTCTCGAAAGAATTTAGGCCCGACTACGCAAACACCTTATTAGAAATCCGTTGAAGACTTCTTGGATCATTATCGTCCTTAAAAACAAATTTTATGGGCATGATTTCAAATGAATAAGATTGCCATAACATGTTCCTTAATGTCTTTATAAACTTTCTGGTCAATTCGAGCATTTTTTCGAACTTATCGACCACACTATGACAAGTCAATGCACCCCACATTAAATTAAGTTTTATCCTGTACTCTGTACCGTCTTTAGAGTGTATTTTTGATTCAATTTCTTTTTCTGAGGATGTCTTATTTTGTAGGTCAAAAGGAAATTTGATGTAAGAAGCCCTTAGAACAAGAAATTGAATCAAAAATACACTCTTAAGACGGTACAGAGTACAGGATAAAACTTAATTTAATTTGGGGTGCATTGACTTGTTATAGTATGGTCGATAAGTTAGAAAAAATGCTCGAATTGACCAGAAATTAATGTTTATTTTTTTCCTACTAATATTCAATCAACAATCCTACTAATATTCAAATCAACAAAACAAAGTCTCCAGAAAAAATCGATTAAGGTTCGCTTAAAAAACTAATGTCTTGAGATCTATTGGTTGGATTGCCAAGATTATGACGTTTGGATTTAAAGAAAATGACATGGCATCACGGTATATACTTTTTAAATTTATTGAAGTGGTAATACCTCCGGCAAAAAAATTGGAAAAAATATATTTTCAAACCCCCACACCCGCCAAAGGCTGAAAAAGAAACCTGCCCGACTTTTGTTTTCGATACCACGATATATGCACCTACAAACCCTCATAATCATATTTTGGTTATCAATCCACTCCCAAAATTTGCTGTCGGTTCCTAGACTATTAAGTTAACGCCGCGCCGCGCCGTAAGCTCAAACGAGTTTAACTTGAACAAAAGCTTCAATCAAAAATATTGGTACTAACTGTACAGGACTGCCACGATTTTGTTTTCAAATTTAACTTTTAATTACCGATTTCTTAAAAATGAAAGAATTTATCAGAGATTCAAAATTGATTTTGAACGTAACGAGGTATGAAATAAGTGGGATAGGATTTTTTCCAAGGCAACCTAAACGCTTTAGCCTTTTGTCACGCAATAAAAAAAAGTTTCTAGTCCGTGGTCAGCTTTCAAAAAAATTGACTTCAAATGAAGGGAACTTTTATTGGAAAGTGACTGTGATTTTTTAGCTCTTTTTTAGGGAAAGTCCTGGAACTTTGAGTTTTTGTGTTTGATATCGACATAGTAAAAACATTTTGAATAACGTACAATTTTGAGTTCAAAAAAAAATTAAATTTTTCCAAAACTTTTCTAAAACTGTTTTAAAAATTTAATTGAAAACGAAAGGAAAGGATTTTTGGCAAGTATTGCGATTATTTTTTGTATCTTAATCCTCTTTTTTTTTATAAAATTGGCCTCCTGCCTGAAAGGATTAAATATATCCCCTTCCGTACCTTGTACGACTTTAGTTTTATAGAGCTATAAGTTTTAACACAACAAATATATGCTACAATGCATAAATAACACACCTTTCCTAGTGCTAAATGTCCATCATTATCCTTTACTGTCTGTTCCAATTTCTCCAAATAGAATGGAATGACTTCTGTATTGAGTGTAACGAGTTTTTTTTCCTTGATTTCGTCCTCTGGTTCGTAGGATACGACTGCAATTTCTATATATTAAAAAACAAGATTAATCAAACAACACTGAACATGCAACATCACACATTGTTCGCTACTTAAGCGGAAGTCATTGATTGTATCAACGACAATATCGATTTGCAAATCCTCCCATGGATTAGCGCCACACAGTCCAACTGTTTTAGCCAAAAACCTAGCCATCGAAATGCTCTGATGTACGCGTTTGCCATCAACTTCCAAAACGGGCATTTGACCCATTGGCATTGCTGTAACATGATCGTGTAATTTTTTATTCAAAAAAAGATCAATTAAAATCTAAATAAAGTAGTGGCCCAATTTAATTATGCGATTAATTAAATTTAGAATTCGAAAAATATCTATGTATATAAATATATAAGCAGAGAAAGCTTGTGAGTTGGTATCATCAAACAGTTTGGTGCCAAAATTTCGAATGCTTGTTCTGGCAATGAACTCTGACTTTCATCAGCATATGTATCAAAGTGGGCAACACACAATTTCTAAATATAAGAGTGGTTGTACTACTTACTTGTTTTCAATGCTGGCCATTCATCCCGCGTCACTCGAACATCCTCGTATTCAATACCACCATGCGCGAAGAGGTAGCGTAAAGGTTCAGCGAGCGCTTTCACATTAAAATAAAATAGTGTGTAGGTGTGTTTAACTGGCTCTGCTGGTGCTGCAGGTTCACCTTCGGCTGGTGGAGCCTCTCCCTCTGCAGGCGCTGCTGGGGGTGCTTCTTCTGCGGGTTTTGCTTCATCGGCCATTATTTAGAAAAAATGAAGCTGTAATGGAATTTAATCAGTGTCTCAACTAAAGTGAACAACTGAAAAAGAAATCTATTACTCGCAAGCGTTGTATTGAACTTTTTATATGAAAAGTAATAAAAGAAATGAAGTATTAAACAAAGGTATTGAAAAATCATTTCGCAAGTGTTTTTTAGATGATGCAAGCTTGAACATAGTACCATAGAAGCAAGATAAATATATTACAGGTAATATCACTAGCGTAGCGTGTTCACTTTTGTTCAGTTCTGCGCATGTTGTCAACATCGATAGTAAACAAAATTGAATTTCAAACAATCAGCACAAAGGAAAAAGGGCAAAAATGAATGGGGGCTGGTCTACCTACTTAACACCAATGTGTCATACATCGTTATAGGTAATGACGTGTATATCAATTAATTATATTGACGTAAAGCTCTAAACCATGGGGTTCGAAAGATATTGCCCTTCAAAGCACCGAAAAAGACAGTAATGCAACTCCTCATTTGCAGCTTGTCTTACCACCCACAGTAAAGTGTCATACATCGTTGAAAAGATTATAACATGTAATTCTTTTTTGTTAAAGAGCCGCTAAGCTTTAGATAATGGGGTTCAAAAGATATTAAACCATCAAAAAACGACAAAAATAAAATTATGCAATTCTTTTATTGGCAACTGGTCTACCAACTCAACAGTAATCTGTCATACATCGTTGTAAAGGTTATTACATGTGCTTCATTGCATTATGTGGCTATTAAGCTCTTAGTTATAGGGTTCAAGAGATATTCGGCTTCAAAGAATCAACAACCTGAATAATGCATTTCCTCATTGTGTACTTTCATATATTTTTGAAAAGGTTATTCTGTTCTCTTTATTTTACTATAAAGTCATTAGGTTGTAAACCATGGGGTTGAAAAGATATTTGGAAAAACGCAGAATAGTTCAATAACGTATTTCCTTTTTTTTTTCTAATGCCGTTTTCCTTTGGACGTCCGGGAGCGTCCGGAAGTCTTCTGAAACCATTCCATTGGCACAAAAAATACGCTTCTGACGATACTGAGAAGAGAAATTCGATTCTGGATAAAACAGAATCTACTCAAGAAGCACTAATACAGTCAAAACATACTGCAATGTACCTACTTAATCTTTTTTTTACTTTCCATTTTAATTTAATTTGCATTCAGAATCAAAGTTTTTGGTAAATTTTAATCAACAAATTAAAAAAAATCAGACAAAAAATATAACTTGGAAGTTCTGAGTTGATACACTCGTGTTTTGCATTTCACTTTTTGTGCGGTAGCAAATAATTTTTATTTTACGATTCACCTATACAGATACCAAACCCCAGAATTGAGTAGAAGCATCTTGAACTGTTCCATTGGAATTCAGAATGAGTGAAACCAATGGAAAACGGCATAAGCTTGCAATGCGGCATTATTGCTTTTTTATGCATTTTTGCCAAATACCTGTCGAAGCCCACTACCTACACTTTATCGGTTGTATACAAAAATTGAGTACACGCAATAAACTTTTCATTGAAGTATCACACATCACTGTTGAGTTGGTAGACCATTTACCAATGAGGAATTGCATTATTGTTGTTTTTGATGCTTTGGAGCCAAAAACCCCACAAACACCATTAAGTCTAGGAGCTATACCCCCTTCTCGTAGGCACTTGAATGTCACCTGAGTTTGAGGGTGTTTTTTTTATGTTTTCGAGGGTGGGGAATCCGAATCCGGAGTTAGTTTTTGCAAAATCCGGTGCGAAGTCATTGTTATTATCGAATTTTGATGTATTTTTGTAATGCAATAAAAGTTATTAATGTTAGGAAAAAATGTTCCGAGCAAATGTTGTGTCTTATTTTCTAAGGAAGAAATTTGTATTTTATTCATGTAAATCGGTTGATAATTGCCCAAGATATTGCCAATGGTTTCTTAGTAGGGAGGGCGCGCGCTCAATTGAGGGAGCACGAGACGGAAGAACGTGTTTTTTAGGTAAACGGCCAAAATTATCGTGAAAATTGTCATAGAAGAAATTATTCTTTATATTCTGACAAACATTTTCGTTTGTATATGGTCTCAATTGAATAATTGTATTCGGAGATATACACAGAAACGAAGACTTAAGATAAGATTATTCACATGATTAAAGAAGACCAATTTACTAAAATTTCCGCACGATGAAGCATTAAACAAGTATTTTTAATTTATACTTCTGATTTTAACTAATAATAGCGTTTTTCAATTTTTTATTTATAGCGTCTAATTTTAAAGATATACATTTTTTTAAGGCAAGACGGATTTATTCCACATTCCACTTTTTTAATATAATAACAGCTTGTGCTTATACAGGGTGACTTGCATAAGGTTTCACAAAAGGCTCGGTAGGTTGACTTAGACAAAAAAAAAATCGTATGGGAGGGGGTCCCTTTAGGCGGGAGGAGCAATTTTCAAAAAAAAATCACTTAAAACAGAAAAAAGATATTAAAAAAGAACGGTAATACTTACAGAGTCATGCTATAGCATTTTGAAAAGCCAAAAGTCTATTCTTTAATATTATTTTCAAATTAAGTTGTTTGAGTGAACAGTTTTCGAAAAATTAATTTTAAAACTCAAAATTAAAAAAACAAAAATTAAAAAAAAAATCAAACTAATTTTTTCCAAAACTGTACGTCATTAAGTACTATTTTTGTTTTCAAAACCGCATTGTTTTAGGACTTTGACTTTGCAAGATATTAAAAAATAAAGAAACAAGCATCTTAGTATAAACAAGAAAAAACAAGGTTGATGATGCAACTGGTTGCTGAAATGATCATTTAGCCGGATTCTTCTTAGTTTGATGAGAAAGTTGCTTCATTTATTTGTTCATATCTTGAAAATTAAAAGTCCTAGATCCATGTGGTTTTCAGTATTTGACTAAAAGTTAATAAGAGTATTGAGTTTTCAAAACAAAAATAGTACTTGATAACGTAAAAATTTGAAAAAAAATTAGTTTGAATTTTTTTTATTTTTATTTCAAAATTTTGAGTTTGAAAATAAATTTTTCAAAAACTGTTCACTCGAACAACTTAATTTGAAAATAATTTTAAAGAATAGACTTTTGGCTTTTTAAAATGCTATAGCATGACTCTGTAAGTATTACCGTTATTTGTTAATATTTTTTTTCTGTTTTAAGTGATTTCTTTTTGAAAATTGCCGCCTAAAGGGGGGGAAATAGACACCCCTCCCATACGATTTTTTTCTTGTCTAAGTCCTACCTACCTACCTACCTAGCCTTTTGTGACAACTTATGCAAATCACCCTGTATAAGCATAAGCTGTTATTACATTAAAAATTGGAATGTGGAATAAATCTGTCGTGCCTTAAAAAAATTTATATCTTTAAAACTAGGCGCTATAAATAAAAAATTGAAAAACGCTTTTATTAGTTATGTAGAATCAGGAGTATAAATTAAAAATACTTGTTTTATGTTGTATCGTGCAGAAATTTGAGTAAATTGGTCTTCTTTAACCATGTGAATGTAAAAAATCTTATTCTAAGTCTACGTTTCTGTGTATATCGCCGAATCTAATTATTCAATTGAGACAAAATACAAACGAAAATGTTTTTTCAGAATATGAAGAATAATTTCTTCTATGACAATTTTCACGATAACTCTGACCGTTTACCTAAAAAACACGGTCTTCCGTCTCGCGCTCCCTCAATTGAGCGCGCGCCCTCCCTACTAAGAAACAATTGTCAATATCTTGGGCAATTATCAACCGATTTACATACAAATTTAATTTACAATACAAATTTCTTCGTTAGAAAATAAGGAACAATATTTACTCGGAACATTTTTTCCTAACATTAATAACTTTTATTGCATTACAAAAATTCATCAAAATTCGTTAATAACAATGACTTCGCACCGGATTTTGCAAAAACTAACTCCGAATTCGGATTCCCCACCCCGGAAAACATAAAAAACCACCCTCAAACTGAGGTGACATTCAAGTGCCTAGACTAATTGTTTAGAGCTTTGGCTATACAGAGTGTCCCTTAATTCGTCAATAGTATTTTAGGGCATCTTTCTTGGGTGTATTCTAAGAAAAAAATTGTTCTAAGGGCCTATCTCCAATTTTGATATCATTTATCGGGGATTCAAGAAAAGTCTTAAAGACCAAGAGCCCACAGCAAATTTTGGGAGTGGATTGATAACCAAAATATGAGTATGAGGGTTTGTAGGTGCATTTATTGTGGTATCGAACAAAATCGTCTGGCAGGTTTCTTTTTCAGCCTTTGGCGGGAATGGGGGTTTGAAAACAGTGATTTTCCAATTTATTTTGTCAGAGGTATTACCACTTTAATGAATTTAAGAAATACATGCCGTGATGCTCCTTCATTTTCTTTAAGTCAAAACGTCAAAATCTTGTCAAACCGACCAATAGAACTGAAGATATAAGCTTTTTAAGCGAAACTTAATTAAGTTATTTTGGAGACTTTGTTTTGTTGATTTTTTGTGTTTTATAATTCTCCAAGAAAAAGACGATAATGTCCTCTTAAAAAGCTTATATCTCGAGCTCTATTGGTGGGATTGCCAAGATTATGACGTTTTGACTTTAAAAAAATGACAGAACATCACGGCATATATTTTTTTAAATTTATTAAAGTGGTTATATCTCTGATATTCAGTTTTTAGCCTGATCCATTTCTCCTGCCCATGCCAATTTTTTGACTTTGGGGTTAATTTTCTCCAAAAAATGCGTAATCAACATGATATTTTAATAATTTTTTTGAATGAATGTAACAATACTTAAAATAAAGGTCAACAACAAGTTTGGCGAAAAACCCATTGATTTTATGATAATTTGGAAAACCAAAAAAAAAATTTGTTTTGATTATGGAATATCTCTACTGAGAAAAGATATCAAATTTATTTGAACGCGGTTACAAAGGCTGATATTTCTTCTACAAATAAAGTTTCTATCATTATTAATAACAGCACAATTACCGTTAACATTGGATCAGGGTACGCCAAAGTAAGGCTTTTCTTAAATCACTGATAAATGATATCAAAATTGGAGATAGGCCCTTAATATGCAACAATTTTTTCCTTAGAATACACCCAAGAATCATGCCCAAAAATACTATTGACGATTAAGGGGCACCCTGTATAATGAAATGAAGCACATTAGGGTGCTTCTTATATGATCGATTTTTTTTTTTTCGATTTTTCAAAGGGCCATTCTGGCATTATGTTCTACCTTATAAGGATAATATATGGTGTTATTTTAATATTTAAATTTAGGGGTCGCTACCATTTACTAAAGTTTTAATTAAAAAAAAAATTACTATTTTCAACAATTTTGTTTTTTAATGATTTCAAATAGGGTAAACAATTACAAACTAACCATAAGAATTATTTATTAATTAGTACAAGTTTTTAGGAAAAGATTTTGTAGAATCAAAAATACAAATTTCTATTTCAATAGTGTACATTTCTTTAAATCTGGGTATTTTTGCCGGTAATTTATTACAATTAACAATAAATACTGTTTTTGCTCCTCATTTGTGGTATGTTATTTGTTATATTCTTCCATTAAAGTAACGCCACGCTCAGCAGTGTCATTGACAACTCTCATGGAACGACTTATGTCCCTGCATGATTTAAAGGAATCATCTGCTTCCCACGTTTCAACGTCTTTCTCAAGAAAATCATGTGGAGCTCCCAAATTCCGGAAGAATCTTAAATATTGCTCGACACAAAATCTTCTAAATTCTTTGAAGAAATAAACTCAGGATCGACAGTGATTTTTTTGAGTGGAAATATAATTCCTTCTTTCCTCAGGGCATTTACCATTTTTCGATTAGTTTCGGGTCAAGTTCCTCTGAAAGATACCATAATTGACAATTGACCAAGAAACTTCTTCATCGTTGTTTTGGATATTGGAATATTCAAAATTTCGTATCTTTTTAAATCTTTAAAAAGCTGAAGATCGTTTCGGGGGGCGTAAGATGCTGAAGGTGATTTGTACCAATATTTCACGTATACGGCAACTGTGAATAGACAAATATCTAAAATTCCTCTCTCTTCTTTTTTCGTTAACTTAAACTGTCCTCTGAATAAATACAGTTTTAAAGAATAAATTGATTTTGCCATCCATCGAGCTCGGTGAAGTCCAGCAGGGGCACGGAAAGATATTCCTTTCTCAGGAACACCTCCTAGGAAGATGATGGTTAGATTTAAAAGCTCATAATAATCATCTCGAACTTGAAATTGGTTGATTTGATTCTAAGCGAAAGAGATGGTTTCAGAAGCAGGTATAATTTGTTCGCATTTATTTAAATCTTCATTGCTAGCTATTTGAAAATTATTCAGCTGAATTCGAGTCCAGGCATTTGTAAATCTTTTAAATAGCAAGATATACTGTGTATTACCAATATAAATCGCATGCCTGCGATTTTTAAATTTGAAATTTTGGAACCTTTGGGTTTTGAGAAAATTGGAAACTACGTCAATTTGTTATTCAGTAATTCCTTTTTTAACATAAAAACGGCGAACAATTGACTCTTTTCAAAACTCGTATAACATTTCAGGCAGACGGCGTAAAAGCCATGCCTTCATTCTTAAGTAAAGAAATATTGTAAAACATTTTTTGTATAATAAAAAATTTATCTATCCATCTTTCCATAGGATTCTAAGGGCCAGTTTTTCAGTGCAGGGTTAAAGTTAAACTCGAATTAACTCACCAAATTTGGTGAGTTAACTCAGGATTAACTCAACAAATGTTTATCATATTTTGTCTTCCGTGCTTATTAAGACATTTGCCATTCTTCCTCAATTAAATAAATGCTTCTTGACGTAACTGTAAACAGCTTTCTTTCCAGAGTTAACTAACTCGGGTTTAACTCAACACTCAAAAACTGGGCCTATGAGTACGAATACTTTTTTGACCAACTACTCGTACTTGAGTTTTCCTTAAATACAACTTATTTTAAATTACATATTTATATTTACAGAAAAAAAAAACATAAGTTAAGTAGTCAATAAAACTTGTACACAATTAAATTATAATTAACTTATGTACACACATAATGTACATACATATGTATGTACAAAAATAAAATGTTTCACAGAGATTTTAATTAACAAATAAATTCGAAGCGCGTAAAAAGCCTTAAAGAAATAAGAGAAACAAAACATCTGTCAAATCGGTTACAATTTGTACGAGTAGGAATCACTCCGAGCAACTAACTTCGACGTCTCTTTATTATATATTAGTTCAACCTCAACGAGCACTTTACCTATAGCTTAAAAATAAATTTCATTTAAAAAACAACAACAAGAATAAGCCGCGGTAGCGATGTATTTTGTTATTAACAAAAACACCGCCATCATAAAAAAAATCCTTACTCACTGAAATATCTCTTTCTCACTTAAGGTGCATGGGAGTAAAGTCCCCTGATCCTCCCTACGAACGCAACTGACTTCACTCGTAACGTACAAATACGCTATCATACAGTAAAACGTATTTATTTCGACAATGTTTTTTGAGTCTGTATATAGTCACATGTTGATAAAGATAAAATACTGCCAAGAACTCCTCTTAATGAGAATAGTTAATAAAAAGGTACATGAAACTTTTTTAGGTCAAGGATATTTGATGTGTTTTAAAACTTCGACGGTAAATGCACTATACTTAAATCAGTACATTTGAATATACATATGAATGTTCATTATATTTGAAGGTCATGTAAATAAGAGTTAATTACTTTTTTTAGAATGCACACATTTAAAAAAAATGTATGTAACGTTTCTACGGCCATACTTTTTTCATACTGATGAGAAATTCTTTGCGTTTTGTTTTTACTGCCCATAAAGGTACTACATACATCATTAGTAAGGTGACCCCCTGTAAGGTGACCCCCTGTACCCAAATGACCGGTACAGTACCGAAAATGTGTACAGAAAATCCTCGGTACACACAAATATACCGAAATCAAATTCGTATACCGAAATTTAAAAACAAATTGAGATAAAATCTGAAGAGTGTAGGGATATCCTTTAATAATTCTTTAGTTGTATTTGCAACTTTATTCATCAACATCATGAACATAGCTTTAGTGCTTGCATTCTCATTATTCTTGTATATGATTTAATTTGTTCTTAACTGTATCCCAACCATTGTCTTTTCGAATCGTTTCTTACTGTGCTCGCGACTGGTTTTATTTGTTTGTTAAAAAAAACTGAATTCAATTGAAATTTAAGAGAAAAATATAATTTTATCAATGAAACCTTTTCAACAAAATATTTTTCTGCGGATTAAATCATGGGAAGAAAACGCAGCGGCGCGGCGGTGCTACTGTACTTACCATCTATGTGTGAAGTTTTTCTTATATTTGAAAAAACAAAACATTCCATACTCATTTACTAAAAATTGTTGAGTACATTCTCTGTTTGGCAGGGACTTCGGCAAAATTAGAGTGTTCTCCTGGATAAACGGAATATGTTCAACCGACCCATAACAGCCGGTTGAGCATTTCAACTTTGAAAGACAATTTTTTTTTTTTTTGTACATTAGGGGCCGGTTATAGCGATCGGGAAAACGCATCAGTAAAAAACTTACTTTTTGATAACTTTATTTGTTAAGATACGATTTGGAATATAAAAAGGGTACCTACAAATCAATAAACAATTACCTAAAATAATTTATTCATACAAAAAAAACTATTTGAAACAAATATTTGTGTCTAAAAAAAGCATTTTTTTATTTTCCTGATGTAAATTCCGTACGGAAAAAAATTCTGTACGAAATTTACATCAGGAAATTAAAAAATTATTTTTTGAGATACAAATATTTGTTTCAAATAGTTATTTTAATGAATAAATTATTTGAGGTAATGGTTTATTGATTTGTGTCCTTTTTATATTCCAAATCGTATCTTAACAAATAAAATTATCAAAAAGAAATTTTTTTACTGATGTGTTTTCCTGATCGCTATAACCGGCCCCTTAGGTACGTATAACATAAAAAGAGAACTTGACAAAAATGTTTGAAAAATATTGTCGCATGGGAAATATTCGTTCAAAAAGCAGGATAATTCAAATATTTATTTGTATTTATGTACATATATTTAAATCTTAAAAGAGGGCAGTGAAAGTGCCCCTACTGCCTTTTTTTCTATATTTACAGCCATAAAACCCATTACATTTGTACTTTGTAGATGAATGTTGGGGAAACAACAGTGTATGATTTGTTTTTTTTTTTTTGGAATTACATATGCACGTTTTTATCAACTTGATAAAATTGACGAGACCATTGCACATTTTTTAGTATGATTTCCAATAGATTTTATAATAAATGTAGCCTGACATTTTATCGAAGTTATAATTTCATGAAAGTAGCCATCGTGGTTAAAAATTAATTATTAGAACCGGATTTCGAAGCTTCCTCAGCGAAACTTATCCGTTGCTTTGTGACGAAAAAATATCTACCACACAAACTGAGAAACTGATTTGGGTGCTCGTTTATACTATCTCCAGAGGGACAATTTTACAGTATACATATGAAGGGTCCAGGGGAAAAACGGCTTAAGTCCATTTTTTTTGAAAAATGAAACTAATGATGACATCTTGTAGGTTTCTGTAAGTATTATTTGATGGAATAATAAAATTTCCATACAAAATTTGGATACCTCTCGAAATGACACTTTTTGTAATAAACTTTTTTTTGCAAAAGTTTTGTTTTGGCTACAAAACTTAAAATAAACAATTTTTTGAAAGGTTGTTTCCAGTCCTTGTAGCACACCTTCGTAGTAATAGTTCAAAACAAAAACTTACCCGATATTTTAAATACTTATTTCGTAGTGACGCCAAAACAAATTGAATGACATGAAACGATTTAACACCGCGTTTCTTAATATTTTTTTGTTTTCAAATATACTCATAGATTATTAAAAGCGAAGGATGTATGAACAAAAAGCAAAAAACCGTTTCTAATTATCATGTTTACTTCCTTCGCAAGAAATTTTCAAAAAAATATCTTCAAGTTTTCGGGTACCATGTAGGCCGCAGATAGAAGTCTCCCTTAACGCATATCATTTATAAGATTATACAATTCATAACATTAAAATCAATGTGTGTTGTTTAGACAAGTACATTTAATTGGAAAAAATATTTTCATCCTTTATTTAATTTTCCTTAGAATTTATTTATAGTTTAAATTATTATTATTATTAATTTAAGTGGACTTTAGCCGTTTCTCCCCTGGACCCTTCATATGTTAAACTCGGTTTTTGTCTTCATTAGGTTATTATTTACATTATTTGTAGGAAAAATAGTGTTGCTTAACTGCAGATCAAAATAAATTTGGTTCAATAAATACAGCCCATTTTTATAATTAAAACAAATGTTCATGAATTTGCATTACTACATAAATAGCTACAAGAATATTGACATAATCAACTTCACAAAATATAATCAACGTCAGAAAATTCAATTAAACCTAGCTTTAACATAGTCACAGTAGATGACTATGAATAGGTTTACTATACAAAACAAAGTGATGGACGTTTTCTTAAAAAAATATTTGTTGAAGCGAGGTCTTTGATGTTTACCTAATTACAAATTATTTTAAAAAACTACGGCGCACAAAACAAGCCCCACGCGTTTTTTTAATCCAGAAATTTTTTTTTTTTATTTATTTACTAGCGGAAACACCCGGCGTTGCCCGGGTCTCTTTTGATAAAGGATAGTTTGTTAACAAATCTTGAAAAAAAAATTTCCCGTGGAAAATAGTTTTCCTTAAAAATATTTCTGCTGTCGTGAATATCTCTGAAATAAATTCGATGAATTGACCGCCCGATTCCCCAGGAAAACTTATTCCCGACATCAATAAATTTTCAACATCATTCATGTTCTCAATTTTCAAAGGATAGAAATATTGTGCAAGTGTTAATTATTATAAATATTAAAGCTTATTAACGTACTTCTAAATATCTATGCTAAAGACACCTACTTGTAAGAAAATATTTGAAAAATTTGTATGGTTTGCTATCTCGCTCCCAACTACTAACTGTCAAAGCAAAAGGTGTGATTTTTCGGATTTTTGACATTTCACCATCATCACTGTCAACTGTCAAGTGCGATTTTTTTAATTTCCACTGGAATTAGAGTGCAAAATCCGACTCCTAAATCGATTGGCGCTTTCAGATCTTGACATTTCGACACCTTTCAAATTGAAAAGTGAAATTTCTTATTTGCTGTTGGTGCTAAAGTGCTGGCCGAGACATTGGGTAATAAAACCATCCTTAATCGATTGGTGCCCTTAGATTTTGACATTTCGACACACGACCTGCAACGCACAGAAGAGAGGAGCTTTAATACGGCAGTTTTTGCAGCATTGCTGTTACCATTTTTGTTATACATGTGAATGATTTACTCTACGGAGCGAATGTTTCTCACTGATTTGGGAGATTGTGAAAGTATTCGCCGTGTTGATTTCAGCATAACTAAATTTTCACCGACCATGTTAATCAAACATGATTGGTTAAGGTTTTACCTTCCACCACAATCCAATCAACAACCAGCGCATTTTTACTTACTTGAGAATTATATCATGCCATTCATTAGCCTTTCATCACTACTTATTATATTTTCCAACATTCTTACATTCACTTACACATTCAACAAAAACCAGGCAAAAAACTCATACGCACTTAAAAAGTAAAATCTCATAGCTAAGCTTTGTACAGCACTCATGTCTTGTTCAAAAAGTTATATTTTTCGCCATGTCGGTCGCTGCATGTGGACATAGATTTTTCGGACTCCATTGGATTTTTTCTGGACATGTTCATAATCCTGCCATCTGTTTAATCGAATCAGTCTTTAAAATTGTATGGTTTTCTATTAATATTTTGAATGTATTTAAATAGTGGGACAACGACCTTTCCAAAGACATCTAAATTTTGAATTTCGAATAAGTAGCTAAATTGACAATTTTGAATTTTTTTCTGCATTTTATCTGTAAAAAATATTTCTAATGTAAAATTTTAATATTTGAAATTATTTTGTGAAGCAACGCACAGTTATGTTTTGTATCCATGATCCATTTTGTTTGGTAAATAAATCAATAAAGCTAATTCTGGAGTGGCTTTTGTTAAAATGATCACTTAATATTTATTAGCAATATTTTAGAAGAGGATTAGAGCAATTGGTGTGTTTGTTTTGTTTTTCAAAATTTATCAATTTTGTATTAACTTTTGCTTTAAAACTACCAAAAATAGAATTAATTTTTCACTAAATCACATTTTTAATATAATTTTTTTTAAGATTTTGCAAAAATTTTAACACAAAAATTTAGATTATAAATTTCTACCGTAGTCTATATCATTTGTTAGTATCATTTGTTATGAACTATCAGGCATTACTAAAGTTTGAAGCCTCTAAATTTGGCTAAATGGAGCTTTATTTTGATTTATCTCATTAAATTGCCCCTACTTCTTTTCCTTTAGATTTACAAATATAAAATTTCTAACATATTTGTAGAAGAATGTAACACCTATAATTGTGTGTTATTAGTTTTTCAAAATTTATAAATTTTTCATTAACTTTTAACAATAAGTAACTACACTCAAAAGGTATGAATTTTTCGCACTATGGCAAATTCTTTCTCTTTTAACAATTTATTTTGTCATGAAAGTGAATTATTTTTTATTTTTATAATTTTGTATGTCTTATAACCTTTCATTAGATACCTAATTAATAAATATCAAAAAAGTATTGCCCAAGTTATGGCTATTTACAGGTATCTTAAGTATATTTTTCCAAAAAGAAACAATTTTATCGACCAATAGACTAGATTTTTGCAAAATTTTTCTTTCAATTATGTTTAAAAATCCATATTAAAGCTTACGGTTATCGTAGGAATATGATTTATATACCAAAATAATTGTTGATTGGTATAAATTATTATAAAATTTAAATTTCGATAATCGGTTACATAAAAAATTATAATATTCACTATTTAATCAAAATAATGCAATTTTATCTGTTCAACGTAAATTTATATTGTTGTCTATTAATATTTTGTATGTATTTAAATAGTGAGACAATGACCTTTCCATAGACTTCTAAATTTTGAAATTCGGATAAGTACTTTTTGATTTATAGTCAATTTTATGCAGACAAATTGACAATTTTAAATTTTTTTCTGGATTTTATCTGTACAAAATATTTCTTATGTAAAATTTTAATATTTTAAATTATTTTGTGAAGCTTCTGAGCAACGCACAGTTATGTTTAAATTATCAACATTTTTATTAGACTTTCAAGTTTTATAATTTTTAAATTTAGAAATATTTTATGGGCGTGGTAAAAATATAAAAATAAAAGTCGTTGAAAAAGCATGATCGATTCTGCATTTTTGTTGGTAAATAAAACAATAAAACTAATTTTAGAGTAGCTTTTGTTGCAATAATCAATTAACTTTTACTAACAATATTTAAGAAGAGGATTAGATCAATTGGTGTGTTGGTTTTGTTTTTCAAAATGTATCAATTTTGTATTAAGTTTTGCACTGAAAGTACCAAAAATCGAATTGATTTTTCACTAAATCACATTTTTTGTATGAATTTTTTCTAAGATTTTGCAAAACCTTTAACACAGCAATTTAGATTATATATTTCTACCTCAAATTTATGTATCAATTGTTATGAACTATTAAGTATTACTCAAGTTTGAAGCCTCTTTAAATTGGCTAAATGGAGCTTTATTGTGATTTATCTCATTAAATTGCCCCTACCTTTTTTCCCTTTAGATTTACAAATATATAATTACTAAAATATTTGAAGAAGAATGTAACACCTTTAATTGTGTCATTAGTTTTTCAAAATTTTTAAATTTTTCATTAACTTTTAACAATTTTCTAAGTAAATACACTCAAAAGGTATGAATTTTTTGCATTATGGCAAATTCTTTCTCTTTTAACAATTTATTTTGTGATGAAAGTGAATTATTTATTTATTTTTATAATTTTCTATGTTTTATAACCTTTCATTTGATACCTCATTTATAAATATCAAAAAAGTATTACCCATGTTATGGCCATTTACAGGTATTTTACGTATATTTTAGCAAAAAAAAAAAAAAATTATGGGACTGGATTTTTGCAAAATTTTTCTTTCAGTTATGTTTAAAAATCCATATTAAAGCTTTTGGTTATCGTAGAAATATGTTTTATATACCAAAACAATTGTTGATTCGTATCGATTATTACAAAATTTAAATTTTGATAATCGGTTAAATAAAAAGTAACAATATTCACTATTTAGCCAAAATAATGCTATTTTATCTGTTTAAGCGTATTAGTCTTTAAAATTGTATGGACGTCTAATAATGTTTTGTATGTATTTAAATAGTGAGACAATGACATTTCCATCGACATCTTAATTTTGAAATTCGAATTTGTATTTTCTGATATATAGCCAATTTTATGCAGACAAATTGACAATTTTAAATTTTTTTCTGGATTTTATTTGTAAAAAATATTTCTAATGTAAAATTTTAATATTTGAAATTATTTTGTGCAGCTTGTGAGCAAAGCGCATTTATTTTTTATATATCAAAATTTTTATCAGATTTTCAGGATTTATAATTTTTAAATTTGAAAATATTTTATAAGCGTGGTGAAATTATAAAATAAAATTCGTTGAAAAGGCATGATTTTTTGGTAAATAAATCAATAAAACTAATTTTAGAGTGGTTTTTGTTGAAATAATCACTAAACATTTATTAGAAATATTTTAGAAGAGGATGAGAGCAAATTGGTGTGTTAGTTTTGTTTTTCAAAATTTATAAACATTTATCAATTTTTTATTAACTTTTGCATTTAAAGTACCAAAAATTGAATTGATTTTTCACTAAATCACATTTTTAGTATGAATTTTTTTAAGATTTTGCAAAAATTTTAACACTGGATACCTCAAATTCATGTATCATTTGTTATGAACTATTAAGTATAACTCAAGTATTAAACCTCTTAATTTGGCTAAATGGAGCTTTTTTGTGATTTATTTTATTAAATTGCCCCTACTTTTTTCCCGTTAGATTTACAAATACAAAATTATCACATATTTGTAAAAGAAAGCTACACCTATAAATGTGCATCCTTTGTTTTTTTCAAATATATAAATTTTTGATTAACTTTTGAATTTAAATTACGAAAAAATAAGTTGATTTTTCATTAAAACGCATTTTTAGTACACATTTTTTTTTATATTTTGCAATAATTTTTACACACAAATTTAAGTTATAAATTTCTATTTAAATTTCATGTATAATTTATTATGAACTATTAAGGTTTGCTCAATTTTGAAACCTCTAAAGTTGTCTAAATGTAGCTTTTTTTGTGATTTATTTATTAAATTACTCGTACTTTTTTCCCGTTAGATTTAGAAATACAAAATTATTGACATATTTATAGAAGAAGGTTACACCTATAAACGTACATCATTAGCTTTTTGAAATAAAAAAAAAATTTCATCAAGTTTTGAATTTAATATATGTAATATAAATTTGACGGGTCATTTACACACCCTTTTAGTATGAAACTGTTCAACCCCCTCAATAATTTGTATACACAAATTTAGCCATATCTCATAGCTAAATTCTGAGATCAAAACTTTAATAATCGTCTGAGTAGAAATGAAGTTATGATTTTGTATATTAAAAGAACTCCAATTAGAAATTCAATTGAGATAACGGTGCTCTCCTGGTAGACGATTGTTGACAATGAACAAAGCGGAGCATTTCTATGGATTTTAGTCGATTTTTTATTAATTTTAAAAAAAATCAATTGTGACGCTAATATAGGAGGTAGATTTAAAAGTGAGGTATCAAATTAATGGCTATACTATTGAGATTAAATATAAGAAAAAATTAAATCAATCCCTGCACACACCCACATGTTATTAAGTAATATGTGTGAACAATATTATATTGTGAATTTCTCAGCTCAACGGTACAATAGGAATATAATTTTTTTTAGACAAGTTCCTAGGACATATATCTATAATTTATTAGTACATTGCAAAAAAAAAGATATTTATAAAAAACCAAAAAAACAAATTTCATATAGGCAACATTTTTTTATTATTGTTAAAGATTTCTAAAAAAATTTAAGTTTATTTTTTTTTTTAGAAGCTATCTATCGGATAGCAGGGGGATAGACATTGTTAATGCCATAAAAAAAAGTTAGTATTTTGATTGTTTTGTTGTTAGTTTGGACACCCGTACAGCCAAACTGACAAGAAAACAAAAAAAGACTTTTATATATTAGTTAAGATAAATAAAGGAGAATGGGCAAAAATATATGGGACCTAGTGCCCAGAAACGAGACCTATGAAAATGATTAGGTACTATGGAGTGTACCAACCCAACGTACGAGTATTTTTTTGTCCCAAACAATGGGTTTGGCTTAAATAAGCGACCAACAAAATAAGAAAAACACTTTGCAAATTCGATCAAAAACATAGACGAGTTGTTTTATATTTTGTTATATTCTGCCTAAACTCCATGGTTTACAGTTCTGTGCCCATATTGAAAATTACTGCTCTTGAACTAAGCTTTCCAATGTTGTGAATCTCAGTTGTTGGCACTAGACGCACAATTATTCCCATTCATTTCATTCGCTAAATCGAATAAAAAAAAGTAGAATTTTCATACTGTTAAGCGAATTATTCGTCAACCATGATACTTTTCGCTATTATTTGTCATATGTATAAAAGTTCCTTCATTTCATCAAAAGTGACCAATACTGTCATTTCAATTTCACACCGTTGCAATTAATTTTTATTCTAGTTGCAATCTTTGTTGCCATTTACTTCCTAAGCCCCATGGTTTACAGCTTCGTGTCGAAACACAAAAATGATGTACTTGGGATAAGCTTTTTAACGATGTATATGTCATTCGTGGGCAATATGTAGACCATGCCCATTCTCCTTTATTTCACAGTGAACAGTTTTAAAATAAAATCAGTCCGGTCATTTACGAGACAAAAAAAAAAATAACCCAAAAATATAGCACCTTATTAAAAAAAAACACTTTTTCCGTTTGCCAACATAAAGGGGTGGGACTTATTTTGGAAAAGTTTGAATTTTTATCTGATTACCCGGTAAGCCACACATTGGAAATACTTAAAAATAAAAACAGAACCACCGAAATGAGCTCGACCAAATCAGATTCGCGAACTTTTAAAGCATCAGAAATATCATACCTACATACATTTGTTTGTCCAGTGCATTATTTTTTGCCTCACTTAACGTTTTTGAATACCACGACTACAAGTGAATGAATTCCACCGTTCAAACGTCAACAAAAATTGTGTCAAAATTAAAACTCTAAATTTATGTTGTACACAGCTTCCTTATGTTACACACAGCTTCCTTAAAGCTCAGTACAAAAAAATATCTGAAGTGTTAAATTAAATACAATGACCATTTAACGCTAGTAACCTGCTCAGAGATCAGACCTTGGTTTTTTAAGTTATCGTGGCAACTTATTATCGAGTTAGTTCTTATTGTTTGTGAGTTGGTGAAAGTATAACAGAAATTAATTAGCTTTCTTCTCCGAAATCTATTATTGTTCATTTGCAGTTCAACAGTATGGCCTTTCCCAACACTCATTTCGGTAGGTACACAAGAAAACATTTTTGTTTTTAAATACAATATTTATTAAATATTATGAATATTTGAATATAAATACAAATAAATATTTGAAATATCGTGCTTTTTGAATGAATATTTCCCATCCTAATGTAATACAAAGGTTCTTTCAAAGTTGAAATGCTCAACCGGCTGTTATGGGTCAGTTGACCACATTTCGTTTATCCAAGAGAACCCTATCTATCTTGGCCGAAGTACAAATTGTACTCGACAATTTTTTAGTAAATGATTGTATGGAATGTTTTTAAAAATATTGAAAAAACTTCACACATCGATAGTCAATAGCAACGCTGTTTTCTTCCCATGATTGGATCTTGTCCTCAGTAACATATTTTCGAAAAGGGTTTCTTGATAAAATTGTATTTTTCTCTTAAATTTCCATTGAACAGATTTATTCCGCGCTTTCTTGGATTTATTTTTCGATTTAGTTTATTTTTTTTTTAACAAACAAATAAAACCAGCAGCGAACACCGGAAGTACAGATTGGAAAAGACAATGGTTGGAATCCAGTTAAAAACAAAACAAATCATATACAAGAGTAATGAGAATGCAAACACTTAAGTTATGTTGATGAACAAAATTGTAAACACGAGGAAAGAAATATTATAGGATGTGCTTACAGTATTCAGATTTTATCTACGAATTTGATTTCGGTATATTTGTATGTACCGAGGCTTTTCTTTGGTACACGGTACACAGCGTTAATTTTCGGTACTGTACCGGTCATTTCGGTACAGGTGGTAACCTTAAGTATGACGAATACCCCCTATTTTAGAATTCGCGATACAGCGAGCGTTTTTCTGAATATCATTAAAATTGTATGTACGTAAACTCTTTGATACCAATAAGGCTCATACAAAGCTTGCGAAGCCATCAAATATGATATCTTTACCTTGGTATGCAATCTTAAACAAATATGTAGGTATGTACTCCCGTTTTTGTTTAAATTATGATGATTCCTAAGTCTTAAAATATAGTAACTAATAAAATATTTAAGAAGAAGATAAACAATAACAAAAGAAAAATTGTTTTTGTTTTTTGTTAAGTGAACTTTTTAATATGAAATATTAATTTGGAAGGCTTTTGCGACCTATAGTGCAGATGTGTTTCGCTCTGACAACAACGATTAAGCTCTTCAGTAAGAATTGTTGTTGCCTTTCT
The DNA here is from genome assembly GCA_949320155.1 of Melangyna quadrimaculata. Lineage (NCBI taxonomy): Eukaryota > Metazoa > Arthropoda > Insecta > Diptera > Syrphidae > Melangyna > Melangyna quadrimaculata. Next base: position 96,841,672 of record OX439485.1, read on the forward strand.
TAGACACATGTTTTTAGTCGATGGCTACCGACGTATTTATAAAACTGATTTAATAGAGCTATTATTGCTGCTCGTTAATGCACATCAATCGGTTACAGTTTATGTATATTATATCAGTCAGTTGCGTTCGCAGGGAGGATCAAGGGACTTGAGTTTCCCCAAGAAATACGAAAATAAAATAGTACTGAAATACGTTAATAGGTCAATAATATTAAAAAAATAATTTGTTTTGTTTATTAAGTTCATCTGGTAGGGCAACCGCTATGTGGTTGGAGTGAAATAAAATGAAGAGATGTCAACACAGTCTACTCGTATTACAAAAATATTACACGTTGACAGAAGTTGTGTATTTCTTATTTTTCTCACTTATTTCTGAGTGGACGACTAAGCCGCGCTTTGAAATAATTTGTTTTCAAAATAGCAAATTGACAGCAGTCAACCATTTCTTTTTTGTAAGAACCAATTTCTCAATAGTTTGTTTGGGCCATCACACACTGGCTCAATTTCGAACTGGACTAAACAAGGGAAATGAAAGTTTGTCGGCAAATGGAGGTGAAGAGTGAGGAAAGAAAGGACTAAAATATTTATCCTTCTTTCAAGCAGCATTACAAACTTTATCTACTAATAAGTACAAAGTTGTTTGTTCCTAGGCAGAATAAACAAATCTTTTGTCATGCAAAACTGAAAAATAATTAAAGCCGGTTCATGTACCTACAAGGAACTTTCAGCCAGCTTTGCTCAGCCCGTGTGCGATTCATTGAAGTAAAAGTTAGTCTGGACTTATTTAAGTTTAAAATTGAGCCAGTGTGTGATGGCCCTCTAGTATTAACTTCTGCAAAGTTAAGCTAACTTATGCTTGAAAAATCGGCTCTATAGTCAATAATAATTTAATTGTATACAAGTTGTTTTTACTACTAGTCTGATGGTCTTATTTTCTGCAAAAAAGTATAATAAAAAGAAGTGTAGGTAAAAACAAACGTTGCGAACGCCACTGTGTGGGATTTAGATATGACGTGTTGTATATATCTAAGTATTTAATGTCACACTTTCATTAAGTTCTTAAGGCGTTGCCACGGTATGCATTGTGAATGAGAGAGCTAAATGAAGAATCGACAAGATATCACAATGTGGAAAAAGGAACAGAGCCTGTGTGCAATAAACCAGAAAATCAAAAATACATCCAAAGAAATACAAAAAAGGCAATAAACTAATAAGTAGGTGTATCATCTGGCACATTTAAGAAAAATCTAATGTCTAACCTTTAACTTTGAAGAGGAATTTTAAAATTACGAACATTTAGCACTGTATAAATAAAAAATGATTTCGTAAAGCATTTTTGAAATTTTTCAAACATTTAAAATCGCTACCAAAGTTACTTACAAAAAGATATAAATATTATAACTAAACTTTATTTTATCATAGTTAAGGGTTCTATGTACGTGTACAAAAATCAGTGCCAACTAAAGCATCCTACTTTGACCACAGCAATGATGCAAACATTGCTTGTTGCACTTAGTTAACATATTGTTTCTTGCCAAAACTATTTGACCTATTTGGATAGAGTTTTCAAATTTCGTCTTATAATACTCTAGACTATTTGATTCCAAATTTTTAGTAGAATCGGACCATTTTTTGAAATAATATTTGAGTGCTTCAAAACAATTAAGATTTTCAGAATTTTTTTTTTACTCACGGCTAGATAGCAACTCAAATATAACATACATGAAATTTAAACTAATGTGGTCTTGTAGAAAATTTTATAACAAATAAGAATATTGTGGATGCTTTTTTCCTAAGTTTCATATTTCCAAAGTTATAATGTCGGGAAAATTGGCGTTTTTTCACAGTTACATTTTTTCTGCAGCGAGCACAGGTTTTTCGAAGTTACAAACTTAGCTACAGACTACTCTAACATGCCCCAACAAAATATCAAAAATGCAGAACTACATCGTGATTGTAATCTATAAAAAAAAACATGAAATTCAATTAAAATCGTTATAAGTGTTTCCCAGAAATTTTGAAAAAATGGTTGTGTGCGGCAGGGAAAAAAACAAATAATTTCCTTTAAGGGCTCTGTAAACGCTCGCACATGGTGCTAGTAAACTTGGTTCGAGTACTATATTCGGGTTGATTTTAATTGTCTGCGGGCTGGTTCTAGTAACAATTTTTTGGTATCAGCAAAACAAAATTTGGTCTCATCAAAAATATATTTGATATTTTTCAATGTTCGAGGGCGGGGCTACGTGTATTCGTACCAAGTTCTACTGTCTGCGGACTGGTCAACTACGTTTACTTGAACATTTCGATATTAAATTTAAAAACAAAAAAGAATAATGACAGTTTTGTATTAAATTTCAATATTAAATTTCAAAAACAGAAAAGTATAATGTCAAATAGTGAAATTTAAAATTATTTTTTTGGAGTGAACGACATTGTGTCGTAAATAATAGGGAGTTCACACTCATCGACAAGTTCATCAACTCGTGTCGAATGGTCACATAATTTGTAATGTGAACACAAGTTGAACGACTGTCGGAAGTTTTTCAAATTTGTTGATATTTTGATCGGTCGAACGACCGCTGTAGCTAATGTGAACACTAGTTGAACAACTTATATGTCTGAAAAATTGAATTTTAGTGTTTCTTTTGAATTTTTTAAGTGAGATTGATAGATAATGGGTTGAAATAGAAGTAAACCCACAAAAGGAAGGAATAAAATTTAAAATTAAATCTACGCCGCCGCCGTGTTTGTTTTTTGAAAATTTATTTACGAAATGAAGTTGATGAGGCGGTCGTTGAATGTGAACGCTAGCAACACGACTCAGGTTGATCGACTTGTCGATGAGTGTGAACCCCCCTAATAACGAAGTTTGAGTGGTAAGTGTCAGCTTGTTTTCAATGTCCGCGGAGATTAGTCGAACCAAGTTTACTCGCACCATGTTCGAGCGTTTACAGAGCCCATTAAAATTTTTAGTTTTGCATGACAACAAATTTGTTTATTTTGCCTAGAAACGAACAACTGGTGTATGTATTAGTAATTAGGTATACTTTTACTCCGTTTACATGACAGGATTCGACGATCGAATCGAATCGGATTGATATTTCGATCTAGGTATACGACCTCACTGAATCGAATTCAAACAGAATCGAAGTAAACTTGAAGTGACACATTACTTTACTGTGTGCGTGCGGAAATAAGTTTATGACTACGAGAGAAAAAAAAAACAAAACAAAACAAAGCAAATTGAAATACACACACTTAAAACTCGATTCTTTAATTTTTCAATTCAGGTCTACTTGTATTTTTCGATTCGATTCAGCTCTCAAAGTGGAATCGGATCGAGAAATCCTGTTTGAATCCGATCCAGGTCTATATGGAATTGAATCCGACTTCAAGTCTGATTCTGATGATACCGCTCGAAATAAGGATGTACATTTTAGTCTCTTCATTCCTCTCTCTTCACCTCCCTCGCCTACAAACTTTCATTTCCCCAGTTTAGTCCGGTTCAAAATTGATCGAGTGTGTGATGGCCCTATAGAAATATTGATGTAAGAAGAATTTTGCAAAAATCCAAGCCTTCTTCCTTGTACAAATAGGTCAAGTTTTCTGTCAGTATGTTTTTATACATAACATGAATAGACATATACATATGTATGTACATATATTTTATTTGCCCATGCTTTTGTTTATTTATTTAAATTTTGAAGTAAGTATTTACATATGTATTTTGTTGTTTTCAATAATTTGTTTTTAGTTATTGGGTTTGTGCTGGGATACACGAGCGCAAAAAAGAATTAATTTACGAAAGAGAACGGATGATTTAAAAAAATGAAAAAGAGAAACGGAAAAAAATGCCATCCCTTTCTTTCTTTCTAAAATTCATGCTTTCTCTTTCGTGAATTAATTCTTTTTTGCGCTCGTGTATCGTAGAACTAAGCAGATGACTAAGGGGAATAACCAGTAAGTCAAATCTCTAGCCTGTGATTGGCCAGTTGTCGAAAATTTCCTTCAAATTAAATTGTTTTTATTATATTTACATAATGTGTACAAATATAACATTAATTGGTTTTTATTTACTATCGGCTAGTTGTTGTGTATCTATACTCATTTAAAAAAATTGTATTAGTGAATTTAGGAAAAATGTATACCTCATGAAATAATCCTTAATTTGAATTTAAACATTTTGAGAACAAATTTCCTGGTCTGGGATTCCAAATCCCAGTTACTTAGCTATTTCAGAGTTGAATTTTTGTTTAAAATGAAGGCAATCATTGTAATTACCGTTAGCATCATAACTGTGTAACCTAAAATATAAGTAACACTAATCCGCTATTTCTACAACCCTACTGATACAAAGTTTTCTTCAAAGTGCATTACAATAATTCAATTAGAGGTTGTTATTGTGTAAACGGATTTTTAAGTTTGGTTATAAATTTGTGTCTAGATTAACCATTTGTATCCATTTTGATTTATTACATTTTTTATAATTTATGAGGATTTAAGAATATTTTCTTGAATATAAATAATTATAAATTTTTCAGACGGAAAGTAATTTTTTAATTTAAAATTTAATAAGTTTCGACGTTCGTTGTGTAACCTCTTTGCCAGGATAAAATGCTCGTAGCGAATATAATAATATATTAAACGTTTTACGAATTCTATTTAAATATGTAAGTTTTCATATTTAATTTAACCTATTTATCAACTATTATTATGATGAATGGGAAAATTTTACATATCCTCGAAACTTACCGGTTGAAAAAAAAATGAAGGCCGTTGGCCTAGAATGCAAACCGGATAAATTCATCCCTATTTGTATCTATATATATAAATTAACACAATTTTGATTCATACGTTGGTTATAGGTCTTTATCTTGTTTTGTTTCTATTCCTTATTTAATTTAAAGAAAATAGAAACAATTAGCTATTATCTGTACCTAGATTATTTAAAAAAAAAGAAATGTATCAAATGAACGCATTCACTTCATAATTTATTTTCTGATTCAAACAAATTTTACTAACACTTGTTTGAGTTTTTTTCTTTCTTAAAAATGCAGTTTTTCACTTTATATATACAATTCATATTTAATATTGAACACAATAACAACAATTGAAGCATAATAAAAATATTTATGCACATTTTCGGTGCAAAGCCACAATGACACAACGCAACCACAAACAAGAACTTTTCTACACATGCACCGTCCAATTTATTTAGAGCTCATGCATCCACACTTATTCATTCAACCATTTACATTTTCTTAATCGAATTAGATCAAATAAAATCCAATAAAATGACTTCGTATTCACTGGCTCGGCTGAGAAAAAAATGTGACACTCACAAATATGTAGATCAACCGCCGCCAGACAACAACCCCAATCAGTCACTTAATAAAGCCGCAATTACTTAATGCCGGCTCTGTAGTTGTGGTTAAAATATTGGCACAAATTTTGCAACCACTTATAGACACAAATAAGCATTAAATTTGTCTCTTGAATTAAAGACAACTACCGATGACCGCAAAACTGTTCTTTTTTATTTAATCTATTTTTCGACTATCGAATTTCACTCATCAATCGCAACCCTATGAATTGCCACACAATTGAACTTTCGAGTTACATCATTTACAAATACCTTTAAATTATTCGTACTTTTTAAGAACTATGATTTGAGAAATTAAGTCCTTATAAAAATGTAAATTTATGTATGTATATGAGATTCAGAACGAGTTTTTAATAACGCCCGAATTCGAAGGAATAAAAGATCTTCAATCGAAGATTTATTTTATTTATTATTTTTTTGTTCACTGTTTCACTGTCTTACCTTGTCCTAGTGCGTTCTCTCTGAACCTTTAAATGAATCTGAACAGACTACGCTGGCAATTTCGATCGCTAAAGTTTATATACTCCACGTCCACATTCGAATATCATGATGCCGAAGGGGAGGGGGGTCGCGTGTCCGTACGGGTTTTTATACCTCTATGTTAAAAATTACCTCTGTTTTTTTTTTTTAGTTTATTGAGCTTGTAGCTTTGAAAGAGAAAAAAACATAGAATACAAAAATATAGTGGATTGTTCTCTTTTGCGTAAGTTTATTCTTTAAAGCAGTTCAGGCATCAAAAAATCAGTGGGCCTTTTAATAAGCGAGATTTTAATGACGGCTAGATACCTATTTATTTAGAGCTGTTTATCCCTGTAAGTTCAAAACTATATACGCCAGGGATGAAAAAGCGTCTTTCAGCAATGTATCGAATGTGAAAAGAAAAGAGTATCGAATTGTACTTTTTTGATTTTTTTTTCTCAACAAATCAATGGTTATGAAGAGTAATAAACAAACAAGAGCATATTTTAAAATAAAAAAAAAAAAAATAAAACATACCTTGGGTTGAGTGGCAAACAGCTAGGGTTGAGTGGCAAACAGCTAGGTACTAGGCTTACCAGTTTGCGCAATATATCGCGAAACGTGCGTTTTTTTCAAGTTCGTGGTGCAAAATTACATTTTGCGATATCTCATATTTTTCGCGTTATTTGCGGTATTTTTCCCTGGACAATAAAACAAAATTTCAACCATAAGGAAAAAATTTTCTTATTTAGAATACAACCTTTTCACTTTGGGAAAGTGAACTTGGTTTAAGTGCTCTTTCCTTACCAGCAAGTAATGCCATTGTTGAATGATCGTTTTCCTACATGAATGTAATCAAAATATACTCACTTATAGCCCACAGCAAATTTAGGGGTGTGAAAGCGAACCAAAAAAAAGGTATATGTGCTTATGAAATAATTGCAAGTCTTGCTGTCCCTGGAGGCGGCTTAAGATGTAAACAAAAATTAATTGGGTGGCACAACGGCTCGTGAAGAACCAGGGCCTAGTGACTAACAACTCGCAACCATTCCTGTGTGCGCCTGTCGACAGAATCGGAAGAGACCTACAATTTAATGCCGAATCCGAACCGCTACGGGCTGCTACGCCCATTGAATTTTGAAGGTAAAAATATTACCTTAATACGTGAAATTTTGAAAAAAGGTATTTTGAACATTTATTTTAATTTTTTTTTTCAAAATTTTGAGTTTGAAAATTAATATTTCAAAAACTGTTCACTAAAAGAACTTTATTTAAAAAGGAAATGATAAAAGGAAGTTCTGATTTTACATACAAAAATAAAAGGTTAGTTCTTACCGTTGTTTTTTAATATTTTTTTTACCCATTTCTATGAATTTGTTCGGGTTCTATAAACGGTCTGGCAGGGTAAATGCCGCCTCCAATCGGTCTTGGACATACGGATCTGTTATCAGGAGCTCGATACCTAGGTATGGGCAAACAATTGTTTGGTTCATACAATCATCCTCAGAGTTGATTTTTTAGGTTTTCAAATTGCTATAACTAGGCGCGGTTCACTTTCACACTCATAAATTTGTGATATAATAAATTGAATTTTAAATAAATTATTATGTAACGCGTTGGTCAAATTTCTTTTTAAAAATGCAATAAAATTAACAAAATTAAATTTTCCCATGTAAAAAAAAATCTGCTCATATATCGAAACTTTTTGCAATAATTAAAACAATTTATGTATGTAGGTATACCTAAAATGTCTTAAATCTAATTTCGTTGCTGTCATACTACCTATTTATTTATTGTTATAGTTTGTTTTCTAATAAAATAATTTAAAAACAATATTTAATATAAAAATTTTGCATTTTTACTATAAAATTTTGTTTTTAAGCGATTTGCGGTTTTTTGCAAGTCTGCTAGGTACACTAAATTCTCCAAAAGTTGGTATAAAGGAATGTTAGAGTATAGCTTTATTTGTTAAGTAGTAAGTAGAGGTTTAGTTTTCTAAAAACATGTTTTGTTGAAGTAAACAGCTGTTAAGTCGCAGGTCAAAAGTGTACTGAATTTTATAAAAGTGTATTTGTGTACTTTAGCAATGTCGAGTGTATCGTAAAAAGTACTATTGTGTCAACTTTTGCAACCGTGTTCACGCTCTGCTTTGCTTTCAAATCGTGAGTTACACGACTCGGTACCGTTTTGTTTTCCTTTGTCTGTATTTAATTTGTATGCATATTAGGGTGGGTCAAATTGAACGAAGTTGCTTTGATTTTGATGATATCATGAAAAATTTGCTTGCGGCTCAAAAACATCCTATACAAAATTGGCTCAAAATTTTAACAATATTTTGTTTTGTCCATACAAACTGTGGAAAATAAAAAGTGGAAAACACTTGGAAGTGGAAGTCCTAACCGTTGAAACTGGAATAAATTGGTAAACATATTTAAGTATAAAATTTAGTTGTACAAGAAAAAGTTTTTACCCCCAATTTCACTGAGTTTATTCTGTAGTTTTATTTAAACGACAGTATTCTTTCGTTAAAACCTAAGTTCAACGTTTGGAACCACTTTACATAGTAAAATATGGAATATACTTACTTATTTTTCATCACCAAATCCTTTAGCACTGCTTTTGACAATGATTTATTAAGAATATTTTCAATTTTTTCTCGTCACTTTAAAACAAACTTCCATAGATTATTATCTGTAGTAGCCCGTAGCGTAATGGTTAGTGCGTTCGACTGTCACGCTGGAGGTCTGGGTTCGCTTCCCAGCCTCGTCCACCTAAAAACTAAAAAAAAACATTTTTTTTCAGGGCTACTGCCTCTTGCGAGGAATTAACAAATCCTCCAAGAGTATCACTTCTCACGAATAAGTGCTTCAGTACTTATGTAAAAATTGGCGCCAATGTTTTCTTAATAAAATGAACGACTAGATCGCACGAACTTGATCGCATAGTTAACAATTTCAACGTAGCTATAAATTATTTCTTACCCTGCACACAACGAATGTATGATTAATTAGCCTTAGCGAAGGAGGTTCTCTTAGTTTGTTTTGTTGGTTTTCCGAAAAAAAAATTGTATTTGGAAGGAAGAACATTAATTTATTCAACATGTTTATAAATTTATTATGTTTAATCTATATTTCGTATTTTTTTATTTAAATAATTTCTCTGGATATTATTAATACTTTCTCTTTAAATTGTATACTTCTTATAGTCCGAGAGCTAGTGAACATTATCTCAGTGTTTTATACCGCTTCAAATTTTGTGGACATGTCGTTTGTATCAGTGCAAGCTACATGTCATCAGTCTGGCAGCGATATCGCGGCCCCAACACAACCTTAATGCACTTTCAAAGTGAAACAACAAAAATAATCCCTCTAAAAGAGCTTTACACGGCTCCAAATTTTCATCACTAAAGCCTTGTGCCTGTACTAACCAGAATCCATCGGTCTGGCGGCGATACCGTAGACCTAACACCACTTTCAAAGTTTATTTTTGTGGTCATTGGTCTGTGACAATTTTAAATTTGTGCCTGTTGCTATAGTATTTATTCCTCTGATAGTTTAATAGACTGAGAGCCCAGGGCCACCAGACATATATGTACATACGTTATTTTATCAAAGCTAAGATTTGTTCTGCGAACAGATACTATGGTAGCTAAGAACAAATGGATACCAGCTAAGAATCTTCAATCCGGGTGCAATTAAGAGGTAGCGAGTGTTAAAGTTGCATACAAATGTTGCAACATTGCGTTATTTTATCAAAGTTGAATTTTTGATACGCCTTAGGGGATGGTATCATTAACTTTATTTGACACTTGCCAGACATCTACAGTGGGGCCTAACGTGAGCCAGACACTTAAAATCTATCAAACTAATCGTGCCATTTACATAACAGAATCAAATCAATATTTTATATCTTCTTTTGGCAAATATTCTACAATATTTACTAATCAGACAGAAGCAATCAGAATCACAATGCGACGTGAAAACGTGACGAGAACGTGACGCGAATCGCTGTCATTTTTTTCTAGTTATAAAATCGTTCCCCAATTCACAATGCGACGAGTTTCTTGACGACGAGTTTTTTGACAGCGTTAAATTATTTATTATTATTGTTCTTGCTGTACAGCGTGCGTTCAAAATAATGAAAAAAAATCAAACTGAAATTACTTTAATTATTTAAATATTATAACTGTGTTGGTCCATTGGGCTGGTGAAATGATTTTCAGCTTAGAATGCAAAGAAATTAAAACAATACAACATTATAATATTGTCAACACAGATAGATCTATAAATATAATTTCATTGTCAACAAAGTTTATATTTATTTTTGTTTATTTACATTTATCTGATGTTTTCTTTATTCTTTTCTACAATTTAACAAAATTCACTATCAGTCAAATATAAAAAAAAACATAAAAAACGTCGACGAGAGCGTTTTTTTTTTTTCAATTTTAGAAACTCCGGCGTGACGTGACGACGAGAAACGTTTCATTGTGCATACCCTGGCGTTTCCTCGTATACTAACATGAATTGAAATCGGCTTGATAACTACGACGAGTTCTCGTCACGCTCACGTCGCGTTTTCACGTCGCCGCATTGTGAATCGAGCAAGACACCTACAGCGGGACCTTACATGACTTTAAAACTGTCAAAGTAATAATTCTTTGCTACTAAAACGTGATTTTTTCGCTTATTAGTAGATGTATGGCTGAATTTAAGACATATCGAAAATTCAACTTTAACACTCGCTACCTCTTAATTGCACTCGGATTGACTATTCTTAGTACCCATTTGTTCTTAGCTACTATAGTATCTGTTCGCAGAAAAAATCTTATCCTTGATAATATAATGTATGTATGTCTGGCGGCCCTGGGCACTTAGTCTATAATAGTCCGAGAGCTAGTGAACATTTACTCAAAGTGTTTTATACCGCTTCAAATTGTGTGGCCATGTCGTTTCTATCAGTGCAAGCTACATGTCATCGGTCTTGCAGCGATATCGCGGCCCCAACATCACTAAAATGCACTTTCAAAGTGCAACAACAAAAATAATCCCCCTTAAAGAGCTTTTTACGGCTCCAAATTTTCATCACTAAAGCCTTGTGCCTATACTTACCAGAATCCATCGGTCTGGCAGCAATACCACAGACCAATGACCACAAAAATTCATTTTGTAAGTGCATTTTGAAATGATATTTTACTGGTGCTAGGTCCACGGTATCGCTGCCAGACAGATGGGTTCAAGTTAGTATAGGCACAAGGCTTTAGTGATGAAAATTTGGAGTATAAAGCTCTTTTAGAGTGATTATTTTTGTTGTTGCACTTTGAAAGTTCATTTTAGTGGTGTTGGGGCCACGATATCGCTGCCAGACCGATGGCCACAAAATTTGAAGCGGTATAAAACACTTTGATTAAATGTTCACCAGCTCTCGAGCTATAACTGATGATTGAAAAATCGGCTTTTAATATGTATACTAAAACATTTTCAAAAGCTTAAAAAAAGAGCCATCCAATTCTTTTGATAAAATATGATTATATGACGGAAAATCATAAATCGTCATTGCGGTTTTCTTATGTCAAATTGCAAACAACCAAACAAAAAAATTCGATTTGTTCTGAACAAATCAATTTTTTTCTATTTGCTGCTTAGAATTTAAAAAAAAATCTATAGGGGTATTCACGATCCGATGCAACTGGCCTAGTATCATTGTAAAAGTGCAAAAGTGTAAAATCTTACAACACTACAACAACAAAATATACAAGGTGCAATCTTACAACAGTTTCGCACTTTAGCAATACCCGAAACCTATTGCAACAGAAAAATACAACATTGTAAAATTTGTAAATTGTGTTTTTGACAGCTCACTCATTCTTGATTACGTTAAACAGATCCAAAGGTATGTTCATTGGATACATCCAATTTGCTATCTTGATTGTATTGATGTGACGTCGTCATCATCTTTTACTATTATTTTCCATTTAAAATTCGGACGATAATTAAGATTTGGTAATATTTTCTTTTTCCGTTTTTTTGGCATCTTTTTATGAACAAAATTTAAATTAAATCAAATTGAAATTTTCAGATATGTTCGAAATAAAAACAAATAACAAATGTCAAACTAATTTTGACATTTGCTTTAGTATTGCAAAAAGATAAGAAAAGTGCGTTCACAATCCACTTAAAAAAAATAAAATTTCGCACTTTTACTAGGCTCGTTGCACCAGATCGTGAATACCCCTTATTTTTTTTTTTTGAGTTGTCAGCAATTTTGTTGCTCGCGAATTGTATTGTTTTTAATCGGACTTTTGTTTCTTGAAGATACAAGCACAGGATCGCATAAACTTGCTCTCGTAGTTAACAACTTTAAAGTAGCTAGAGATTGACAGTATATGTCTATCATTAGTTCAATTATATAATGAAGTCGTAAAAAATAAAGTGTTAAAAAATGTTTAAATATAAAATATTTGCTCTTGGCATTTGGTCTATAAATATTATATTTTTTGCTTTATCATCATTTTACAAGGCATTTTTATATTTTTGTTTGTTTCCATATTAAAATAATCTTCGTACTTTAGTTTATATCTATGCTTAATTTGTATACGATAATTTTTCTGGGACCTTTTATCTGAGGAAATATAAATTGACAAATGGTCAAGTAGGAAAAATTTGCCAACATGCAAACGCACTGTCTTAAACTATAATATTTGTTCATTCTACATAGATTTTAGTACATATGTACCATACATACACTTCAGTGAATTCACAGTTTAAATGTATAAGTGAAGCCATACCAAGAAGTTTACCAATAGGTACAGTAAATTTAATTGTGAAAATTAAAATTCTTTATCTTATCTTTTGTTGCGCACTTTAGCTTATTTTAATGTCTGACAAAAAACCAACTGCAAAATATAAACAGAATTGTAAATGTAGATACCAAATCTCATAAGATAACTATTTGTGTTAAGTATTATGTTATCAAAAGATTGATATCTGTTGGTATATATTTAGCTTTATATACAATATTGAGTTGAAGAAGCGATTTTTTACTCTTGAAGGAGCAGTATCTTTTAATGTTTCGTTTTCGTTTAGTCTAGAAAGCATGTTTTCAGGGACCTAAAGAACCTTAAAATTTTTTTAAAAAGTTTTATTAATGGTTGCAGATGCCAAATTGAAATGCGTTGATATCAAATCCTGTATCTATGTACATACATATATTTTTGACATCAATAGCAAACTTATCAAATACCATTTTAATTAAAATTGATAGGATATTTTATTAATCCATTGACTTTAAGAAGACAAATTTGAGTAAATTTTTGTTTTTTTTTTTTTTGCTAAATTTGCTCTTTTTCATTTCGATTTTTACTTGGTTAGAAAAATATTTAAAATTCTGGACATATTTTTGGTTTTTAGTCCATTTAATAATTAATAAAAGTGGTAAGTTTTATTAATATTCATCAACTTTTGCTGATTTTTTTTAGTAAAAGGCTAAAAATCTCCATGTATTTTGTATGGGAACTTTCAACTGCTCGGTGGCACGTGTTAACGTCAACCGATTTCAACAAAATTTTGCACAGATTTTTAATTTATAACCTTGATCACTTTTAGGGGGAGTCCCAAAAAAATTCCAACTTTGCCAAAATAAGTGCCACTCTAATGTGCATATGTAGTGGTTCTATAACATTATGATATCATTAAAAAAGTTTTAAAAACAATTTAAATAATAAATTATTACTAAAAATTACTATAAATCTGTTTTTTAATAGCTAAAACAGATAAAGCTAAAAAAAAGTATGCCATCTGCTTTGTTTGATAAAGATAAATTTATGAACAAAAATTTCAAAAATCGTTAAGCGTTTTTTTTAATAATTTTTATTATAAAAATTCTTGAAAATTTAAAAAAATTATTTTGGTATGCCAACTTTTGGTATTAAATTAAATACAATCTTTCACAAAATTGAAAAAAAAAAAAATCATTAACCCGTTTTAAAGATAATGAATTTTCAAAAAAAAATCGATATTTTATTGTTAAAACTTCAGAGGACCTCTTACATTTCTTCTTTTAATCTTCCTTTCAATTCAAAACCAAATCAGGAGATATATTTATAAGCCTTTATTCATTGAAAAACATAATCGAATAATGTAGAATTATGATTGGACTATTTTGGTCAATTTTGTTTAATTATGCAAATGAAAACACGTACATACATTTTATCCCGACGTTTCGCTGGAGTTTCTCAGCATCTTCAGAGGGCGTTTATTGTGTTTTAATTTATAGCATATTTATATTTGCTTTGAATTGCACGTCCCTAACATTTGACATCATCAACTTCACTGTTTAAATAAATTTATAAATAACTATATAAATAAATAAATAAATAAATCAAATTTAAAATTTACTTTAACTTTACAACGACTTCTTAACACAAAACATAAATATCACAGTAGGGCCATACTGTGATATTTGTGTTTTGTGTTAAGAAGTCGTTGTAAAGTTAAAGTAAATTTCAAATTTGAGTTATTTATTTATTTATATAGTAATTTATTAATTTATTTAAACAGTGAAGTTGATGGTGTCAAATGTTAGGGACGTGCAATTTAAAACAAATTTAAATATGCTATAAATTAAAACACATTAAACGCCCCCTGAAGATGCTGAGAAACTCCAGCGAAACTTCGTCGGGATAAAATTCATGTACGTGTTTTCATTTGCATAATTAAACATAATTGACCAAAAAAGCCCAATCATAATTCTACAATAATATTTAAATAATTGGTCACATATATAATCTCATAATCGAATAATATTTTAAAACAAATTTAAAGTCAAGTTTACAAAACGTTCTAAGATCGACAGGGACGCTACAAAAGTAGAGCAACAGGGACAGCAAACGACGCCATATTTCTTGGCCGCCTGGGTCGTGCGATTTGACGCCGTTAGACTATTTCCTGTGGGGCTACGTCAAGTCTATAGTCTATGTCAACAAGCCAGCGACGATTGAATATCGAACGTGAAATTGCAGCAGTATCGGCCGATATATGCTTGAAAACCGAAATCGAATTCCACACATAATGGCATTGAACGTACTTTCACAGGAATAAAGAATTTCATTGATATCCGAAACGGTTTTTGTTGAAAATTATCAAAGTAGCTAACTTAAGAGTTTAATTTAACATTTTAGAAGAAAACCCCTTTTGGAAGTTCATCGGTGTCAGTGTCGGCTTCAACAACAGGTACCGATAATAACCGTTATACAATTTTGTTTCTACCAAAATATAAAATGTAAAAATTATGGTAGCTCGTAATTTTTTTTTTCAAAACCGTTCGAGCCGTTTTTGAAATAAATCAAATTTTATTTTTTGGGCTAAAAAAAATTTTCAATTTCCCCTATAGGGAATCTCATAAGAACCTTAAGCCCAAAATTTGAAGAAAATCGCTTCAGCCGGTTAGGCTGCAGGTCGAGGTACAGACAGACAGAATTGCGAGATCCACTTTTTCCGCGTTCTCTATCATCGTAATGTTAGGGAAAATTATTATCACGAATTTTTTTCTTTGCACGAATTCTAAACTTGCCCTATACTACGTATGTATATCGCAAGTAAAAATAAAAAAATATATATTTTGATGAGTTAGAATAGTTCAAAGATTTGTCCCAGATACCGATTTGGGTTTTTAACAATCACCATCTTTTAAAATTGGGAAATTAAAAATTTAAAAGAAGAGATAAGTGAAAAAAATTTTCCAAAATAGCAAATTAAAAATTTCTTAAAAAGAGGGTCATGACGTTATTTAGAATGACAACAATTTCGAATGGCAAAAATCTCGAAAAAAAGCAGAAGAAATCTAGAATGCAAAAATCTCGGATGTACAAAAATCACGAAAGACTATATCTAGAAAATAATCTCGAAAAAAAAATACCTATTTCAATAGTTTAAACGAGTAAATAAGTCGCATAGTTCAAATTATTAAACAATTTATTTTTCTGGTCAAAAAGAAACAAAAAATTAATTCAAATATCTATAGGGTATGTATACTATATGCCACAACATAATAAATATCAAAAACGTACAATAATTATTCAATACAAGAAAAAAGTCTCAAAATAAAACAAAATTAAACAAATAACTCATTTACAATACAAAAACATGGTAAGTTTAATGGCGTTCTATAAACTCGAGTTATATGCAAAACTCTTAAGAGTGTTCCGGACGGAAACTGAGCTTTTTGACAAGGGATTGTCATGTAGTTGAACTAACAAAACGATTAAGGTGTCAGTGGGTAGCAAAAGGTTGTCTTTATTTAACTATTGGAAAACAATTTCAATAAAAGGCTTAAAAAGTGCCAAAAACAGCCATTTTTCAAAGTGGCTCATGTCAAAATAATACGACTTTTTGCTAAATTTTTTTAATGAATATAAAATTCAATATTTGAACTATCAAACTATTGCAGAAAAAAGTCCTTTCGTTTTTAGCAAACATTTCAAAAAAACATAATTAAAATTTGTATTAATAACACAATTTTTGTTATGAATCTAAATCTACCTATATTTAAAAATTCAAATAAGTAACGACCTTTTTAGTTTACTAAAATTCTAAAAAGGTGGCACCTGAGACTAATGAATGAAAGGTGAGAAAAAAGGTGACTGAGAAGAGAGAAAGAAAAAAGAAGACAGAAAAAAGTTTTTTTTTTTCTCTGATGGAAGAGGATTATTAAGAATCAGGTTTATGATATTATGTAGGTACATACGAGGAATTGTTGGTTATCTAATAAATGTACTCCTTCCAAAGTTATTAAGGGCCAAAAAGTTAGTTTTTTTTAATTCTCCATTGAGAATGTCAGCTATTATACAGAGGGATTCACCTAAGGTGTGACAAAAAGCTTGAGCTTGAATGTTTAGTCGAGAAAAGGTAGGGGGATCTATTCCCCCTTGTTTAGGCGGGAGAAGCATTTTTCTAAGCAAAACTTGACTTAAAACAGAAAACAAATTATTAAAAAACAACGGCAACACTTACAACGCCCTGTTATACCTTTTTGCAAACACAGAAATCCCTTCTTTTATTTTCTTTATTCTTGTATGTTTTTTTAGGAATTAAATAAAAAATTAATCGTGTTTGCGAAGTTTTTAAAAGGATTTTTTTCATGTCAAAAATGATTTTTGCGAAAGTGTATTTTCTGTTTGTCAATTTTGTTCGGTAAATTTTTTGTATCTTTTAAATTGGTAGTTGGAAAAATCTAAAAAGTTAATATGTTATATTTTGCATTTTGTTTTAGCGTGGCTTCCGTTGAAAAAATCATAAAATATTTGTTCGCATTATTTTAGAAGCATTAGGTGTTTTTTTTTTTTTTTTTTAATTTATAAATTATTCATGAACTTTTGAATTAAAATTAACAAAAATTTTTGCATTAAAATTTGACGCATAAGTGAATGTATATAGTTATTGTACGTCCTCTTTGTATGTAGGTACTGTATAGACATAATATCATAAACCTGATTTGCAATAATCCTCCTCCATCAGAAAAAATAACTTTTTTCTCTCTTTGTTAAACCGGTTATTCTGTTCTCACCCTTCAAGCTAAATCACGGACCCAAATTTCTCGGTTCACTTGGGAATTACTTGGGAATCCAAAAAAAACAGAGTGTCTCACTAACAAATTTTCTGTGTACGCATGTAAAAAGAAGAACGAGAATTGAGAGTATTTTTGTATGTACGGAGAAATAGAGATAGTACAGTGATTTTGTTTTAATTTCCACGACATTTTTTTAGTTCAGTTTTGTAGGTAGCGTGGCGAAGACGATTGCTTTTTTATCTTTTTTTGTTGTGAAAACTTTAAGAAAATTCCAATCAAAAATACAAGTTTATTATGTATATGTATAATTGTGGAAATATGTAATTTACGTTTTATGATTGATAATTAAAAAGGTCTTGAAATGAAAAAAAATCTGTTTGTTTTTTTTTTTTTTTTGTAGACAATGTAGAAACTCGACTAGATGGGGAAGTTTCTTTTTAATACAATACATTTGGGTATGCCTGGATGCATTCATTTTTTTTTGAAACCGTTTTGGATTCCATTTGGTATCGGTTCTCCGAGTATGGTGAATTGGAAAACTATTTCTCTCACAATACTCTCACATAATGGGTCCGTGGTGATTCTTATTTCCATACTAATTTTATTCGATTTGGAATCGTTAAGGATCCATTTTTGGGTCCGTTTATGAATTGGTTTCTGATCCAAAACAGAGTTGCTTGCTTGAAGGGCAGTCACCTTTTTTTCTCACCTTTCTTTCATTTCTCTCAAGTGCCACCTTTTAGAATTTCAATGAACTAAAAAGGTCGTTACTTATTTGAATTTTTAAATATAGGTAGATTTCGCTTAAAAAAGAAATCTTTTAAATTCGAAATAAAATGTGTTTAATCGAATTTTTTTTCATAATATTTTGATTGTAATAACATGTATTATTGCGTGTCATTAATACAAATTGTAATAATGTTTTTTTTAAATGTTTGTTGTTAAAAAATTCAAATGTTGAATTTTATGATCATTAAAAAAATTTAGCAAAAAATCTTTTTATTTTGACATCAATTTGAAAAATGCCGATTTTTGCGCTTTTTGCCACTTTTTAAGCCGTTATACTAAGCAATGAAGCGTTTTATTGAAATTGTTTTCCAATAGTTAAATAGAGACAACCATTTAGTACCCATTGACACCTTAATCATTTTGTTAGCTCAACTACACGCTTCTCAATCCCTTGTCAAAAATCGCAGTTTCCGTCATTTTTTAAATACTCCCTTCTTACCTTAGTTTCTTCACCCGTCTGATTTTTTTCAAATAGAGAACTACCCTGAATCGACTCATTACCCAAAATTTCGATTAATTTAAAAAGTCCAACATGTTCCCTTCCAAATAAAACTTTAAACCTCATATGCTAGGACTCAACTCTGTGTGAACAGTTGGAATTTTAGCCCAGTCAATAATTACAAAAAAAAGGGCTAAATTCGCAAAGCGCGATGTAGTTCTGCATTTTTGATATGTTGTTGGGGCATGTTAGAGTAGATTGTAGCTAGGTTTGCAATTTCGAAAAACTTTTGCTCGCTGCAGGAAAAATGCAACAGTGAAAAAAACGTTAAAATCACCCCATTTTGTCCGACATTGTCCTTTATAAATTTGGAAATATGCAACTTAGGAAAAAACCATCCACTATATTCTTGTTTGTTATAAAATTTTCTACAAGACCATTTTCCTATCTAACCATGAGTAAAAAAAAAAAAATCTGAAAAACTAAGTAATATATATTGAAGCGATCAAAAAAAAGGGTAAACAATTGTCCAATTCTGCTCAAAATTTGCAATAAAATAGCATAGAGTATTTATTATAAGACAAAATTTAAAAATTCGATCCAAATCGGTCGAATAGTTTTGGCAAGAAACATGATTTTACGTAAGTGCAACAAGCAATATTTGCATCATTGCTGTGGTCAAAGCAGGACACTTAGTTTTGTTTGATTTTTGTACACGTACTTGGAACCCTTAACTATCATAAAATATTATTATAATATTTATTTTTGTTGTAACTTTGATAGCGATTGTAAATTCGCAAAAATGCTTCACGAAATCATTTTTTTATTTATACAGTGCAAAATGTGAAGTGAATATATTCATTCTTTCATGAAAGAACGTTATATAATAGATTATTCAATACGCAAAATTTCTATAGGTATAAAAGTTTTTTGTGAATCCATAGAAACGTACAATAAGGTGTTAAAAGCTTTAAAAGAAAACAATTGTGAATATTTCTCACATGACCTTCGCAATGAAAGGTCATTTAAAGTGATTTTGTTCGGTTTGGACTCCATTGAAACTGATACTCTTAAATCTGAGTTAATATCACATGGTCTTAAGTGCAAAGATATAAAAAAAATAACAAAAAACCATGAATCATTTGTTGCCGTTTTCTATATTGTCTATCTGGAAAATGGTTCTGCCCGAATCGCACAATTAAGAAACAATATAAAAACAATATTTCGCACCCATGTTCGTTGGGAATTCTAAAAGCGTTTTAAAGATAAAATTACACAGTGTCATAATTGCCAAATGTTTGGCCACGGCGAGCGACACTGCAACATCAAAACAAGTTGTGCAAATTGTTCCGGTCCCCATAAGACTATGGAGTGCACTATGAAAGAAAGTTCTTTCACCAAATGTGCAAACTGCAAGCAAAGCCATCGATCATGTGATAGCCGATTAAAGTACATTGAAATGAAAGAGAGAAATACACGAACAACTAAACGCAATTTACCTGCTCCACGACAGCATACGCATATTACAAATAAGCCAATCAATGTAGAGAGTATATATGATTTTCCCTCCCTCCCACAACCCCCAAATCATTGAAAGATACAACCACGCTCTACACATCAACATTTCCTTCCTCAGCCTCTACTGCAACAACAACATCAGCGACGTCAGCTTCCTCTACAACAACAAGAACATTCAACGAGAATGTCAGAACCAGTTTTGAGTAATAATATTGCACAACAGACGGATCTCTTTTCTCAAGAAGAACTCGCTTCTCTTACGATGGAGATGATTACTAAGCTTGGTCAATGTAAGTCCAAGTTTGATCAATGTCATTGCACAGCTAGCTACAAAATATTTATACTCTCATGATGCAAAGTAATTTACTTAATATGAAAATTGTATGTTGGAATGCTCGTGGTATTCGTAAAAAATGTACTGAGTTCTTTAATTTTCTCTTAAATGCTAACGTTGATATTTGTCTAGTGTGTGAAACTTGGCTTGATGTTGGTGTCAGTTTTTCAAATAGTAACTATATATGTCATAGACTAGATAGAGTGAGTTTGGGTGGCGGTGTTGCCATCCTCCTCAAGAAGGAAATAAAACATATTTTACTACCGAAAATCAATACTAATATTATTGAAGCAATAGGAGTAGAATTGGTTTTACAAAACTCCAATAAGCTCAAAATTTATTCTATCTATTTCCCCGGCGGAAGATCCAATAATACTAAAACGCGCTACTTTAAAAACGACTTAAAAAAACATAAGCAATGACCAATTTATAATAGGCGGTGACTTTAATTGCAAACACCGGCAATGGGGTTGTCTAAGGGCAAACTCATGGGAACGATTTGTTAGATTTCACAATGAGATATCCTATCACACTAATGTATCCAAACGGTCCTACGTATATACCTGCTTTTAGAAGATCTTCACCATCTACAATAGACATATTTCTTTCAAATATTCCCCATTGTTTTACGACCCCTACTACTGCGAATGTACTTAGTTCGGATCATCTTCCTGTCTTCTGTGATACTACTCATAGTCCAAATTTATTAAATGTGCAATATTTAGATATTAAGAACGCCAATTGGCACTTATATCGGTCTCACTTTAGTTCAAAAATTCGTCAAGCTCAAAATAGTGTTGAAAGCGTTACACGTTGTGAAGATATAGATACCTGTGTTGACTTTTTTGAAAAAAACATTTTGGATAGTATAAATGTATCAGTTCCAAAAAAGTCAAGTAACAAACGAGCTATTATTCTTCCTCGTTCAATCTTGGATCTTATTAAAACGAGAAATATGTTTAGACAAAAATGGCAAAGATACCGACAGCAATACGATTTTCAAGAAATGAACCAGCTTAACAAATTGATAACAGATTCATTTTCAAAATTCAGAAATATAGAATGGAATAGAAACTTTGTTCTTTACATCCTAGCTCTAAACCGTTTTGGAATATTTACAAAATAATTAAAAAGAAAAATATTCAAATACCAACCCTCGAGTTATCAGGTATGGTTTACACCTCTAACGAAGCCAAAGCAAATGCACTTGCAAATACTTTTGCTAACAATCATGTTTCTTCCATAAATCTTAACCACAATGAAGATTTGACTGACCTTGTAGATACATCTATCAGTGAATTTTATAGGACTCCAACTAGTATTCCCACAGATGAACTAATTACTGTAGAAGATATAGAGTATTTGATATGTGGCATTAAAAATCAAAAATCTCCAGGAATTGATGGCATTAAAAATCAATTTCTTAAAGAACTTCCCATGAGTGGATTTGTTTATTTAACTGATTTAATAAATGCGTGTTTCAAAAGTCAATACTTCCCACTAAAACGGAAAATAGCAAAAGTTGTTCCCATTTTGAAACCAGGAAAACCCCGGAGTGATCCATCGAGCTATAGGTCAATAAGTCTACTAAGTAGTATAAGCAAGATATTTGAAAAGTTAATTCAAAACAAATTAGAAATGTTTCTAAATTAAAATAATATTATACCAATGCAGCAATTTGGTTTCAGGAAAGAGCATAACACGCCCCACCAGGTTCTAAGAATCAGTAGACATGTAAAAGAAAAATTTAGTGAGAACAAATCTACAGGATTAGTTCTACTAGATGTAGAAAAATCTTTCGATACGGTGTGGCACAATGCACTCATACACAAGCGATAGAGCGATGAGCGATAGAAAATTCATCGTCTCACTTAACGGAGTAAGTTCCGCCTGGAAAATTATTCCTGCTGGCGTTCCCCAAGGATCAGTTTTATCTCCTACCCTTTTCAATATTTTTACATCAGAATTCCCAGTCCTACAAAGTTATGATTTTGGTATGTACGCTGATGACATTGCGATTGAGTAATATACAAAACGCCCTTGTCCTTATATTCGAAACATTGGAAGATTAATATAAATGCTGGAAAGAGCCAGGCTATCTTTTTCACCAGAAAAAGAAAGGATTGTTTCTTACCCAGCCGTAATTTAAACATAAATAACTGTGATATCCCATGGGTCAACTCTGTCAAGTACTTAGGTGTACACTTAGATAAGAAGTTGACCTTTAAGGAACACACACAAATGACAGCAAATAAAATAAATATTGGTATCAAACTGTTATACCCACTTATTAACCGTAAATCATTACTCAGTAAGCACAACAAATTAATAATTTTCAAAGTAGTTTTTCAAGCGATATTATTATATGGATCACCCGTCTGGGAAGATTGTGCTAGAATGCATAAGAAAAAATTACAAATCTTACAAAACAAAATTTTATAAATGATCCTTAAGGTCCCCTGGCATTTCTCAACTCAGGAGTTACACAACCAGGCCAAAGCTTTAAGAATAGATAGGAAAATTGAAGCTCTCAATGAAAATTTTTTTAGAAAATGTGAATCAAGTGAAAATACTCTCTTAACCTTATTTAAAATTTCATAATTGTCATAAAAGTTATTTAAAAAAAAAACATATATATATGTAATTTAATATATTTTCGTTTAAATATTTATTTATTTATTTTTTGTTTGTTCATTTAATAATTTATCTATATGTATTTACTTATTTATTTAGGTTTTTTTCAATTTATTTATTTACTTTTTTGTTTCTACATATATTTATTTATTTATTTATTAAGAAATGTATTTATTTGATTACTTATTTATTAATTATTTATTTATTATTTGTTATTATTTGTTACTATTATTTTTTTTTTAACTTATTTATTGATTTATTTATATATTTATTTATTTATTTATTTATTTTTTTATTTATTCATTTGTTTATTTATTATTTATTTATTTTTATTTATCGATGTAATTATTGATTAATTTATTAACCTATTTATTAATGTACCTACATGAACATAAATTTATATTCATTCTACTTCTGCTTAAGCTTTACCTATCTGTGATATACAATTATAAACAAATTTCAAATGAAGGTTTTTTTTTTATAAACTATTTTCCTTCAAATTTATAAATATTAAAACATAAGCTGTTCAGAAACCAAATATTATTTTTCAGTATTAAGATACAATTTGTAATCATATCTCTGTGCTGTGCAATGACTTAAAAACATTGTAAACTTTGTAATTACCTTTAATACAATAAAATATATCTATCTATCTATCTATCTATAATTATTAATTATTATAACGATATTTTATGACAGCTAAGGGTTTCAAGTACGTGTACAAAAATCAGTGCTAACTAAAGTGTCCAACTTTGACCACAGCAATGATGCAAACATTTGACCGATTTGGATCGAATTTTCAAATTTTGTCTTATAATACTCTAGGCTATTTGATTGCTAATTTTAAGCAGAATTGGACAATTTTTGATCTAGATTTTGAGCGCTTTAATATTACTTAGTTTTTCAGATTTTTTTTTACTCATGGTTAGATATCAACTCAAATATAACATACATGAATTTAAAACTAATGTGGTCTTGTAGAAAATTTTATAACAAACAAGTTTATAGTGGATGGTTTTTTCGTAAGTTGCATATTTCCAAAGTTATACGTATTGGAAAATGTCGGGAAAAATGGGGTGATTTTCACTGTTGCATTTTTCCTGCAGCGAGCACAGGTTTTTCGAAGTTGCAAACTTAGCTACAGACTAATCAAACATGCCCCAACAACGTATCAAAAATGGAGATATACATCGCACTTTGCAAATTTGTTTGTCGAATTTTACTGGGCTATTTTATCTAGAATTAATTTTTAAGATACCGGTTACAATTCGCGCGCATGAATTCTAGATTTTTGTAGTTCGAGATTATGCTTTCTAGATTTTTTCAATTCTAGATTTCGACGTTTTCTAGATATCGTGCTATTTTCAACGAAAGTTAAAGGGTCGTCAACAATGTTCCAAGAGGTAGGTTTGCAAAAAACCATTTTTTCGAAAACTGTGGGTTGGTGGTTTAAAGTTTTAATCTTTAGCAGGCAAATATACAAAGTTTGACAATAGTTGATGCCAAGTTAAGTTCAGTTCTAAGTTCTCAAAGTTTTTCTGTCAACAAATTGACTAGTAGAACTTAGATTTCTAATCTGTGGGTTTGACAATTAGGGCTGGTCACGAGACGAGAAAAGTCTCGGTCTCGCTTGACGAGACGAGACGAGGACGAAGTATACATTTATTCATCTTCTTCACAAATATGCAAATAATTTATTAAATACTGAGCCCACTTTATTTGAAGATGCATTCCTTTGCTTGATATACTTATCTTTGATTGATAACAATCACATTACGTATGTAATGTACCTACACTTCTCTTCGTAATATGCCTTCAATTAATTTTAATGCAAAAAGTATAGCATCAGTTACCTTTTTCTATCAGAAAAGAAGCGATAATAGTGGGACTTAGAGATAAAATATATATCTACAATCTAAATCTACATATAACTTTTAAGTGTGCTCATTTATATGTGCATATTTATTTTTTTATAAATTAAAATTAGAATTTGTTTGCTTTTTATTTCTATTGACGGTCAGTGTGTCCGTCTTTATGTACAAAATAAGATAACTCAATAAATGTTCGTTGTTGGTGATATATAGATTCTACAGAATCTATAGATAATCATTTGTAAAATGCGTTTAATGCTACTATAATAGTTTTGCATGGTAGATATATTTTTAACCGATGATGACAAATTGTTGTGTTTATAGTGCTTAGTGACAAAAATGGAATATTTAATTGGCATGTAAATACATTATGTACTAGGAACATATGTATTAACAGGTTGATTTATGCGACAAAAAGCTGAAGGGTGTGGGTTGGGTTGAGCCGAGAAAAATATGGTGTGGGAGGAGGGTCTATTTACCTTTTTTTTGATTCTAGATACTGGTAGTCAACGTCAATTTAATTTAGTAGAAACCACATCTTCGCTTCATTTACATACTGATGTACGCTCAAGCGTTCATTATTTTCTTAAAATTAAAAAAAAATCGAGTTCAACGCCGAACCAGGAAAAACAACATCCAACCATTACACTGCCGCACCATTTTCGTTGACCTTTGATCTTGTACTGCGTTCAAAATTCGACATGTTGGTCTTTTTACAAAATTTGTACCAAAAGCCTGACAAACGACTTTTTGCAGTACAAAAGACGGTTTGTGTGTACACAAAATACTCAAAATTCGACATGTTGGTCTTTTTACAAAATTTGTACCAAAAGCCTGACAAACGACTTTTTGCAGTACAAAAGACGGTTTGTTGGTACACAAAATACTCAAATCGTAAAAACATGAATTGGGATAAAATGAAATGGTTTCCACTCAACGCTTTTTTAATTCCTCGATCGAAATAAACAAAAACTATTTTTCTTTAATAATGAAGATGAGGAAATTTAAATATTAAATCTACTGAGCATGGGTATTTATTTTATATGTGCCCCAATTTAAACCATATAGAGTTACAAACATATCTTTTTATGTTGGTGACCTTTTGTTAATATATATGTTGTTACTAAATGGGATTCAGAAAATATTTTCTTTTTGTCACTACGTTTCGTCCATGTATATGGACATCACATCAGGTGAACAAATGGTTTCTATATAAGCATTGATAAAAAATGTTAAGAAATGTCTACAAAAAATTTTCACAATTCAGTTATTACTTACAATAATTATTGTTACATTTATATTAAATAAATTTTTTCTTATGCGTCTACACACTACAAAGTTTAACTGACAAGTAACATGTCCGTCAAATAAACAGAAAAATTATATAAACATAAGCACATAGAGATCATATTGCAGAGCTTTTTCACTTTTACAAACACAGTTCATCCGTATCTTTTTGGTGTGATTTTTATAAGAATCGGTAATCATTGGCCAAAATTTGTCTCTTAGAAGTATATGACAGATTAACTGAAGAGCCCAATGTCATTTCTGAGCAAAACACATTAATTTCTGGAGTTGAGGTCACTTGTACTTTTAATTCAATTTTCCTTTAAGTTATGGGTACCCAACTAACATTTCAGCTTCGGTTCAATAGAAGTTCTATTAACTTCTATTAAGCCGAACCGAAGCTGAAATGTTAGTGAGGTAAGGTACTCGATATAATAATTCTAACTTTTTTTTTGTATTTATTAATTTAAATAAAATCTTATGAATCTAAACTTACCTTTCTAACTTCCGAACAAATCGAAGACAATTATCTCGAATAAATGTAACTGTAACGGGCAAATTTTCTATATATATTTTATAAATTCAAGACGCTAATTTTCATTGCGTGCCAGCCTTTAGACAATATCAGGCTATGACAAATATTGCGAAGTTTTTTTTTTTTTTTATATTTAGCGCGTCCAAAAGGGGTTGTGACTACCCTTAAGATGATATACACAGCACGAGCGTTTAGGTAGATTGGAAGGGATTTAAAAGGAGATACCGATGCACATTGGTTTTGAACGTCTGTAGATCACAATGGGAGGGGAAAATTGAGCTGGGTAGAGCATTCCACATTCGAGTAGTGCGACTAAAGAAAGAATCTCTGTACTTAACAGTACGTCCGAAATTGGGCTCAAGGGTAAACTGATGGGCATTCCTAGAAGCGCGAGTATTATGGTTGAATTGTTTAAGGTAGGAATGCAACTGGCTATTTCACTAGAGCATTGTTTATGAAAATAACGGTAAAATAACGAAAGACATGAAACATTTCGACGGTGCTCAAGAGATGAGAATGTTTCCGTTATAGTTCTTTCACCTATCATTTTAAGAGCTCTCTTTTCAATTCTATCCAATAAACTCAAGTGGGTTATTGGAGCACCTGCCCAAATGTGAGAGTTATACTCCAGTTTTGGACGAATAAAGGCTTTGTAGATCACAGCCAGATCAGAAGGGGAGAAAAATTTCTTGCATCGACGGAGAAAACCTAAACACTTAGCAGCATTTTTGGCGATGTCGAATATGTGGTCATTCCTTAAAAGGTGGTCTGTGAAACACATACCGAGGACTGAAAGCTTTTCGGTTTCCTCAATGCAAGTGCCACTCATGGATAGTGGCATGGGGGGTGGGTTTAGTTTTAACGACAG
This sequence comes from Melangyna quadrimaculata, assembly GCA_949320155.1. Lineage (NCBI taxonomy): Eukaryota > Metazoa > Arthropoda > Insecta > Diptera > Syrphidae > Melangyna > Melangyna quadrimaculata. The sequence continues at coordinate 96,869,354 of OX439485.1, forward strand.
TAGACAGCATTGAGTTTTTGAAGCATTAAATTCTACACGATTTTGTATTCCCCATTGGACAATGCTGTCGAGATCAGAATTTAATGAGCTTATCATACGCTGCCGTTCAAGTTCCACATCCGAAGGACATGGATGTGAATCTAAGAACGAATATGAAAAGCTGAGGGTACTAGCGTCAGCGAAACAATTTAATGGATTAGAAGTTTCAGATAAAAGATCGTTTATGAATATTAGGAAGAGAGTCGGAGACAGAACGGAGCCCTGGGGCACACCAGCATTTATTTTGTGAATTTCAGACTTGAAACCATCCAATACAACTTGTATTGAACGGTCCGAAAGGTAATTTCTAATCCAACGAAGAAGAGATTCATCGATACCAAATGCACGCATTTTCGATAAGAGAGCTTGATGCCAAACTCTATCAAATGCTTTAGAAATATCAAGCGCAATAATCTTACTTTCTCCAAAACGATGTAAAGATTTGTGCCACTGTTCGGTGAGATATACCATCAGATCACCAGTGGACCTATTGCTACGAAAGCCGTACTGCCGGTCATTAAGAAGCTTTCGTTCTTCGAGATATTTCTTGAGCTGGAAGTTAATCAGCGTTTCCATGACCTTAGAAAGAAGGGACTTAAGCGCAATTGGTCGATAGTTGGAGGGGGAAGAAGACATGCCTTTTTTAGGGACAGGCTGGACAAATGCTGTTTTCCATCCACTCGGAAAGAGACCAGTAGAGTAGGACAGATGGAAAAGCTTACGCAGTGGTTTTGCCAGTGTTGAAGAACACCTCTTAAGAACAATGGGAGGGATACTATCCGAGCCAGCGGATTTGTGTATATTGAGATCTTTCAGAACACTGGCAACAGCACGAGTGCGGAAGAAGATTTGTCCCATAGAATCATTTGCGCTCTCAAGTACAGGAGGAGTCATAACACTTTCAGGCAGCGACGAGTTAACAGCAAACTGTGCTGCAAGCAAATTGGCTTTATCGATTGAGCTGACAAAAGGAGTATCGTTGTTAATGTGCAAGCAGATTGCTTGAATTTATCAAAGCGTATCAAACCCGGCATTGATCAGATTTGTTTTTGCGCCAAACAAGTGGTGATATTGTTTCATCTAAAAACATAACATCTTGCTTTAGAATACGTTTTAATGTATAGAATCCGAATCTATTGTTTTTATAAAGGCGTCTGTGCGTATGTGTGTACTCTCTTCATATCTTTATACCAGGGTTTTAAATAATGAATTCCATGTGCGATTTCATTATATTTTATTTATCCATTACATTTATAATAAATGTATTCATGCAACGTCGTAAAACACTAGATAAATTTACGATTTGGTTAAATTTACCATTTGGTTAATGAACTGTCAAATTTTGTATGGGAAATGGTTTACACCTTGGTTAAAATTATCCAAGGATTTTGATGCGAAAAATTAACCAAATTTATTTGGTTAAACTTATCCAAACGTCATTGTGACTTTTAGAATTAGGCGTGTTCAGAAATATGATATATATAATCTGATATCTCACTCAGAGAACTAAAGAAAACTCTGACCGTGTTCTGTAACTATCGAATCGCGATTAGTTGGCGATAAAAGTTGTGACTTAAATAGTAGTTTACGCAAGAAAAAAATAATAAGGACATCTACATTCAATCAACGATTACGAAAGCTACTTTTCGTTAACTATTATGGTAGAATTAAAAAGGTCCCCAACTAATGCGAACCATTCGTTGACGTCGGCGAAACTACATCAACAACGTATTGTTATTGTTGTTTTCTTTTTGGTCAACGAATAATTCGATTTGGTTTGGGTTATTCTTAATAGTCGGAAATTGTCAGGAGCAGATGTCATAAACCAATGAAAAGTAGCTCTCTGAACAATGAAAATCAGAATTGAGTTTCACTTCCGTGAGGTGCACTCGGGGGCGCTCTTCACTACCGAAACCAATAATTTATGCAAATCAAGAAACCGACATTATGGGAGCACCAAATAATTTTTTTATAATCGCTCATTTTCGCCCGACCACCACCGTGAGCATAAGACTATTGTTTATTGTTCCGAGACATTTGGGTTCGATTTCGCGTTTGTTCGGGAGAGGTTCTTCATTTAAAAATAACTTCGAAATCTAAACACGTGTAATCTGTCAGACACCAAATCTGTCAAATAAACCAACAGCTGATTCAATTACACAGCATTTAAGCAAATGAATAAAAAGGTCGTTCATGCAAACTTTTGTGTAAACTTATTGTTTTGTATTCAATATCAATCAAATTAACTGAAATTCAACTCATTTGCTTTAAATTCATTAATTAATACATTTTTTGTACTTTGCTAATACTTAAAATATTTTTTGTTAAATGTGCGGAAATTTGCCAAAAATTAGTAAATTACCCTATTATTTTTCTGTCTACTTGCTTATTTTACCAGACGCTAGACATCCCGATGGACCAAAAAATATTGAACTTGGAACCGGTTAGAGCCAGATGAATCCAAGATCAATATTTTTTGGTCCGTCGGGATGCCTAACGTCTGGTGAAAGCCAAATACAGAGCTTACAACAGATAACCTGAAAGCAACATTGAATCATAACGGGGAAAGCGGTATGGTATGGGCTTCTATGTCTCAGCCGACCGACGACGCGGGAAATTTGGAGTTCATGGAAGGACGATGAACAAAATATGTAAATCACTGATATTTAAAAATAATTTGATCCAAAGTGCCGAAAAGTTGGGTATTTCTCACAATGTCCTTTTCTACCAAGACAATGACCAAAATCAAAGGTCAGTTATTGTACTTTTCTGGCTCATTTAGAATTGTCCTTACTTAAAGGAACCTCCGGGACGGTCACCTGAAAAGAAATGAGTGTGATAAAAACTGGTGGGCTTTGGTGGACAACACAGTTCTAAAACACAAAAATGACCTGAAAATGAATTTTCGGAAGACTATCTGAAAATTACCGCAGAGATCACAAAGACGCTTGTTTCTTGCCAAGAAATTTTGAAGCAAAAATTACTTAAAATGCCACGAAAGCAATAACTTCAAGACTGAATATGCTGCATCAAGTAAGCTCTGACTTGAAGTTTTGCAGCGTTATTAGTTTTTTTTATGGTAAGAATGTTAAATACCAATTTTTAAAAAAAAATTGTTTATCTGGGTGCATAAGTTTTTCTTTCAAACAGAATTGAAACTTAGTCGAAAGTCTATCTGGTTAACAAGTTATTGCAACTAAAATCTTAAACCAGGCACTGCATCAAATAAGCTGAGAGACACTGTATTTGAAAAATATGTATAAATGGAATTTTTTTTTTGTTTACATTAGGCGTGTACCACAAACTGAGCGCTCATTGAGCGCTCAATGTCAGATTAACGGAGGCAGAATCATTTGGTGGGACAACATTCTCCGCTCTCTTTAAAAAAAACATGTGTTATTATTCTCATACAAGTTTGGAAATAAGATTTCAACTTTTCTTTCAATATTTAATTGTTAAAGCAAAAAACTTATTGAAATTAATGAAAATGATTATAGATTATTCAATTAGTTTGAGTTTTCACCAACATTCCGTCTTTATTTTGTAATTATTTACCACTTTCTTATTTGCACACCCTCAACAAATTATAACTTGGTTGTCAAACAAACAGCTGTTTCAACTGAGAAAAAAAATTGAATAGTAAATCCAAGAAATTTTTGGATCAGAAATCTCCGCAAAAAATCTCAGTGCTCAGTTGAGATTTTTTTGTCTCACTTAAAAAATTCTTGAGCGCTCGGAGCGCTCAGTTGATGGTACACGCCTGTTATATTTTCAAATGTATTTGGTAATAAGATATTTTTCTATTACAAATTAAAGAGTAGTGGGTAATTTTTGTATTGGCTGGTTAAATATTATACAACGCTGGTTTGTATACCTTCTTACGTTGGTGATATTTTTAGTACTCATTTGAAATGTACGCCTGTAAGACCTAAGTTTTTTTAATTGTAATGCACGGCACTAGTTAGAAGGAATAGAAGGAAAGGAAAGAATTATGCTGGCGTAGTAGATTGAGAAGAAGGTGTTAATTATTATCTCATGAAATTTTACGGGTGGCATCCAGTTAAAACTGGTGAATACATAAAAGAATGCTGCCTAGAGTGGGACTCGAACCCGCACCTCCCAGGTCAACAGTCAGACACTACATCTTTTTCGTTTTTGATTTCTCGAGAACGAATAAATATATTTGGGCCTATTAAGCGAGATCTTTTATTCTGTTATTCTACTATTCTGTTATGAATTTCCATACAAAAGTTTTAGCTTTTATGAATTATAATAGGGCCAATACAGTTTGGCTTTAATTCTGTTATTATGCTATTCTGTTATTAATTTCCATACAAAACGTTGAGCTGTCAAAAAACGCTTTATGATTATGAATTATGAATTTTGGCATTCGACATGCCAAAACTGTTGAGAAATCTACAACTGTTAAGAAATCTACAATGTGATGGTATTCAGCAACCACAATCTGTTATGGAAGCTTTTATGAATCATAATCGAATAAAAGACAAATTTGTGTGACTTTTATCATAAAAGATTTCAATAAATGAATAAAAATCTTTTATTTCGTCAAAAATAGGGATACAAATACAACTAATACATATTTAAATACATAAGAACACAAATTATTGCTACACAACACACAAAATTATTTTTATACACGGAAGCATCAAAGACTTTTCATGGAAGAAAGATTAAGTTGAAGTCGCTTTGATATTCCTGATGTGCTAGAAATAAATTATTTGTTAAATATTATTTTATTGATAAAATGCAACAATTCTTAGATAAGCTAATTTGAAAACAGATTTTAGATCTGTTCCTATAAAAAATTCCTTTTCCAAGTTCCATAACAAATGAGAAGAAAATGAACTTTAGGTTTATAAGAGTGTTAAAAAGCCTGTTAAATTTAAAAGCAGAAACCAAAAATCCCCATTTTAAGGCTAAATGACCTTTTAAATATTTAAAAGTGCTTTATGACTCGGCCATGAATAACTTAAACTATATGAGCCACTAGGGAGGCGACCCAGTGGGGCACATTATATCTATCTCGCGTACAGTGTGCTCAAATCAAATTTTTTTACGCGCGCTATGTGCCGTTTGATGTCGTGATATTCGTGTGCCACTAATTTGTTTTTAAAGTCTAGATTGTAGAGCCCCTTTTGTTTTATTTGTGATGAAGCGAGGTAAGGATAGATACATTCAGATATTGATAAAGAAATTTAACCCTAAGAACATTCAACGCCAACGCTATTCAAATTTAGTTCAGATAGGTTCATTCCTATTTCTTTGAAAACAGTTTATATGCACTATCATTTATAAATTAAATTGTGAAGCTTCATTAGAATTTTTAACTAGAATAAAAAAAAATCGTTCTTAGAATAAGAAAGCCATGTGTTTACCTAGCCCAGAATATCGATAGATATATTTATGGCCAATTTCAAAAACATTCACTAAAATCGCTTTTATCTTAATCTTTGTATATGAAAACTATAGTAATATCATCAGCATCGACGACTGCTGTGTCACGTAGTGTAGAAATCCACCAACTTCTCTCAACACATTTTGTTGAGGAAACAAATTTGAAAGTCGAGATATAACTCTCTTATGGCCGATTTCATGAAGGCCTTTTAAATATTTAAAAGGTTATTTAGCCTTAAAATGAGGATTTTTGGTTTCACCAACTGCTTTTAAATATAACGGGCACCCTTATAAACTAAAAGCTCATTCTCTTCTCATTAAATTTTAAAAGCGTCATAAAAGTCATCACATCCCGTGAACATAATACATATTAAGATATCCCATTTGTTTTTTGTTTTGTTTTTTTTTGCAAATTGGAACTACAAATTATGAATAGGTAGGTAATACATTTTGAGTTTCTTTTTAGAATAATAGATAGGTCACCACCTTCTGCGGATGAAGATTTCAAGATGAAGAGCAACATGAGATTCAACGCCAAAGAGTATTCCGCGTCCACAGGGTTTTTTACTTGGTAATGGTAGCTATAAGAACCCATGCAGAAATTATTTCTGTGACTATCAAAAAAAGAAAACAAATTTTAAAGTGCTTTAAATTGTTTATATTTAAGTGAGTAATCAAAAAAAAGTAAAGATAATTGTGCGTGTATCTTTCCATAAAAAATATATAATTCGCGAGAAAAACACGTCCCCTAGTAAAATATTCATATTAGATCCTCGCCGATATGCGCCTGCTGGGATTTTGGTGTGTACTTTTTTTTACTTCAATACGCGCACAATTGTTTTTTTTTTTTTTTTTTTTCGTACAATTATTGTAGGAAATATATTTGTTTTAAATAAAATAAACAATACAAACAATTTAATACACTTTACTATTTGTTGTGCGCGCAAATGTTCTTATATTTTTTGTGGCAACAAAATTGCTGTCAAATGGCAAACACACAATTTTTTTTCATTTCATGACATTTTGTGTTTATGAAAAATGTTGTTTCACTCTTTCTCGTTGTACTCCATATGTAAGAAGAGCAGAACCTATCTTTTGTATACAGGAATGTGAGCAATCTCAAACTTTAAACTAAAATATCCCCATAATTTCTCTTTTCTACATTGGTTGAACTGAACAAATTTATTGGACTGTTACAATTTATAAGGATTTTAGATAAAAGCGATTTTAGTCAATGTTTATGAAATTGGCCATTACTCCATTTAAATATAACTAGACTTTTACTCTTTTAATACATTAAGGTTAGACCGCACACAACTGCAGCGGAACTACACTTCAAGACGCGGCAAAACATTATTTGCATAAAATTGTATGTGCTATATCGCACTAAGCGGACACTGAACTTCATCAAATTTCATACAAATTATTGTGAATCGCAGTTCCGGTGCAGTGCAGTTCCGACTAGTGCGGTCTAACCTTTAGGGCCCTACCAATAATCAAATTTAGTAACGACTTAAATATTTAGGGAAAGTAGACCATAATGGTATGGAGTATACAAAATTAACCATACATGTTAAGTTTCATATTTTAGAGCCCATACCATGTAAAATTCATTATTTAGGGTCCATCTAAATATTTGAGTCACACCATGGTTGGTTTATTATTTAGAGCCCATACAATTATGGTCCATTTTACCTAAATATTTAAGTCGTTACTAAACTTTATTATTGGTAAAGCCCTTAATGTCTACGCTGTCAAAATCATAAAACACGTTGCAAACACATGCGTCCCCAGCTGTCGAAATCCAGCGTAAATAAAAACGACTCCATAAATTATAACAGAACTAAACTCCTTTTAATTAATAATAACAGACTTAATTTTTTTTTCAGTTTCACCAATGTAGAAAAGGGAAATTTAAGTTTGCTCATATCCGTGTATACAAAAGATAAGTTCTGTTCCTCTTACATAATGAAGTATACGAGAAACATTTTTCATAAAAAAGAAAACAATTTATTGCGCGCACAACAAATATTAAAGTGTATAAAATTGTTTTGCGTTGTTTATTAATTTAAAAATAAATATATTTCGTATAGTAATTGTAAAAAAACTAAAAACAATTGTGCGCTTATTTAAGTAAAAAAAGGATTTTTGTTGCTTTCACATAATTATCTTAACATTTTTTTTATTATTCACTGAAATAAACAATTTAAATCACTTTAAAATTTGTTTTCTTGCTTAAAATAATTTCTGCATGGGTACTTATAGTTACCATTACCAAGGCGTTGAATGTCATGTTGCTCTTCATCTTCATCCTCAGAAGATGGTGACCAATCTATATTATTCTTAAAAGAAACCCTAAATTGATAACCTATTCATAATTTGTAGTTCCAATCTGCAAAAAAAAAGCTAAACAAAAAACAATCTGTGGTGAGGATAAAACTAGTTAGATAAATTTGTTATGCGTGGTTTAATAAAAAGACGAAGTTCTTTTCTTTGCGTCTGAATTAAGACTAGCCATTTATTCTTATGAAATTTTATTTACAGTATCGATGAATTGGCATCGACAGATACTTAATATTAATATTGGATGGAGAGATGCTGCACACTCAGTATATTTGCTGTATTATAAAAAGAAGATAAGGCACCCAAAGAAAAGTATCTCATGACGGGTGGCATTTGATGTTTATTTCATAAACATAAACAAATGCATATCCGGAAGGGATATCCGCAGTTAATTAGAAGATATTATGCATGGTAAGCACAATAATAGTGACGGGCACAACACCTCCCCCCATAGAATAAAACATATGTTTACAAGATAATTTAAATATGTTTTAAACAAAAAAATAATACATATAACATTCAATTCATTTGTTTTTCTTTTGTTTATAAGTTTATACTTTATTTTATGGTAGCAATTTGTCATCGCTTATTTCTTTTCTTACGTTAACTATTTTCTTACTTTGATCCTGATAAAAAATGGAATTTTTCCTTAAGAAAATATAGACTTCTTACGAGAAAGGAAACAAAATTGATTCGTCTAATGATTACCACAGAATGAAAATTTTATTTTATAAATTAACTGACATATAAAATCTTGATAACATACAAATATGTGAGCTTGCTGGAATCTGTTTAGTTAAGTTTTGTATACATTCCAACATTCCCACTAAAACTTAATTTAACGTAATTTCGAAAATACCCATAACGTTAGAGAACTTTGCATTTTTGATACGAGGGAGAGGTTTTGTAAAAATATCAGCGATCATGTCATTTGTGTTAATAGCTTTCAAATTTATCTGCCGATTGACTATTGTCTCTCGTACAAAATGATGACGAACTTGATGATGACTTCGTTGAATGCAAGATCAGCTGCTCCACGGTTGTCACAAAAAATGTCTATTGGTTCCATATTTTTTTTTAAACAGCTCTTCTTCAAGTGCTCTTAGCCATAATGCTTCTTAGACTGATGCTCCCATAGCCATATACTCAGCTTCGCAAGTAGATAATGCTGTCGTTGTTTGTTGCTTGGATCCCCAAGATATAGCTCCACCTTCTCGGATAAATAAATATCCGGTGACTGACTTTCGCTCATCCGAATCATTAGCAAAATCGGCATCGCAATATCCCTCCACACTTTCATGCTCTGACTTGACATAGTTTAGTTTGAAATCAATAGTACCTTTCAAATATCTCAAAATTCGCTTAACAGCTTTCCAGTGTTCCATTCCAGGATTACTATTAAAACGACTTAGCAAATTTACTGCGTAGCAAATATCGGGACGTGTAAGCTGCGCTGCAAACAACACACTTCCTATCAGCTCTTGGTACGGGATTTTATTCATTTCTTCTTTCTCTTTTTTATTGGATGGGCTTTGCTCTTTACTCAGCTTTACATTAGAGTCCATAGGCGTACTAACAGCATTACATGATTTCATACTAAAACGATCAAGCATCTTTAAAATGTATTGCTTCTGATTAATTGATAATCTATGCTTATAGTCATACTCTAAATGTAGTCCCAAAAAAGATTTTTCTGCACCAAGTTCTTTCAACTTGAAATTATCCTTGAGATAATCCACCAATCTATTTCTTTGAGATAGGTTTTTCCAAAGAATGAATATGTCATCGACATACACCATTAAAATGAGAATGTCTTGAGAATTATCGTTAAGAACGTAGATGCACTGATCTATTTTTAACTGCTTGAGTCCAAAAATTCGAAGTACCTCGCTTAGTTTCTTGTTCCACATTCTTGAGGATTGTTTTAGTCCATAAATCGGTTTGTGCAATTTTAAAACCTTACCATGAGCCTTTAAGTAGATTTCTTCTTCGAGGTCACCCTGCAAAAAAGCTGTCACTGCATCTAAATGATCTATCCGCAAATTCAAAGTCAGTGCCAGTGATAAAAGATATCGCATTGAATTGTAACGGATAACTGGTGAATACGTCTCTTGGTAATCTACGCCACTACGCTGTGCACATCCCCGTGCAACAAGTCTTGCCTTGTATCTCGAAATTTCACCTTTTTCATTCCGCTTAGTTTTAAAAATCCATTTCGTAGTTAGCGCTTTTCTTCCCTCGGGCAAATCTGATATGGTCCAAGTTTTGTTCTCGTCTAGTGATTTGTATTCTTCTTTTGCTGCATTTATCCAATAAGTAGAGTTAACACCTTTAATAGCTTGGAAATAATCCTCTGGATTGTCACTATTATCGTTACAATAGGCAAAATAGGTCACATAATCACTCATATTAGTTTGCTTACGAACTCTGTCTGATCGTCGGATAACATTTGTATCTTCCGAAGTCCTTCGATTATCTTCTTCACATTCGAAATACTCTTTTCGAACTTCATCGCCTGGACTAGTCTCTGTCTGCATTTCTTCTAATATAAGATTTTCTTTTGAGCTTGCTACTCCGTCATTTGTTTGTAGGCTTGAATCGTTATGATCAAGATTTTCATACAAACATATTCCCACTAAATCTGGATCATCATTACCATCTATAGCATCATTATCATCCGCAGCATTTTCTCGCAATTGAAGTGAAAAATACATCTAGTTTTCTAAAAATTTGACATCACGACTTAAATACAACTTTCTTTTGATTGGTTCATATAGCCTGTATGCTTTACTGTTTTCACAGTAACCTACCATAACACATTTAGTGGATTTCAAATACCATTTTTGGCGCTTCTCTTTAGGCATTAGAACCATCGCAACACACCCGAATACACGTAAATGAGACAAATTCTGTTTGTCACAGCCCCAAATTTCTTCCGGCAATTTGTAGTCTATTTTCTTTCGTGGGAATCTGTTTTGCAAATAGGCTGCCGTGCTTATAGCTTCTGCCCAAAAAACTTCTTCAAATTACCATCTGCCATCATAGTGCGGGCCATTTCAACTAAACTTCTGTGCATGCGTTCTGCCTTACCGTTTTGTTGCGGGTTATATGGTGCCGATGTTTGATGAACTATACCACTTTCTCCGCAAACTTTACGCATCTCAGAGTTGCAAAATTCCAAACCGTTGTCGGTCCTCAGCGCTTTTATCTTCTTTCCGGTCTGATTTTCAACATTGTTTTTGAACATTTTGAAATACTTAACAACTTCTGATTTTGTTTTCATTATGTAAACAAAAACTTTACAGCAGAAATCATCGAGAAATAATAGGTAATATTTAGCTCCTCCTATGGACGCTCGCTCCATAGGACCGCAGACATCGGAATGCACTAGTTCCAATACTTTTTTTGAAGAACTCGTTGATGTCGGAAAAGGAATCTTTGCTTGCTTTCCATATATACACGAAATACATGACTTATCTTCTGAGCCTTTCGTAGACTCTACCCCATGTAACTCATCTTGACTTAATTTTCCTAGATCAACGTCGTTAGCATGTCCCAAGCGTTTATGCCATAATTGCTTAGTTGTAGCTTGAAAATTTCTATGGGCCCCTCCAATATCTAGTTTGTACATATTATCAACGACGTTCGCTGTTGCAACTAGCTTACCTTGACTAAAAACTTCGCATTTTGATTTTGAAAATTTGACTGACAAACCATTTTTAGTCATCTGACTGACGGATAATAGATTAGCACATATCTCTGGCACCAACAAAACATTCTTCAGTGTGACGTCTTGGTATCCGTTTCGGATGTACACACGCACAGGAATGTCTCCTCTTCCACAAACTCGCAATTTGTTATTATTTGCAACTGTCACAAACTCTTCTGATGTGAACTCTGTGAATGTTGAAAAACTGTCTCTATTTTAAGCAATATGCGAAGATGCACCCGAATCGATGTACCACTTGATTCCATTTACATCAAAGTGGGCAACAAATGAAGTCAGAAGCCACCCTGTACCTATGCCAGTAGCAACAGATTTCGCTTTGTTCTTGCAAAATTTCGCTATATGTCCCTCTTTATTGCATTTATAGCAAACGATGCGTTTGGTATCAACAAATCGACGATCTCTTTTTTCTGGCTTCTTACCCCTACTGCTATACAGAGCTGCAGCACTTCCGCCGCTTGCACCTGCATCTTGATTATAACTGTCGTAATCTTGTAGCAATTTCGTTTTTATTTTATCTCCAGTAATAGCTATGTTACTACTTTCAATACTTCCATGGGCTTGAACTGATCTGGCAAACCACTAAGTAACAAGCTTCCAATCCATTCTTCGCTAACATTCAACCCTATCTGGTTCAGCTTTTGAGCAGTATCTATAATAGTATCTACATACTCGCCGATACTGGAACAGTTCACTAATTGAGTTGTAGTCAATTTGCGCAACAAACCACATCGCCTGGTTAGTCCGGAGTCATCATATGTTGAAGTCAGCTAATCCCAAATTTCCTTTGCAGTCGATATATCCTGAATATGAGCGTACAAATTTGGTGAAATATACAAAATTAATCTTGACATAGCCTTTTCATTAACGCCTTCGTTTTCCTCCGTTCCAAGTACTGCCTTCCAAAAACCTTGTAGTTTTAGAGCATGCTCGACAGTAAACTTCCATTTGTGGAAATTATCTCTTCCTCTTAATTTTTCTATATTGTCTACGAATTTTTCCATTTTATATTTCTTAAATTCTTATTTTTTTTATGGATGCAATCCTGGGCCCATAACCTGATGGAAAATGGAATTTTCCCTTAAGAAAATATAGACTTCTTACGAGAAAGGAAACAAACTTGATTCGTCTAATGATAACCACAGAATGAAAATTTTATTTTATAAATTAACTGACATATAAAATCTTGATAACATAAAAATATGTGAGCTTGCTGGAATCTGTTTAGTTAAGTTTTGTACACATTCCAACAGATCCGGTATGTAAACAATTTGATTTTGCACTGGTTAAGTACGTTTTTTATTAAAGCATTTATTAAATAAAGTAACGGTATGACGACCTTTAATACAAGTTATGGTAAAATAAATTAAACCTATAGTTGTCAACATTCCAGTTATTCCAATTAAGGCACCTTGTGATTTCTTTTAATAGTTTACTAACAATATTTCTTTGATTATTAATTTCGATTGATAAATCCCTTAATTCTCTTAAATCAGTTCCTTTTATTTTTATAACTTTATCGATTGGTGAAATTTCATTTAATTTTATATTTTGACAACAGTTTTTGTCAATAGTGTAATGTATTGCATCATTATTAATTTCTTCAAAAATGTCATCAGATGTGGTAACATCTGTTTCTAAAGTACTAAACTTACATTGATTGTCTAAATACAACATTCCAATGTTTGATAAAACACCGTTTTCTTCTTGTTTAGATTTACAATTGCACTTAAATGGAGTGTCTTCAGTAATAGCATATAAATATTTATTATTAATTTTGTGAAAGAATTCTACATTGTTTTGTATTATTTTTATTTCACATTTATTATTGCCCCTTTTCAGAAAAACATTTGTTTCACAAATTTCATTTTTAATTGAACTTTCAAGTACTAAATTTTCACATACGTATATATTATCATGATTAAAGCAATCATTCATATTATATTTTAATGCAAAATTAGCTCTATTTTCAGTAATAGCGAGAATATTATTTTTATTTTCAAAAATACAAATATTTGTGAATCGCAGTTCCGGTGCAGTGCAGTTCCGACTAGTGCGGTCTAAATTTAGTAACGACTTAAATATTTAGGGAAAATAGACCATAATGATATGGAGTATACAAAATTAACCATACATGTTAAGTTTCATATTTTAGAGCCCATACCATGTAAAATTCATTATTTAGGGTCCACCTAAATATTTGAGTCACACCATGGTTGGTTTATTATTTAGAGCCCATACAAATATGGTCCATTTTACCTAAATATTTAAGTCGTTACTAAATTATATTATTGGTAGGGCCCTTAATGTCTACGCTGTCAAAATCATAAAACATGTTGCAAACACATGCGTCCCCAGCTGTCGAAATCCAGGGTAAATAAAAACGACTCCATAAATTATAACAGAACAAAACTCCTTTTAATTAATAATAACAGACTTAATTTTTTTTTCAGTTTCACCAATGTAGAAAAGGGAAATTTAAGTTTGCTCACATCCGTGTATACAAAAGATAAGTTCTGTTCCTCTTACATAATGAAGTATACGAGAAACATTTTTCATAAACAGAAAATGTCATGAAATGAAAAAAATTGTTTGTGTGTGCTATTTCACACCAATTTTGTTGCCATAAAAAGAAAACAATTTATTGCGCGCACAACAAATAGTAAAGTGTATAAAATTGTTTTGCGTTGTTTATTAATTTAAAAATAAATATATTTCGTATAGTAATTGTAAAAAAACTTAAAACAATTGTGCGCTTATTTAAGTAAAAAAAGGATTTTTGTTGCTTTCACATAATTATCTTAACATTTTTTTTATTATTCACTGAAATAAACAATTTAAATCACTTTAAAATTTGTTTTCTTGCTTAAAATAATTTCTGCATGGGTACTTATAATGGGTGATTTTTTAAGAGTTTTAGAACTTTAAAAAAAAAAAAAACACAAAAAATTCGTAAAAATGAATGAAATATTTATTTGAATCGATAGTTTGAACCTTGCAATTTAATGTTTAAAGATAATTTCATGCAAATGTTGACCGCGGCTGCGTCTCAGGTAGCCCACCCGCTGAGTCCAATTTTGGCATACTCTTTCACACATATCGGCCGGTATCTCACGAATGAATGCATGGATGTTGGCTTCCAGTGCGTCAATCGAAGCGGGCTTGTCCCTATAGACATTAGCCTTGACATACTCCCACAAAAAATGTCTAATGGTGTCAAATCGCACGATCTAGGCGGCCAATTGACCGGCCCGAAACGTGAAATTAACTGTTCACCAAACTCGCCTCGCAATTGCGCCATTGTTTCGCGTGCTGTGTGGCATGTGGCACCGTCTTGTTGAAACCACATATCATGCAAGTCAAGAACTTCCATTTCGGGCAAAAAAAAGTTTGTTATCATCGCTCGGTAGCGTTCACCATTGACAGTAACGCTGCGATTCGCATCATCTTTGAAGAAATATGGCCCAATAATGCCGCCGGCCCATAAACCGCACCAAACAGTGGCTTTTTCGGGATGCATTGGTAGCTGTTGCAATGCTTCTGGCTGATCTTCACTCCAAATGCGGCAATTTTGCTTATTTACGTACCCATTCAACCAAAAATGAGCCTCATCGCTGAACACAATTTTTCGATACAAAAGCGGATCCTCGGCCAGCTTTCCAAGAGCCCATTCACCAAAAATTAGGCGTTGTGGTAGGTCGGCTGGCTTTAGTTCTTGCACCAGCTGTATCTTAAAAGGCTTTACGCCCAAATCCTTCCGCAAAATTTTCCACGTAGTGCTGTAACAAAGGCCTAACTGCTGGGAACGGCGCCGAATCGACATTTCGCGGTCTTCTGTCACACTAGCTGATACGGCTGCAATATTTTCTTCACTACGCACAGTACGTAAACGTGTTGGTGGTTTTATGTCCAACAAAGTAAATTTGGTGCGAAATTTGGTCACAATCTTCCGAATAGACTGCTCAGAAGGTCGAGAATGCCGACCATAAAATGGAAGCAGCGCGCGATGAACATTTCGAACCGAGCACGAATTTTGATAGTAAAATTCAATAATTTGAAAGCGTTGTTCATTTGTAAGACGATCCATGGTTAAATTGCAAACCAAACTGAAGCTGTTTGACAATGACACAAGGTACTAAACACACGTCAGCTGTCAAAACCAGTGTTGCCAAAACAAACCAGCTAAAAAATCACCCGTTAGTTACCATTACCAAGGCGTTGAATGTCATGTTGCTCTTCATCTTCATCCTCAGAAAATGGTGACCAATCTATATTATTCTAAAAAGAAACCCTAAATTGATTACCTATTCATAATTTGTAGTTCCAATCTGCAAAAAAAAAGCTAAACAAAAAACAATCTGTGGTGAGGATAAAACTAGTTAGATAAATTTGTTATGCGTGGTTTAATAAAAAGACGAAGTTCTTTTCTTTGAGTCTGAATTAAGACTACTCATTTATTTTTATGAAATTTTATTAACAGTATCGATGAATTGGCATCGACAGATACTTAATATTAATATTGGATGGAGAGATGCTGCACACTCAGCATATTTGCTGTATTATAAAAAGAAGATAAGGCACCCAAAGAAAAGTATCTCATGACGGGTGGCATTTGATGTTTATTTCATAAACATAAACAAATGCATATCCGGAAGGGAAATCCGCAGTTAATTAGAAGATATTATGTATGGTAAGCACAATAATAGTGACGGGCACAACACCTCCCCCCATAGAATAAAACATATGATTACAAGATAATTAAAATATGTTTTAAACAAAAAAATAAAATATATAACATTCAATTCATTTGTTTTTCTTTTGTTTATAAGTTTATACTTTATTTTATGGTAGCAATTTGTCATCGCTTATTTCTTTTCTTACGTTAAAAATTGTCTTACTTTGATCCGGTATGTAAACAATTTGATTTTGATTATTAAAGCACCAATTAAGGCACCTTGTGATTTCTCGGGTAAATTTTGTAATAGTTTACTAACAATATTTCTTTGATTATTAATTTCGATTGATAAATCCCTTTTGTCTCTCAAATCAGTTCCTTTTATTTTTATAACTTTATCGATTGGTGAAATTTCATTTAATTTTATATTTTGACAACAGTTTTTGTCAATAGTGTAATGTATTACATCATTATTAATTTCTTCAAAAATGTCTTCAGATGTGGTAATATCTGTTTCTAAAGTACTAAACTTACATTGATTGTCTAAATACAACATTCCAATGTTTGATAAAACACCGTTTTCTTCTTGTTTAGATTTACAATTGCACTTAAATGGAGTGTCTTCAGTAATAGCATATAAATATTTATTATTAATTTTGTGAAAGAATTCTACATTGTTTTGTATTATTTTTATTTCACATTTATTATTGCCCCTTTTCAGAAAAACATTTGTTTCACAAACTTCATTTTTAATTGTACTTTCAAGTACTAAATTTTCACATACGTATATATTATCATGATTAAAGCAATCATTCATATTATATTTTAATGCAAAATTAGCTCTATTTTGAGTAATAGCGAGAATATTATTTTTATTTTCAAAAATTGTAAATTGTTGATTTACAATTGGCAAAGTGATTATTTCATATATTTCCATTGTTTCTTCTTTCAAAATCGAAATAGATATGATAACATGTATCATATGATCTTTTTCATAACATTTAACATCAATTTGCTTAACTATAAATTGATAAGCTTTTAAACTAGGAGTAAATAACATTTTATTTTCATTTTTACTTTTTATTAATGCTTCAATTAATTTTTCAGGAGTGATTATAAAAGGATGAATAATTTTTAATTGTAAAAATAGGATCGCATCAATAATTTTTTCTAATTCTATTTCTAATTCTAAACTTTTTTCAATTATTGAATTATGCACGTCTTGCAAGTATTCTAAAGCATATTCTCTCCTCTCTATATCTTTCATATTTGAAATAACTTTATTTAACTTTATTATATTTTCATTAGTTTTGTTTTCTATACGATAATAATTATCTTATTTTGATCATTTACTTTTTCTATTATATTTATTTCTTCTACTAATCCTTTTCTTAAAGATTCTTGATTTTCTTTTGTAATTGCTATGATTTTATCATAATATTCTGCATCAGAACTATCCATAGTTCCAAATAATGTTTTAAGTCCCGTACCAACAATATCTATTAATCCTCTTCGGATTCTGTTTTTCCTTGTTCCTAATAAATTATAAATGGTAACCATTTTATCTGATAAATTATTATAGCTTCTCTTTCCTTTTTCAGCTAAGTCTCTGCACTCTCCGAATAATTTTAAACATACTTCATGAATGTTATTAGTTTGTAACTAAATATGCTCTATACTATTTTCAACTTCAGATAGGTCAATTCTATTAATGACTGAAACGTGTCCATCGATTGTTTTCATAGTACCAAGAGATTTAAAATAAAATCCATTATGATCATCTAATTTCTCGATGTTGATGCTTGTTGCAATTCCGATTGCGATCGTCCATATCCTATAAAAAGTTTGACACGACTTTTATTATAAATGGTTAATTATCCTTTTCTTTTAACAATAATATTATTATCTTCTACAGAAGATACGACATAAGGACCTGACCATTTCGGGTTAAACTTTCCTGCACTTGCTTCTTTTACGTAAACTCTATTTCCTGATCGAATATCTCTTAATTATGGTCCTAATTTCTGATCATATCTGACTTTAGATTTTTCTTTTTTATCTAATAGCCTTGCTTTAGCTTTTATTTCCATTGCTAACAACTTCATTCTTAGTTCTGTCGAATAATCATGTGTTGTTTGAATTTCTTCATAATCTGCATCGCTAGGTTTATTAGCTGTTCTACCAAAAACAAGTTCGTAAGGCGTGAAGCCTGTGCTTGAATGTTGAGTCGTATTAAAACAAAAACTTGCATACTTCATATATTCATCCCAGTTTTTGGAGCTATCTGAACTTTCCCTACTTACTGTTCTAATATATTCTGTGAGTCGAGCATGTGCTCTTTCGACACAACACTTTGATTGAGGGTAAGCCACACTGGTAGTAATATTCTTAAAACCAAATATTTCGGATAATTCCTTCATTAAAGAATTACAAAATTCTGTCCCGTTGTCAGACAGTATTATCTTTGGTACTCCAAATATAAGTATCCAATTTTCTACAAAAGCCTTAGTCACTATACTAGCTTCTTACTTTCTATAGGAACAAATTTAATAAACTTAGACAGATCGTCTTGAATCGTAAGTCCGTATTTGTTGATAATTTTGTCCTTTGTAATATAAGGACCTGTCAAATCAATTGCGATTTTTTCTAATGCATGATTTGCACTTGTTACAATGGTCATTGGATTCCTTGAGGGATGTCTATCTATTTTTTCTGTTTGTCAAGCTACACTGTTACAAGTTACAAGCTATATATGTTATTACATCTCTATTGTGACCTTTCCAATTATATTTTTGTTTTATTTTATTAATAGTGGCTTTTTGGCCACAATGACCTCCTACAAGACCTTCATGATATTCTTTTAAAATTTTAGTTTTAAGTTCACCATCCACAACTTCTTCTATTAGGGTTTCACTTGTAACTTCTTCTGTTCGGTTTTTTAGAATTTCATTAATTTTTTTTTTCTACGTCTATATCCGCGTCTTCATTTTAATCTATCTCTTTTAAAATGTTAATATTTCGACTTAATTCTTTTGCAACAACGTTATCACAACCCTTTTTATACTCAATGGAATAATCATATTCCTCTAATTTAAGTCGCCATCGAGCTAATCGAGATCCAGGATCTTTCACTTTAAAAAGCCATTGTAAAGGCTTATGATCAGATCGAATTACAAAATTTCTACTATATACATATGGTCTAAGAACCTTTACTGCCCATACGATTGCCAAGCATTCTTTTTCCGTTGTGGGATAGTTTTTCTCCGATTTACTTAATGATCTGCTTATAAATTGCAATGGCAGATCTTTTCCATTACTTTCTTGGCTTAATACTGCCCCTAAACCGTAATTGCTTGCATCAGTTGTAATAACGAATTTCTTATTATAATCTGGGTATTGTAAAATAACAACATTTCTTAACGCTTCTTTTGGTTCTAAAAATGAGTTTTGTTGCTCCGCAGTCCACTTAAAATCAGAATTCTTTTTCAATAGTTTGTTTAATGGAAACGCCTTCTTACTGAAATCCTTGATGAATTTCTTGTAGTAACCTATCATTCCGAGGAATGATTTTATTTCTTTTTGGTTGTTTGGTGGCTTAAATTTATAGAGTGCTTCTACCTCTTGCGGATCTGGCTTAACGCCTTTTTCTGTAATAACATGACCTAGGTTAGGTTAAAGTGGCTGTCAGGAAAACGACTGACGCACTTAGACCATAATTTGGTCCGTTGTTATACCATATGATAGGAATGAGGAGATTATCCTCATTACGAAAACCATTCGGAGCTTTTTATGAAGCGAGAGAGACAGTGTATGTCTGTATTGGCCAGATCGCTTGGATCATTGAAAAAGTAGTCCCTCAGATGGAGTCTGCGCCTCTGTGAAAGAGCAGGACATGTGCAGAGGAGGTGAGGAATTGTTTCCTCCTCCTCTTCGTCCATGCAACTTCTACAGAAGTCATTTGAGAAAACGCCAAGTCTTGTGGCGTGTTTTCCTATAAGGCAGTGTCCTGTAATGACACCTATTACGGAGCTAATTTGTATCTGCTAAGTGATAGCAAACTTTTAGAGCGCCTAGGGTCTAGCGATGGCCAGATTTCTTTTGTGGCCAGACATATAGTAAGGTTTGTCCATCTAGGGTTTGCTTTCCTTGCAGAGTTTTGTTTTAGCAATAGTTTACACGTAGCGATCGGTTTACCTGTCTTCCACCTGTTAGGCAAAACGGGCATTAGAGTTCCATTTCTGGCAAGTTCATCGGCTTTACAATTTCCCGGAATATCTCTATGGCCCGGCACCCAAAGAAGGTGAATATTAAACTATTCCGCCATCTCTTCAAGAGACGATCGACAGTTTTGGGTCGTAACGGAGTTGGTAGAGACAGAGTTGAGAGATTTAAGTGCTGCTTGACCACTGAGAAGATGCGTATATCCGATGTTGATATCACGTTTTCTCTCAGCCAAGACAGAGCTTCTTTAATTGCCAGGATTTCCGCTTGGAATACGCTACAGTGGTTAGGGAGCCGGAAGGAGAGACTTAAATTAAGTCTGTCTGAGTACACTCCGCCAACCACTCCTTCCTCAGTTTTCGACCCATTGGTATAAAAATGAACTGAATCACCTTTGAGAGTGTCCCCAACGTCCCAAGATTCTCTTGAGGGTACAGTGACCTGGAAACTTTTGTCGAAATTTAGTTTGGATGTGGTGTAGTCGGAATGACAAGGAATAGATTCATAGAAGTCTAGTATTTTAGTATGACCGATAGAGTCGTTGGTCCATTGAGAAATGGCTTTAAGGCGGACGGCTGTGTTCGCAGCCATTTGCTTGCAATATATATCGAGGGGTGTGAAGCTGAGGAGTATGTCTAGTGCAGCTGATGGTGTCGAGCGGAGAGCTCCACTTATGCACATACTTGCTGATCTCTGGACCTTGCTCAGCTGGTCACAGTACGTAACTTTATCTAGAGCAGTCCACCAAATTGTTACCCCATAAGTGAGAATCGGTCTTACGACCGCAATGTAGAGCCAGTGAGTTATGGCAGGGGATAGACCCCATTTAGTACCTATAGCTTTTTTACAGGAGAATAAAGCAACAGTGGCTTTTTTAATTCTCTCTTGAATATTAGGTTTCCAACTTAGTTTTTTATCCAGTATGAGACCTAAATATTTGGCTTCATCTGAAAAGGAAAGTGGAACACCATTAATTGTTGGAGGATTTATCTGTGGAATTTCATATTTCCTTGTGAAATGGAACAAGTTCTGTTTTGCGGGGGTTAACACCTAGCCCACAACGGTCTGCCCATTTTATTAGCTTGTTAAGAGCGGTTTGAACAAGTTCTGTAAGAACCTGGGGGTGTTTCCCTGATATAGCTATTGCAACATCATTGGCATACGCAATCACTTTGAATCCCTCACTCTCCAGGACAGTCAGTAAGTCATTTATGACCAAGTTCCATAGAAGTGGTGAAAGGACCCCACCTTTTGGTGTGCCTCTAGTGACAGATCTTCTAGTGGAATAGCCTCCCAATGCAGAGTTGATGACCCTACTTCCCAACATATGGTCTATCAACTTAATCAGTAGGCCGTCCACCTTCAAACTTTCCAGTGCTCCTACTATTGCACGGCCGCTGACGTTGTTAAAGGCGCCTTCTATATCAAGGAAAGCCGCAAGCGTGTACTCTTTATGATGCAGGGAGTATTCGATAGATCTTACTAAGGTGTGAAGAGCAGTTTCCACCGATTTTCCCTTACAGTAAGCGTGTTGTGCTTTAGAGATAAGGTTAAGCTCTATAGTGTCATGCAGGTGGATATCAATCAGACGTTCGAAAGTTTTAAGAATGAATGATGATAAGCTAATTGGTCTCAGGTCTTTTGGATTAATTTGGGAGTATTTTCCAGCTTTGGGTATGAAGACAACTTTCACTTCTCTCCATAATGAAGGAATATGAATGAAATTCAGACAACCATTCAGTATAGTTTCCAGTATAGGAATTATGATATCTGAGGATCTCTGAAGTTCAGCAGGTATAATGCCGTCTGGTCCCGCGGATTTATAAGGTTGGAAGCTGTCTATAGCCCATTGGAGCTTGTCCCTTGTAATCAGACCTGGTATTTGATTGACCAAGTCATGTGACTGAGTGAATTCAGTATTTGAGACAATTTGTGAGCTACCTGGGAATTGAGTATCAAGTTGCAAATTTAGTGATTCCTCACAGGATTTGGTCCAGAAGCCATCTGCTGTTTTAAGAGAGCTTGGCATCCCTGGATTGGTAGAGAGGACTTTCCTAAAACTGGATGCTTCTGAAGAATCTTCTATTTTGTCACAGAAGTTCCTCCAAGAAGTTCTTTTAGTTATCCTCATTTGTTTTTTATACACTTTCAGCGAGTTCTTATGTATATCCCAATCTAAACTTTCTCTGGTGTATTTAGCTCTGTTAAAAAGTTTCCTACATTCTTTTCTGAGCGGTTCGAGCCCTGGCTTCCACCAATGAGGTTTCTTTTTGCCCCTAATTTTGGTAAGAGGACAGGAAGTGATCATTGATTTGTTGAGTGCATTTGTTAGATCTTGGACTTTATTATCGAGATCAGTTTTGTTCAAGGGAGGATTGAAAAGGTCAGGTTTGATTAACTTTTTAAGAGTTTCCCTATAAAGGAGCCAATTTGTTTTCCGGTAGTTCCGGAAGGTAGGAGGCTTTTCAGTTTCATCATTTAGACTGAATTGAATGTATCTATGGTCTGAGAACGAGTGCTCAGAAGATACTTTCCAATCCAATATCGATTGATGAACCATATCTGAGACAAGAGTGATATCTAAGACTTCTTGTCTATTTCTAGTTACAAAAGTTGGTACGTTTCCAACATTACTTAGAAGGAGGTTAGTAGTAAGAATATAATCGAAAAGAGACTCACCTCTGTCGTTAATATCCGAACTCCCCCATACTGTATGGTGCGCGTTTGCGTCGCACCCGATAATTAAGCGTATATTATGCCGTTCTGCATCAGCGAACAGTCTCCTTAGCTTTACACTGGGGAGAGGGCCAAGATCGTCATGGCCAAGATAGGCGGACACTATCCAGTACATCCCTTTTTCGGTTTGTAATCTGACGGCCGTTTCATCTCGATCGCTATATTCAGGGAGTAAAAATACATTAGTATTACATTTAGCTACTATGCAAGATCTTGGTTCACCTTTATCCGGCGCATGCAGCGTGTAATAGCCCGGAGTCCTGAGTCCTTGAACATTGGAGTTAGCAATCCATGGTTCCTGGATCAGGACAATATCTTCCCCGTTTGTGTTCAGACGGAGAAGAAGGGAGGCCGAAGCCATAATACAGTGTTGGAGATTATTCTGAATCAGCTGCAGCATTGTTACCACAGTCGGTCAGATCAACCTCCAACACCGTTTGGTCAGCGTCTTCGGCTTCAGAGGAAGATCTTAAAAGTTCTTCCTCGCTTAGAAGAACGTTGATAGGGGAGTCTACGGTCTCCATGTCGGAGAGGTCGTCGACGGAAGGAGCCTTCCTTTCGGTTGGCGGATTGGGCAATACCATAGCCGGAGAAGTGTCGGTGTCATCTATCTCCATCTCTGGAGTTTCAATGCCGACGACAGGATCTTCGTCTATGGCCATGTCCTGGGGGTTTTGTGGAGGGGCTTCTTGTGCAACTTCCTCATCTTTTTTATATACCTTCAAGGCGATTTTGGGGAAGCCGTACTTAATCACATTTTCGGTCGACACCAGAGGAGCCAGAGATTCCTTGTTGATTACTATGATAGCAGATCTAAAGGAACCCCTGATCTCTTCTAGCTTCGCGACTACCCAATCTTTTGTAGGTAGGCTTGGATTGCTGTACTGCAGCATCTGGAGTATGTCATCCTTGCTGGCTGGTTCGATCGGGATCCAGGCACGAGCAACAGCTTCGAGACTAGCACCTGGCCAGACCTCTCCCAGTCTGCTAACAGCAAGCGTAAACAGATCACATGATCTCTGATCTGCACAGGCGATGAGCTTAACACGTCCTTGGTGCCAGCCTGTTATTGGTTGAGGTCCGGGATGCTCCCTCACTAAACTCATGAAGCCAGCTGAGAGCTTCACTATGACCTTCAACCAATTCTCAGGAAAGATCCTGCCATCTGCATTACTTCTGTCGATGACTGCAATGACAATTTTGTCCACTAAAGGGCAGACCTTTATTCACGTTAAGTGATTTGTCGGTGCCTTGCACCTTGGGTCGTTTGGGATCGGGGATGGTGCTCCCGATAGACCGTTGACGCTTTGACGTGTAGTCTCCGATGGTCTTACTGAGAGCCATAATATTCATGGCCCATTGGAGTTTGGCAGTTTGTCGCGAGTCACGATCAGCTACCGGAATGTCACCGATAGCTTCCACGATCCTCCCGGCATTCCGCCTCTCTTTGTGTGTGGTTTTGTTCCACCCCAACTCGGTGGAAGCAGAGCCATTTTACATGACCCTACCACCAACGGGCTGTGGTATCTTCTTTAAGCCCAGGGGCGGTATACTTCGGCCAGCAGTGGAGGATCCGTTAGTCACGCTGCTGGCAGAAGTACCCGCCCCTGGGTCCAAAACGTGGGAGGGGGGTGTTGAGCCCCATCCCGATGGAAGCAGGACCGTTATCAGCGGCCGTGCTTTCATCGGGTTGGGGGTTCTTCTGTGAATACGGAGGCGGCTTAAGCAACCCAGCAGTGTTGGATCCGTAAGTCACGGACGCGCTGCCGGATGTGATATCCATCTCCGAGCTCATCAGCGGGGGAGTGGCTTTGTTGAGCCCCATCCCGATGGAAGCAGAACTATTATTCATAGCCCCACTTCCAACGGGCTGGAGCACTTTCTTTGCAACAGGGGTCGGTATGTTCCTACCAGTAGTAAAGCTTTTAACGGCTGTACCACTGGGCGAGACACCCGACCTGAAGTTTAGCACATGTGCATTTTTTCGCCCCAATCCGGTGGAGGTAGAACCTGCTAACGTACGCCGACCTCCAACGAATTGGAGTTTCTTCTGCGAACTCTTTTGCGGTCTGCCTCGTCCGGTAAAGGAGAAGGCACCCACTCCGGAGTTCGCTTTTTTACGGGCAGAGGTAATGGCAGCAGCAGCGTACGTCACGCCACTACTACCACTACGGTGGGCATTTGCCAACGTACCCGAAGAGAGACCCCCACGGCCAACGGCAGTGGAGCTGTTTTTCGCAGCAGCACTGCCAATGGTCGCGGGGGGTCCCCCCGAGCTCGAAAAATGTTTGTACTACTGGCGGGGAGGACAAAGCCCACTTCACCAGCAGTAGCGTCTAGCTCACGAGTCGATTCACCCCCCACGGATGACTTATCAGTCTTTCCGTGGATTGTGGTCGGCTCGCAAGACCTTCCGCACTTCGTTATACCAGGTAAGCTAAGTGTCACTGGCGACTTCTCCTCGTTAGAGGCCAAGCCATCGCCGGTAGTCGCGACTCCTATCGACTTTTGAGTGGATGTCCCCACTCGCTTTTTATTTCCTTTAGTACTCATTTTCATATTATTTAGTTTTCAACATTTCGGTTTTTGGGTTATGTTAGTTACCTAGACTTGCAGCTGGATTGCTGAAAGCCTAGGCGTAAGCCCCCTCACTACGACAAAGTCTTACCCGTGAGGGGGATAACATGACCTAAGTACGCAACATCTTTTTTAAGAAATTCGCATTTATTCATTTGGAGTTTTGAATTTGATCTACGCAGTTGTTCAAAAACCTCTATTAATTTTTGATTATGCTCGTGAAGAGTTTTTCCATAGATAACTGTGTCATCTAAATAAACGAAGCACTTTACACCCTGTTGTCCACTCAGAACAGTGTTCATAAGCCTCTGAAAACACGCCGGTGCGTTTTTCAATCCAAAAGGCATTTTCGTGAACTCATAATGCCCATATGGCGTAGAAAAGGCAGTCTTTTCTACATCTTCCTCAGCGACTGGAATCTGAAAAAAACCAGATGTAAGATCTAAAACAGTGAAATATTTACTATTACCTAACTGGATTTTCTGGCCCAACCGTATCTCCAATGCCGAACTTCATGCGAGAACGGGTCAGGAGTCCATAGACTCCATTATACGAAGAAGAAAGTGGCAGTGGATTGGCCATACGCTTCGAAAAGGCGATCGGTGCATTGCATCTCAAGCAATGCAGTGGAACCCGCTCAAACAGGAGGGAAGACAAGTGGGCCGGCCTAGAAGTACATGGCGAAGAACGGTCGAACAGGAATCGTCACGACTGGGGAAAAGTTGGAGAGAGCTGAAATACATTTCAAGAAATCGTACACGATGGCGCGTAGGTGTAGTGGAGGCCCTATGTCCCGTAAGGGAAACATCACGGACGTAATAGGTCCGAGGACCTAAGTAAGTAAGTAAGTAACTGGTCTAATATCTCACTTATATTCGGGAGTGGATAATTGTCAGCAATAGTTATTTCATTTAACCGCCTGTAATCGATTACTATCCTCCACTTGATTTCTTTACTTGCATCCCTTTTCTTAGGGACTACCCACAAAGGTGAATTCCATGGCGATTTACTATCTCTTATAATCCCTTCTTCTTTTAAATTCTTTATTTGGTTATCTACCTCCTTTTCATGAATTTTTGGATAACGGTACGATTTAGTGTAAATAGGTTCACTATTTTCTTTAAATCTAATTTTATGTTCTACCAAACTCGTTGTAGTTAATTTATCTCCTTTTAAACTAAAAATATCACAATATTCTTTAGCTATAGCGTATATACTATCGGCTTCTTCTTCATTCATATGGTCAGTTCTTAAATTACTCAGTATTTCCTCAATTCTACCATCATTCATTTCGAATGTATTGATTTCTAATAAGTCGGCATCTTCACAATCTGACTCATTTGTATTGAAATCCTCTAAAGGGTATCCAATAGCTTTGAGCTCAATGTAATGTATATCTTCATCAAAATGTTTTACTTTAACTAAACCTTTTCCATCACTGCGCACCAAAGTAACGCAATCTGGGAACAATATACCATTTATCTTCGCACTGAGTATTACCACTTCACTATTTTCTGGAAATTGATTTCCCTGACCATCAGTTATATTCACTAACCTGAAAACTTCGCACCTGGGGGGTATTTCTTCTAAGTACTGCCCCTCAAAATTGATATTTTCATTAAAACTTTTCTTATTTCTAGGAGATTTTTCTTTGGCAAGTTCTACACTTTTTCCGAAATTTAAAGAGATATTCTCGTTCTTCCTCCTAAGAGTTTTACGATCATAATCTACAATGAAAGCATTGTCTATCAAAACATCATTGCCAATAATACCGTCATAATTACTTAAATACTCCTTATTTATGACGTGGAATTCTATTAAGTAGTCAAAATTCCCAAAATCCACAGATAAATTACATGTACCTACACTTTTTATGTTTCCGTTCCCTATACCTTTAAAATTTAAAAATTTATTTTGTGCTAAGTCCTTTTCAAAAATGTTATCAACTTTTATTAAGCTTACAGCTGCTCCTGTATCTATTAACATTCTACAGCTTTTATTTTTGTAATTCATGATAATATGAGGACTTTCTGTTATATTAAATAGCGAAATGTTGACCTCTCCAACTTACCGCTTTTGCTCAGACCATTTTGGTTGGATAAATTTCTTGCCGCAAATGGCTGACCATTATTTATTTTGTCTATTCTGCTGGATATTAGTGTAATTATTTTGCTTGTTATGTCTGTTGCGACAGACATTAGCCTTGTGTCCAACTTTGCCGCATGCAAAGCAGGTAATTGTATTAATTCTAACTGTATTTTTGTTTGTATAGTCCTTACTACTAGAAGGTTTTAATAAATTAACATGTAGCCTTAACCTTGATTCTTCTTCTATAGCATATCCGCTAGCCTCATTCAAATCCCTTTCTATTGTTGACATATGAACTTATTTTTTCTTTTAATCCGTTAACAAAAGCATTTAAAATATTTAGTTTTATATATTCACTTTTCCCCTTCCAATCGGAAGTTTCAGTATCAACTATTTCATTTAGCAGCATTCTGCGTTGTAATGTTTCGCATTTTTGCGTATATTGTACGACAGTTTCATCATACTGTTGTTTTAACTGTATCAATTCTCTATGGAGTTGTAAGTTTGAATAATTTTCTTTATATACTTTGTTAAGCTCTGCTTTTAATTGACTCCAAGAGTCTAAGGTTTTGTTTATTAAAATTGACGAAGCGTTGCCGCTAATGCATGATTTGGCAAAAGCCAATAAAGGTTCATGCTGAGGCTCTTTGGCGAGCTTAAAAGCATTTTCACAATTTTGTATAAACGAAAAAGCTTCGGAAGCTTCTCCACGGAATTTAGGGATAAATTGGATTAGAATACTTAGTGGAATATCCATTTTTTCATCAGGCGTATTTCACTGTTAAAATATACGAAAATCACCTGAGTTAAACTATTATTAATCCACAATATTAATACAATCGTATGTGTTTTGCAATTATTTTATTTTCAACAATTATTATTAAGGATGTCTTCTTGACCTTCCTTAATTACTTTTTTAATCCTTCACGCTTTTTCCGCGAGGTATTTATAATGTTCTTCTAATGTTTCTTTACTATATGACTTTGCTGGCAACATTATACATTAAACATTATACTATTCTTATACTTATACTTTTACTTATTCATTTTAATAAAAACTTTAACTGTTTAATATTTTTTTTTTTTTTTTTTTTTTTTTTTTAACTTACAATAATTCTATCATTATGATGTTTAATTTGATGATTCGGCTGGCTGGTAAACTACACCTTCGTTCTTAACCTTCCTTGGAATTCTTGTTCTCTTCTTATTTAATAATATATTGTTCGAGTTTTTTTTGTTTGTTCTTTTGTTTTTAAACTTTAATACTGTAGTTTTTTTTTATTCACTTTCAGTTGCAAACTCTATTTAATAATTTTTTTTTATTAATATGGATAAGTTTGTACGTGCACTCATATTCGGTTCAATTCCTTCTTTTCTTTCAATCACTTTGATATGGATTCAATTGTATTCGCAGAAGATGCTAAATTCAATACGCTCTTAGAAGGTATTATAGGGATTATTAATTTTGTTCCCCATTGTAATTTCTTAAAAAGCAGAATACGTACTTTTAACTTAAAATATTACCGGAATAAAATTTATTTACATTATGTACAAAGATTTACAACACCGGAATTTTATTTTCAGTGCATATCGCACCGCTTGCACCAATTTGTTATGCGTGGTTTTATAAAAAGACGAAGTTCTTTTCTTTGCGTCTGAATTAAGACTACTCATTTATTCTTATGAAATTTTATTTACAGTATCGATGAATTGGCATCGACAGATACTTAATATTAATATTGGATGGAGAGATGCTGCACACTCAGCATATTTGCTGTATTATAAAAAGAAGATAAGGCACCCAAAGAAAAGTATCTCATGACGGGTGGCATTTGAAGTTTATTTCATAAACATAAACAAATGCATATCCGGAAGGGATATCTGCAGTTAATTAGAAGATATTATGCATGGTAAGCACAATAATAGTGACGGGCACAACAAAATTAAAATTTAAGGGTACCATCTAGTGCATTATCGTTATACTTATTTTTTTTTTTTAAACCCATATTCTGGCGTGCAGAAATTATATTCGACAAATTAATAGGTTCCACAAAAAGTATCTTATACAAGAACCTAGCAGTTCTATATAGGATTTTGTCTGTGGTAGACTTAATGAGTTTTTTTCTATTTATGTACAGATGCCACTGACAGATTATTAAAAAAATTACCGTTCAACCGTTTCTTCAATATTTAGATTTGATTGAACATTCACAAATGCCAATGAATAACAAAAATGGTTTTTTAGTTTGTTTATACATTCTAGAACTAGATACATTTTGTAAGTTTTATTACACCAAAAATATAAATGTTAAAAGAGAAGCCTTTTGCCTTTGCAAAATAAGTTAGCCGTAGAAAGTAGTGAGATCTAAAAGTACACCAAGTTCTAAGTTTATTACTGTTAAATATCAAATACTTTATAACCCAGTACTTCAGTTGTGAGTTAAACTTTGGAAACAGATCTGTGTCGCTAAGAATCAATATGAACCTACATATGTACATTAAACTGATTGAAAAATAAAAAAAACTATCCGATTTCCAATGCCACAATCTTATTACTTAGAGTTAAGCAAAATAATAAGCCTGTTAAAAATTCAGATTTTTAAATTAATTTTTAGAGGTCGCCCACCGCTATTTTCTATTTTCCATACGATTTGGATACTATATAAAAGCAAGGGCTCTCATCACGTAACTTTGACGACATCGTTTACTGGTCTAATATCTCACTTATATTCGGGAGTGGATAATTGTCAGCAATAGTTATTTCATTTAACCGCCTGTAATCGATTACTATCCTCCACTTGATTTCTTTACTTGCATCCCTTTTCATAGGGACTACCCACAAAGGTGAATTCCATGGCGATTTACTATCTCTTATAATCCCTTCTTCTTTTAAATTCTTTATTTGGTTATCTACCTCCTTTTCATGAATTTTTGGATAACGGTACGATTTAGTGTAAATAGGTTCACTATTTTCTTTAACTCTAATTTTATGTTCTACCAAACTCGTTGTAGTTAATTTATCTCCTTTTAAACTAAAAATATCACAATATTCTTTAGCTATAGCGTATATACTATCGGCTTCTTCTTCATTCATATGGTCAGTTCTTAAATTACTCAGTATTTCCTCAATTCTACCATCATTCATTTCGAATGTATTGATTTCTAATAAGTCGGCATCTTCACAATCTGACTCATTTGTATTGAAATCCTCTAAAGGGTATCCAATAGCTTTGAGCTCAATGTAATGTATATCTTCATCAAAATGTTTTACTTTAACTAAACCTTTTCCATCACTGCGCACCAAAGTAACGCAATCTGGGAACAATATACCATTTATCTTCGCACTGAGTATTACCACTTCACTATTTTCTGGAAATTGATTTCCCTGACCATCAGTTATATTCACTAACCTGAAAACTTCGCACCTGGGGGGTATTTCTTCTAAGTACTGCCCCTCAAAATTGATATTTTCATTAAAACTTTTCTTATTTCTAGGAGATTTTTCTTTGGCAAGTTCTACACTTTTTCCGAAATTTAATGAGATATTCTCGTTCTTCCTCCTAAGAGTTTTACGATCATAATCTACAATGAAAGCATTGTCTATCAAAACATCATTGCCAATAATACTGTCATAATTACTTAAATACTCCTTATTTATGACGTGGAATTCTATTAAGTAGTCAAAATTCCCAAAATCCACAGATAAATTACATGTACCTACACTTTTTATGTTTCCGTTCCCTATACCTTCAAAATTGAAAAATTTATTTTGTGCTAAGTCCTTTTCAAAAATGTTATCAACTTTTATTAAGCTTACAGCTGCTCCTGTATCTATTAACATTCTACAGCTTTTATTTTTGTAATTCATGATAATATGAGGACTTTCTGTTATATTAAATAGCGAAATGTTGACCTCTCCAACTAACCGCTTTTGCTCAGACCATTTTGGTTGGATAAATTTCTTGCCGCAAATGGCTGACCACTTGGTCGTCTCCAATGAGTATGAGTATTGCTTTGGTTATTTTGTCTATTCTGCTGGATATTAGTGTAATTATTTTGCCTGTTATGTCTGTTGCGACAGACATTAGCCTTATGTCCAACTTTGCCGCATGCAAAGCAGGTAATTGTATTAATTCTAACTGTATTTTTGTTTGTATAGTCCTTACTACTAGAAGGTTTTAATAAATTAACATGTAGCCTTAACCTTGATTCTTCTTCTATAGCATATCCGCTAGCCTCATTGAAATCCCTTTCTATTGTTGACATATGAACTTATTTTTTCTTTTAATCCGTTAACAAAAGCATTTAAAATATTAAGTTTTATATATTCACTTTTCCCCTTCCAATCGGAAGTTTCAGTATCAACTATTTCATTTAGCAGCATTCTGCGATGTAATGTTTCGCATTTTTGCGTATATTGTACGACAGTTTCATCATACTGTTGTTTTAACTGTATCAATTCTCTATGGAGTTGTAAGTTTGAATAATTTTCTTTATATACTTTGTTAAGCTCTGCTTTTAATTGACTCCAAGAGTCTAAGGTTTTGTTTATTAAAATTGACGAAGCGTTGCCGCTAATGCATGATTTGGCAAAAGCCAATAAAGGTTCATGCTGAGGCTCTTTGGCGAGCTTAAAGGCATTTTCACAATTTTGTATAAACGAAAAAGCTTCGGAAGCTTCTCCACGGAATTTAGGGATAAATTGGATTAGAATACTTAGTGGAATATCCATTTTTTCATCAGGCGTATTTCACTGTTAAAATATACGAAAATCACCTAAGTTAAACTATTATTAATCCACAATATTAATACAATCGTATGTGTTTTGCAATTATTTTATTTTCAACAATTATTATTAAGGATGTCTTCTTGACCTTCCTTAATTACTTTTTTAATCCTTCACGCTTTTTCCGCGAGATATTTATAATGTTCTTCTAATGTTTCTTTACTATATGACTTTGCTGGCAACATTATACATTAAACATTATACTATTCTTATACTTATACTTTTACTTATTCATTTTAATAAAAACTTTAACTGTTTAATATTTTTTTTTTTTTTTTTTTTTTTTTTAACTTACAATAATTCTATCATTATGATGTTTAATTTGATGATTCGGCTGGCTGGTAAACTACACCTTCGTTCTTAACCTTCCTTGGAATTCTTGTTCTCTTCTTATTTAATAATATATTGTTCGAGTTTTTTTTGTTTGTTCTTTTGTTTTTAAACTTTAATACTGTAGTTTTTTTTTATTCACTTTCAGTTGCAAACTCTATTTAATAATTTTTTTTTATTAATATGGATAAGTTTGTACGTGCACTCATATTCGGTTCAATTCCTTCTTTTCTTTCAATCACTTTGATATGGATTCAATTGTATTCGCAGAAGATGCTAAATTCAATACGCTCTTAGAAGGTATTATAGGGATTATTAATTTTGTTCCCCATTGTAATTTCTTAAAAAGCAGAATACGTACTTTTAACTTAAAATATTACCGGAATAAAATTTATTTACATTATGTACAAAGATTTACAACACCGGAATTTTATTTTCAGTGCATATCGCACCGCTTGCACCAATTTGTTATGCGTGGTTTTATAAAAAGACGAAGTTCTTTTCTTTGCGTCTGAATTAAGACTACTCATTTATTCTTATGAAATTTTATTTACAGTATCGATGAATTGGCATCGACAGATACTTAATATTAATATTGGATGGAGAGATGCTGCACACTCAGCATATTTGCTGTATTATAAAAAGAAGATAAGGCACCCAAAGAAAAGTATCTCATGACGGGTGGCATTTGAAGTTTATTTCATAAACATAAACAAATGCATATCCGGAAGGGATATCTGCAGTTAATTAGAAGATATTATGCATGGTAAGCACAATAATAGTGACGGGCACAACAAAATTAAAATTTAAGGGTACCATCTAGTGCATTATCGTTATACTTATTTTTTTTTTTTAAACCCATATTCTGGCGTGCAGAAATTATATTCGACAAATTAATAGGTTCCACAAAAAGTATCTTATACAAGAACCTAGCAGTTCTATATAGGATTTTGTCTGTGGTAGACTTAATGAGTTTTTTTCTATTTATGTACAGATGCCACTGACAGATTATTAAAAAAATTACCGTTCAACCGTTTCTTCAATATTTAGATTTGATTGAACATTCACAAATGCCAATGAATAACAAAAATGGTTTTTTAGTTTGTTTATACATTCTAGAACTAGATACATTTTGTAAGTTTTATTACACCAAAAATATAAATGTTAAAAGAGAAGCCTTTTGCCTTTGCAAAATAAGTTAGCCGTAGAAAGTAGTGAGATCTAAAAGTACACCAAGTTCTAAGTTTATTACTGTTAAATATCAAATACTTTATAACCCAGTACTTCAGTTGTGAGTTAAACTTTGGAAACAGATCTGTGTCGCTAAGAATCAATATGAACCTACATATGTACATTAAACTGATTGAAAAATAAAAAAAACTATCCGATTTCCAATGCCACAATCTTATTACTTAGAGTTAAGCAAAATAATAAGCCTGTTAAAAATTCAGATTTTTAAATTAATTTTTAGAGGTCGCCCACCGCTATTTTCTATTTTCCATACGATTTGGATACTATATAAAAGCAAGGGCTCTCATCACGTAACTTTGACGACATCGTTTACTGGTCTAATATCTCACTTATATTCGGGAGTGGATAATTGTCAGCAATAGTTATTTCATTTAACCGCCTGTAATCGATTACTATCCTCCACTTGATTTCTTTACTTGCATCCCTTTTCTTAGGGACTACCCACAAAGGTGAATTCCATGGCGATTTACTATCTCTTATAATCCCTTCTTCTTTTAAATTCTTTATTTGGTTATCTACCTCCTTTTCATGAATTTTTGGATAACGGTACGATTTAGTGTAAATAGGTTCACTATTTTCTTTAACTCTAATTTTATGTTCTACCAAACTCGTTGTAGTTAATTTATCTCCTTTTAAACTAAAAATATCACAATATTCTTTAGCTATAGCGTATATACTATCGGCTTCTTCTTCATTCATATGGTCAGTTCTTAAATTACTCAGTATTTCCTCAATTCTACCATCATTCATTTCGAATGTATTGATTTCTAATAAGTCAGCATCTTCACAATCTGACTCATTTGTATTGAAATCCTCTAAACGGTATCCAATAGCTTTGAGCTCAATGTAATGTATATCTTCATCAAAATGTTTTACTTTAACTAAACCTTTTCCATCACTGCGCACCAAAGTAACGCAATCTGGGAACAATATACCATTTATCTTCGCACTGAGTATTACCACTTCACTATTTTCTGGAAATTGATTTCCCTGACCATCAGTTATATTCACTAACCTGAAAACTTCGCACCTGGGGGGTATTTCTTCTAAGTACTGCCCCTCAAAATTGATATTTTCATTAAAACTTTTCTTATTTCTAGGAGATTTTTCTTTGGCAAGTTCTACACTTTTTCCGAAATTTAAAGAGATATTCTCGTTCTTCCTCCTAAGAGTTTTACGATCATAATCTACAATGAAAGCATTGTCTATCAAAACATCATTGCCAATAATACCGTCATAATTACTTAAATACTCCTTATTTATGACGTGGAATTCTATTAAGTAGTCAAAATTCCCAAAATCCACAGATAAATTACATGTACCTACACTTTTTATGTTTCCGTTCCCTATACCTTTAAAATTTAAAAATTTATTTTGTGCTAAGTCCTTTTCAAAAATGTTATCAACTTTTATTAAGCTTACAGCTGCTCCTGTATCTATTAACATTCTACAGCTTTTATTTTTGTAATTCATGAAAATATGAGGACTTTCTGTTATATTAAATAGCGAAATGTTGACCTCTCCAACTAACCGCTTTTGCTCAGACCATTTTGGTTGGATAAATTTCTTGCCGCAAATGGCTGACCACTTGGTCGTCTCCAATGAGTATGAGTATTGCTTTGGTTATTTTGTCTATTCTGCTGGATATTAGTGTAATTATTTTGCCTGTTATGTCTGTTGCGACAGACATTAGCCTTGTGTCCAACTTTGCCGCATGTAAAGCAGGTAATTGTATTAATTCTAACTGTATTTTTGTTTGTATAGTCCTTACTACTATAAGGTTATAATAAATTAACATGTAGCCTTAACCTTGATTCTTCTTCTATAGCATATCCGCTAGCCTCATTCAAATCCCTTTCTATTGTTGACATATGAACTTATTTTTTCTTTTAATCCGTTAACAAAAGCATTTAAAATATTTAGTTTTTATTATTCACTTTTCTCCTTCCAATCGGAAGTTTCAGTATCAACTATTTCATTTAGCAGCATTCTGCGTTGTAATGTTTCGCATTTTTGCGTATATTGTACGACAGTTTCATCATACTGTTATTTTAAATGTATCAATTCTCTATGGAGTTGTAAGTTTGAATAATTTTCTTTATATACTTTGTTAAGCTCTGCTTTTAATTGACTCCAAGAGT
This sequence comes from Melangyna quadrimaculata, assembly GCA_949320155.1. NCBI lineage: Eukaryota > Metazoa > Arthropoda > Insecta > Diptera > Syrphidae > Melangyna > Melangyna quadrimaculata. The sequence goes on from OX439485.1 coordinate 96,905,682, forward strand.
CTAAGGTTTTGTTTATTAAAATTGACGAAGCGTTGCCGCTAATGCATGATTTGGCAAAAGCCAATAAAGGTTCATGCTGAGGCTCTTTGGCGAGCTTAAAGGCATTTTCACAATTTTGTATAAACGAAAAAGCTTCGGAAGCTCCTCCACGGAATTTAGGGATAAATTGGATTAGAATACTTAGTGGAATATCCATTTTTTCATCAGGCGTATTTCACTGTTAAAATATACGAAAATCACCTAAGTTAAACTATTATTAATCCACAATATTAATACAATCGTATGTGTTTTGCAATTATTTTATTTTCAACAATTATTATTAAGGATGTCTTCTTGACCTTCCTTAATTACTTTTTTAATCCTTCACGCTTTTTCCGCGAGGTATTTATAATGTTCTTCTAATGTTTCTTTACTATATGACTTTGCTGGCAACATTATACATTAAACATTATACTATTCTTATACTTATACTTTTACTTATTCATTTTAATAAAAACTTTGACTGTTTAATATTTTTTTTTTTTTAACTTACAATAATTCTATTATTATGATGTTTAATTTGATGATTCGGCTGGCTGGTAAACTACACCTTCGTTCTTAACCTTCCTTGGAATTCTGGTTCTCTTCTTATTTAATAATATATTGTTCGAGTTTTTTTTGTTTGTTCTTTTGTTTTTCAACTTTAATACTGTAGTTTTTTTTTATTCACTTTCAGTTGCAAACTCTATTTAATAATTTTTTTTTATTAATATGGATAAGTTTGTACGTGCACTCATATTCGGTTCAATTCCTTCTTTTCTTTCAATCACTTTGATATGGATTCAATTGTATTCGCAGAAGATGCTAAATTCAATACGCACTTAGAAGGTATTATAGGGATTATTAATTTTGTTCCCCATTGTAATTTCTTAAAAAGCAGAATACGTACTTTTAACTTAAAATATTACCGGAATAAAATTTATTTACATTATGTACAAAGATTTACAACACCGGAATTTTATTTTCAGTGCATATCGCACCGCTGGCACCAATTTGTTATGCGTGGTTTAATAAAAAGACGAAGCTCTTTTCTTTGCGTCTGAATTAAGACTACTCATTTATTCTTATGAAATTTTATTTACAGTATCGATGAATTGGCATCGACAGATACTTAATATTAATATTGGATGGAGAGATGCTGCACACTCAGCATATTTGCTGTATTATAAAAAGAAGATAAGGCACCCAAAGAAAAGTATCTCATGACGGGTGGCATTTGATGTTTATTTCATAAACATAAACAAATGCATATCCGGAAGGGATATCCGCAGTTAATTAGAAGATATTATGCATGGTAAGCACAATAATAGTGACGGGCACAACAAAATTAAAATTTAAGGGTACCATCTAGTGCATTATCGTTATACTTATTTTTTTTTTTAAACTCATATTCTGGTGTGCAGAAATTATATTCGTCAAATTAATAGGTTCCACAAAAAGTATCTTATACAAGAACCTAGCAGTTCTATATAGGATTTTGTCTGTGGTAGACTTAATGAGTGTTTTTCTATTTATGTACAGATGCCACTGACAGATTATTAAAAAAATTACCGTTCAACCGTTTCTTCAATATTTAGATTTGATTGAACATTCACAAATGCCAATGAATAACAAAAATGGTTTTTTAGTTTGTTTATACATTCTAGAACTAGATACATTTTGTAAGTTTTATTACACCAAAAATATAAATGTTAAAAAAGAAGCCTTTTGCCTTTGCAAAATAAGTCAGCCGTAGAAAGTAGTGAGATCTAAAAGTACACCAAGTTCTAAGTTTATTACTGTTAAATATCAAATACTTTATAGCCCAGTACTTTAGTTGTGAGTTAAACTTTGGAAACAGATCTGTGTCGCTAAGAATCAATATGAACCTACATATGTACATTAAACTGATTGAAAAATAAAAAAAACTATCCGATTTCCAATGCCACAATCTTATTACTTAGAGTTAAGCAAAATAATAAGCCTGTTAAAAATTCAGATTTTTAAATTAATTTTTAGAGGTCGCCCAACGCTATTTTCTATTTTCCATACGATTTGGATACTATAGGCGTTTTTCTTTTTTAGCTCAGAAAAGAGTTCTGAACAGAGTCCGAGCATATCGAGCATGCTCTGAACTTTCTCTGAACAAAGCGTGTTCTGGTTCTGAGCGCTCAGAATTATTTTTGAAACACACCTGAACACTAAACTGTCACTTTTTTTTGCAATTTCACCTATCAAATGCTTGTGTTCAGCATTCAACTCGGTCTGCTCAGTTATTTTATTCTGAGCTCATAGAGCGCGCTCTGAACAAGCTCAGAACACGTTCAGAACTAAAAAAGAAACACAAATTTGAAGCTCTGAACGTTCAGAGGTAAAAAAGAAACACAATTTTTTGTTTGACAGTTCAGGCTCTGCTCTGAACAAAAAAAGAAAAACGCCTTATATAAAAGCAAGGGCTCTCATCACGTAACTTTGACGACATCGTTTACGATATCGTTATCGATAGCTTTACTTCACGTAAGAATAAAAAACGTCTATCGTACAAACTATATCGAATTGTCGATTTGAGTTTCGCTTCATGTAATTAAAAACTATTACTATCGTTTCGACGATATCGACTGCTCGATACCTATTTAGCTATCGTCTTGGTGTATTTTGTTAGTTTTAGATGTGATTTCTTATATTTTACGAGCCGACAGCACATTTTGGGACTGGATATATTATCAAAATATAATTATAAGGGTAGGTGCATGTGTCATGATATTGTAAGCAAGTCTACCTACACAACAGTAATTTATCATACACCGTTGGAGAAGTTATTGCATGCAGCACGTTTTGTAAAAAGAATAATAATGCAATTTTTTTTACTGGTATACCAACTCAACAGTAATGTGTCATACTTCGTTCAAAAGGATATTGGTGTCTTGAAGCGGAGTTATCTATCGAACCAGATTAACGGCTATATAACAAAAAAAGTACTCGCAGTAACCTTTTGAGCGATTATGGGAAATAATTGTTTCGTAGGTAGACCGCTTTGTCCATTCTCATTCACTGTCGGCTCTTGAAGTATGACTACAAATATAAATACATATGTACATACATATGTACATAAATACATATTTACATTTGTGTGTATTGTCAACGCAACATTTTAACTATCTGATTAACGAAACCCACGGCCACGACGATATTGAAAAAACTGTCATTATATGCCTAAGGCCTTATATAAATAAATTTTCACTAAAACAAAAGCCCAACAGCAAACAAAACGAATTTTCTCACGATGACAGTACAATATTTCTGATGTTTTATAATTCAAACGTGTTTTTCAGAGGCTCTCAAACTTTCGAAAACGAGAACGATAGACGATACGAGAGTAGAAGTGTAACGTGAAGCAAACTATTGTCGATATCGTTTCTAGCTATCGTCTGGACGATAGTCGTCAGAAAAGTTACGTGATGAGAGCCAAGTATTTAAATGAGTAGCATAACTTTTTTTTTTTAAAATTGATTGCTGTACAAAAAAGGTCTTCACTCTTAATCTAATAAATGTACTCCTTCCAAAGTTATTAAAGGTCAAAGCGGAGCTAATGGTTAATTTCACGTTTTTTTTTATTCCCTATTGAGAATTCCAGCTAGTATACAAAGTGCTGACAACAAGAGAAAAAAAATCGTGTGCAGGGGGGATCCACTCCCTGACTGACTTAAAACAGAAAAAAAATTATTAAAAAACAACGGCAACACTTACAATGCCCTATTATACCTATAAATCCATTCTTTTATTTCCTTTCAAATGAAGTTCGTTTAGTGAACAGTTTTTGAAAAAAATAATTTCCAAACTCAATACTGTAAAAAAATAAATTAAAAAATTCAAAAGATAGTTTCTCATAATTTAACGTAATTAAGTATTAATTTTGTTTTCATTATTAATTTCTAGTTAAACACTCAAAACCGGATGTTTATAGAAATTTTGTTTTTAAGATATTAAGAAATGAACCAACTTTCTCATAAAACTAAAAAGAATCCGACTAAATCATCATTTCAGCAGATTTATCATTTACTAGTATCGCCAGTGGCCGAATATTCGGCCAGCGTAACAAACACCAAATTCATGGATACGTCATAGATCATCTCTTTACTACTTTATTATAAGATCCATGACAATTTTGAAAGTTTTAGAAAAGCAAAGCTTATTAAAAAAAAAAAAAACAAACAAAATTTACGGATACGTACATTTCTTTAGCATTCGTTCAAATTATGTCTTGAACTTAAAAGCAAAAAAAATAACTATTCAATAATTAACCTTAATTCATCTATAAAGCACATATTACACTACTTTATTATCTTAGTTAAACCAAATTTTGTTCTGCCTAAATTATGAAAATATAAATTTCTAAATTTAAATCCGAAATTACGTACATCTTGGCGTATACGTACTTGTTTTTAATTTGTAGATTAAACAAGTGCCCATATGTATAGCTTTAAAAAAAATAGGAAAATATGATCCCGCTTAGTAAGTTTAAAATGGACGGATATATTTCACCTAGTGTTTTGCCTTTTTCAAGCTAACATTACCCTTTATTTAAGTAAAACCAGTCTTTGTCCTAAATAGGACAAAAATGCAAACAACTATTGGTCTTTTTAATGCTTAAAAAGATTTGCGTGAGTGACACATAGGACACATAAAATGAATTAAAATCCTCGGAACCCGTTAAGCGGGCCACCGAAGGTACTGACGCCCAAACAAAATGTTGTAAAACGTTCAAAATGAATTATGAAAACATAACATTTCCGACTTTTTTCGATGTTGCTGGAAAAACTCTAAGCTTTACCGGTGAATTCTAAAATGTACTTAGTTTGGAGTCTTACAATAACATTTTTTGCAGGTCGCGATCGAGTTTCAAATAAGATTTTTAATAATAAACATCCTGAATCACTGCCACACTCAAGCCCTATTTATTAATGTTACTCTTTTAGAAGTGTTGATGTTTGCTTTCAGAAATGATATCAAGAAAAAATGCAAAAATGTACATTAATAGTAAAATTAGTTCGCAACATTGATTCAGAATGTTTATTTTTATGATTTCGGGGGTAATCTCAACATTACGTGTATCTAGTGGCCCTGGGAAATAAAATCTGGTTTATATTGAGAAATATGATATCAAATAAACTTTAATTTAAAATACTGTCAAACATATTTATGTATGTACTTACGTCGTAAATACAAAATATTTATTTATTTTTTGATTTTAAAGCTTAGTCTATACTTCAACATTTATATATTTCCTTTAAAAGTTAATTTTGGTCAAAAATATATAAAAATGTTACTTTCTGTGCCTTACGGTAAGAAGAAGAAATATTCCACAAAAAATCCAAATCAATAATGGTCATCATCTCCCGATATTTCAGACTTTTAAGCCCAACCCTTAAAATGATTAAAATCATTTATCTGGAAAAATTCAAATATCCATTAAATGTTTTAACAGCATAGACATAATTTTTGGTTTCATTACATCTGTGTGGCAAAACCTTCCAACGTTATATAATTTATGTAGTTCCGTTAAGTATTTACCGAGAAAAGTGTACCGTTTTTGTTTTAGGTTTTGCTAAGCGTATTAATTTATAGATCAACAACCTCTTGCTTTTACTAAGAAGTTGGTTTCATAGTTAGATCTTGAAAAATAAAAGTTCTAGAATCACCTGATTTTGAGTGTTTGACTCTCAACTTTTCGATCACCTTAACAAAAGCATTGAATTTTGAAAACAAAAATAACAGTTAATTACGTAAAATTTTGAGAAACTATCGTTTGAATTTTTTTTTTTTAACTTATTTTAGTTTGGAAATTATTTTTTCAAAAACTGTTCACTAAACGGACTTTATTTGAAAGGGAAATAAAAGAAGGGATTTCTAGGTTTGCAAAAAGGTATAACAGGGCAATGTAAGTATTGTCGTTGTTTTTTAATATTTTTTTCTGTTTTAAGTCAATTTTGTTAGAAAACTGCCGCTCCCACCTAAACGGTTTTTATTTTTTCTCGAATAGACCTACATGCTCAAGCTTTTTGTTACACCTAAGGTGAATCACTTTGTATAATAGCTGGGTATTCTCAATAGGGAATAAAAAACTGAAACTAAACAGCAGTTCCGCTTTGACCTTTAATAACTTTTATTAGATAAGAGGTGAGGACCTTTTTTGCAGAGCGTTCAATTTTCTAAAAAAAAGTTATGCTACTAATTTAAATACTTGCTATTATCTATATATATAAAAATGAATCGTTGTTCGGTTGTGATCCTATATCTCAAGTTTGGCAGCTCCGAATTTGATGATTTTTTTTTTGTTGGAAAGGTATTGTTCTGTAGCAAGTTTGTATGTAAAAACCAATGACTTTGTGAACGCTTAAAATTTGTATGCCAATAAGAAATTCAAAATAATAAAAAAAAAAAAAAAAACGTAGAAAAATCAAACAACATTTGTTTATACATATGTATGAATGTAGAATCAAAACGGAAATTGAGATTTTATTAATTGTCATTCAAAGTAAAAAATCAAACAAAACAACAAATCTTTATTGAATCGAAACAAAAATTCAGTGTATATGAATCATGAAAGCTGTGGATTTTATTTTTTGGATGCACCGGATGTATCGGAAAAACATTTTTACTTTCACTGATTTTAGCATGTATGTATGTTTGTATCTTATTCTGTATTAATCTGTATTGGTCACAAAACAAAATAGCATTGGCGCTCGTTTCATCGTGAATTGCTGCTAACTTAGGGGCCAGTTATAGCTATCATTGAAAACCATAATTGAAAATATAAATTTTCAATTTTGATACATTTTGAAGAAAAATTAAATGATTATTTTGATGCCAAAGTAAAGCTTATCGACTTAATAATTATTTCTATTATTCTATTAACTCAATTTGGCACAACTTTTCTCATAAAATGACTTTTATTTTTTCAATGACTACTTACCAATGATCATTGAAAAAATTAAAAGTTACGTTATGGGGAAGATATGGGTCAAAATAAATTTTTGTTTGGAGGAGAAATAATTTTGAAGTCGTAAGCTATATTTCTGCATTAAAATAGTCAATGGTTAAACTTTCGAAGGGTCTCAAAATCAACTACTAACTTTTTCAATGATGGTTTTCAATGATAGCTGTAACTGGCCCCTTATTGGAAGGTAGTCGAACTGCACATTCTGCACTGTGGCCGAATCGGGAAAGCGCGGCGGATCGCTTTCATTAGCGGATTTTTATTTTCTTATTCTCAAAAGCTCTTTTGCTTTCCAATTAATGTTTTAAATCGCTCATAAACTTTTCGATCACCTAGAAGCCTATCATTTTCAACAAAAACTGGAAAGCGGAAGCCTTTTTAAGACTAAGAAAATACAAATCCGCCAATATAAGCGATAACATGTAACATTCCAAAGAACTTGGAAACAGCACAGGTATTACAACAATATAAGATTTATGTGTGGGATGAATGTACGATGGCTCATAAGAAGTCATTTGAATAGAACATTGGAAGATCTTCAAAACAATCAAAATTTATTTGGTGGTGTCTTTATATTATTGGCCGGTGATTTACGACAAACATTGCCCGTAGTTCCACAATCAACTCCAGCGGATGAAATTAATGCATGCTTGAAATCATCATTTAATTTATGGAGATATGTCAAAACAATCAGATTGACAATAAATAGCTATGCGTGTCCAACTGCAAAACGATTAATCGCCCGTTTAGTTTTCAAAGCAGTTGTTGAATATTGGAGATGGCAAAAATGCCCATTGATGATGGATTAATAACATTGTCGGAAAATTTTTGTGAGATTACCCAAAGTAAAGAAGAATTAATTAAAAAAGTTTTTCCAAATATTGGACAGCGATACAAAGATCATGCTTGGTTGAGCGAACAAGCAATATTGACAGGAAAAAATAAGGATGTTAATTGGGAAATTCAAAATGGAACAATTGGTGAATTAATATCATATAAGTCAATCGATACCAGGCGCGAACGCAGGAACAAATTTCGGGGGGGGAGGGGGGGTGTTTTTAAACTGAAAACTCAAAAATAAACAGTGAAATTGTATGGCGAGGAAGTTAAATTCATACATTTCGGGGGGTTTGAACCGGGCAACCTAGTAAAGTTATAAATTTCTCAGCTCAAAGTAATAAGCTATAGTGGCATTGGAAATCGGAGACTTTTTTTATTTTTGAATCAGTCTAATGTACATATACATATATTTAGAAGTAAAAGTGTTTAAAAATGGCAAAAACCTATAACATATAAACAATTGGAGATAATTATGCAAAGTAATTTTTTTTTTTTAAATCTGTTAGAAAGTTTGTATAAGATAAAACAATAAATGAAATATAAGGACTTCGTCAGGACTTTCTAAAAAAAAAAATTCTTAAGCCTCTTTGATCGTGAAAAATAAAAATAGGCCTTCTTGAATCTTAATACCAAAATATATTACCGTTTTGATTCTGAAATGTATAGAAATTGAAAAAACCAGTTCTATATACTACCGTTTTGATTCTGAAATGCATAGAAAATGAAAAACCAGTATTGACTTTTTTTTTATTAAACAAACATACAAAATATGCACGACTGCATCGCACGAAATTGCTCTCGAACCTAACAACTAGAACGTAGCTAGACAATGACAGTGTAGATATAGTGCTGGTTTTTATGGTTGATTTTGTTTTTAAATTTTGATTTTTTTTTGATTTAAAGATAAAAAACAAAAAATTTCGTTTATTTAATTTTTTCGTAAAAAAAAATTATTTATACAAATTTCAAATGCAATATTTGTTGAATAACTTAGAAGTAACAGATATGAGGGAATTTTTTTTTTATAATTAACGCGCACTCAAGGGATTGTTAATACCCTTAACATGTAAAACACAGTGCGAGCGTCAGGAAAACAGGACAGGGCTTAAAAGGAGATACCGATGCGCATTGGTTTTGAATTTCTGAACACCATAATGTGAGGGAAAAACAGAGTTAGGTTTAACGTTCCACATTCGTGTTGTGCAGCTAAAAAAAGAATCCTTGTACTTAACAGTACGTCCGAAATTGGGCTCAAGGGTAATTTGATGAGCATTCCTAGAAGCGCGAGTATTGCGGCTAAATTGTTTAAGGGGAGGCAACTAGCTATTTCGCTGGAACACTGTTTATTAAAGTAGCGATAAAATAAGACCTTAAAAAGTATAAAAAAGACCATTAAAAAAAAAAAATATATTTTTATTTCTATTATTCGTATTTTTTGATAAAAACGTGGTATGCATCACTGTTAAAACTGGGTTAAACATGACATGTACAAAGTTTAATCAAAATTTTTTGAACCGTTTTTGAGACATCTTGACGAAAATCACATTTTTTGGACGTCTTCGCAGCTTCCAACCTACTACTGGACAATTTTCACTTTCCACTACCTGTACTTTATTTTGGGTTTCCATATTAACATTAGCTCACTGCAACCTATTAATTTTAAACAATAATTGGCTTTTCTTGTGCGAAATTTGTATTTACCTCACGAAAAGAACTTCTCAACTGGACGTCTGACCAGAGGCGGCGCGGCGGTAGACCAAAATGAGGCGTGTGCGAGATTAAATTTGCGGGGCATTGGGAAATGATTTTAGGCTGCATCATTATGAAAAAAGTACAGTACACACCTGTCATAAAATTTTCCGCAGTCAATATTATAATTTAAGTTCGAAATTGTTATAACAAACTTAGACAAAATTTGATTTAAAAAAATGTATGCCATCTGATGTGATTGATGAATATGAATTTACGAAAAACAAAAATTAAAAAATCGTTAGAGCGGTTTTCTTAAAAATTTATTTTTTATATATAAAAATTCATGAAATTTTTTAAAAATAAAATTTTGTATCCCAACTTTTAATGTTTAATAAAATTCCATTTTGCACAAAATTAAAAAAAAAATCATTAACCCCTTTCGAAGATATTGAATTTTCAAAAAAAATTCAATATTTTCTTTTATATCCAAAAATTATTTTTTCGAAAAATTGTATGCAAAACTGTTAAAATCTAAAAAAATCGGTTCTATGACAGGTATCGTTAATAACCGTAATAAATAATTTTTGTCTACCATAATATTTACATAGCAATATTAGTAGCTCAAATTTTTGTTTTTCAAAATCGTTAGAGCCGTTTTTGAAATAAATCAATTTTTGTATATTGGTTGTATGACAGGTTCCGTTAATTTTTGAGCTAAAAAAAAATTCACCTCTAGAGAATCTCCAAATAACCTTAAGTCCAAAGTTTGAAGAAAATCGCTTCAGTTGTTTTGGCTGCATGTCGGGGTACAGACAGACAGACAGAATTGCCGGACCCTCTTTTTTCGCGTAATGCTAGGGAAAATTATTATCTCGAGTTTTTTTTCACGAATCCTAAACTTGCCCTATACTACGAATATCGCAAGTAAAAATAAAATTCTGAAGCCCGTATGATACTACAATTTTCTTCCTTTTTTAATGCATTAAAAATGAAACTAGGGTAGTTTAAACAATTTATAATTGAAAATGCCGATGTGAGTGAGCGCGTACACAATAACCACATTAATGTAAAAAAGTCACAAAAAAATTTATTAAAAATGAACATATTTCAGATTCGGGCACTTTTTTTTTGACTTTTCAGAAATTGAAAATTAAAACTTATTTCAAAGTACACTGTGACTATAAAAAAAAGTATACACTTGGCTCAAAAGAACACTAGGTTTTTGGTGTATATTTACTTTTGTGGACATTGTAATTGTCAAAACATAATGTCGTTCTTTTCATACAAAATACTAATTTCTCTTTTCCTCTTGGCTGACAAGCATTCATGATTTAAAGAATTAAAAATGCAGAAAAAATATAATATCATACGGGCTGACTTTGGGAATACTGAATGTAAATAATAAGTAGTTATCTGAAAAAAAAAATGTTTTCTTTTTAGTTACAAAAGCTTTGAGTAAATCACTGACTATTTAAAAACAGTAGGAATAATAAAATATTTACGAGTTGGAAAACAATTCATAATATTTTTCGTTCATCAACTTATTATAATTCAAAAGATACATACATATAGGCCAGTCAAATTCGACAATAAAATCGCAAAGCGCGATGTGGTTCTGTGTTTTTGATATGTTGTTGGGGCTGTTAGAGTAGCCTGTAGCTATCATTGAAGCTTCGAAAAACTTGTGTGCGCTGCAAGCAAAATGTAACATTGAAAAAAAAACGTTAAAATCGCCACATTTTTTTGATATTTTCCTTTATAACTTTGGAAATATGCAATTTAGAATGAAGCCATCCGCTATAAATTTGTTTGTTATAAAATTTTCTACAAGACCACATTTGTTTTTAAATTTATGCATGTTATATTTGTGTTGCTATCTAACCAGAAATTAAAAAAAAAATAATCTGAAAATCTTAGTAATTTTGAAATACTCAAAAAACAGGTAAAAAATTGTCCAATTCTGCTAAAAATTTTGAATCGAATAGTAGAATTACAGGACGAAGTTCTGAAATTCGATCCATATTGGTCTAATAGTTTTGGCAAGAAACATGATGTTTACTAAGTGCAACGTGCAATGTTTGCAACATTGCTGTCGTCAAAGTAAGACATTTAAGTTCGCACTGCTTTTTGTACACGTACTTGGAACTAACTATCATTAAATATTGAATATTTTTTTCGAAAAATGGTTTGCCGGATTTAATTATTTCAAGACGTGGAGACATTTTACTGTGGCACGCGCGGAGCCCCTCCAAGCGCGGGGCCGTGTGCGGTGGCACACCCCGCACACCCCTTCCGCCGCCTCAGCGTCTGACCGTGGACTGAGTTCATAACTTTAAAAATTCTTTCTTCTGTCAGATTTAGGAGCGAAAAAATAGACCCTTTTTGAAATCAAATTATATATCTCTGTTGTCATTTGCAGAATATATGTATACTAGCCGACCCGTGCTCGCGTTGCTTCGTAAACTTTAAAAAATACCTAATACTTTGTCTGCTCTAAGTACATAATATTAAAGGAGTTTGTTGATATTTGTATACCTTCCTACCTACCTATGTATTTTTTTTATTTTAAAGCTTCCGGATACACACAGTTTAGCCATTTTGTAATATGTGATGCGTTTTTTAAGAGTGGATTCATTTGAATTTATTCATAACTTTTTCCCTTTTAAAATATTCGCCACACACCGTTCAATTGCTTTAATATTAACTGTACTTCTTTATTTTAATAAACACGACTGACACCTTTTTTTTTTATATTTAGCGCGCGCTAAAGGGGTTGTGAATACCCTTAAAGTGAAAAACACAGCACGAACGATTAGGTAGGTTGGAGGGGATTTGAAAGGAGAAACCGATGTACATTTGTTTTGAATGTCTGTAGATCACAATAGGAGGGGAAGATTGAGCTGGGTAGAGCATTCCACATTCGTGTAGTGCGACTAAAGAAAGAATCTCTGTACTTAACAGTACGTCCGAAGTTGGGCTCAAGGGTAAACTGATGGGCATTCCTAAAAGCGCGAGTATTACGGTTGAATTGTTTAAGGGGAGGAATGCAACTGGCTATTTCACTAGAGCAACGTTTGCTAAAATAACGGTAAAACAACGAAAGGCATGAAACATTTCGACGGTGCTCCAGAGATAAAAACGTTTCCGTTATAGTTCTTTCACCTATCATTTTAAGAGCTCTCTTTTGAATTCTATCCAATATACTCAATTGGGTTATTGGAGCACCTGCCCAAATATGGGAGTTGTACTCAAGTTTTGGACGAATAAAGGCTTTGTAGATCACAGCCAGATCAGAGGGGGAGAAAAATTTTTTGCATTGACGGAGAAAACCTAAACACCTAGCAGCATTTTTGGCGATGTCAAATATGTGATCATTCCACAAAAGATGGTCTGTGACGCACATACCGAGGACTGAAAGCTGTTCAGTTTCCTCTATGCAAGTGCCGCTCATGGATAGCAGCATTGAGGGTGGGTTTCGCTTTAACGACAGGAGACAGCATTGCGTTTTAGAAGCATTAAATTCTACACGGTTTTTTATTCCCCACTGGACAATACTGTCGAGATCAGAATTTAATGAGCTTATCATACGCTGCCGTTCAAGTCCCACATCCGAAGGACATGGATGTGAATCAAGAAACGAATATGAAAAGCTGAGGGTACTGTCGTCAGCAAAACAGTTTAATGGATTAGAAGTTTCAGATAAGAGATCGTTTATGAATATTAGGAAGAGGGTCGAAAACAAAACGGAGCCCTGGGGCACACCAGCATTTATTTTGTGGATTTCAGACTTGAAACCGTCCAATACAACTTGTATTGAGCGGTCCGAAAGGTAATTTCTAATCCAAAGAAGAAGAGATTCATCAATACCAAATGCACGCGTTTTCGATAAGAGAGCTTGATGCCAAACTCTATCAAATGCTTTTGAAATATCAAGCGCAATAATCTTACTTTCTCCAAAACGATGTAAAGATTTGTGCCACTGTTCGGTGAGATATACCATCAGATCACCAGTGGACCTATTGCTACGAAAGCCGTACTGCCGGTCATTAAGAAGCTTCCGTTCTTCGAGATATTTCTTTAGCTGAAAATTAATCAGCGTTTCCATGACCTTGGAAAGAAGGGACGTAAGCGCAATTGGTCGATAGTTGGAGGGGGAAGAAGACATGCCTTTTTTAGGGACAGGCTGGACAAATGCTGTTTTCCATCCACTCGGAAAGAGACCAGTAGAGTAGAACAGATGGAAAAGCTTACGCAGTGGTTTTGCCAGCGTTGAAGAACACCTCTTCAGAACAATGGGAGGGATACTATCCGGGCCAGCGGATTTGTGAACGTCGATATCTTTTAGAACTCTAGCAACAGCACGAGTGCGAAAGAAGATTTGTCCCATAAAATCATTTGCGCTCTCAAGTACAGGAGGAGTCAGTTCATTTTCTGGCAGCGTCGAATTAACAGCAAACTGTGCTGCAAGCAAATTGGCTTTATCTTGCGAGCTGACAAAAGGAGTATCATTGAAGACGAGCGTTGGAACCGAGGACGAGGTGGTGTTTCGTATGTTTTTTACAAATGACGAAACATTTTTACTACCTTTGGACATTGTAGTATTTTTTGCCGTAACTTTTGATCATGTAAAAATTTGGTTCGTCGAATATGAACGTTACAGGTCTTTCTAGCTTTTTGAAACTTTTTCCGGTTTTCCTCAGTAGGGTTGGCTTTATAACAACGGAAGCTGTTATGAGAAATAATTCTCTGGATGGAGTCGGATAGTGCATCGAGTTCATTGGAAGTCGAATTACCATCCAAACTAGGAATACGATAAACAAAACAAGTATGTATGATGCGCTTATGGATGGTGAATTTAAACCACATGAAATTAAAGTTTGTATTCAAACAAGAACCATATTGTGGTTGAAACTGATAAGCAACATCGTTTCGAACATACACGGCGAGACTATGATGAGAAAAAAATAAAGGCACTAAGCTATAACCATGTAGGCTGAATTCCGAGTGATCGGTATTTTCCCCTACCTGGGTTTCACTAAGTGCCAAAACAGCTGGACTGTTTTTCACAGTTTGGACATATGCAGCACAAAAATTCTGCCTAAGTCCCCGAATGTTGCTGTAGTCAACCCTAAATTCACCCCCCCATTACGAAAAAACAGACACAAGAAACCAAATCAGACAGTTAACTATGCTGTTATCAATTTTGGGCCCCAAAATAACTTCACAGTACCAATACTACTAGTGTTATGCCTAAATAGCAATTGCACTGATCCGCCCCTGGATACCCAAAATCAATAACAACAATTTATCTGATATGCTTTGGCTCAATCAATTATAAGCATTGTATGGTATGATACATTGTATGGTATGAGAGATAGGAATTTACCGCTGTGTTATGGATAGTTGTAGTTGAGCATCATCATCTTTGATGCATGGGTGCACTTTTCGTTGTTTCTGTTATGCACTGGCACTGGCACTTGATTTTGGTTTGGGTATTTAAAATAATATGGGCTATTGATTTATTTTTGTTTCGCGCGGCACTACTTGTAAGCTGCACTTTTTGTTGTTGTTTTGCACTATTACAGTGGCACTTATATGGGCTATTGTTTTTTTTTGTTTTCGCGGTGCGAACAAAAGAATTATATTAATTTTATAATTTTTTTTTTGTTTTAGATTTTGAATACGCGGTATTTTTTTTTTTTTTTTTTTATAATAAGGGGCGATGAAGAAATAAACACTATTGTAATAATTAATGTAGTCAATTATCAAAAACTGGGGATATTTAATTAGGTAATTCACCACTCCCGCACACGTCCACTCAAAGTGGATTGCAGATCGGTATCTATCCTGTATCTATCCTGTTTTTCTCGTCATTTCTGACCTTTAGAAGTCAAGTTATACGCTTTTTACTCGAACCAAATGCCGCGCTGGCGACTGCCGATGATAAGAGATACACAATACACTAATAATTTGATCACATAATAATGTTAGGTACAGAAATCTGTTATTTAATGATCACTGACCAAAATTTTGTAGGTTCACTAATCAAGTTTTCATTTTATAATTTTGTAATTAGGTTATGAAGGAAAACTTGCTGTCAGCTCTCGGTCTATTAAACCTTTTATACGCTGCTGATATGAAACAAAAAATCCCATACAAAAATGACATGTTGAAATCATAAACGAAAAATTTCGTTGTGCTTTTCGTTCTGCGGTTCGCTGTTTGACCAGCGAAATAGATGATTAGGTATCTCAGATTGTTTTGTGAAGTCTGCAGTTCTGCACTCATTTTTCGCACAGAATTAATTGACCGGACAGTTAAATGTGTGCGGAAAAATAACATTCTGGTTTGTTGTTTCTTTCATTACATCGTGGGTTTCTTTGATTGTTTTATGTATTCGGAATTTCTGAAACTCTGCTGTGTTTTCGAACAAGCGTTTTGTTGACTTGTTGGAGAATACAGTAAAAAAAGTACAAGGCTTTATCTTGATGTTAGGTCTGATAATCTGCGTTCGATTGTCTTTCGTATGCAAAACTTGCCCTATAGTAGGGGAACCTGGGGACCCATGATACCTCCCTTGGTTTTTTGACTATAAATGATGTATTTGTATACATATAAAAAAAAAATGTCTAGTCAAATGTTATTGTATTTGCACTTAGGATCAAAGTAATTTGACAAAGCTGCCCTATGTGGTACGGTATTTTCTTTAAATACTTACTTACTTACTTAGGTCCTCGGACCTATTACGTCCGTGATGTTTCCCTTACGGGACATAGGGCCTCCACTACACCTACGCGCCATCGTGTACGATTTCTTGAAATATATTTCAGCTCTCTCCAACTTTTCCCCAGTCGTGCCGATTCCTGTTCGACCGTTCTTCGCCATGTACTTCTAGGCCGGCCCACTTGTCTTCCCTCCTGTGTGAGTGGGTTCCACTGCATTGCTTGAGATGCAATGCACCGATCGCCTTTTCGAAGCGTATGGCTAATCCACTGCCACTTTCTTCTTCGTATAATGGAGTCTATGGGCTCCTGACCCGTTCTCGCATGAAGTTCGGCATTGGAGATACGGTTGGGCCAGAAAATCCTCAAGATGTTTCGTAGACATCTATTAACGAAGGTTTGCAGCTTTCTAGTGACAATTTCAGTGACTTTCCAAGTGCTGCAGCCGTAAAGCAGAACGGATTCAACATTGGAGCGGAACAGTCGTAGCTTGGTCTTTAAGCTTAAAGAGTTGTTTCTCCATATTTTGGACAGCATTCCGAACGCAGCCTTTGCTTTTCTGATTCGGCTGTTTACGTCCAGTTCAGTTCCGCCACCCGTAGAGACAATACTCCCAAGATATTGGAAATCCTCTACCATCTCTACCGGTTGTCCAGAAATATTTACTTGGATTGATGAGGAAGTTCCAAGGCTGATCCTTTTAGTTTTTGTCGAGTTGATCTTAAGCCCTACGATTTCTGCTTCTCTCTCCACCCTTGTTGTCATTCGATGGAGATCCATGATCCTATGAGAGAGTAAGCATACGTCGTCCGCGTAGTCCAGATGTTTTAGGTGAGATTGTAGAGTCCACTGAATTCCTCCATTTCCATTTGACAAAGCTGCGTGCAGTACGTCACTTATCACCAACAGGAACAGTATTGGTGACAGTATACAGCCTTGCCTAACTCCACTTTGGATTTCAAACTCCTCTGACAGCCTACCTTTGTGCAAAACGTGACACCTGGATCCATTATATGTAGCCTTGATAATAGCAATCAATTTATCTGGGATGCCCCTCCTGTGCAAAGCAAGCCAAATAAATTCTCTATTGACACTGTCGAACGCCTTTTCAAAATCGATGAACAGCAGGTGAAGTGGTGATCGATATTCAACGCACTGTTCGATGATGATCCGCAAGGTGTTGATGTGATCCACACAGGAAGATCCAGTGCGGAAACCTGCTTGTTCGGCGTCGAGTGTGTCTTCGAGGTGGTCTTTAATTCGGTCCAATATTATCCTTGCTATTATCTTGGCTACTGCAGGCAGAACGCATATTCCTCTCCAGTTTTCGCACTGTGTGAGATCTCCTTTCTTTGGGAGCTTGACAATCATTCCTTTTTTCCACTCTTTAGGAAAGCTCTCTGTTTCCCAAGCTCTCTTAATAAGTGGGTGCAGTAGCTCGCTCGATGTCGTTGGGGCTGCTCCTAAGAGCTCTGCAGGAATACCGTCAAGTCCAACCGCTTTGTTGTTCTTCAGTGCTTTGATGGCGGTGATAATTTCTTCTTTACTGGGGGGTACGGTGCGTATTCGGGAAATTGTTACTTCGGGTAGCTCAGTGGGAATAGGGTTCACTTCGCTTGCGAAAACGCGGTTTAAAACCGCAGAAAAGTGTTCCCTCCACCTTATGAGCTGGTCCTCATCCGAAATTAGCAGGGATCCGTTTGTGTCTTTAACCAGGTGTTGTTTAGAGCTCTGGACACCAGTGAGCTCTTTGGTAATTCTGTAGACGGTCCTACTGTCACACCTACTAGCGGCTTCTTCTGCTTCTGTGGCCAGTGCGTTGATGTAGTTACGCTTATCACGTCGCACACTACGGTGAACTTCCCTCATCTTCATGCGGTACGTAGACTCAAGCTCGTTTCTCCCTGCTGCTGGGGTAGCTGCGATGCGAGCTTTAAGGTGTTTCCTTTCTTCGATCCTTGCCCAAGTTTCGTCGGAAAGCCAAGCACTATTTCTTCCTTGCGCCCGGCCGACTATACTTTCAGCACCGGATATGAACACATTTACACAGCACACCAATGATTTTCGATGGATGTGGTTTCCGTGCTGCTGATTGCGTTCAATCCTTGTGAAAGGTGGTCCCCTAGTTGTTGGCGCACTGCGGGATCCTTTAGTCTATCTGTATTAAACTTGGGCATTCGAGTATTTCCTTGGGATCTCCGAACTGCAGCTGTACGCAATCTTACGGTAGCAACCATCAGATGGTGGTCCCGGGCCATTCCCATGTCAGCACCTCTTCTGTTACGGACGTCCTGGAGACTGCTTCTAAAACGCCGGCTGATCGCGAAGTGGTCAATTTGGTTGGAAGTTGCTTGTCTGTCAGTCGACACCCAACTGACTTTGTGGCACGTCTTATGCTCGAACATGGTCCCTCCAATAACAAGGCCGTTGGCGTTGCAGAAATCGACAAATCGTTCGCCATTGTCGTTTCGGTTACCAACACCATGTTTTCCCATGACATGCCTTAGCCCAGTGTTGTCATTGCCAACCTTGGCATTTAAGTCTCCCATCACCATAACTATATCACCTCGTGGAACGCTATCATAAGCAGCACTCAGCCGGTTATAAAAGGCCTCCTTCTCCTCGTCAGAAGAGAGCAAAGTTGGGGCGTAACACTGTATGATGGTGACGCGACGTACTCTAGTCCGGAACCTGGCTTTCAGGATCCTGTCACCTAAAGGCTCCCAGGAAATTAGGCTTTTGAGAGCTGTTTTGGAAAGCAGCAATCCAACGCCAGATTCCCGAGCGCTTCCAGGTGTTTTTCCGGAATAGAATAGTACAGTGTTACGGGTTGGTGACTTGAACTTCGCCGAACCCAGCCATCTAACTTCACTTATCCCTAAGATGTCCATCCTATACCGCATGAATTCCTTCTCTAGTTGCAGGAATCTGGCATTCTGAGGACCTTCTTTTCCATTGTCAAGAAGCGTCTTCACATTCCAGAAACCAATCTTTGTCCGGGTACAATAGCCAAAAGTCGTCAACGAGTTATCATTAATTATCCGAGGCGTAGTGTTGGTTTCGGTAGCGGGTTGATTTCAGTTACGGAGAATGCTAACCTCAGTAACCTATCCTAGAAAGCTAGGCCTTTTCGCACTTGTAATTTTGGCCTATTTATGTATATTGGGATACAAGCTTTTCCATCTGTCCTACTCTACTGGTCTCTATCCGAGTGGATGGAAAACAGCATTTGTCCAGCCTGTCCCTAAAAAAGGCGTATCTTCTTCACCCTCTAACTATCGGCCAATTGCACTTACGTCCCTTCTTTCCAAGGTCATGGAAACGCTGATTAATTTCCAGCTCAAGAAATATCTCGAGGAACGAAAGCTTCTTAATGACCGGCAGTACGGCTTTCGTAGCAATAGGTCCACTGGTGATCTGATGGTATATCTCACCGAACAGTGGAACAAATCTTCACATCGTTTTAGAGAAAGTAAGATTATTGCACTTGATATTTCAAAAGCGTTTGATAGAGTTTGGCACCAAGCTCTCTTATCGAAAATGCGCGCATTTGGTTTCGATGAACCTCTTCTTTGTTGGATTAGAAATTACCTTTCGGACCGTTCAATACAAGTTGTATTGGACGGTTTCAAGTCTGAAATCCACAAAATAAATGCTGGTGTGCCCCAGGGCTCCGTTTTGTCTCCGACTCTCTTCCTTATTTTTATAAATGATCTTTTGTCTGGAACTTCTAATCCATTAAACTGTTTTGCTGACGATAGTACCCTCAGTTTCTCATATTCGTTTACAGATTCTCATCCATGTCCTTCGGATGTGGAACTTGAACGGCAGCGTATGATAAGCTCACTAAATTCTGATCTCGACAGCATTGTCCAATGGGGAATCAAAAACCGCGTAGAATTTAATGCTTCTAAAACTCAATGTTGTCTCCTGTCGTTAAAGCGAAACCCACCCCCAATGCCGATATCCATGGACGGCATTTGCATCGAGGAAACCGAACAGCTCTCAGTTCTCGGTATGTGTGTCACAGACCACCTTTTGTGGAATGACCACATATTTGATGTCGCCAAAGAAGTTTTTTTTTCTGATCTGGCTGTGATCTACAAAGCCTTTATTCGTCCAAAACTTGAGTACAATTCTCATGTTTGGGCAGGAGCTCCAAGAACTCACTTGAGTTTGTTAGACAGAATTCAAAAGAGAGCTTTAAAAATGATAGGCGAAAGATCTATAACAGAAACAATTACATCTCTCGAACACCGCCGTAATGTTTCGTGTCTTTCTCTATTTTATCGCTATTATTATAATCAGTGTTCTAGTGAAATAGCCAGTTGCATTCCCCCCCTTAAAAAATTCAACCGTAATACTCGCGCTTCTAGGAATGCCCATCAGTTCACCCTCGAGCCCAACTTCGGACGTACTGCAATGTACAGAGATTTTTCTTCAGTCGCACCACACGAATGTGGAATGCTTTACCTGACTCGACTTTCCCCTCCCATTTCGATGTGCAAACGTTCAAAACCAATGTGCATCGGTATCTCCTTCTAAATCCTTTCCTACTTACCTAATCGCTCGTGCTGTGTTAAAAACATTTGAAGGGTAGCCATAACCCCTTTTGCGCGCGTGGAATATATAAAAAAAAAAAAAAAAAAAAAAACATAAATAGTTGCCCGGGGACCACCACGAGGAGGGAAAACAAGCACCTCATCGTGACTGATTGTTGCGCTACTGGCCCAGACCAAGTTCTGAGCAATCAATAGTTTCCCGATCAGGCACGATGCAGGTCGCCCAAATTAATCTTTAAATGATAGCAGATAATTAGTCTTAATTAATTTTGTTTGTGAGTTTTAACTAGTTTAAGCTAAAACTCACAGGGCTAATTATAAAATAAAGAACAAGAAACTTACGTAAAAAAATACGACCTTGGCATGTAAAAATTTCTCCACTATTTACAATGTCAATGTTTTGATGGCAGATAATGTAGCCTGTACAAAGTTCAATGTTGCCACTGCAGTCATTTAAAAATGTACATTCAAGATTCTTAAATTGTACCTATAATATTTACGTCACACGTGTAGTTATTTCTATATTTTATTTTTTATATTAAACCAAAAATTGTATTTTTTTTAAACGTTAGCCCTTTTTAGAACAAAACCTTTACCAATAACTAAAAATATTCAGAGAATGCTAAAAATATTATCAATCAAAAATAACAAGCCTAAGATAACATGATAAGTTAATTGGCGATACACACTTATTCATATGCGTGAAGCATACCGAAAATCTAGCCAGGTGAACTTCAACAAAGTATACCTACCTGTCTACAGTTAGTAACGTTTAACATTCGATTGCGACTTGCAATTTCTTTAGCTTTGTTTCCGACCACATTATACCCGTGAGTGCGATATTATATACTTATTCTTCCGAATACAATACTAGAACAACAAAAAATAATACTTAAACTTAATTATCGCTGCTTATCGAACAAAAAATATAAGCTTACACATTGAGTAATGACACCGAGAAAATGCTTCGTGGAAAGTTTAGGCCGATGACTTTATAAGACGAAAAAAGATAAATTTGACTGAGTGCGTAATACATATAACGATAAATCTTAAATCTAAAAAAAATTTATTAGTTTGTTTTTCTTCTATTTTTTATATAAAAATTATATAGTTGTCATTCAATTTTTCCAAGAGTGAGAATATTTCTCTTTCCGTTTTCGGTTAAAAAAAAAGCTTTAACGCATAGATACTTTCAATGACTCAAGGTGATGTTTGTAGGTAAATCGGCGCGTTTTAGCTTCGTCAAAAACACTCAAGTTGTCGATGTCGGTGAGAAGTACTCGTATTGGACTGTTTGTGATCTCGTGTGTTTTGCTCTCCCACTCAACAAAGATATTAAAGTATAGAAAAAGTTCCAGTTTGATTCTGCAGCTGGTTCTATTCGAGAAAAGTTTAAAAATAAATCTTAATACATTAAATGTAATTGAAAATAAAACAAAGAAAGAACTGTTTATTCTTTTTTGGTATTATCTTACAACTTTTAATTTACGAAAAATAAGGAGAAACGGTGTTTAATTTGAAATAGAATTTTTTTTCTTTTGAAAAATATTCTATAGTAAATACAAAATTCTAACACGTTTTATTCAATCATGTGGTTTTAATAGAGATAGGGTAAAGTTGGATGAGTGGTCTAGCACTTTGGATATCTCGAACATTTATTAATCATTGAGTGCTGAATTTTAAATATTGTTCGCTAAATCTTTTTACTAAAAAATAATGTGTAACTTCTTGTGTACCTATGTATGTGACATTTGATGCCAAGTTTTAAGATTTTCCATAATTTTTTAAACTTTTACAAGCAAAATGTTATGAAAACTGCATGTATTACAGGGTGGGTCAGAAGTGACTTCCTAATTTAAAGTGATAGTAACTTTTATTTAATTTTGTATTAATAATTTATTTTAGAACCATAAACTATGATATATGGAGATTTTTCGGGCTAAGTATGCAATATAATGTCCCTCAAAAGAGCACCAGCTTCGTGCTCACAGAGACGGTCTCTTTCTAGAGCGTTTTCCATAACACTTCGTAGGACATCTGGGCTCAGCGCCTGTGATTGCACGAATGTTCTCCTTCAGCTGCGGGATAGTGGTGGGTCTATTAAAGTACACTCTACTCTTCAAACATTAACCCCACAGAAAGCAGTCTGGTGCAGTCAAATCTGGAGAACGTGGAGGCCAAATTAATCCTGATTTTTTTGAAATTATTCGGTCGCTACAAATTTCCTTTACTAGCGCCATTGTGAAGTGAGCAGTGTGTGCAGTAGCTCCATCATGTTGAAATCACATTTCAGGACTATCAGCAATCGCTGGCCTCAAAAAAATTCCGATTAATTTTTACTAACAATAATTATTGAAGATATTTTCTGTCAAAATTAATTGATGAAACGTTGCAACGTATCAATGAATATTGACAATAATTCAACAAATTGTCTTTTGAATTCGCGAGAATTAAGTCGAAAATCACAAATTTAATTTTTATTTGTTTTTGTTTGCCTCCAACTACACAACACAACCTAAACATCGATAAATACCTTGATGATGCTCAGAACCCATCCTGACATTGACACTTACCTACATTGATGAAAACCAAATCAATTTTGTTTCTCATCAATGTGGTCAATTTTCATTGACAATGACATTGAAGAGCATACAAAAGATAAATACCCAGCGAAAAATGACATTTTCAGCGAATATTGGCAATAAACATTGATCGTCTGTGGCGCCCTATAGCCCGATACCTTTCACCGTTTATGGTTACAGTATTGGCGGCATCGTCTTCAAAGAAGAATGGCCCAATGATTTTTTCTGAGGTTACACCACACCAGACTTAAGTGAATGCAATTCCCGCGGATGGATCAAGTTTTCAAAAATGATTAGATTAGGACCATGTGGGCTATAGCCTTATAACACGATTCCAAAAACGTAAGCTTGGTATGGTCAAAAAAATGCACCAGGCTATAGGCTATAGCCTAAAATATAACACGATTACAAAAACGTAAGCTTGGTATGGTCAAAAAAATGCACCAGGGTCCAGAAATAACTATTTACGTCTGTATTAGCTAGGCAACTCATGTTTTCGTTTATAGTTTTGCTGGGATATCTATCGATTCTGTAACAATAAAATCCCTTTGCTCATCAGCTAAGTGATTCGACGGTTGGCTCTCCGTCTATAACTTTTTGAACTTTGTAATGACATTTATGACATTCCTTGGCTATCAAATAAATTAGTTATGTGAGCTCTAATCGAACAAAAATGACCACAATTCATTAGTAATACCTACATGCTACATTTATATAAATTTCAAGTTTATTTTTTTTTTTATACGCTTAAAATACAACTCATTCCAGTGTTGATTATTTAACATCAAAATATATACAATGGACGATGAAGATGCCCCTATTCCTTTTGTGCGCAATCGTCAAAGCAGAAAAAGTCGTCGTTACTCAAAGGGTCGGCGTGTAAGCATTGAAAGCAATAGCAGTGTTGATAGTTTAAGCCAACCAACATCTACATCATCATCATCTTTGCAATTTTCATACTCTGTTAATTCCCAAAGTGAATCCTTAGCGATTAAAGAGAGAGCTCTTGCTAAAATGGAATCTCCACAGGAGGATATCCACAGAGTAAGAACCCAACATCTTCAATCGAATTCGCAAAGTGAGCCATCCGTGCTTAAAATACAACGATTATCTCTTGACGAAATACAACGAACGCCAGTGAGGACATTGCGACAGAGGTTTGAGGAACTCAATGGTAAAGAACAAATCATTTTCAAGACACCAACGTATAAAAGTACAAATAAGGCAGTAAGCGGATGGCGGCAAGACACTAATCCAAGTATAGATGAGGCAGCAACTGAAGATGAACTTGATGGGTTTAGTGACAGCGATGGAATTAAATCTGAATCGATACCTGATATTCCGCCACCAATACCAGATTCTTCGCCTCCTAGTTCAAGTCCCCCACTGTCCAGGCAACAAAGTCAAAATCAAGATGTTGAAGCAACTAATATTGAAATTATCAAGGCTCTCAACCAAAGTGCGGCTGTCAATTGTCTAAATGACATAAAAGACGATCAGTGTAGTGATCTTCCTGTTGAGTCGAGAAGCACATCTAGTAGCCAGAGTGGAGCACACAATTTTGCCTTCGATTTCCCAAGGTTAGTAAAAACTTTTTTTTATTATTTTCTTAATTAAAAATTATGTTATCTAAATAATTACCAAAAGCAGCTCAATGAAGATTCATTTGTTTGTATGTACAATGATTTTGATATAAAGAATAGTGTTGCAATTAAATTGTGCCAAATAATGTAAAAATTACTACATTCTCTTCATGCATTTATCGATTAATTCTGCTACCTGAATGCGAATAAAATGTTATTTTTGAAGAAGTTCGGTAAGTTTGAAGTGAAACTTCATTGATCGCGTTAAGAGTAAAATCGAAAGTTTAAATTTTGGCCAACGAAAAAAGACAACGTTAAATAAGTGGGTGGCGGAAGAGTTAAGCTAATATATTTTTCAGCAATATTAGATGTTGGATAATCAGTAGGTAAATAGAGCATACCTTTAATAGATATGTATAGTATACATATACATTATACATACATACATATATTAAAGCAGATCAAAGTGTATTCTGTCAAAGTGAAATCATAAATATGGAAAAGGGCTTT
Organism: Melangyna quadrimaculata; assembly: GCA_949320155.1. NCBI lineage: Eukaryota > Metazoa > Arthropoda > Insecta > Diptera > Syrphidae > Melangyna > Melangyna quadrimaculata. The sequence continues at coordinate 96,931,188 of OX439485.1, forward strand.
TGATTTTGTGGGGTGAAACAAATAAATTTATCATATTTCTCGAAAGCATTTTTGAAAAAAATGTCCCAGCTAAAATTGTAACTTGCAAAGTAAGTTTTTTTTCTTATACTTAACTTTTTTTGAGGTAAGCAAAAGACGTTTGACACCTTACAACAGATAAAGCGGATATTTGAATACTTCTCAGATTATAAGTATCCACAATGCCAACGTGTATATTAGGGTGGTCCTTATGAATGTCACTGTCTTATTTTGAATGACGCACCCCCCCCCCCCTCCTTATTTGTTCTAAAAAAAATTAAAAAATCCTGTAAAATTTTAGCTCATTTTATTAATGTAAACCCGGCACCGAAGATGTCTGAAGTTTTACAATAGGAAATCTCATGTATTTTTGTACATCCAACTTAAAAAAATCATAACTTTAGTAATGATTAATAAAGAAAATTGAAATTTTGCACATATGAAGTAACTTTTGTCATGTTTAAGAAAATGTATTAACAAAAATTTTACAACATTTATTAAAATTAAAATTAAATGAAAAAAATATTTTTGTTTGTATGGCTATAAGTAGAGAAATAATTGTTGTACATTTTTTCCTGATACATTCTTATAAATATGACAAAAGTGACTGCATGTGTTCCAAAATTAATTTCTTTTTATCAATCATTAACAAAGTTAAGATTATTCAAATTAGGATTTACAAAAATACATGGGATTTCGACAGACGAATTGGGGTTCGGGTTAACCTTAGTATAATGAGCTGAAATTTTACAGGAGTTTTTTTTTTTTAATTTATTTAGAACACATTAGGGGAGTTCGTCATTCAAAATAAGACAATGACCTTTATAAGGACCACCCTTTGTTTTCATTTTTTTTTTGGGTTTTTACTTATATTCTTACTGGACCATGTGAAGAATTTTATAATATAGAGTTAGAGTTAGAATTTTGCTGTGACATATTTCTTCTAAAAAAAAAAACAGATGGCTTTGGATAAATTGGCAACAAAACTGGATTGCATCAAAAGCCCTTGTCAAAATTTAGAATGTCTCTTAAGAATCCCTTATAATATCAGAATACCAGCCACATCAAGGTGCAGTGCGGACCCCCACAAATTTCTGTCCGTACTCCTAAAGTAACGAGTTCCACACTTTGGGAAACACTGCCCTTGAAGAAAACACTAACAAACAACGAAATTAGGCCACACAGATGACTTATTTACTTATTTGTATTCTTTCTAAAAGCGACGACGATGAAACAGTTGAACACTCGAGCGTATACCCACTTTTCTTTTACTGAATTTTCACCCAGTTTTAATTTTTGTTTGTACACCTTTATTTATATCGAGTTAACCAAACATTCATAGGCGTATACAATGGGGAGAAGAACTCAAATGTAACACAGAAAATTATTAGAATATGTTAAGCTTAGTTCTTTACGGCCGACTGACTCCAAATTTTGAATTTTTGAATGCGGTTTGGGTCAAAATTCTGTAAGGGATCAGATTTTTTCTTTTCAAAATTAGATTTTTATAATTTTAATTTTTAAAATTCGGTTTTGAAAAAAAAAATCTGCCAATAGCTGCTCTGGTCTTTCGTTGAAATTTTAATTTATCAAAATAATTTGGTTCGAATGGGCGTCAGGCAATAACGCCCAAGGCAAAAGTGCACAAGTCGAAAGAAATTGTCACCTAAAAAAATCTGAAGAAATTGTTGTTGTATTTTTGTTTCCAGTGTTGGGCGTTTTTTTCCGTTTTTGATATATTTATCTAGATGAAACAACGCCCAAATTTTAAGTTGAAACAGACAAACTGGAAAAAAGGCCCAAAAAATGCAAAATGAGCCCCTGCTACACACATGTATTTAATAGCTCTCTTGCAAGTGGCGAATTTCTATCTGAATAGAAAAAATCATTCATTATTCCTATCCATAAATCTGGCCCAAAACAAGAAATATCGAATTATCGTCCTGTATGTAAACTTTCTACAATTCCCAATCTCTTTGAAAAAATTGCTTATCCTAAATTATCGTTTTTCCTAAAGGAATATATTTCACCATTTCAACATGGCTTTGTAGTAGGAAGGTCAACAACCACCAATCTTTCAATTTTCTCAAATTTTATACTTAACAAACTCGAGCAAGGTTACCAAATCGATGTTATTTACACCGATTTTGCTAGGACGTTTGACAGAGTCAGTCACTCAATTTTGTCTTAAAAATTGAAATATTAGGTTTTCACTCAAGTATGTTGAAGTGGTTAGTAGAAAAGGTGGTTGTTGAAAAGGTCGTATACAGTTTGTTTCCATTGACCAATTCCTTTCCTATCCGATAACTGTATCGTCAGATGTTCCTCAAGGAAGCTAACTTGGTTCACTGCTTTTTCTCATCTTTATTATTGATATGCCTAACATCTTTTCAAATTCTGTTCGACTCTTATTCGCAGACGATTTAAAATTCTTCAGATGTATAAAATCTGTTAATTATTGTTATCTATTGCAAGAAGACCTTCAAAGGCTAACTAAACGTTGTATAACTAACCAATTGTTTTTGAATGTCTCAAAATGTCATTGTTTTTCTTTTTTTTCGAAATTTTTCACAAGTTTTCTTTGATTACAAAATTGAGAGCCATGTTCTAGAAAGAGTATCAAAAAAAAGACCTAGGTGTGGTTTTTGACTCTAAATTGAATTTTGTTAAGCATGTGGAATATATTGTAGCCAAAGCAAACTCCATGTTAGGTTTTGTTAAACGCAACTCCAAAGACTTTAAGGATCCTTTCACCCTTAAAACCCTTTATATCTCATATTTGAGGTCTATTTTAGAGTATTGCTGTGTGAATTGGAATCCATACTACAATATTCATTCTTATAGGATTGAGGTCCCCGATTAGCTAATTTTCAGTAATTTTTTTGTGAAAGACAATTTTATTTAGCATTTTCATGTAAATTATGATAAATGAAATAAGGCCCCAAATTGTTTTTCAAATAAAATGAAATTAAGCCCCAAAACTAGTATTGGGGTCTTATTTCATTGGGGCCTTATTTCATAATCAAATTATGCCCCAAAAAAAAAAATGAAACAAGGCCCCAAAAAATGAAATAGCACCCCAAAATTTTAGAAATTTCGTTGTTGTTGTTTTGTGTGCTTTTTTTGGGGCCTTATTTCATTTTTTTTTTGGGCCATATTTCCTGGGGCCTAATTTCGCGGAGCCGTTTTTCACGATTCTGGCAGTTCAACACTAAGTATTTTCTCGAATATTAAAATTCAATCAAGGTATACTTCCTATTCTAATTTTAAATGTTAATCATATTTGTTATGACAAGTTACTTTTTCCCTGTGACAGAAAAAACTTTTCCACTTTAATTTGTTCTCTAGACGCAGATAATAGACTCCTTTTGAACGCACAGAATTTGCAGCACATGCAATTTCAATTGAAATTCAAACACAAACAATAATGCCTAAATATTTGGACGACATATTTTTTGATTCAAATATCTCGTTTTTTTAATTAATCAACTGCGACCAAAAATTAATAAGCAAACGAACAAATCTGGTTTTTAGCATTTTCACAGAAAAGTTATTTTTTTTTTGGGAAATTGCATAGGTACACATTTCTGAGATTGCTGGTGGCTCTGAAAGCTCAGAATCTTTATATGGCTAATTAACCCAGCTGCAAGTTTTTTAAGAGAAGAAGATTCCAACCGATTTTCTAAAAAAAATTTTAAAGTAAACTGATCCGAGAAAATAATGGATTTTTACAATTTTTCTGTAGAAAATATGCTAATTTCAACTGTATCTATCATCGATCGTAATGATTTCTGCAAACTCGTTGCTGAATTGCTGCTCTAAAAACTTAGTATGTTGGAAAAAATTTTAACTGGCGATTTCCATTGGAGAGTAATCCCCTTTTGGAGAGGACAGTCCTCTTTTTAGAATTTTTTCCTTTCTAATTTGTTTGCTTAAAAAAAACAGTATATTGCCCTCTTTTTACTAAAATGTCCGCTCAATGTCATATTTTTCTCCTAAAAATTATTTTTCTTCACTAAAAAATGTATCAAGTACTTTCTTTATTAGATAAGTAACCAGCATAGAGAGCACTGGGAATAATAACATACTTCTCTTTAATAAAATTTAGAAATTTCTTTTGCATTTTGCCTTTAGTTTAGAGGTTTTCATACTCAAAATGCTCTGCAACACCTTAACAGTAACAAGCGCAAAAAGGCAGTTCTAGATAATTGTAATAAACTTCCAGATGAAAACTCAGACAGACATCATTTGCAAGGGAAGAAAGAACAAATATTTTCCATAGAATGCAAGATTTTATTTGCAAAACACTATTTGGCGTGAACCACTATTTGGGTAACACATTAGCCATATTAAAAGTTGATTTTTCTTTAAATTATCATGCTTCCTTATAGCTGGTATAAATTTATTAAAAAAGAAAACATCTTTTAATACTCTTCATAGTATTATACTTACCGTAATGTGCCAAATTTAATATTTCCATTAACTCCTTTTTCGGAGTTTATTTAGGGAAATATTGCGGAAAAACTCCGTGTACATATTTTTTATGAAAAAAAAAAAAAAAATAAAAAATAAAATAAACTTCGTACGTGTTAACATTAACATTGATAGGAACTTGGCATTTAAGATTTTTTTTTCATTTATTTCGAACCCTGTGACCATTTAGGAGCATAAAAATTGAAACAAAAAATGAAAAGCAGGACGATCAATAATTATATTATTCATGTCCAACTTGTTGCAATTATAACAAACGACTATGGCGTATAAGTACTTTTTTGTTTGTTTTTTTTTTTTAATTGTTAGAACTTTTTTTTGTTTGGTGTTATTTTATTATTTTTAATAATGTTATAGTTGCTAAACCGACATTTAACTTTTCACTCGAATATATGCTTAATATAATGTAGGTACTGACAGTGAGGTGAGGTTTTGGGTTTGTAAAAAGATCGAACTCGAGATTTTAATCAGATTTAACAAAACGATGTAGGTACTATCTAGAAGTATGTATACCTATTCTTGGATTTTAAGGTTTTTACTTGCCATACAAACGTTAAAAAAGTTGATTCATCTCGACAACGTTGAATAAAATTAAAATTACTTAAGACCAATTTTTCATAAAGCAAACATTTGTTCATGTTACTATAATATTTATTCCCCTGATAGCTTAACGAACTCTTAGAGCCGATTTTTCAATCGGCAATTAAAGAGTCCGTTTATCTGCTGGAAAAATAAAGTTGTTTGGCTTTTAACAATCAGATAATAAAATTGAATTTTTCAATCAAGACAAAATGATCTATAGAATTTTAGAATTTCAATGTCACTTTCATTTACGTGTGTCTATGGTTAAGGTTTTGATATTTTTGTATTTCAAAAATATAATTATGGATATTTAAAAAAACAATAAAAATTTTTGAATTGAAAATTCAATGAAAACTTTTGCATTTTAAAATTTTATATGCTTACAAGCTTTCTTGATTTGAATCCCTCTTTTTAGAAATTATAGGTCAGAGACAAGAAGAAAGACTGAAATCATTGGACAATCTGATAAAAATATTGCAAATAAGTACAAATCGTTTCATTACGGCAGTCATGTGTATGTAAAAATAAAATTCAAATAAGATCTTACCTTAACATTAAGTTTTTATTTCAGAGGTGGAAAGAACGACGACGAAGCGACTCTTCGAGAAAAATGTGACAAAACCATTCAACCTATTCTAGATGAGCTGATAAAAACGGAAGAATCTTACGTGGAGAACTTATTTATGGGCATCAGTAATTATGGTAATATGTTTTCACGAAGAGATCTTCCACCAGGACTGAGAGGAAAAAAGTATGTATTGATTGGAAATGTTGAGCAAATTGCCGAGTTCCATCGGGATGAGTTTCTACCTATGTTGCAAAGGAATAGAGATGATCTTATAAGACTGTTTGATGAGTTTTCAACTTTTATTGATGTTGGTTACTATATTGATTTATTTTATTAACACAGCTTTAGTTAAATTTTTATTTTATTAAGGAAAACTGCTTTTACGGATATGTCCTGTTTACGATGAATAAAAAAAGGTCACTCAAATTGTGTGAATTACACAGGGAATACTTTAAGGTAATTTTCTTCGTTAAAATAAACTATATTAACGCAGTTTGAACCAACATAATGGATTCTAGACTTTACTTAAGACTGTAGGACCAGTTTTTACTCTGAATGTATTTATTGGGGCTTACCACGATATCTAGAAACCAATAATCCAGAAAGCAAAAATCCCAAAAGTAAAAATCTCGAGAAAAAAATCTAGAATTGAAAAAATCTCGAAAACAAAAATCTAGAAAGCATAATCTCGAACTGCAAAGATCTAGAAAAAAAAAATCTAGAATGCAAAAATCTAGAATAAATATTAATTGTTGAGACAGTGAATGGTTACAATTCGCGCGCGCGAATTGTAACCATTCATTGTCTGAACAATTAATATTAATTCTAGATTAGGAAAGTCTCCTTAAGAGAAATAGTACACTGCACATGCACCTATCCAACTATACACGTAGGTGACTAAGTTTAGTGTTGCTAGTGACGGTTTTCTCTTATAACAACTTAAGTTTTCTGGTCACACAAAACAGAGTTGAGTCCTCGCATAGGAGGCTCAAGGTTTAAATTGGAAGGCCACATGTTGGACTATATAAATTAATTGAAGTTTTGGCTAGTGAGTCAATTCAGGTTAGTTGTGTGATTCAAAAAATTCAAATTGGTCAAGAAACTAAGGTAAGAAGGCAGTATTTAAAGACAGAAAAGCAAATCTTATACCGGGCGAAAAAGAAGAAAAAAGACATGTGAGTAGGGCTGCCAGACGTCCCGATTTTGGCGGGACAGTCCCGATATTTGAACCCTGTCCCGATTTTGGTCCCGATTTACAAAATGTCCCGATTTTGTCCCGACTTTTCATTATTTCTTCCTATAATATAAGACAATTATTGGTTCCGTGTCAAAATCAAAATTCGTGGTTTAAATCAAAACTAACATTAGATACGATAATGTAGAAGTCCAAATACTGACTTTCAACAAAAGACGTCCGTTTGTTTGATTGTCTGTGGATCCCGATTTATGTCGAGCTAGATCATAAGCAAATCGGTGGATCTGCTTCAAATTTGGTGTGAAACATTCTATGTACCTAATTCCCTAGGAATGAGTTTCAATTTTTTGTTTTAGCTTATCTGGACAGAACAGCCATACAAAATTGTCGGTTGTATCAAGTTTTCTAAAAAAACGACTGTAATGGTTTTGATCAAACTTCGTTCATGTTATCTCTAGAATAGTTTTTATAACACTGCATAAGTTTTCCCCAAAAAAAATCGAACTGAAATAAATGTTTTGTCTTTTTGGCCAAATTAACGGTTCCTTTTTTATTTTGAGATATTTCAAATATCTCGTTATTGTCTTTTTTGATCCCGTCAAAATTTTGCAATTCGGTAGGTACTTATAAGAAAGTCAAAGAATATTGGCCAACATTTTAAACAGTCTGATATTAAGGGTTAAGCATGGCATGATAGTATTTTTATTTTTCTAACCTTAAAACAAATTAGTAAAATTTTCTAACTTTTAAATATTTTGTTACTTGTAGAACACGTCCAAAAAGTGCCGCTCGTGAAATTCACAAACATATCTCATTTTGACATTTAGAAATGTTAACAGTTGTTGTCATGGATACAGTACGATACTAAATAAACAAAAAAAGATTTTAATTTATGTAAAGTGTTATGTATGTTATGAGATAGTACGATGCTAAACTCGTTTTATATTTACTTATTAAAAATGTTTTAACATCGTACTAAATCCACTAAAATTTTGCGCCATTGCATTTAAATTTGTATAAATAGATTTTTTGTAATGTCCCAATTTGTCCCGATTTTTGGGCCCTGTCGTCCCGATATTAACAAAATTTAATCTGGCAGCCCTACATGAAAGCTACCCTAAGAGTCTTGCATAACTCCAGTTTATAGAAGTTATTTAGTTTTAGAGTTATTTGTTTTATTTTGTTATATTTCCACACTTTTTCCTCGTATTGAATAATTATTGTCCTTTTTTGACATTTGTTATGTGTGGTACGAGTATACATATATACAACATATCCTATAAAATATATAATTTTTGTTAAAAACATTTTCATTTGTTGTTCTTTTTTGACCAGAAAAATAAATTGTTTCATAAATTGAACATATTATGCGTTTTATTTACGTTTAAACTATTGAAAAAGGTAAAAAAAAATCTCGAATGAATTTTTTTTTCGAGATTTTTTTCTAGGTATAGTCTTTCGTGATTTTTGAACGTTCTAGATTTTTGTACATTCGAGATTTTTGCATTCGAGATTTTTTTTCGAGATTTTTGCCATTCGAGATTATTGTCATTCTAGATAAAGTCATGATCTTATTTAATGATATACTCAATATCTTTCGGTATTGTTGTTCACCTTCACGTGGTTTGCTTATCTTTGAACTATAATTACAAACTTGTTTTTTTTTTTAAATTCTAATGTTATCTGGTTTTGCATTTAAATAATTGTACAATTTTGCTAAATTTGTTCAACTTTCCATTATTCAATTTCCACTAAACAAACGCGTTGGTATATAGCACAGGAAAGATGATTTTTTTGTGGAACGAAATATAGGACGGCTGAATTTTTATAGCTGAAAAAGGGCTTCTAGAAAAGCTTATGTTTAGTTTTTCGGGACAACTTCCCCCTGGGGAAATCCGCCACTTTGGAAAACGCAAAATAATTTATATCTCCGAAACTGTTGCCTACAACGTTGGCCTTACAGTGTTTCCTCTAAGATCAATAGTTTCGGAGATATAGGTCCATTCGCATTTTCCAAAATGGTGGATTTCTCGGCCGTAATGGCGGGCGTCCCAAATACCCGGACATAAGCTTTTCTAACAGCCCTCTTTCATTTATAAAGAAATCAGCCTTATCAATATTTCATTCCACGAAAAAGTCTATCTTTATTGTACTTTATCGGCTCAATCGATTTAGCAGCTAATTTTTCTAAAGCTCTTACTTTGGACTGGGATATCGCCTCATCTTCAAAAGTAAATGAAAATTTACGTAAGTTTCTTACGAAATGGGAAAAATGTGAAAAGGTAACAAATAAAACGACATAACCTCAAAAATATTGTCCACGCAGAAAAAAGTTTTGATGACAAATAAAAGATAATTTTATTTTCAACAAAGGAGAATGGGCAAAGTGGTCTACCCACTCAACAGTAATGTGTTGTATGTCGTTGAAAAGGTAATTTTACTGACTTCATTTCATTGTATGATCATTAAGCTCTAAACTATGGGGTTCGTGAGATATTCGGAATCAAAGCACGGAAAAAGACAATAATGCATTTCTTCATTGGTAGTGTGTCCTCATACCTACATTAATCTGTGATACATCGTTGAAAAGATAATTTTGTGTACTCGATTTTTCTATATAGCCGTGAAGACGTAGATCATAGGGTGCAAGAGATATGTGGGCATACAAATCGGCAAATATAACAACAATGCAATTCTTCATTTGGTACTGGTCTACCGGCTCAACAGTAATGAGTCATACGTCGTTGTAAAGGTTATGGCATTTGCTTTATTTCATTATATGGCAGTTAAGCTCTAGACCATGGGGTTCGTAAGATATTCGACTCTTAAGCACAAAAAACAGCAATAGTGCAATTCTGCATTGGTAACTTATCAACCAAGTCAACAACTATGAGTCATGTGTCGTTGAAAAGGCTGTTGCGTGAACTTCTTTTTATTATATGACCGTTAAAGTGTAAATAATGGGATTCGAGAGATATGTGCCAAAAACGCTGAAAAGTGCAGTAATGCAATTCCGCACTGGTAGCTGGTCTTTCAACTCAACAGAAATCTCTCTTATATCTTTGAAAACGCTGTTGCATGTACTTCATTTTGCAATATGCCGTTTAGCTGTAGACCGTGGGGTTCAAGAGGTATTTGACCATCAAAATAGGCAAATATAACTAATACAATCGCGTCATAGTAGAGCCAACCCAGCGGGAAAAATTGAAAAATTCATTGAGGAAAGATCAGCTTTTTCCTTGAGGAATGGCAGCTGCACCGTCCACTTTTCAGCTGATTCCTTTGATGAAATTAATATGGGCATGTCCTAGGCGGGAAGCACATGCTGAAAATCCGATGAAAATTCGCCAACGAAATCACTACTTCGTTGGAAGTTGTTTATTCACCGACCCAGATGATGAAAAACATGATGGTTGCATAGTCTGTGAACTCACTACATAAATGTATGTGGTTTATTCATCAGTTCAATGTTTTCGATGAAAATGGTAATGAAAATTCAATTATCAAATCACAAGATTAGTGGTAGTTGTTTATTCAGCAATTATAGTTAATTCAATATGAAAAATGTGAAGAAAATTAAATAAATAGTGAATTCATTACTCTGTTGGGTATGTGTTGTAAATTTGTGATTGGTTAATTAAAATAAAATATAGAATTAAAACTTTAAATTTAATTAAAGTGAAATCACTAGGTCAGTGGTTGTTGGTTAATCACCACTTCATATGCGAGGTGGTGATTAACCAACACCCTGAAATACTTTGAGACAATCCGAGATTTCCTCATTTTAATAGAAATTCACAAGTCCTCTTATAATATTTACTGTCAGTAGACAATGTCAACACAGAGAACACAAAAAAAAATCCAACTTCTATCAGAACACACAATGGCGGTACACACTTTACAAAGCATATGAGTGGACAAAGACGATGAACTGATGAACTTCTACATGACTTTTCAACAGCTTTTTCATCTTATAATTTTCCATATCAAAAGCAATTTGTAATTCAACGAAAGAAAGGGTTGTTTTCACACAAAGCAGAAAGTGGGTTCAAATCTATGAACTGAGGAAACATTGCATGAATCTTCACTTACTAAATCATTACATGTCGTTTGTTTTTATTATCTGGCTAGTGAATTGATTGCTGTTGTTTTGTTGTTTTCTACACACAAAGCGAAAAGTGGGTTCAAATCTGTGAACTGAGGAAACCTCGCATGACTCTTCACTGGCTAAATCATTGCATGACGTTTCCTTTTATTATTTGGCTAGTGAATTGATTGAAGAATTCAGCTATAAAATTCATTGGGGACGATATTTCCCGCTGGGAAGAAATACTACACATATATACTTATAAATAGAGGTAGGGAAGGACGAGAGGCTTTTAAACACTTTTATTGCTCATGCTTGACGGGGCGCTGAACTGCCAGTACGTGTGCACATGTTGTATCAATTTTGTGGTATATGTGCATAGCCCAGCATCAAAATGGGTTTACACCACCTGCGGATCGCCTTAGTAATGTCATACTGGAAGAAAGTATGATATAAATGTAAAAAAAAAATTCAAATAAAATATTATAAGTGTGTTTTTTTTATTTATGTTTATATTTTGTAGCCAAATACCTCTTAAACCCCACGGTCTACAGCTTAACGGCATATTGCAAAATGAAGTACATACAATAGCGTTTTCAAAGATATAAGAGAGATTTCTGTTGAGTTGAAAGACCAGCTACCGGTGTGGAATTGCATTACTGCACTTTTCAGCGTTTTTGGCACATATCTCTCGAATCCCATTATTTACACTTTAACGGTCATATAATAAAAAGAAGTTCACGCAACAGCGTTTTCAACGACACATGACTCATAGTTGTTGACTTGGTTGATAAGTTACCAATGCAGAATTGCATTATTGCTAATTTTTGTGCTTAAGAGCCGGATATCTTACGAACCCCATGGCTTAGAGCTTAACTGCCATATAATGAAATGAAGCAGATGCCATAAGCTTTTCAACGACGTATGACTCATCACTGTTGAGTTGGTAGACCAGTACCCAATGAAGATGTGCATTTTTGTTATATTTGCCTATTTTGATGGCCAAATACCTCTTGAACCCCACGGTCTACAGCTAAACGGCATATTGCAAAATGAAGTACATGCAATAGCGTTTTCAAAGATATAAGAGAGATTTCTGTTGAGTTGAAAGACCAGCTACCAGTGCGGAATTGCATTACTGCACTTTTCAGCGTTTTTGGCACATATCTCTCGAATCCCATTATTTACACTTTAACGGTCATATAATAAAAAGAAGTTCACGCAACAGCCTTTTCAACGACACATGACTCATAGTTGTTGACTTGGTTGATAAGTTACCAATGCAGAATTGCATTACTGCTGTTTTGTGTGCTTAAGAGCCGAATATCTTACGAACCCCATGGCTTAGAGCTTAACTGCCATATAATGAAATGAAGCAAATGCCATAACCTTTACAACGACGTATGATTCATTACTGTTGAGCCGGTAGACCAGTACCAAATGAAGAATTGCATTGTTGTTATATTTGCCGATTTGTATGCCCACATAACTCTTGCACCCTATGATCTACGTCTTCACGGCAATATACAAAAATAAAGTACACAAAATTATCTTTTCAACGATGTATCACAGATTAATGTAGGTATGAGGACACACTACCAATGAAGAAATGCATTATTGTCTTTTTCGGTGCTTTGATTCCGAATATCTCACGAACCCCATAGTTTAGAGCTTAATGGTCATACAATGAAATGAAGTAAGTAAAATTACCTTTTCAACGACATACAACACATTGCTGTTGACTGGGTAGACCAGCTCCCATACATTTTTGCCCATTCTCCTTTGATTAAGACAACTTTTTACTTCAAATCGATAGTTTCGGAGATATAGATCAATTCGCGTTTTTCAAAATGGCGGATTTCACCAGGGGGATGGCGATGGCGTCCCGAAAACCTGGGCATAAGCTTTTCTAATAGCCCCCTTTCAGGTATAAAAAATTCAGCCGTCCTATATTTCGTTCCATTAAACGATTGTTTTTTTGCTTATTTTTCTGTTCAGCCATAAACATATGTTTTATTTCGCTCAGATGTCTCCAAGCGTATCTCCAATCAAAAAATAGTTTAAAACAGTAATTCAATTTTAGTTATTGTTTGTGCGAAGGTGTTTGTAATGTATTTAATGAAAATCTCAATTCTTTTTGACAAAATGGATTTTCATTTATCTTTCACAAAGGCAACTTAATTTTGAAAAAAATTTCCGTGTCGGCTCATTTCGCGCGTCATTCTTTTAATGAAATTTCGTAGTATGTCTTCGCAAAGATAGCTTATTTTCAATATTTAAGCACGTTGTTCGGGTGTTTATCGATCCATAATTATTACCGGACTAGTTTTTTCTAGCAGTCATGCTAGTCATGGTAATGACCGTTGAATGTTGACAACTAAAAAATGACACCAAATTTGAAATTAAATTTCTTTTTAGAATACCCCATAGGCGTATAATAATCAATACAAACATATGTAGATATTTACAAGTCCATTAATTATATTAAAATATGAGAGAGAATATTTAATTTTATGATTGAAGGTTTTGAATGAACAACAGCCACTTGTGTTGGCTACCACCGAGTATTACATTTCGCTGGAATTATTACAATTTCATGGCTGCCACACCAATCATCAGATTCCTTTTAGTGGTGCTTAGTCTATAGTTCCAATTTTAATTTATAAATTGTTTTGCTGTCAACTGGATTCGAACCAAGACCAAGCTACCTCAGAGGCCGTTGCACTACGCATTGCACCACACACAAGCCACACAAATGCTAGTTGTCCAAATGCAATTGTAAATTAGAAAAACCTTCATTTGTATGGGCACGATCAGGTGACCCCGGTGGTGCAATGCGTAGTGCAACGGCCTCTGAGGTAGCTTGGTCTAGGTTCGAATCCAGTTGACAGCAAAACAATTTATAAATTAAAATTAGAACTATAGACTTAGCACCACTAAACGGAATCTAATGATTGGTGTGGCAGCCATGAAATTGCAATAATTCCAGCCAAATGTAATATTCGGTGGCAGCCAACACAAGTGGTTAGTGTTCATTCAAAACCTTCAATGTTAAATATGACGGAGCGAAATCTTTGTAGCCTAACTGCAAGTGTTATCACGAGAAAACACCTTAGGATTTAATTTTATTATTAAATGAATTTGTGTATGCTTACGCTTAGCATAATTAAAACAGAACATGTTTCATATAGCCCAGTCAATAATTATAAAAAAAGGCTAAATTCGCAAAGCGCGACATAGTTCTTCATTTTTGATATGTTGTTGGGGCATGTAAGAGTAGTCTGAAGCTAAGTTTTCAACTTCGAAAAACCTGTGCTCGCTGCAGGAAAAATGCAACAGTGAACAAAAACGTTAAAATCACCACATTTTTCCGACACTTTCCTTTATAACTTTGGAAATATGCAATTTAGGAAAAAACCATCCACTATAGATTTGTTTGTTATAAAATTTTTTACAAGACCACATTAGTTTTAAATTCATGCATGTTATATTTGTGTTGCTATCTAACCATGAATTAAAAAAAATCTGAAAAACTGAGTAATTTTGAAGCACTCAAGAAATAGGTCAAATATTTTACAATTCTGCTAAAAATTTGGAATCAAGTAGTCTATAGTATTACAAGACGAAATTCGAAAACTCTATTTAAATCAGTCAAATAGTTTTGGCAAGAAACATGATGTTAATTTAGTGCAACAAGCAATGTTTGCATCATTGCTGTGGTCAAAGTTGGACACTTAAGTTGGCACTTGTTTTTTGTACACGTTCTTGGAACCCTTTACTATAATAAAATATAGTTATAATATTTATATCTTTTTTTTAAGCAACTTTTATAGTGATTTCAAAAATCAAATCAAATAACAAACAGTTAAAGGCGTTTTGTTATGAATTTAACAATTTTACAAAAAGCTAGTTTCCTAACCCTAGATGAAAAGGCTCAAATTCGGGACTACAACGCTGATGGTCAAAGTAGTGGCTATAAAGGCCAAATGATTGGACGAAGTATGCAATAACCTTCGAAAAAGGAAAACTATGAAAAAAAAAACTAAAAATACTAAAATAACTTAAGAACAACAGGGTATACTCCGTAAAGTTTCAAATTAATTTTGTTTAAGTCAGCAAAAACATGGTAAAACCGGAGTTAAGGCCACCAAAATGCTTAGAATCTGATTACTCGGTAAGCAACATATTTTAAACACCTGCAAATAAAAGCAAATCCACCAAAATAAACTTGTCCAAATCTAATTTGAGTTTTACAACGATTTCGTTTTTTTTTTTTTTTTTTTTAATTTTCTCGAAAATGGTTCTAATGATTTTTGTTAAACTTCGTACATGTCTAGAATAGTTTTAATTGTACTGCATACCAGGTTTTTTTGTGAATAACAGATATAAAGTCTTGGTTTGTTTTGAGCATATTGCCTTTTTTGGTATGTTCCCGAATATTTCGTCATCGGTAAAAAAGTATTGCATTTAAAATTTGTAGGAAATAAATATTTTTTTATTTTTGACTTCTTTTTTAGATTTGTTTGTATTAAAGGTTTAGGGCGCACTAGGCGGAACTGCACTGCAGCGGAACTGCGATTCACAATAATTTGTATGAAATTTTATGAAGTTCAGTTGCCGATTAGTGCGATACAGCTCATACAATTTCATACAAATAATGTTTTGCCGCGTCGTGAAGTGTAATCCGATGCAGTTGTGTGCGGTCTAACCTTAAATAAAAAAAAATCACAATTGCTATTTTAAAATATTTCTATTTATTTTTGTCTTACGATATAAAAATATCATCGAACCATTACTGAACACCAACTGAGCACACATTTATGAACAGAAAAGTAAATAAATACGTAAACAAAAGTAAATAAATATAAAAGCAACTCCCTACAAAAAAAAAAAAACTTCAACCAAAACGAACGCCAAACGACAGCTTGAAGTCACTCGTAAATAAAAATACGAGTATCGTTTTTTCTTACGATTCGTGTTTCTCGTAATCGCATTTTGACAAATACGCGCTACTGCAATCGTTTCTCGTAATCGCAATTTAACAAATACTCTGTATTTAAAACGATTATCGTTTTTCAAAATAACCCCCCTGGTGATTTTTTCGAATTATAATAAATTATACATAATAATTGAAAATAATAATGAACTACATAATGATGTGTTTCCCTTATTTGTGTATAGCACCTGCAGTCCGAACTTAATGACAAGTTAGGTGTTAACAGCTTCCTAGTACAACCGATCCAAAGAATGGCCAGATACCCCCTTCTTCTTCAACAATTTATAACGGTAGTAAAGAACTAACTCATTATTACTTGAATAAAACAAAAATTGCTTTACAGACGCTCTTCAAACATCGTGACTTCTATTTCAAGTCCATCATTGAATCTTGTTGTCGCTTGGAGAAAAAGATGCGCACGTTGCTAACAATGACAAACGAATCGGAAGTTATAAACGATATTGTTGAGTCAAATGATGTAAGCATATTGTGCAATTATTTTTTATTTAACCTGTAGGTAATGTTTTTTTTTTTTTTTCTAATTTCTTAGTTTAACGTAGCGTATCAGGGAAAATTCCGAAAAGTCAGTGAATTCGTCGTTTTTGATCACAGTTTAAAACGCGGCTATCGATCGAAAGTATTCATTTTTGAAAAATGTCTTATTTACACCGAAATAAAAGAAAAACGGTTGATATTCCGTGGCTGTTATCCTTGTGAGAGGATTGGGATCATAGCAAATAAAAAGTCGTTTACTCTCTTCTATCAAAAACGAAAAACTCAGGAGTGTGATTTTAGTGCAGACCCAGCTCAGTGTGACCAATGGCTTGAGTTAATAACTGAAATGATTAGTTCGTTTGCAAAGGAAGAACGAAGAAAATTGAAGGAAAAATATTCCAAAGAGAACGACCATGTCCACCGTCGACCGCCTAGCTTATCACAATTTAGAAATTCAAATCGTTTTAGTTCAGATAGTGGAATTGGAAACATGTGGTCCCTGCCCAAGCCAGTTGATGACAGCAAAGATGAAGACAAAAAGTCTACGTGGTATGCGGTATAGGGAAAGACATTGTGTGATAATTTTCGGTTTTTGAAATTAATTCGATTTTTTACTTACCAAATATATTAATTTATTTCTTCTGTTGGCATTGTCCATATTATGAATTTATTTATTAATAAAAATGATGAATATCGTTTCGTTATAAAATATTTGTTTAGTTTATATTTTCATCCTCAGACCCCATAAAGAGTGCCAGCTAAATGGTCGTAAGGATTTAATTGGAGCATTCACACCACACGTACCGACCGGTATACGTAGAAGAAAAGATAGGTAAGTATATTTTGTTTTTGTAACCGGTTTGGCGGCTGCTATAACTTTAAGTACGTTCCAGAACAAAGGTTTCTAGTTTGTCAATAAATTATGTATGTACCTACATAATATCATATATTAATTTTAAATGCAATTTTGTTCGTTACAAAGGTAAGATGTCACTCGATGATCTCGTAGCCAACAACATTAACGAAGCTTGAAATAGACAACGTACATATTTATTGGTTCCATAATATTATGATATCATTAAAAAAAGTTTAAAAATCAATTTAAAATATATGTTAATGATTACTATGAATTATTATAAATAAGTTATTTTAATATCTTTAAAAGATAGAGCTCAAAAAAAAGTATGCCATCTGATTTGTTTAATAAATATGAAAAAAAAAAAATCAAAATCTTGAGAGTGGTTTTTTTATATATAAAAAATGTTTAACACTTTTTAAAAATAAAATTTCATACGCCAACTTTTAGTATTTAATAAAATACAATTTTTCACAAAATTAAAAAAAAATTCATTTGCCCGTTTTCAAGATATTGAATTTAGGCTTATTTGGTTCAGTATAATTTCTTATTATGACCAAATTACTGCGCATCTAAATTAATTTAATCATGCTTGGAAGATAAATACTCAGGCGCCAGAACTAAATGCGAGGCATTTTTTAAAAACGTGTTCGAACACCCCCTTCCCTGTTTTTGATAAGAGTTGACTTGTTTTCCGACTGTTTCAATCGCGGTTCCTTTAAGCTTTGTCCAATGCTGATGCGTTTCTTCTACCTTACAAAGGAATTCAGGTTTACAAATATTGGATGTCAACATAGGCGCCCGAAGGGGGGTGGGGGCACTTGCCCCCCTGGTTCTGACCGAACAATCATACTAATTCTATTTTTATTATTAACTACGAAATTTTCCCAAAAACAACTGTTTAAATTCAAATGATAAATTTTTTTTTGTCAGAGTCCATGGTTTGCCACCCCCCCCTCCCTGACTCTGAGCCAAGCCGTGTATAGCCGCTTTCATTTTACTCTTTGTTTTTTCCGGAAATGTGATTATTTTCTTGGCAGCTTTGTTTCCAGGTCCATGGTTTGCCTTAGGATTTTATCATTATCAGGTGTGGAATCAATTGTGTTGATTGTCGATTTGAAGATAGCTGGTCTTTATCACATCTATAGGGAAATATAGAGGGAGCAATCATCAAAACGACAATCAGCACATATGATAATCAACTATCACCTTAGCCGATTCCACCCCAGATTTTTAGAACAACCGACAAACATGCCATCTTGGATTCAATAATAAAAATTCGATTCAAAATCAAAAATAAACCCAGAAATAAGTAGGCATTATATATTAAATTTCGAAATTTAAGTTTCTTAAATTAGTTCGGAAAAAGTTCTACTGAGTGCGACCTGAGCTTAATGTGAATGAACAACTCTGGAGTCTGGACTGGACTTCAAAATAAAAATCAGAAGAAAATGAAACTGAATTTTCACTATTTCAGCTATCACAAAAAAATATGTAAATTATGGATTCTCCAGAATTCGATATATTATACAGAAAATAATGGAGAAATATGGCTGGCGGAGTCCAAGATGTGGTTCAGTTTTACCAAAATGCAGACTAATGGAAATGATTGTTCAAATATTTCCGATTTATTGAACAGTGTAGAGGAGTTCTATTCATCGATTTTTTCAGCTCTATGTATAGGGCTCTCAATTCCAGCGACTACTTGCACCACTGAGTGATCGTTCAGCACCTTACGCAAAGTAAAAACTTGGCTTATATCCAAAATGACCGACAAACGACTTGATTCGTTGTGAATGATGTACAGTACATTCATCCAAATATTGTCAAAGAACAAACAAACTTTTACAACGAAATAATTGACTGTTTTGGAAAAGAGCCCAGGCGGTTGCAGTTGCTATTCACTAAGTAACAAATGTTGAAGAAAAATCATATAGGTATAATTATTTTACGTCAACACGAATAAAATGTCATATTTTCTAGTCCTAAAATAAAATCACTTAGAACTGACCTATGCCTACACAAAATAAATAAACATAAAAAAAAAACATCGAATTCAAAAATTTCATATTCATTTTGTATCTGCCTTCCCCTGGAAAAAATCCTGCAGGCGCCTATGGATGTCAAAGAACATCCAGGGGAAGACTCAGACATCCTTTGTTAAAACCTGCCAGTCACATTAAATCATTATTAAATCACCAGTTGGATGGTAACATTTTGTACCGCGAACACGAATTGTAATTTCGACTCAGCAATTAGGAAATTTTCCACAGAATACAAGATTTTACTGGCAAAACACTAATTGGAGTGAACTGTGTTGCCCATATTTAAAAAAACTGCGACCAAACTGCTGCTATTTGCTACCAGTTGAGGTTTTAATTTTGTATTTACTTCAAACAGTATAAAGGCTGAACTACATAGACCTACTTTTGCCAAAAAGTACAAAAGTGAGAAACAAATGCTTGCAAAAAAAACATGAAAATTGTTCTGTCAGATAAATTATGCCAACACACACATTTTTCAATTAATGTTTGCCTGTCCTCTTTTTCGTGTTTGAAAAAATGGTCACCTAAAATCTGTTATCAATAACACAATAGCAGAATAACAGAATAAAATACCTGGATTAATCCGCCCAATTGCTTATTCAATGACCTTGGTTTTGCATTCACATATTTGATTTGAAGAGAATCTCTATGACTATGCGTTGTGATCTGAAACATAAATTGACTGAGAAATATGACACGTTTCTATTTTAGATTAGGTAGGCAGATATCTACCTTTGTACGATATTATACCTACTTGCTAAGTATACCTACCTACATACATACGTATTAGCATATACATAGGCTACAAGCTTCACATGAGACAAATTATTCATTTTTATGTGAGGTTACCTTCACAAAAACAAAGGCTAACGGTTTTAATATTATTGACAGTCTTCGCTTTCAAGATTATAAAGCTTTAACCCTTAATTGATCGATGGAGTTTTCATATCAAACAGACAATGGTTCTTTTACGTAGCAAATAGTTTAAAGGAAGATCACTTACATACATACATGGGTATTGATGAAAGATACTATTTAAATGTATCAGCCTGCAAGTAAGTTCCAAAAACGAAAATAGGAAATTTTGTCATCAGAATGAGGTCGGTAGGGATGAAAGAAAAAAAAGTAACTTTATGACCTTTTCAATTGGTAAAAAACAAACATAATTTGTTTCAGATTATTTGCTTAATTAACTTCATATAGTGACAATGTTAAGAGCTTACGCAAAAAATATAAACTTATGCCGAAATAAGAGAATATATGTACGTTAACTCAACGAAACAATAATCAAAACGTTTTTTTCTGAGTTTGTAGGTACCAGTGCTACCGCAGATTTAATTTTTGATAAGTTCCAGAGATTGACAAAATGAATCGTTTTTAAAATAAATGAACCACAATAAAATATCTCTAACTTTTTTTTTTATTTTGTATTAATACAATACAAGAAAAATCATTTAATTCATAAATATTATCAAACTAACAACTAAGTAATCGTAAATCACATACATATTCATATAGGTACACATGTATTTCTTTTTTTATTATTAATCAATATGATTAATCTAATTAATTTTTACATAAATCACATCTATGCATTGCATATGTATCTATATCACAAAAAAGCGATGTATTTTTGATACCTAAGGGGCCAGTTTAAGCGATCAGTAAAAAGCATCAGTAAAAATTTTCTTTTGGATAATTTCATGTGTTATAAAAAGATTTGAAACATGAAAATGGTACGAATCTATGGCAAATCAATTAAAATATTTTTTTCTGGCAAAAAATAATCCCAAAGATGAATAATTTTTGTAAAAAAAGCATATATTTATTTTACTGATGGAAATTCGTTTTACTGAACAGCTGATTGCCAACTTACAAAAAATGGAACATTTAGTTTCAGTTTTCTGTGTTCTTTTTTTACTGTTCCACTCTATCAGTAAAAAAATTACTGAAGCAATTTACATCATTAAAAATAATAACAGGTTGTTGCTGGAGGTTTGACATTTAATTACTGATAGATTTTTAATGATTGCTGTAACCGGCTGTACTTAAAAAGTTCCAGTTTTCACCTGGTTCAACTTTTACTGATGGTTCTTACTGATCGCTATAAGTGGCCCCTAACATAAAAGAATATAATGAAATAAAAAGTCTTAAGAACTTTCCGCAAAATGAATTATAAATTGAATCAAGTGTATTATATCAATTGCTTATTTGCATTATTAAAAGAGTGACCCAGCCAACATTTATTCTCTTAGCTGCCGTTAATTTTTGTTCTTGAAGTGCAAGTGTGCAAGCATAGATTTTGATGCGGCATATACTAAACATTCTCTCTTGTGTCATACAAAATTTCGATCTCTTTCGCGTATAACATCACGAGATATTTCATATTCATTTCTCAAAAATTACTATACTTCTAACCTTATGACGCGCAGTGTATGATGATTTTTTTAAATAAATAAATAGATAATTTATTTATTACATTTATTTATTCAACATTTTATAAATAAAATAAAGAATAAATGGAGGGAAAAAGTTGGAAACTGGAATAAATCTGCCACGCCTTAAAAAATTCATATCTTTAAAACTAGCTCTTATAAATAAAAGATTGAAAAACTCTTTTGTTTGTTAAAATCAGGAGTATAAACCAAAAATCTGTGATCATGCTATATCGTTTGGAATTTTGAGTAAAATGGTGTTCTTTAACCATGTGAATGTGAAAAATCATATTCTAAGTCTACGTTTTTGTGTATATCTCCCTTTAATTGAGACGAAATACAAACGACAATGTTTGC
The DNA here is from genome assembly GCA_949320155.1 of Melangyna quadrimaculata. Taxonomy (NCBI): domain Eukaryota; kingdom Metazoa; phylum Arthropoda; class Insecta; order Diptera; family Syrphidae; genus Melangyna; species Melangyna quadrimaculata. The sequence continues at coordinate 96,953,313 of OX439485.1, forward strand.
CAAAATGTAGAGAATAATTTCTTCTATGACAATATCTGGGGCAATTATTTACCGATGTACACGAATAAAAAAAAATTCTTCGTTAGAAAATAAGGAACAACATTTACTTAAAACATTATTCACCAACCCCGAAACTAAAAATTCACCCTCAAACTGAGGTGGTATTCAAGTGCCTACGGGAAGGGGGTGTAGCACCTAGACTAATAATAATTATAACATTTTTATGAATTATTATCTACATATAAATATTTACTTTACAATTTATTGCATATTATATAAAGTTTCTTGCAGACTGATTCTTTTTGCTGTTGACTGTTAATCTTGACTTTTTTCGACATGCCTTCAACTACGGTTAAAATTATTAGTTTATTCACCAAAAATATTAATATACATATACACACTGTAAATAATAATACTACGATCTCACCAAACCGATATCTGATATTTCAAACAAAATTCGGTATTATTAACCATTTTCGTGGAATAGTTCCTTGACAGTGTATATTTATAAGCTATCACTAAAAAAAAAACTTTGAACAACATTAACAAACACTACTGGCTGTATACAGATAATAGGGGTCATGAACCTTTTTTTTTTAATTTCAATCAAAAAATTTGATCAATATATTTTCGCCAGAAAAAAGGTCTGCAGACTAGCCTTCCCACCCAATGGCTAATATTACATTTATAATTTCCATAATTCCGTTTTCAGCGGGCCAGTCCCGTTTTTGAGGTCTCTGTCCCTTGGCCATAACTGTCCCGCATTTCCTACGACGCGCCGCGAAACGGCCTCAACAATTCTCAAAACGAAGTGATAATATAAATTCTTCTTTACATCCCTGTGCGTGTGCATACAAATTGACGCATATTAAACAAACGTTAGAGCATATTTATATATTCTTCGAAGATTAAACAAACGTTAGCCCATGTATATTACATGTTAAATGAATAATTGTCAGTTTATCTTGCAGTCTGTCATTTTTAAATCGAGAACAAAACAGTTTGCTGTGAAGTGAAGTTTATTGGAGATTGGAGGGGTAGTTGTAATAAGGTAAATAAAAAACAACTCAAATATGTTAGCACAAAAATTATTAATATTAACGCTTCGTTATACATAAATAGAAATAGAATGGCGTCGACATCAGCAGCAGCCAAAAAAAATGCAAGAGGAAAGATTAAACAAAAAATATCAATTCCAGATAACTGTGATAATTTTTATGAAAAAAATTAAAAATAGTAATGAAATTCTTAAAGAAATTCATTCTGCATCCAAATAGAAGAATTAATTTTATATTTGTAATTAAATCATATGTAGGCACCTGGTACCTACCTATTTGAAACACTTTTTGTAATTTTGTCTTAATAGGTTATCAATATTGAGGCTGATTTTTTTAAAGTTTTTATTAAAACAAAATTTATGAGATTAATATACATTTTTACTGATCCCTTTTTTATCAAAACTAAAAATTGTTATGAAGTCTGTTCTTTTTTTTTAATATGTCATTTGTCGTTTATGTTGAGTACTATTTGAAATTTTTATTTAAAAAAAATCATAATTTCTACTCCCTGTGAAGTTTCGAAAATTTGTCCCGCTTTTGCTTCAAATAAATCTGGTCACTGGCCATGGGCCATTTAGACGGAATGACAATGAAAGTGGCTTTGTATATGCTGATAGATTGTTTACTTAGCCTAACAGCTTCTTTTTATCTATGAGGTAATCGACTATGATGGTCGACGAAAAAGCAATGCCTACATTTTGGGGATGCAGTAATCTTAAAAAAGAGCACCAGTTAAGGGTATTAACTAATTCTGAATGAGTGGTAAAAGATTTTACTTGTACTGCCTGCTGAAATAGTTTATTAGTTATTAGTCACTTCGTCTTGCCAAAGTTATATCGCCCATGCTGATTAAAAATTATCACACAATTTCGCTATCAACACTTATTTTATATTGTCACAATGCTCATTGTACCATAAACACTTTTACATACAAGAAACAACAGCCAAGGGAGCTCATTTGGGGAAAGCTCGAAATAAAAACAAATCACTAATCACCATGCTCTCATTCTCATATTGATAGATATAAATTTATAGCACACACATGTCACGTCTCACAGTCAGAACCAGTTACGTCTGTTTTATTTTGATATGATCAGTGATGCTCATTCATTTCAGAGACCCACATATATAATGAATAGTATGGTTCAAAATAAATTGACTACAATGTTACGTTTCGTACCGCCCACAGCCACAACAAAGCATCAGCTTACACTTTATTCCCGTGGAGTTTCGGACTTTTCAGATATTTTCTTAGACACTTGCAAATATACTACATGGGTTAGGTTATAAACTACATAAATTGTTATTTTCGATCAATACCACGTTCGGTGGTATTTACATAATGTATGTATAGGTGGTAGATATAAAAAAAACATTTGTATACGCATTACGAAAAGTACTCCGATTTGGTGAGCGGGGTTCAGGTATGGGCTTATCGAAATAAAAAAAAAAAAAAAATATGCACGAACTTGCTCTCGTAGATAACAACCACAATGTAGCCATAACCACATTAACGGTGCGGATAGTAATGTGATTTGCTTATATTTTTATATCTTTAACAAACAAATAATAAAAACATGCTTAAATTGCAATTTTTGAAATGTTTTGTTTTAAAAAAACAAACAAAATTAAAAAAAATAATAAAATTTTTCTTTGATTTTATTTTTTTCGTAAAAAAAATATTTTTATAAATTTTACATGCAATATTTACTGGCTAACTTATAGGTACTGAATTGCAAAATAATGATAAAATCAACTATAGTCTAAGCAAATTATCTTTGATTTTTGTGTTATTCGATCAGAAATAATATAAAAATCGAGAATACCTATGAGGTTGCTCCCGCTCAAAAAGGTGTGATATTTGCAGGAAAAATCAAAACGTACAAGAAAGTGCATCATTCACTCCCTGTTTTTTTGTTATTCTCCTATATAACTTTGGATATATGTATCTTAGACTGCTTAGACATTTAAGCTTGCACCTATTTTTGTACACATACTTGGAACCTTTAACTATCGTAAAATATCGTTATAATATTTATAATATTTATTTATGTAGCCATTTTAAAAGAACAAAATTTGTATGAAAAAATTCTTTTAAATATGTATGTACATAAATTAGAATAATTCACACCAAATTTGAAGCAAATCTGTCCAACCGTTTAGGCTCTAGCTCGTTGTATATCAGCCCGCAAAGACGCACAGACAAACAACCCACGCGACGGACGTCTTGACTTTTGGACTTCTCCATCTTCGTAATGTTAGTTTTGAATAAAACCCTGATTTTTTTTTTTGACACAAAACTAAGAGAAAGGGTAGGTTCAGAGGACTTAGGGGACTTGCAAGTAAGGCAAATTTCTACCCTGTGATTGTTCAGCTGTCGTAAAATTGTTTCAAATGAAAGGAACTTTCGACATCTGACCAATCACAGGCTAGAAATTTGCCTTACTTGCAAGTCCCCTAAGTCCTCTGAACCTACCCAAAGTAAAAATTATATTGATATAATTTAAACATATGACACTGACACCTGACTTTCAGGTATTTTGCCATTCTGAATCCAATGGCATCAAGACGATACGATACTTAAAAAAAAGTTGTAGTCCTTTTTATGTGTTTTCAGTAAAACAGGCAAAATATTTAAAAATACTTTAGAAAATAATGGTATGTTGATTAAAATTTGTATAAGTATTCAATTTGGGATGAGAACTAAAGATTAAAAGATTTATGGTAAAAGGGTGTTTTTTTAAGGGAAAATGTTAAGTGAATGAAATTTTAAATTCATATAAGAACATACAAGAATATACATACATATGTACATAAATGTAACAAATAATTCTTAGAAACGCTTAAAAAAACAAGGGATCATATACCTACCGCTACCTTTTCATTAGGTTATGCTTTGAATTGTATTAAATTGATACCCCTGTTGTGATCTTATCGCAGAGTTACTGCATTTGAAAAGCTTTAGCTGTCGCTCTCATCTGTAGTGTTTAAGTTTTACCGACCGAAATCGTGTTAAAAATGATCCTAACAGAACGGAATGTGATCTCCTCGTCTCTATACGCTAGAGTCGAGTCGGAATATTATATATTTTGTCGTTATTGTTTTTTACTCAATTTCATTTTTAGTAAATCAAAATTTATGCTCGGAACGTCTCGGAACAATGTTATTCGACATAATCTATCTCTCATGGTTCGACATCTGTTCTCTTATAATATCTTCTGTGATAGCACTTTGCGTGACGATAGTGGCTACAAAACATCAACATAAAACTGATCTATTGGAGTACGTTATGATATTTGCATGAATTTAAAATTATATTTGACCAAGGTTTTTTTTTTGTTAATGAGGAATGTGCTGTCACAACTAATTGATTCACTGAATCGTTGAAGTTGTTCGCTTTTTTATAGTCATGTGTTCAATCGAGGAAAAATAAGTTTTCACAATGTTTATTTTTGATGGTCTGAAATAAAATACAAAATTGTTTGCTATTTAAATATGTTATTAAAAAAAGGCGGTTGATGTCATTTTCGCAAATGAAATCTAATTCAATCATTGCTTAGATATGTAAAAAAAAAATTATCAATTGTGTGATAGTTGTGTTTGTTTTTGTAGGAAATCTTCACAGACCTCGCTCTCATCGAGTTCTCCTAGATTGGTGCCTCCAAGTCCTACAGATTTGTACGGTCATGACGAATAGTAAGAAATGCTATCATATTATCTACCATAGATCTTTCTTCTGTTTTGAAATGTCATAACCTTTGGATCTTAAACAATAAAATAACAAAAACATTTGCAGTCATGAGGATGAGGACACTCTCTCGTTGGACAATCTTTTTCCTTGCGATCAGACAGAGATCTATGCTTCCAAGAAGATAAGTTATATTATTGAGGAACTGGTGCAAACGGAAGTCAATTATGTTGCCAATCTAAGACGAGGTTTAAAAAACTACGGTGATATATATGCTCGTGACGATCTGCCAAACACTCTGAAAGACACAAAAACTGAACTATTGGGACAAATTGAGGACATTTTGAATCTTCATGAAAATTGTATTTTACCTATGATGCAACGCAATCAAAGGGATTTGAAAATGCTGTTTGATGAGTTTTCGGATTATTTTGATGTGAGTAACTTTTTTTTTAAATAATGGATAAAAAGGGCATATATTTTTTTCTTGTAGGCAATAAAATACTTAAATTAACATTTTAAGTTAAGACTCATGAATAAAATAAATGAAAAATAATTGTTTTTTAGTGTCTGTAGCACGCAGGAAAGATAGTTTTATTTTGTGCAACGAAATTATAGGACGGTGGAATTTTGTATACCTGAAAGAGGACTATTAGAAAAAATTAAGTCCTGTTATTCGGGACACCATACCCCTGGAAAAATCCGCCATTTTGGAAAATGCGAATTAATCTATATCTCCGAAACTATTGATCTTAGAGAAATAATTGTAACGCTTAGCTTGTGGGCAATTAAACCATCTTTAGTTCATGAGTACATTTTTTTAAGTGAGGGCAATACTTTCAAGGTTATGTCGTTTTCCCGACTTACTTGAATTACTTTCCAAACAAGAATCTTAGAACACTAAATTTCCAACATTTTCATATATATTTGAAGATGATGCGATATCGCAGTCAGAAGTTAAAGCCATTTTGGAGTAAATAAAATAATAAATTGTTATTAAAATAAATACAAATAGCAAAATGGCTGTAACTTTTGACTGCGGTATTGCATAATCTCCAAAAATATATCAAACTGTTGGAAATTAAGTTTTCGAATATTATTATTTGGAAAGCAATTCACGTAAGTTTCCTCTGGAATGACAAAAATGTGTAAATGTGAAAAACACACAAACAACAACAAACAAAAACTAAATTGTTATAACCTTAATAATATTTTCCGCACCAAAAAAAAAAATGTATGTACAAACAAAAGACGTTTTAATTACCTATAACCTTGGCCTTAAAGTTTTTCCTCTTAGATAAATAGTTTCAGAGATATTGGTCGATTCGCATTTTCCAAAATGACAGATTTCGACATCGGCATGGCGTCCCGAAAGGCCGGAAATAAGCTTTTGTAACAGCCCTTTTTCATGTGTAAAAAAATCAGCTTACTAATATTTCGTTCCACGAAAAAGTCCATCTTCACTGTACTATATCCAATTAAACTATCAGCCTTTCCAAAAGCTATAACTTTGGACTGGGATATCGCATCATCTTCAAAAATATATCAAAACTTGTTAAACTTTGTGCTCTACAATTTGTATTACCAGAACAATTTACATTAGTTTCTTAGGAAATGAGAAAAATGCGAAAAAGTAATACGACATAACCTCAAAAAATTTTCCACGCTGTAAAAAGTTTCGATGAAAAATAAAAAAATAATTTTATTTCCAACAAATTTAGATCAATTCGCGTTTTCAATATAGCTTTTAACGGCCTTTAGTCCGTTAAAAGCTATATTGAATCAATGATTCAACAAGTCCAATTAAATAATGCTAAGTCTTCTACTTGGCTGATTTATTTCAGTAGTATATAGAATTTGTATTATAAGAAACACATGTAAAAATATGTAAACAATGCCAAGCCACGGGAAAACAAAATTTCCAACAATTCTTGATTAGAAATTCTAATTGGGTTGGATATAGTTCACAATTGGTTTTCACTGTAAAATTGATGTAACTTGGACTGAACTTATTAAAAATTGCGTCTTGACAAGGCCCTCACTGTCAACTGAAGAGTCCAAGTGAGAACGCCGGGACGAAACGCCAATTTTTAAGGACTAAAGGCTGTTAAAAGCTATATTGAATCTATAATTAAAATCTTGATAAAACGAGTTATGCTAAAGTTTCTTCCAATTGTCATTGAATGATACAATTTGGCAAGACACACTGTCTTGATGATTCCTACTCTCTGCTTTTTTTCTTTTTTGTTAATAAGCCACCCTTGTCTTGTTAAATTTTGTAAATTGGGGTCTTCGATGACCAGTAGAAACCTAGCATAAGATTTAGAAATAGTTATGCTGCATTTACGCGAATGGCAAAATGCCATTATATCTGTCAAATTATAGCCATTTTCCTTTTCATCGTGTAAACGCTCTAAATTCCTTGCAATATATTTGCCAAAATAAAATGGCAGAGATAATTTGGCATAAAATGCTGCCATTAATATGACTATGTGTAAACACTTTACTGACGCCATTTTCCGAAATTATGCCATTCTAGATAAGAATGAACTTGCTCATTCTTGTATGGCATGTTGCCAGTATTTTGAAATCTGCCATTATTTGAACTCGTGTAAATGCATGTCATAAAAAAAATATTTCTGCCATTATTTTAGCAGAAATATTGGCATCTTTGCCATTCGTGTAAATCCGGCATTATGTGGTTTGGTTAAAGGCGCAGTTTTTCAGTTGTGAGTTAAACCAGGGTTAGTTAACTCAGGAAATAGATCTGTGTCCTGTTATGTCAAGAAGCAGTTCTTAAGTGGAGGATGAATGCAGAAAGACTTAAAAAAACAGGAAATATAATTTGGTGAGTTAACTCGAGTTTATTTTTAACCCCACTTTGAAAAACTGGCCTTAAAAGGTGTCGGGATCTTAATGATCTTTTGCGTCAGTTAGTTTATTGTTCTTTTATCTTCGGTGGAATTTTTCTTCATGCGAAATATTGAATGTTCAGCGCGAAAATGAACGCCTTATCTGATCTTTGTATAATATCTACATTCACGATACAAAAGTCAACGAGATCTATGGTTCTAATTAGTTGTTTACTTTTTGTTTATAAATATGTTACTTGACCCCCGAAAGATGTTTTCCAATTAAAATTTTAAATTACTTAACGCTACTTAAATCTGCCTACACAGCAGCAATTATTTTCCGTTTTTTTTTGTTTTAAAATTAAAGTCTGCGATATCAAAGCACGTGTTTATATTTACATAGCATGCACATACATACGTGTTAGTATATTTTTGAATTTAAAATAAATAAAAATGAATGAAAAGATAGAAGGAGATTCTCAGATATTAAAATTAGTGTTGTTCTACTAGTTGGAAACTCTATCAGCCAAATTTATAAACGTGGAATAGGGAAGGGTTACCCTTATTCCATGGACTAAGTAAAAAATGTCATTTAAAACACGAAATTTCGTCTAAGTGACGTTAACTAAGTTAAACCACCGAACATGGTGGTTTAACGAAGGAATACAAACAAATAATAATAACTTTGACAGAATTATTCGGTGTGTTTGGTAACGTGATCTACTTATTGTAGTAGATTTTCGTCTTGTTTTTATTAATAGGCAATTTTATTCCATGGACCTTTATTCCATGAGGTCTCAAAACCATGGAATAAGAGGTGGAATAAGCGTTTTTTATTAATACGGCTCTATGAGTCTAATTCACAGTGCCGTGGTCTGAAAAAAATCTTAAATATTTTCTTTTCTTTTTTAATTTTGTCATCCAATATTAAATGGTCTTATTTTTATAAAAATATGTATGTAATTGAGCCAGTTGTTTAGTGTGGAGTTAAAGTTAAGCCCAAGTTAACATACACAATTTAGTTAACTCTGGATTAACTCAACAAATGTTTTTGACATTTTATGACATTACTGACATTACTGTAGATAAATCTATTTCAAGATTTAAATGACTCTGGCTTAGCTTAAATTTAAATACAAAAATAAAGTTCAATAATGTATGTATGTTGTGTAGTAGATCGGGGTGAAGATGATTGTTTTCTCATTGAAGTAGTATATCGGGGTGAAGATGATTGTTTTCTCATTAAATTAACTAATTATATATACACCAAAACAAAGTAGGTAGATTTAGTCAGCGGAACCAAACCCTATGAGTCGTGATAACTTTTTTGTTTTGTGACCAACCCCCAAACCCCCCCTTGCGTTCGCTCCTGACAACTGTTATTTGGTGAACTCATTAGAATAATTTTTTTTTTAAAGAAGGGCGGATAATTTTACTCGTTTAGTACGATGTTTAATCATATTTAGTATGATACTAAAAAAAATAAATCGGGTGGCACAACGGCTCATGAAGAACCAGGGCCTAGTGACTAACAACTCGCAACTATTTCTTTGTGCGCCTTTCGACAGGAATGGAAGGGACCTACAATTTTATGCCGAATCCGAACGGCTAGACGAGAAGCACTTATTCGTGACAAGTGATACTCTTGGAGGATTTGTCAATTCCTCGCAAGAGGCAGTAGCCCTGAAAAAAAAAATTTTTAGTTTTTAGGTGGACGAGGCTGGGAAGCGATCCCAGACCTCCAGCGTGACAGTCGAACGCACTAACCATTACGCTACGGGCTACTACATGATACTACATATGTTAAAAATTGTGTTTTGCTCATTTGAAATGGGTTTATCATCGAATTCTTATTCTTAATAGTGCGGGAGGCGACCTTAAATTTACCTATCTCATCGCGGCTGCGGAAGAGAATGATACCAATTCATAGGTTTAGTCTTAACATTAACAAAACCGCTGGTCGGACAAGGTTTTTCAGGTGGAAATGGGTCGAAAACGGACTTTTTCGGTTGCATTTTTGGCTTTGCATACCTTAACCATGATGGATTTTTATAAATGGGGTATCAAATGAAATCTAAGATTGCCCTCTTTACAAAACCAGGGGTCGGACAGACTTTTGTTGTTTGTTGCGGCGAGTCCGACCACTTTTGTAAAAACAGATATTTTTGTATCCTTTGCGTTTAACAAGTGGACAACTATGCAAAACTATTTCATAGAGCCTAGAAAATAGCCCTCACCATTTAAATGCAATTTAAATGCAAAGGTTAAAAAAAACTCTTTTTTCACAAAAGTGGTCGGACTTGCCACAACTGCCAACAAAAGTCTGTCCGACCACTGGTTTTGTAAAGAGGGCATTCTAAGCTTTCATTTGATACCCCATTTATTTTTCTGACACTGAAATGTGTCGTTAATGACCTATCTTGTTTACATAGATATCTACATAAAATAAAATAAATATGCATAAAATGGAAAAAATGGTATAAACCTACATATACCGAACCCAGCCGAACAGTAAAGATTTCATTAACCTAAGGTATGTTTTTACCAATTAATAAATTATTATAATATGTAGGTACCTTCATGCTATACTGTGTTATGTTGTTGGTTAGAAAATGCATTTACAGTATTTTAATGCTTCATTTTGAAATTGAATTTCTTTAACTACGTTGTAAGCTTTTATGAATTAACAACAAAATGTGTATACACATACATAAATCGACAGATGGTCGATTCCGCGGTTGTTAGGAGCCCAACATTTTGTTAATAAGGTATCCATTATCAAATAAAAAATTCGCATCACAAACTTTTTCTTTCACAAACCTCACATTTTTGAGGGACAAACGTGATTAAAATTCAGAATAAAATTTAAAAAATTGAAAAGGCAAATAAGCAAAGTAAGGCGAAAATGAAGCACTGATTTAGCATGTTGAAGAAGAAACCTTCACCAAGTCATGAAAAAATACCATCATAAAATACCTTCACTTCGGTACAACTCCAGCTATGTGTCATAGGTGGCAAGAATGCAAACCAAAAATTTATCAACACGCATGTTAGATGTCACATTCAACTAAAAAGAAATCACTTGGCCACACAATTATTTCGGGTAACTGCGTAAAATATACATTAATGTACATATGCATATGTACATTTATTCATTTTTATACGAGTATATTGAATTTATTTATTTACTTTATTAAGTACTATTTTGGTTTTCAATATTCAATGATCTTATCAATTGTTAGTCAAGACAAAAAACCAGATGGTTGTACGATTTTTAATTTTCAAAAAATTAAGATACCAAGTTCCTCACAAAAATAAGAAATAAGTAAGCTGATGATAATTCACTGGTTGCTGAAATAAGCTTTTAGCCGGATTCTTATTATTTCTATGAGAAGCTCTAGCTCTAATTTGTCAATATCATAAAAATCATTTTTTTTTCCGTCATAGTGTCTGTGGTACTTTCTTTTCTTTTCGTGTCTGTGCGTTTTTAACTACGTGCACTCTACAGCGAGCAGCCTAAATCATTAGACTGATATGTTTTAAATGTGTCTGATACGATATCTAGAAACCTATAATCCAGAAAATAAAAATCTAAAAAAAAAAAAATAGAATTGAAATCTCGAAAACAAATATCTAGAAAGCATAATCTCGATATAATCTCGAACTGCAAAAATCTAGAATGCGAAAATCTAAAATGTATATCTATTAATTTCGCGCGCACGAATTTCAACCATTTGTCTCAAAGATTAATATAAATTTAAGATTCGGAGTCTTCTTAAGAGAATCACGACAGACGACACGATTCATCCACTGCACATGCGCCCATCTAACTATATGTAGGTTAGGCTGTCCCGTCGTTTTATAAAAGAAAAAAAATATTCGATTTTTTTTATCGAAAAGTGTTTCAAAAGTTGCTTGTTATTGAGTAGATTCTGAATATGTACTTACTATTTAATTTGGACATGACCAGTGCAAGTTTTTTTATGCGCTAAAAAACACAAAATATGCTCGTAAAATGAGAAAATATGTGCTTAAAAAGTTTTTACTTTATGCTCTGAAAAAGTTGTAAAATAATAAAAAAAAAACATTAAAATCAGTCTTTTATTTGTCAACAAAAATAAAAAAAAAAAATAAACAAAATAAATTTTAAAAATTCTATTCCAATTCTAAAGGTACTAGTGGTCCAGATTCTTTGAATATGTCTTGTTTACACATAAGTAGGTACCATAGTGTTTTTGAAATTTTCAAAAAGAAATCTTTGTCTAGCTATTTGTTCCCAAAAAACTTTTTTACATTGAAAAAGATTTCTTAACGTAAAAGTTTTAATAGGAGCATTCTTGAATGAAAGAATTTAACTTATTGAATAGTTCGCCAGGTTCTCTTCTACGTTACTATTCAGTGTAAATATTTTTGAGATTTTTCAATTACCTTTACTTTTTACCTTTTTCGTTTTTATATAAAACATTTTCAATTTTCTTCAAAATAACTCTGCCCATTGAACCTTGACTGAATTAATTTTTTCCATGTCTGCAGTTCAGTTATATTTTCATTAGGAAATCCGTAGTTGGCTTATAAAAATTATTTTTTTTTTAATTAAATGCCTTAATTGTATTTAGTGCTGATGCCAAGTTGGCATTTTTATAGAAGTTGGAATCGAAAATTTAGCCAAAGTAAATATTTGAATATTTAAATTTTAAATCTTTCGAATATTTCGAAAATATTCACTAAAAATATGTGTATGTTTTAGAAATATGTTCAATAAACCAAAAAAAATGCATTTTTATGCATTTATAGTAAAATATGAAAAATATGCTCTAACGATTGAATGCCATTTTTAAGGAAATTTTCTGATTCGAAAAACTAGTTTAATAGTTTTCTTCTTTGTTTATCCAAAAAAAAATATGTTTTAACATACCCGCGCAGAAAAACATTCTAGTTTTCGACATGGCTTTAGAGAGTTTTAAATAGATTCTGGCAAGGCCCTATCATGGCTGAGTTATGGCCAAAACTAGGGCCCTGTCGATTATGAACCCTTTTGCCTCGTCAGAAGAGCCATTCTAGGCCCCGGACCAGCAAAACTAGATTTGTTCATATTTTAGCTAAAAACATTAAAAAAGGGTATTTTAGTATCGGTTGTGATCCGATTGTAAAATAACTCAGATCAAAAATAAAAACCTGAATAATAAAAGTAATAGCGCAAATTTGTATGAATTTAATACGATATTAAAGCAAATTTAGTATATGTACTGGGCGTTTTTGTAAAATACTCTTAATCTAAACTTCATCTAAACTTCATCCCACCACAATACCAACCGATATGAACCACTTGAGATGAACCATCTGGAATTAAGTAAACACAGTTTAAGACAGTAAGTTATAATTTTTGATTAACTTAAATGAAAAGTTCAAAAAGCCTTTGGCGGGGGTGAGAAAACAGAGCTTCTCGAAAGTAAATTTTTATGCATTTATAGTAAAATATGAAAAATATGCTCTAACGATTGAATGCTATTTTTAAGGAAATTTTCTGATTCGAAAAACTAGTTTAATAGTTTTCTTCTCTGTTATCCAAAAAAAAATATGTTTTAACATACCCGCGCAGAAAAGCATTCTAGTTTTCGACATGGCTTTAGAGAGTTTTAAATAGATTCTGGCAAGGCCCTAGCATGGCAGAGTTATGGCCAAAACTAGGGCCTTGTCGATTATGAACCCTTTTGCCTCGTCAGAAGAACCATGCTAGGCCCCGGACCAGCAAAACTAGATTTGTTCATATTTTAGCTAAAAACATTAAAAAATGGTATTTTAGTATCGGTTGTAATCCGATAGTAAAATAACTCAGATCAAAAATAAAAAAACCTGATTAAAAAAATAATAATCATAAATGTTTATGAATTAAGTACGATATTAAAGCAAATTTAGTATATGTACTGGGCATTTTTGTAAAATACTCTTAATCTAAACTTCATCTTAACTTCATCCCACCACAAAAACAACCGATATGAACCACTTGAGATGAACCATCTGGAATTAAGTAAATACAGTTTAAGACAGTAAGTTATAATTTTTGATTAATTTAAATGAAAAGTTCAAAAAGCTTTTGGCGGGGGTGTGAAAATAGTGCTTCTCGAAAGTAAATACCTATATCATTATCTTGGCAGGATTTGCAAGAGCGTAAAATTTTTAACTTTTTTTTTGAAACCAAAACTGATCAGTTATAATAAAAGTTAAAATTTGTATTTTTCGATTCATCGATTCAATTTATTTAGTTAAAATTTTGCATATGTATCAATAACGATAGTGCTCAGTCTGATAGGATGCAGACAATGTCCAACAATTTCCTACTAGCGAGGACCTCACGAGAGTATGAAACATTTTCCTCGTCTAAATTTGACTTACTGAAAACTTGCAAGGGCTTGAGGTGTATTTGACAAGTTTTCCTCGTCTAGATTTTCCCTAAAGAAAACTGACTAGTGCCATGTTGAAACTAGACTGAAACTGGGCATTTTTCCAGCCGGGTAGAAAAACTTGCCCTGGACATGACGTTTGGGGCTCTACCGATGTTTAAAGTTCTTAAAAGAAAGTAAAAAAAACTAATTTGTTTCCATTTTTTGTTTTATTTTATTTATTTAGTTAAGACAAAACATAATTTAGAGTCATTGAAAAAATTAAAAAAAATTCATGAAAGGACTTACAAAAAAATACATTGACATTGTAAAAAAGTAAAAAAAAAATATTTACATTGGATATTGACCCTTGTAAATAAAAGAAAGCATTTTGATTAGTGATTCAATTTTATTTCTTATAAGTCCTTCCGTCGACTTTGCTTCGATAGCACATTGGCTTGCTTCAGTCACAGATTTGATGCATCTTTCGACACTTTGCGTTGGACAAGGAAATTCCGGTATTTTTAGTTCGTTACTCTGTACCTGCAATGAAAGTTCAACATCAGGAAATTTAGCTTGGCAATGTGGTGAAGAAATTTAAAATTAATTCCCAAAAATTATGTCCTTGTAGTCTGTAGCGTTAAATGTAATGTTTGGCGGCTTAAATACTCAGGTTGATGTATGGGCTAGGGTTTGTCTCGCTTTTTATATTTGTTTTAGAGCAAGCTCTCTGACATAAGCCCTTCCGTCGAAGAGCAAGGCCACTAAAATGTTTTCAGGATGTGCCAAAAAAGCATTTAATTCAATCACAGTATCAACGATTGATTTTAAGTTGTTTGGCAACCATCGTGAAAAACATATGAGTTGACAAATATGTTGCGGGCCATCTATCAATACCGGGTCGTTTTTTATAGAAAACCAAACTGGTCCATTTCCATGTAGCAAATTATCCCTCCTTTCCAGCCAGTATTGGTTGCAGTGCCGTCACATCTAATGCAAACAATTTGTTTTCAAATCAAAACCCCTGTTTTTGGAAAAATCTATGATAGAGCGTTGCCGACAGTGAGACACTTTTTTTTCAAATGACTATATCTTAAAAAGAATTCCGAGTAATAATTTGATCTTAATTGCGTTAAAAAGGTTTATAATTTGTGCTGTTAATTGCATACTTAAGTTTAAATCTATCTTTACCGATAAAATAATTTAAATCAAAATTGCCGAGTACCTCCTTTGTCTCAATGTTGGTAAACCAACTGTTTCTGCACAAAGTATGGCCAAAAGGGCAACGGCTTGTCTTTTCAGCAGCAGCAGCTAGCTCGCAGCACAGGAACACGGCAACAGATCCTCATGAAAAAAAGGCCGACCATTCGTTTTTTCTTTGTTGTACGTTTTTGTTTTATTTCTTTATGTGGAAATTTGTCTTTTGTTATTAGATTTATAATTTACATTAAAGGAGGGAATTGTTTAAGTTACTTTAATTTTATAATTTATTAAAAAGTTTAATTTAAAGGGAAATAGAGAAAACTTAAAATGTGTTGCCGAATGGACCAAATGCAAAAAAAGGAAAGAGCTAGGTAGTGCTCACAAGGAAGTGACTGAAGCGAAGTTGGTTAGGTTCCACCAACTAAAAGCACGATCCACAATTCAGTATTTAGAATAATACTGGGTTTTGGTACGCTCAGTTGGTGGAAGTGACAAACACAACTTTTTGGGACTGTTCATGCGCATTGCTAATGTTGGCCCTCCGCGCACGGACTTGCGCAAAAAGGCACAACGTTTTGCAACACGCATGAACATTCTGCCCCCCCTTGGCGATATGCGCCAAGAGAACCTTCCAATATGATTATTATTGAAATTTAGTGACATAAAATTGAAAAAATGAGAAAAATTTTGAATTTAAATTTAAAAAGAATTATTTGAATTCAAGAAAAAGTAGTATATGCGTATGGAAAACTTTCGTTGCTAATCGCACCAGCGAAATCCTAGACAATGTGGGTAACGTCCTATGGAGACATGTTAAGTCCGCTGAAAATCCAGCAGATTAATCCACTCGTGGTTTAATGCCTTCCGATTTGAGGCTGAACACATTTTGGTCGAAAGGGCCATCTTGGCTTTGTCAACCCATAGCTCAGTGGCCAGAAACTCCTCCAACTGACCCATGCGTCGAAGATCTCTAACAAAAAGTAATTGTCTCATTAGTAGTCCAAAAAGACCCCGAGGATATACTAGATCGTTTCTCATCTCTACTTCGTGCAATGCGTGTTGTTTGCTACATATTTCGCTTTTATTTCAAATTGTCAAAAAGGGAAAATCATCATTACGATTCGCCCAATATCTCTTCTCAAGAAATTGAATTTGTCAAAATTCGCCTAATGAACACACACTTTTAATGGAAGGCAAAATCGTTCACACAAAAAGCTCCATCATCTCTTTCAACCCATTTTTAGGCTCTCATCATCTTATTAGGGTCAACGGTCGATTATCTCAGGCAGATCTTTCCTATAACGAGCGACACCCTCTTATTCTACCTTATAACTCACGATTTTCGTATCTCCTCATACAGTTTATTCATGATATTTCCTTGCATGGTGGCAATTACTTAATGCTTCGGCTCGTCCGACAAAGTTATTGGGTTCCAAAGCTTAAAAACCTAATAAAATCGTGCATACGAAATTGCAAAACCTGTACTATTGCTTAAAAGGTATTAATCAAGCAGTTTGAATAGTCAGAGGGACTATTTGGCATTGAAGAGATGGGTCGTGAGTTTAAGCACGCTTCAATGCGTGCTAAAACAATAGAGAATTCCTCAAAAGTGAACTTTGAACTGGCAAATTATCAACCACCCAAAATAATTGTTGCTGTTTCACTTATGTTCTTTGCTTCAGAAAAAGAAAAAAAAAATATGTCACTTGGCGAAGCAAAAACGTACAATGCTGCCAACTCTTTTTCATAAAATCTAGTTAAACGAAGTTTAATTAAACTGAAGTTCAGATTTCACTGTGAAAATGGACGCGTTAAATCAAAAATTTAAAATCAGTTCAAGATTCAGCTGATCTTAAACTCCCACTGCAAACTGGGGGATAGAGATTCAGCTATTTATATAATGATTGCTGCCGTTTAGTTGGTCTCGAGGCGATACAGAAGGATCTTTGAAAATATATTTTATATCTTCCTCTTTTACCAAAGATCTGCTCCAATCGGTTCTTTCCAGTGAAGTCCTTAGTAAGCTTAAGTCTACACAATCAACACTTCTAGGTGCACAATGCACCATGGTGCATTTAACACTATGCTTTCGTGGTGCATTGTGTACCAACAAGGAATTTTTGTTTACAAATAAAATATTTAATAAAAAATGCAACTAAGCCATGAACTATTTCTTTTAAGATATAAACAAAAAGTCAAAATAACAGTTTTATGAAACTTTATTGAAGAAAAACTTAGTTTTCACTTAAATATAAAAAAAATAAACTCACCGTATTGTTTTTCTTTTTCACTGAATATTCATACAAAACAGCGCACGCGTCCGCCAACAAAGAGAAGCACAACAAGACTTAACTCTGTTGGCCTTATTAAACGTAACGGATACAATGGAATTACCCAGCGGGAAAAATTGAAAAATTCATTGAGGAAAGATTAGCTTTTTCCTTGAGGAATGGCAGCTGCACCGTCCACTTTTCAGCTGATTGCTTTGATGAAATTAACATGGGCATGTCCTAGGCGGGAAGCACATGCTGAAAATCCGATGAAATTTCGCCAACGAAATCACTACTTCGTTGGAAGTTGTTTATTCACCGACCCAGATGATGAAAAACATGATGGTTGCATAATCTGTGAATTCACTACATAAATGTATGTGGTTTATTCATCAGTTCAATGTTTTCGATGAAAATGGTAATGAAAATTAAATTATCAAATCACAGGATTAGTGGTAGCTGTTAATTCAGCAATTATAGTTAATTCAATAAAAAATGTTGTGAATTTGTGATTGGTTAATTAAAATAAAATATAGAATTTAAACTTTAAATTTAATTAAAGTGAAATCAATAGGTCAGTGGTTGTTGGTTAATCACCACTTCGTATGCGAAGTGGTGATTAACCAACAACCTGAAATACTTTGAGGCAATCTGAGATATCCTCATTTTAATAGAAATTCACAAGTCCTCTTATAATATTTACTGTCAGTAGACAGTGTCAACACAGAGAACACAAAAAAAAAATCAACTTCTACCAAAACACACAATGGCGGTGCATACTTTACAAAGCATATGAGTGGACTTAGACGATGAACTGATGAACTTCTACATGACTTTTCAACAGTTTTTTCATCTTATAATTTTCCATATCAAAAGCAATTTTTAATTCAACGAAAGAAAGGGTTGTTTTCACACAAAGCAGAAAGTGGGTGCAAATCTATGAACTGAGGAAACATTGCATGACTCTTCACTTACTAAATCATAACATATCGTTTCCTTTTATTATCTGGCTAGTGAATTGATTGGTGTTGTCTTGTTATTATCTAAACACAAAGCGAAAAGTGGGTGCAAATCTATGAACTGAGGAAACCTCGCATGACTCTTCACTGACTAAATCATTGCATGACGTTTCCTTTTATTATTTGGCTAGTGAATTGATTGAAGAATTCAGCTATAAAATTCATTGGGGACGATATTTCACGCTGGGTAGGTATACACTAATACAGCTGCTGGTTGGGTAAATATAAGTGTGGTGCATTTTGCACCACTGGTGCATCTATGACAACTTTACCCTATATTTTATATGTTAAATTGAAATTTTTGGTTTTGGACAAAAATAGTGGAAGCTTGCATAGAACCATTTTTTGCATTTTGATCTTTCAAGTTAGCCACGTTACCGAACTGAATGAATTTTAATTGCAAGTAAGTTTTTAATCAACCTTATTAATATTGTATACAAAATTTTCGATTAAAAAAACATTTTAAATTAAAAAAAAATTAATTTATTCATTTTATTTAATATTTTAAGAAGGAATCCATGATTTATTTTCAAACTTGGGTTCTTAGTATCAAAAATATATATTTTAAAATATGACGTATCAAGAACTTTTTTAAAAATATTTTTAAAATTTTGTAACCTCAAAAAATTATTTTCCTTAGCATAAAGCTCAACATATTTCTTATATCTTCTTGTTTATACAATTTTAAAAAAGAAATCAAAAGATAACGCAGCTCATTCATATCTTAAAATCGTTAAGGAAGCAATGCCTTAATATAAAAAAATTATTTTATTCCATAATTAATTACAACATTTTTCTTCAACTTAATTTTACTATAGGTACACATATTATATTTCAGAATTTTATAAACAAATCTTAAAAATCCTAACAGTCCAAAACTATGTACAATGTACATTCAAAGATAAGATGCTAATAAAAATCACCAACCTAATTATTAAAGATGAGATTTAAGCATAAAATTATACTTTCAGCTGGTGTCCAATTATCTTCGCCAAAAACTGTACGAATCCAGGACAGGACCAAAAATAAGTTGTAACATTTTTCGTATGTTAATCATTTTTTCAAATCAATGAATGTGCTAATGTTTACTTTCCAAGAGCAATGAATATTAGTAGCTTGCAAATGTTTTTTTTTATTTTACTATGAATTTTTCATTTTAAACGATTTTGAGTTATGAAAGAAATAATATTTTGAGGTTACAAAATTTTAAAAATATTTTTAAAAAAGTTCTTGATACGTCATATTTTAAAATATATATTTTTGATACTAAAAACCGATGGTTGGAAAATAAATCATGGATTCCTTCTTAAAATATTAAATAAAATAATTAACTAAATTAATTTTTTTAATTTAAAATTTTTATTTAATCGAAAATTTTGTATACAATATTAATAAGGTTGATTAAAAACTTACTTGCAATAAAAATTAATTCAGTTCGGTAACGTGGCTAACTCAAAAGACGGAAATGCAAAAAATGGTTCTATGCAAGCTACCACTATTTTTGGTCCAAAAACAAAAATTTCAATTAAACATATAAAATATACTTTAAAAACAGAAACTACTAAGTTGTATAGAAATCTATCCATCCGTTTAATCTGTTGGCCTAGGTGTTACAAATTGACAGATGGACAGATAAAACTGCGGGGCTCACTGTTTTCGAATTCTCGATTATTGTAATGACATATTTGATCAAAATCTCTACTTAAAATTATTTCCAGAATGGGAAACTTGCCATACGGTACCAATGAATTGCAAGTCAAACAGATGCTAACGAACAAAAACTGCAACAAAATATAAAAAAAGGTTATTTTTAATACAATATATTTTCGCCAATTTGTATCCAACAAATTTTTTTGATCCGTCATATTGAAGGCTTGAGCATCTTCTTTGTTTCATTCTGATATATCTCGCGCAAACCTTTGCTCCAAAAAAGTTATTACCAATTTAGTAAAAAAAAAATTAAAATCAGTGATTTTTCGATTTTTTTAGGTCAGTTTTTGAAAAAATTCCCTGCTTAAATTTTTTTTATAAAATTTTCTTAACTACCAAGTTCCTTAAGTTTAATTCACAAATTCGGCTAAGTTTTCGAGTTATACCGCCAATATTGAAAATTGACCAGTGTGACCATTCTCTCATAAACGTATGGATGAATTTAAGCTAATTTTGTGTTTTAAGTAAGCTTAAGTTCCGCACAAACATAATCAATAATAAAAACCCATGATCGCAATTGTTCCTTACTAAAAGGTCTATTCAATAGCCTATATAGGGGCCAAAAAACGGGCTCATTTTAAGTCTTAAATATTTTTCAGAGAAACAACACAACTTAGCACAAAACAAAATTAACCAGTTTTATTAGAGAGTTGCAACAACAATAATGGCTGGGTTTCTTGATAATTGATATATTGAAGTGACATTTGGTTTGGTAGCAAAAATGGTCTTTGGCGATATTTGACTGTTTCAGTAGTAAGTGTCAGACTGGTGGAGCTGTAGTAGCTGTCAGCAGCTTTCATGTGTTAAACAGAACAGTACGTTCTCTTATAAATATTTGAATCTTTCGAACATATTAAATAGAAAAACACATAGAAAAATTATGTTCTTGCGGACCGAAAACTTTGCGTCATTGCACCATTCGCTGTTTTACTCTTGTATGTTAAGGATGCAATTTAAAAAAAAATAAAACTGCGTTTCAACGATTTTTAAGAAACCAAAATGATAAGAAACCTAGTCAATTATATGTAGTTAGGGCGTTAAGGGAGCCAAACTTGCACATAATTCTGACGGGATGAGCTTTGCTACAATAATGAATAATAGTCCACATCCTAAATTTACTTTTCAAAAGTGTTGCCACGATGGCTTAAAATAGTTATAGAGATGCTTAAAATAGTTTTGACATTGAAAATTAAAAAAAAAAAATTATAAAAAAATCTATGGCTGAAAAAAGCTGACCCTTTTTGACCAATTACTGACTTTTTAGATGGCATACTCATTTTTTTGTATTTCTATAAATGAGGTTCTAAAAGTCTTATACTGTAACCTTCAAACAAACTTTAAAAATTCATAAAAAAAAACATATGGCTGACAAATTACTGAAACTATCTGACCTTTTATCACAAGTGGGTGGCCTTTCGAATGGTACACTTTTTTAACCATTGATACAAAATTTCCTATGGATGGCCAATTTCTAAAACTAGTTGACCTTTTTTGACCAATTACTGACATTTTAGATGGCATCCTTTTCTTGCGAATATCCCATATATGCGGTGCTTAAGGTTAGGAGCCAACTTTAGTAAAAAAAAGTGCAATGAAAGTTAACGAAATAACGAACAAAGGTTCCCTACAAATCTAAATGAATGGGTTTAGTTATCATTTAAACAAGTTTATAAAAAGAATTGATTTACTGGCTGTCCGAACTAAAAACTAACAGTCAAGCCTCAAGCATAATAAACATAGTGCAGGGAAAATTGCAACTGATCACACAGAGTTGAGTCCTGGCATATTATGAGGTTTAAAGTTTTATTTTGAAGGGCACATGTATGGACTTAATAAATTAATTGAAATTTTGACTAATGAGTCGATTCACGTTAGTTGTCTGTTTGAAAAATTCAGACGGGTGAAGAAACTAAGGTAAGAAGGGAGTATTTCAAAAATAAAAACGAATTTAAAATATACTGGACGTAAAAGAAGAAAAGAGTATGTTAGTTACCTAGTCTTGCATATAACTCGAGTTTATAGAACGACATTAAACTTACTTAGTTTTTACATTATAAATGAGTTATTTGTTTAATTTTGATATATTTTGACCGTTTTTTTTTTGTATTGAATAGTTATTGTACGATTTTGATACTTGTTATGTTGTGGTACCTTTATATATGAATACATATAGGTGATTTCTGTCAAAAACGTTTTAATTTTGTGATTCTTTTTTTGACCGGAAAAATAAATTGTTTGATAAATTGAACATATGTACATACATATTACGCGTCTTACTTGCGTTTAAACTATTGAAATAGGTTGACAAAAAAGAAATTGAGAACTTTAATGGTGATCCAAAGTTTCCTTCGGAAATTTTCTAATTTTCATCATTTTAGTTCCCATAATTATCACATTTACAGGAAAATATCTTTCGTGATCACATTTATCATTTTACTACAAATAATCACTCAAATTGACTTCTGTTTCTGGATTTTCAATTTCATTCATTTAAACGCATTTGCTTAAATGAACTCGTTGCATCTTAAATTCTTACTAATTATTCGTGTTAAAATCATTTCGGAAAGGTCCTACAGTTTTTTACAGTTTTTTATATAATCTTTTTTTTTTATAGAAACAACGTTTTTACTGCTACGTCACCTTCACCATACACAAAAAGACATCGATGTCACTGCGTCAGGAGCATCGAGAATATTTTAAGGTTTGCTTAGGAGTCTTAAATAAACATAATTTATAGTGAAATATTCTTTAATAATCTGACCAACAGACACTACAAACAGAGTTCAATGACAAACTGGGAATTGATAGCTTCCTAGTTCAACCCATCCAAAGACTGACAAGATATCCATTATTGATACAGCAATTTATGAAGGTAAGCTTAAATTTATTTTTTGCTAATATATCTTTCTTATGCATGCATTTTTATTTAACAGGATTTTTTTAAAAATAAGATCGGGTGCAAGCCTGTCCTGACGTCTTGCTGTAAGTTAGACTTTCGGATGAGAAATCACCTAGCCATAGTGAATGAGTCTGAAGAAATAAAATCAATAGAAGAACTTGATGAGGTAAACTTCAAAAAATTACTTACAATTAAATAATTGTGTTGAAATTGATTTCAAAGCAATAATATAGCCAATTTTTTTTTGTGTGGGATTTTCTGTAGGCATACATACCTAGTCCACTGAAAACTTTTTTCTGAGTTAGCTTAAGACAAATGTATGACCAGACACTAGAGTACAGTAAGCTAATTCTGGTTTAAATCAGCAATGAAAAAAGCTCCAGTTTGTTGTAGGGCTGGATTATAGTAAAAGGTGTCCCTAAGTTTGTTTCTTTGCATCGATTTAAGGCAGGTATACCTACTAGATATGTACAAATAAAGACAAAATATTCAAAATAAACGGTATAATTATTAGTCATATAGAACTAGATATACAGTGGGTCACAGCTTATTTGACCCATCATATATTAAAAAGTTTAAAAAGAGAATAGCTCCTTAGCGAAGAAAGTTATCAACAAAATAAAAACGCAGAAAGGTTCATTAGGTGTTTAACTTAAACAAAATAACTTCATTTTTTTAGTTTAGATTAAAATTACACAACAAAATAACAAAAACAAAATTAAATCAACAATTCAATGTCACAGCTTATTTAACCCATTCAAAATAAACAG
Source organism: Melangyna quadrimaculata (assembly GCA_949320155.1). Classification (NCBI taxonomy): domain Eukaryota; kingdom Metazoa; phylum Arthropoda; class Insecta; order Diptera; family Syrphidae; genus Melangyna; species Melangyna quadrimaculata. The sequence goes on from OX439485.1 coordinate 96,977,162, forward strand.
TTATTAAAAAAAGATAACACAAATTAATATAAATGTTAATATTTAGTATGCCCCCCCTTTTGCTCTATTATTGTTTTAAGCCGATTTTGATATGAATCCACCAATTTTTTTGTTGTTTCTGGAGGTATTCTTTCCCATTCTTCAATTAAAGCAGTCTTCAGATCATTTTTGTTTGAGATGTGGCGTTTTCGAATATTCGTATCCAAAATGGACCACAGGTTTTCAATTACGTTTAAATCGGGAGACTGTGCCGGGGGTTTCATGACATGGGGGCAGTTATAGATGAGCCAAGTTTGAACAATTCCGGATGTGTGTTTCGGGTCATTGTCCTGATAGAACCGAAACGTGTCTCTTATGCCCAATTGTGTTGCACTTTGGAGCAAATTGTCTTTAAGAATATTGAGATAAACCATTTTGTCCATGGTACTCTCAATAAACTCCAGCTTTCCAACTCCCGCTGCAGACATGCAGGCCCAAACCATCACATGGCCACCCCCATGCTTCACTGTTGCCCTTAAGTTTTTATCCTGCAGCTCTGTATTTGGTTTGCGCCAGACATAAGATCGCCCGTCGGATCCGAATATGTTGAATTTTGACTCATCTGCAAATATTACCTGCTCCCAGAAACTAGAATCCTTTCTAATGTGCTCTTTTGCGAACGTCAAACGCCAATCTCGATTTCTCTTATTTATAAAAGGCTTCTTCCTTGCAACTCTTCCATGTAAATCATTATTTCTTAAAATACGTCGAATAGTTTCTGGGGAACAAGACTTTCCGTGTGTATTCTCCATCTCACTAGCCAGTTTTGGTGCCGATAACTTGGGGTTTAGCTTCACTTTGCGTACAATATATCGTTCATCCGAGGCACTAAATATTTTATTTGGAGCATTTCTTCCCTTATTTTCGACACGGTTCTCAAACGCAAAACGGTGGATTATAGCTTTTACCGTACCGTCCGGAATGTTAACAATTTCGGCTATTTTTCTACGAGAAAGCCCATTCCTGTGATGATAAAGGACAATTTCACGCTGTTCAATTGTTGTACGCTTTCCCATCTTCGTAACACGTGCTACCTTCATTAAAAATTACCAAAACTAATAATTCTTTTTGCAAATGTAACAACAAAGAGATTGACACAACAAGCACCGTTATTTCCATATTTTTGCTATAACAGGTGCTCCTTAAACACAGTGGGTCAAATAAGCTGTGGTACTGGAAAATCTAATTATTTCGTTTTTCTTAAGTAAAATTTTAAGTTTTAAAATAAAATTGATTGATTCAAACGTTATTTTAAAGCTTAAATCTTAATTAAAGTTCCTGCGTTTGTACTTTATTATTAACTTTTTTTGTTTAGAAACCATACTCAATTGAATGTATAAATAAGGGGTGGGTCAAATAAGCTGAGATCCACTGTATGTATGTATGTACACTCCCTGTCACTTGTTTGAGGCCACTATTTTCAAAACAGGAAATATTTTTCCTGGAAATTTTTGATACCTGTGACAGTAGGTAAATATATTTTGCAATAAAAAAGTATAAATTTAAGGGGGTAACTTGGAAATTCCATAGGAATCGCACAAATTATAAGAACGGACTGCAAAAATGGTTAAAAATAAATGCGTCACTTGATTGAGGCCACTTAAAAAATTTTATAAAAAATGAACAAAACAATAAAAATGTTTACTTTTTGTTGTTTTTTAACATTTATGTATTATGTTTTTGTCTACTAATAATGAGTATGACCACCATTTTTTGAAAGTAGCTCTATTAGATGGTTTGGAATTAAATCATACAGTTTCTTGGAATAATCCAGTGAAATCTGGCTCTAGCCATCGCAGTTAGCTTCGACCAAGACGTCATTATCTCCAAACTGTCTACCAGCATCAGAAACTTTTCGAGATAGCCAGGCCCAAACGTTTTCGATGATGTTTACGTCCGGTGAATAGGGTGGCCATGATAAAAGTCCAACGTTTTCCAACTGAATCCAGCTACTAGCTACCCAGGAAGTATGGATAGGGGCGTTGTCTTGTTGGAATATCCAAGGTAGAGGTTCCAGAATATTCTTTAGCTTTCGAAACACCCTATACAGCAGGCATTTGTACAATTTCGGTTGATTGTTGTAGTTATAAATTCCAATTCAGATGTTCCATTATAGGTGATAGCTCCTACACCATAACACCTGATGTATGACTGTGATATCTTGACAAAATAATTTCTTCTTTTATTTAATCGGGAAAATAAAAGTTGTAACCATCAAGTCCGTCAAGATTAAACTTTTTTTCACCTGAAAAGAAAACCTTTTTCCATGCGCTTCTACAGGCAACATGCTCCATTGCGAGATTCATCCGTAGTTCCTTATGTAGCTGCCGTAGAACCGGTTTCTTTTTGATTTTTATACTCTTGATGTACCACTGGTTTGAATTATCCTTAAAACCGTCGAAATACTGACTGATACCCCACTTTTTGGCCTTATTTTAGGCTCTGATAGTGTGGAATTTGAAGCTAGCCGCTGAATGAGTAGCTTTTATCGGATTGTTGTTGCTTTAGCTGTGTGTCCTTTTTGTTTTTTTTCCATAGTTTTCAGTGTCTGCTAGTCTCACTTCTGTTCGGTGTCCTAGCTTTTTCTCGGCCTGAGAATCCCAGTTCCTTTAAAGCATCTATTGATCCTCTTTCTGCTATTGTCTACGTGTTTTCAGAGCCCATTTTAACTTGAAATTTAATATAAAATATAGTTTTCTATCCTTTTTTAAATATTTTAAACTTTTGTTTGAAAAAAATTAGCGATGTTAACTTTTGCCAAGCAATTTTTGAAATGACGCAACATTTTATATCCATTTTTTGCAGTCCATTCACATAATTTGGGAAATTTGTATGAATTTTCCGAGTTAACTCTTTAACTTTATCCTTTTTTATTGCAAAATATATATTCCTACTCGCAAGTATCAAAAATTTCCAGGAAAAATATTGCTTACAGGTATTTATCAAGAAAAAACTTTTATGAAAATAGTGGCCTCAAAAAAGTGACAGGGAGTGTATGTATCTATTTCAATAGTAAGAAGTCTGTTCTTCTTTTTTTAATTTTAATTTATGAAAAAATATTTATTTCAAATAAAGTAAGTTTCCGTAAATTCCGCAATAATAAATATATATTAGGGTGGTCCTTATAAAAGTCACTGTCTTATTTTGAATGAAGCACCCTCCTAATTTGTTCTAAATAATTAAAAAAAAACTTCTTTCAAATTTTAGCTCATTTTATTAACGTTAATCCGGTCTCCAAGATGTCTGTACTTTTATATGTATACTTTGTACTTTTATAAATATGACAGAAGTGACTACATGTGTTCCAAAATTGTGGTTTAGGTGGGGGATTGGTTGGCATTTAGCCTCGGTGATATTCTGACCCTGTGTCAGCGTAGAACGTCGTCCAGGATGTCCATCGTACTGAGATATCTCATCTCGGGGTGTCGTTGCTGAGTGGCCATTCTTCTCAGCAGTTGATTTGGGTAACTGTTGGTGAGTCCTACTAGCTTCTTTGCTTGAAGCCAGTAGGTACCTGTCCAGGGGGACGATATTCGCCTCTGTTGTTGCTGTTATGTCTCATTCGCTGCCGAAATGTAGTCCGGTACAAATCCTTAGTAGCTTTCTTTCGAAGATTTGAAGTACCTTCATGGCCGTCTTCTAGACGGAGAACCATGACTGGGAAGGAATACCTAGCTGATTAGGGGCCGAAGGAGCTGCTTGTACATAAGAAGCTTCGTCTTCTGGCTTAGTCAGTTTCTGCGTCTTATCAATGGGTGGAGTCGTTGGAAGGCCCATCAGTTGGCTTTTTGAGCACGTTTCTTAAGTGTGGGTTGAACCTTAACAACTCGTTGAAGATGATGCCTAGGTACTTCACGTTCTTTTTGCCTGCTATTGTAGGTAGATCCATCCGGATGTTTCAGAACCAGACTTCTGCAGTTGGCTGCGCGCAATAATAATAATATGGGTGATCATACAATATGTTGAATAAATTGATGATAATTTCGGCACGACACTTTTTGAAGTAAATAGTGGTAAGAACTATTTCGAGTTAAACATAAGAAAGTCCTTTCACATACCAGAAAGCGGCCATTCAATAAAAAAAAAATAAAATACCAATTTTATGGGGATTTTTTTTTTTTTAATCAGGGACTTAATTTTTTTTTCTTCTGAGGGCTGATTTAAAACACAAAATGTCTTATAAATCATTATGTTTTCTTATTAAAATTGTGATTTATAAAATGTATACACAAAAAACACAGTAAATCCGTAAGACAAAATACATAAAAGTATCCAGAGTAATTTTTATGTGGGTACCTAACATTATATTTTTGACTTCAGTTTTATCTCACTCGTATTTAATAAGTTATTAAAAATGTAGTACAGTCAACTCCGCTTACCTGCACTCCGCTCAACTGAAAACATTATCTGAACCAAGAAATTTATTCCGGAGGCTTTTTGACAATTTTTCACCCAAATTGCTTCGCATAACTGAACTTTGCTAAATTGCAAACTCCGGATAATTGAAACAAAATTGTTTGCCTCAAATCAACATTTTTCACTTATTTAACTTCGCATAAGTGAAACGAGCGTTTATTGGTTTTCAATATGTTATAGTACCTATTCATATTCGTTTTGTGATTAAAAATGTAAATACCTTTGTTTTTTGAATTGTTTCATATGGAAATATTTTGACACAATACAAAAAATCATACCTTATTTTTTTTTTATTTTCATGCTAAATGAAATTTAATTGGTTTTGACAAAACTCAGCTTATTTGAAACAAGTTTCAGTTCTCCAAAGTTAGGTAATTGAAAACTTCGCTTAACTATGAAACAAATAGTCTGAAATTATGGTGTTCCAGTTCCAAGTTCCAAGTCCAGCGGAGTTGATTGTAAATAAATTATTTTGACTGTCAATAACTTGTTTTTTAGAAACTTTAACTATATATTACAGAATTAAAAAAAACCTTAATTAGGAAAATTTTATTCAAAATTTGACAGGGGACTGAGGATTTCATTTTTAGCATTTCATTTTTTTTCAGTTCTGCACATGTTGTCAAAATCAATAGTAAACAAGATTTAATTTCAAACAATCACCACAAATTTGATTTTGTTTACTTCACAATCACAAAGGCAGTCATTTTTGAATTTCTGACAATCCTGCGCATAATACTACCTTAGATATTTGTTCTGTGATACATTAGCGCTAAAAATTGTGCCTGCTTTCATACAAAATTTGTCCGTAAATCCTTGCCAGGGGACTGAGAAACTGAGTGGCATTCCACGTTTTCTATTAAAAATGTCTTCTGCACATCTGTCATACATAAACTTTCACTTTAATGTGTTAGCGAGACTTAAAACTTCACTATAATATATCTGAAACTTCGATCGTTACCTTAGTTATTGAAGTTTTTGACTACTTAATCTGCCAGGGGACAGCTGAGGGACAAAGTTTAATGAATTTTTTCGTAAGTAAAATTAATTTACATATACAAACATATATGAAAAATGTATTTACTTCCTAATAAAGATTTATTATTCAAGGTCACCAAATATTGTTAATTTTGGTATGAAACCAACAGAAGATTAAGAGTTATTTTTTCGCTTGAAAACCAAGCTGGGGACACGTCTCGTCAGGTGACTGAGAATTCTTGAACACGACAATGTTTCCGATGGTTCACCTTTCCAAACCATTCATATTTATAAATGTTGCTGTATGTTTTAGTTTTTCTGTTGATTTAGAATAATATTTTTAATAATAAAATTAGGTGTAAGTTTTTATTTTGCACCACCTGAGTTATTTTACCTAGTACAAAAAAAAAAGAATATGTTTTTTTTTTTATTACAAAATATAATACCTTTGTATGTTTTTCCCTCTCGTTTTCTTCAAATAGTTTTCATAAAATGAGTTTTAACTTTGGACCAATGCGACGCACGCTGACGGCTGACGATGTATACGTATCTTTTAACGATGCGGTGTCAGGTTTATTCAACAAAAAATTTTAAGGAAACAGGAGACCATCATCGGTAGTAATTTCGATATTAAATTTTTAGAGGTCCATCGAACAAAAAAGTCTGAGCCGCAAAAGAGAGCAAAAAAAGAATTGTTACAAAAAATACACTGAAAACCGGGCCTTATAGCCCTGGACTACAAGAGCAATTTTTTTTTTTTTTTTTTTTTTTTTTTTTTTTTTTTTTTTTTTAGAGAATGTCTTTGTTTAACAAACAATGCTGACGTTACTTCTGCGCACATTTTTCTAATTTAACAATTTGTTTTAATTTATTTCAGCTTAACATTCTCGATCAAGGAAATTTTCTAAAGTCAAGTGAATTTGATGCATACAATCATAAGTCTAGAAAGAAATTCCGCTGTAAGGTGTATCTATTTGAGAAGTGTCTTCTTTGTACTGAAGCGAAGAAAAAGCGCCTGGTTTATCGTTGCCATTTCGCATTGGACTCTATTGATGTCACGGTCAATAATTCAAAATCTTTGATTGTAACTCATAAGATTCAAAATCGTCCAGAATTTGAATTTTTAGCTGCGGAAGCGTATGTGATTAAACAGTGGATACGCTGTATTGAACGAATAACAGAAACCACAAATGAAAGGTTAGCAAGTGAAGGAAAATTTACATTGCCAATGGAAGTAGTGCTGATAGTTGGTTTCGTGATATGGATTATGTTTCGATTACTATAAGTTTTTGGTTTAATTATAAATTGTTAGTTTTAAAAAATAATAAACGGAGCTATGTATATGAATACTTAATGTTCAGTAGCGGATCCAGGGGGGCTAAAGCCCCCCCCACAGCCGAATCATAAAATAATTAAAAATATAGAAAGCAATATAATACAACGTGTAAAATTTTATATTCCGTCTAAAATATAGTTAAGATATGAGGTTTGATGGACAAAATAACGTGGTTCGGGTTGAACTATTTGCATACATGTTATGTAATTTTTTTTTCTAAGCCCTAAAATTGGGGCTCAAGTCTGAACTGAATTTGACAAAAACTAAGTTGGGGGCTATGAAATTGGACATGTTTCAGGCAACGACAATTTTTCCCTAAAAATAAAACCAAAAAAATTGGGAAGAAAAAAACAGTTTTGGAGCAATAAGTTATGAGAATATTGGACCAAAAACCTAGCCGGGGTTAACCAACTTACTTCCGAAAAACTAACTCTATTCCAGACAGTTTTGGGGGCTCATGTCTAGGGACTGTCAAAGTCCGAAGTTGGGGCTAAGGCTCGAAGAGATAAAAATGGCCGGGGCTTAACATTAACGTGTCAAATTCCCTAACTGTTCATACTAAAAACAAAGCTAATTTACCGAAGGAAACGCATTTGAGGATTAAATCATTTGAGAACAATGGGATGTCAAGTTTAGTGTAAATGTTTAATACAACAGAAATTGTTTCTTACTCCTTGGCTGGGCTTAGAAATTTTCGGGGCTACGTTTCCAAAATTTGAAAGGTCCAAAACAATAATTGTACATACAAATCATATTTGTACTAGGCAATTACATACAAATTCTATAGTCAAGGAGCCAAATTCCAAAAGCGTGAGTATTCTCTGTGCGCGCTCAGAAAATCATGCAAAATCAAATTAATATTTGCAATCCCTCTAGACTCTAGAATGACGTGCAAATTTGTCGACATATTTTTTTAGCATGAATAAAAAGTATATGCAGCGTAAACACGAAAATTAATTCACGCTGGCAGAATTGGGCCACGGCTTATTTCTTAGAGCAGCTTTGTCTTATGTCCTAAAGTGTCAGTTTGAACAAAATAGTTTCTCGTGGATTTGGCTAATTCAGGAAAAATGAGATCTCAGAGGACTGATACCGTGTCAAAGCAAATATGTGATCATTTGCCAGTACGAACACTTAAATATAATTTTTCTGAACTAGCCAATTATAAACAGTTTTCAAATCTTGTCAAAAATGGGAAGTTCAAAACATACCCACAGCTAATTTAAAAATATAACTACATAAGGTAGGTACCTAATCAATTTTTAAATAATATAAATAAACGAATTTGTACGCGCGGTTCAAGCATAAATGGCTAAAAATTATTATTTTGGTGCACCTTTGAATTTGCTTCTATATCCGCTACAGCAATTATGTATGAATAATTGTTATTGTACTTTTAGTCTAGTAAGAATAGACAAACAAATTCCAAAGAAAGGAAAAAATTAGTTCGAGGCTGAAATTTGGTGTACTCATTGGTTATGGTACTCTTTATAAACTGATAGAGTTCCTCATTAATACGATGACCGCTAGGTCAGTTACAAGGGGTCAAAAGTCATGAAAATGGTTTTTTTTAAAATAACTTCAAAACAGTTTGGTTAAGAAAAAAAATGTTTACTACAAACTTGTAGCTGAGCCGATTTTCCACAAAATTGCTTATATAAATTTTGTTGTGGAGTTCTTGACCAATTTGTTTAATTATTATAGTTGTTTGAGATTTAAAAATGAATCTCTTTCGGCTGTTTTGGTCGTAATGATATGTTACTGAAACAATTTCATTTCCTTTCCCGACGTTTCGACGGTGGTTGCCATCTTCTTTAGGGGATCTTTTATTTACAAAAATAAATTGAATTTATTATACACATGAGAACATTTGGTGTAACACTTAAGCAAACTTACATTAGGTAAATGTTTACAATTTACATAGATAAATCAACAATAAAAGTAGAAATAATAAATACATGACAGTGTATTGAAAACTGTAAAGACAATTTGAAAAAGAAAATTCTAAACAAATAAAAAATTTTTGTGAAATAATAAAATTACTTTTAAAAATGTTTTTGTTTTATTTAAAACACTTCAAATGAAGTTTAGTCGGCTTTAAACTGTCAGAAATTCTGCCCAGTCACTAATGAGCAGTAAACCGATGAAATATTTTGGCTGCCTTGTTTACGATTCATATTGTTTTTGTTATTTATGATATGGAGTGTTTCCAAAGTATACCGCTTGGAGACATGTTTCTCTTCTAGGAATTCCACTCCGTCAAAATCTGGTTTATGTCCACGCTCGACGCTGTGTAAGGCCAGTGCTGTTTTCCCGGTGCTTTTTAAATTAATGTCGGACTTCTGGTTTGAAATTCGTTGACGAAGAAGTTGCTTTGTAGTACCGATATAGGAAAGGTTGCAATTTTCATCTGCATTGCCAAGACAGTTGATTTAATAAACTACGTCGGTACATTTGTCTTTTCCGTTTTCGTTTTCATGTTGGTGAAAGAGGTGCCAGCGTCTTATTGGATTTATACGCTAAATTGACGTCTTTTGTATTATTTTTTACTGTCTCTTTGAAGTTGTCTGACAGTTTGGGGACATAAACTATACTCTTATAAATACGTTTCTCTTCTTCCTGTAGTTAATCCACAGGAGCTTTGTGTTTTTGGCGAAGTATCAAGCTCCGTATGATTTCTTTTGGATAGCCATTGTCCAGGAGAATTTGTGTGACCTTATTCTCATTTGCGGAGTGGAATTCCCGGTCACTCAACGCAAAGACTTTATGAACTAGATTAGATGCTGTATGTATAAGAATATGTTTTGCTTGGTTGGATCTAAAGTTAACAAGTCTTCCCGACGCTGTGTCTTTTTGATACCAATTGAAAGAGAGTCGGTCATTTACACGATGAATCTTGACGTCCAAGAAAGTTATCGCTCTGTTTTGTTCCCTCTCAACGGTAAATTGAATTTTCCCATGGTAAGCATTAAGGCATCTTAAGACATTGTCAACCTCAGCCTTATGAACATCTGCAAATATATCATCTACATATTTGACGATTATGTTCGGTTTGTTGTGTTCTTCAAATCTGCTGTCCAAAAGGTTGTCCAAAACCAGATCGGCAATAGTAGGAGAGAGCGGATTTCCCATTGGCATTCCATGAATTTGTTTGTATAAGTTATCTTTATACTGAAGGTAGTTGTTTTCTTTAAGACAAAAATCCAACAACTCTATGAATTTGGTTTGGCTTAACTGGGTATTTTTACTGATAGTTTCCCATTTTTTCTTTATAATTGCTACTGCAAGTTGTACGGGAACATTGGTGAATAATGATACATCATATGAGACTAAAACATCAGTTGGTTCAAGAACCAAATTTTCCACCTTATCTATAAATTCATAAGAATTTTTAATCGAGTAGACCGAATTTCTTGTCACGCACTGTAAAATTCTGCCCAAGTGTTTTGCGAGTTCATAACAAGGAACTCTCATTGATGACGTTATCGGTCTGAGCGGAATGTTTTGTTTGTGAATTTTTGGTAATCCATATATTGAAGGTATTTATGCCGTGTAGGTCGTCATCACTGACTTTTGCCTATCGTCAATCAACTTGTTTTTGTGAAGCCATTTCACCAGTTCATTGTTTTTATTTTGTAGGGAAGAAAGAGGGGTTCCCCGTGTAGGTCGGTAAACAGAACGATCAGACAATAACTCTTTAATTTTTTTGTCGTAATCAATGCGATTCATTGCAACTGTGGTGTTGCCTTTATCGGCTGATACAATAATAATTGTTTTTTGTTTTTTAAGAAAATCGATAGAGTCTTTATGAACTTTCAGTATGTATTTGGCAAATCGGTCATTGGTGTGGTGACGTTGGAAAGAGTGAAGCATATTGCTGTATTTCGCTCTTGTCACCTCTTGCTCCATTTCATCTTTTACACATCTTATTACTTCTTCTGCATCCGCAATTATTTGGAAAAGTGGAAATGTGCTCTTGTCAAAAGGTAAAGAAAATTTCTTGCCAAGAGATTTCTTGCACGTCAAGATTCATCGTGTAAATGACCAACTCCCTTTCAATTGGTATCAAAAAGACACAGCGTCGGGAACTTGTTAACTTTAGATCCAACGAAGCAAAACATATTCTTATACATACAGCATCTAATCTAGTTCATAAAGTCTTTGCGTTGAGTGACCGGGAATTCCACTCCGCAAATAAGAATAAGGTCACACAAATTCTCCTGGACAATGGCTATCCAAAAGAAATCATACGGAGCTTGATACTTCGCCAAAAACACAAAGCTCCTGTGGATAAACTACAGGAAGAAGAGAAACGTATTTATAAGAGTATAGTTTATGTCCCCAAAATGTCAGACAACTTCAAAGAGACAGTAAAAAATAATACAAAAGACGTCAATTTAGCGTATAAATCCAATAAGACGCTGGCACCTCTTTTCACCAACATGAAAACGAAAACGGAAAAGACAAATGTACCGACGTAGTTTATTAAATCAACTGTCTTGGAAATGCAGATGAAAATTGCAACCTTTCCTATATCGGTACTACAAAGCAACTTCTTCGTCAACGAATTTCAAACCAGAAGTCCGACATTAATTTAAAAAGCTCCGGGAAAACAGCACTGGCCTTACACAGCGTCGAGCGTGGACATAAACCAGATTTTGACGGAGTGGAAATCCTAGAAATGGAGAAACATGTCTCCAACAAAACAAAAACAATATGAATCGTAAACAAGACAGCCAAAATATTTCATCGGTTTACTGCTCATTAGTGACTGGGCAGAATTTCTGACAGTTTAAAGCCGACTAAACTTCATTTGAAGTGTTTTAAATAAAACAAAAACATTTTTCAAAGTAATTTTATTATTTCACAAAAATTTTTTATTTGTTTAGAATTTTCTTTTTTAAATTGTCTTTACAGTTTTCAATACATTGTCATGTATTTATTATTTCTACTTTTATTGTTGATTTATCTATGTAAATTGTAAACATCTACCTAATGTAAGTTTGCTTAAGTGTTACACCAAATGTTCTCATGTGTATAATAAATTCAATTTATTTTTGTAAATAAAAGATCCCCTGAAGAAGATGGCAACCACCGTCGGGAAAGGAAATGAAATTGTTTCATTAACATATCATTACGACCAAAACAGCCGAAAGAGATGCATTTTTAAATCTCAAACAACTATAATATAAATTTTGTCCATAGCATTTACCGTTAAAAAGTTATAGCAGTTCAAAGAATCATTCGGGTCGTAAAATTAATTAATTTTAATTTTTGGTACAAAAATCGGCCATGAAGGTGTAGTTTTTTTTTTAAGTAACTCAAAAACGGTTTGGTTTAGAAAAAAAAAATTTGTTGCACAAACTTGTAGCTGAGGTTATTTTCCACAGATATGATTATTGTTATCTTGTCCGTAGCACTTACCGTTAAAAACTTAATTTTGATTAAAGAATCGTAAGTATTGCACGCGAATTTTTTAATTTTAATTTTTGTGTCCGAAATATTTTTAACCAATTAGAAAAGTTTTTTGAAGACCAACTGCAGACATTTTTAACGTACGAGCTGGCTCCTTATCCGTTGTCACTTTTTGACGAGGTTGGAATGCGAAAAAATAAAAAATCTGCCCTTTATGAATTATTAGAGCCAGTTGAAGAAGATATCGATTATAAAAAGGTAACATATATCATCGATGGAGGGTTTTTACTGCATCGTGTAATATGGAATTGAGAGAACTCATTTAACGCAATTTTTGATAGCTACACTTATTATACAAAAACATTTTAGAAAACATGTCATCATTGTGTTCGATGGCTATAAAGATCAGCGAAACAATATAAAAGCTTCCGAGCAGCGTTGTTGGTGTGTTTCAGCTCCTTGATCAGCAGATATTTTGTTTGATACATCAATGACGGCGTCAACTTCCCAACAACAATTTCTCGCTAATGCAAACAACAAAAGTCGACTCATTGCTATGCTTTCTGAAAAGCTTAAAGCTGCTAACATCCTAGTCAGGCAAGCCAAAAATGATGCTGACGTTTTGATTATCGAAACGGCCATAGATTGTGCTGAGATACGCAAGAGTATTGTTGTAGGATAGGATGTTGACTTAATAGCAATAAAAAAGATTTACTTTCAAAAACAAGGTAAAGCTAAAATTGAATCTAAATTATATTCTACTCAGGGTTCAGCCAAAAACTTACCCAAAATGTTAATCAAGCCCACATCTTATTTTTGCATGCATTTACTGGTTGTGATTCAACTTCTGCTCTTTACAACAAAGGCAAATTAAAATTCTTCAAGCTTTTCGAAAAGAGTGACGATCTCTTAAAATATACCGAAGTATTTTCCAGAGGCAATTACCCTCCCAATATTATTTATTAAAACGGTATACGTCTACTTCTAGCATTTTACAAAGGACCTGGAAAAGAAGATCGTATCAATGCACTAAGTTATTTCACATTTGTCCGATTGACCAGGCTCAACAAGGCTGTACAATTATCTTCCCTATTTACTATCATGTTCAAATTTGGCTGGGAAGAGATAGTACTAATCCTGAAAGCTGGGGATGGGTATGAAATAATGTTTTGGAGCCTAATACCACTGTGCTCCAACCAGCACCTGATGAACTTCTTACAACAAATTGTTTGTAATTGTAGTAAAGGTTGCGGTTCTAATTGTAGTTATCGAAAAGCTGAGTTAAAATGTTCAATAGTTTGTGGGCAATGTCATGGACAGACATGTACAAACTCAGTTAAAATTGATCCGTATGAAGAGGACATTAATGATGACTCATTTCTTATCACGCCATAACAAAACATCTAATGTTGACTAAATTTTATTTGCATAACAAAGTGAAATAAGCCTCCTGGGGATACCACATCAAAAAAAAACGCACCTGAAGACTTGACCCCTTTGGTGTTGTGGAAGAACGTGCAAAAAAGGGCTAATTTCGCGATACTTGCGATTGTTTGAACTGCTATAACTTTTTAACGGTAAATGTAACGGGAAAATGCATCCAAGTATTTTTGTGGGAAATTTTCTCAGCTACAAGATTGTAATGTAAATTTTTTTCTAAACCAAACCGTTTTCAAGCTATTTTCAAAAAACCCATTTTCATGACATTTGACCCCTTGCAACTGAGGAAGTGGTCCTCGGATCGATGAGGAACTTTCTCAGTCTATAAAGAGTCCTAATACCAATGTTCATACCAAATTTTAGCCTCTAACTAATTTTTTCCTTGTAAAAAGCTAATTTTTCTAGACTATTTGTAGATATTGAAAACATTTTAAAGCGCGACAGGAGCGGATATAAAGGCACACAAAAAAATGGATATCATTAAAGGGAAAGTGGAAATATTAAAATTCGTTGTCTTTTATATAACTACACATGTATCTCCATCACAAAAAAAATACTTGAAACTTAAAGGTTAGACCGCACTCGCCGGAACTGCACTGCATCGGAACTGCACTTCACACGAATTCGTATGAATTTTAATGAAGTTCAGTTGCCGCTTAGTGCGATATAGCTCCTAAAATTTCATAAAAAATAATGTTTTGCCGCGTTGTCGTGAAGTGTAGTTCGGCTGAAGTTGGTACGGTCTTGCATTAAACCTAAACTGATTTCTATTATTTGTTATAAATAATAAAATGTATCTTAGGACAAGCTAGTTTTATTACTTAAAGTCTCAAACTGGATCTCCAAACTCCAAGCCCCCCCCACAGCCAAATCCTAGATCCGCTACTGTTAATGTTGATGTCTTTTTTTTAAAAAAACTTTATTTTCAATTTAATTTCACTTTATTTAAAATCCGATGTAGGTAAAATTAAAACTTAAACCCTTATTTATAAATGAAAATCATAGATACAAGATTTTCATTTGGTCAGTGAGTTAAGTTATATCGTATCAATTAAATAAAATTTAAGTATAAGAAACAGAACTACTAAATTCACATATTTACTTAAATAATTAAGTTAAAAACAACGACCGTTCTTTCTAAATCTGATGTTAATAAATGTTTAACGGTACCTGTCATATAACCTATTCTAACCATTTTTTTTTTTTTGAACAGAAGTCCAATTTTGCATATAAAAAAAATATTTTGGGTGCTTCAAAAAATAGTATTTTTTTTTTGAAAATTAAATATCTTGAAAACTGGTTAATGATTTTTTTTCATTTTGTGTAAAATTGTTATCTAATGAGTACTAAAATTTGGCTCTTCAGATTTTATTTTTAAGATTTTTTCAACAAATTGTACATGTAAAAATGAATTTTTAAGAAAACCACTCTAACGGTGTTTGATTTTTTTTTTCATACAGGAGAATGGGCATTTTGGTCAACCTTTTGCCCACGAATGAGATATATATCGTTGGAAACTTAGTCCTAGTACATTATTTTTTTATATAGACACAAAGCTGTAAACCATGGGGCTTAGGCAGTATATGGCAACAAAGACTGCAATTAGAGCAAAAATTAATTGCAATAGTGTTCCATTGAAATGACAGTATTGGTTGCTTTCGATTAATTGAATAGACCCCGAAAAAAAGGAACTTGTATACCAGTGACCAACAATAGTGAATAATATCATGGTTGGCGAGTAATTTGATTACCAGTAAGTAAATTCTACTTTTTTTTATTCGATTTAATTAATTTAATGAATGGGAATAATTGTGCGTCTAGTTCCCACAATTGAGATATACAACGTTGGAAAGCTTAGTTCAAGAGCATCATTTTTATATATGGACACACAACTGTAAACCATGGGGTTTAGGCAGTATATTACAAAATATAAAACAATTCGTGTATGTTAATTCGAATTTGCAAAGTGTTTTTCTTATTTTGTTGGTCGCTTATTTTAGCCAACTCCCATTGCTCATGACAAAAAAAATACTCGTACGTTGGTTCACTCCATAGTACCCAATCATTTTCATAGGTCTCGTTTCTGGGCACTAGGTGGACCAGTTCCCAACCTAAATGCTCTAACTAAGGTGAATCTGTATCAATCAAATAATTCAACAGCAACAAGTGCTGAAACGATGCAACCATAGAATACTTTGCGAACACTTGAACTTTGTAACAGGAAAAAAGTTAAGTCAAAAATTGATTTTAAAACAAGGTCAAAAGTTGTAAGCCTTTTAAAAGCCCAGAAATACACACATTCGTTTATTTAAAATTAATTTATTTCAATGAATAGTTTTTGAAGAAAATTGTCGCTGGTCCTGCGCCTGCACAGAACAAATCATTAGACTTGGTGTGGTTGTGTGTTGAACGTTTATTTAATTTCAAAGTGAATAAACTAAAATATTTTACATGTTTGAGAATTATTATTCTTGATAAGTTAACCCAACTGCAAAATTATATGGATCGTAAATTAAAACAAAAAACACATAAACAAACTGGTGCTGCATCATGATGATAAATTGCATCCTCCCAACACAAGAAGAGACAAGTCTTATAACATTGCATGATTATGATCCAGAAAATCTTGCATATGAATGCTTCTGGGATTTCTTCAGAAGTCATATAACGATACAGAGTCACAGTCAGCAGACCATTTTGTATTCAGAAACAAAAAAAAAACAAGGATCTTAATATCCTTTTGATTTTCCGGTCAGTGAGCTTACTGCATCACTATAACCTTCTTCTCCGGCTAAGGGGGGTATAAATGTTGACACAAAGTGATATAATATAATTTCTTGAATTTCTTCCAAGAATAATGTTGACATTCCCCTATGATGAGATAAAGCAAAACTCGTTTAGGTACATATGACATTTATTTTTATTAAAATGGAAACAAACTCAACACACCTTGAAGCATCTTTTATACTATACTATACATGTACAGTAAATATACATATTTTCATATTCAAAGCTTATACCAATAAAAGAGTGACAAACTCACCAAATTAACAATAATTCTCTTTGTTGGGAATTATAGTGATATTCCTATTAATTGACAATTTCACGAAAATTAAAATTTAAAGGCCTCATTGTCAAAACAATGAGGAGGAAAAAAATTTAGATAAGTTTGTTCTTGTACGTTTTCTATTTTGAATGTTCGACCTTGGAGATCTTATTATCCGGAGCTTGACAAATGATTTAATATGCCATACATCTGTCAACAAAAGATTGTCACTCCCGGGTATGAGAGATGAAGTGAATAACCTATAACAAATAGGGCTTGAGCCAGCATCAGACATCAGAGTGAAGACGTTGTGTCCATTGATATTTTTGTCATTATAGATTATTTCTGAAAATTATACAAGAAACAGAAACCATCAAATCCATAAAATTATTTTTTTTCAATTTTTCAGTAGTTAAGTTAAGTTTAGTCCAGAAAAAGCTTGCTCCTTTTAATTCCTCTGACTTATGCTGGATTTACATGTACCTTCGTCTGCAAATATGAAGAAAAGTAGAGCGGGACAAATGAATGCCAAAACTCTGAGCGTGTGAAAGAGAACCACCAAGAAGATGAGCATGTTCGTCTTCATATCTGATCTTCTGCATTTTGGTGTTCCCTCTGTATCCCACAAATGTAAATTTTAATTTTGTATCCCCTTTTTTTTTGCAGAATTCGGACGAAGATACATGTAAATCAACCATTAACGAAATTTTTCATTGATGGTTGAAAAATCGTATCAGAACACACAGCACCTACATGTGATATCTATCACATTATACTGCTTAGGGTAGTCAGAAATTTAAAAATGACTGCCTTCGTGATTTTGAAGTAAACAAAAACAAATTCGTGGTGATTTTGAAATTAAATTAATTTTAATATTGATTTTGACATCATGCAAGGAAATGCACAAAAATGAAAACGCTAAATATATTACCTGTAATATGAACCTACATAATGAATCTTGATCCGAGCATATTATTTTTCTGTTATTATATTACCAATCAAGCCGAAATGCATATCATATCCACTATCGTAATCAAAAACCATTTCTAATCCCAACATTATTGTTATAAAATATCTTTGCACTTTTCACCTAAGAAATAATTTGAAGAATCGTTTCGTCATCATCACCTCCTTCTTCATTATTATCAAGATTTCTTTGTCTGTTGAACCCACAAACAATCCAGTAAACTTAACTGTAAAGCTCCATAGCAGTCTATGAACTCCCATTTTCTTGTGATCCCATTTGCCCGAAGGGTAAGGAATCATACGTGATTTCATCCTATTACAGAACAAGTTTTTCGTATACCAGGATATTCAAACGCACAGATGTAGAAACTTCAAATTAAGCTTCATAACCCACCGCTTCTCCAGCCCGCCTCGGTTATTTACGAACCAATCCATTATGTTTGTCCCTGGGGTTAAAGGACCGTGACAGGGTGGTTGTCAGCATTCGATACGATGTCCATGAATTCTGGATGCGAGTCAGTCAACAGATGAGTAGTAGAAGATATCTAGGATGGTATTTGGGGTATTGCGACATTTCCAGAATATATATTTTTATTTTGTATGCGACAGGATGGGGTGAAAACTGAAAAACGAATGACCCGTTTGAAATTTTTCTTAGCATATTCTAAATATTCTTTCACAACATTTCCTCCAGGGTTATTTCCGATTGATGTTTTATGTATTGATTTTTGTATTGTTTTTTTTTCAAAATTTTTGTTTAGATAAATTAATTTAAAAAAGAGTAATTTAACTTTAACGTTCCTTAAATTTTCAGTGTATGTACGTACAGAGACGTGCTGGCAGCAGATTTTGGGCGTGAAAGGAAACCAAAAGATATTAATTGTACAAGTAGTCCTGCTGAAGGTGATAACGAAAACGTTCGTCTGCCAGCATGTAGTGGTCCCGTTAACACAAAAAAGTGCATCAAAAGTACAACTTATCCGGAACTACAAATCGGTTTGGAAACCATTTCAAATGTAATACAACCAACTCCCTGATTACAAATATGGGTTCGACAGACATCTAGGTATGTGGCCCCAAAATAATTTTTAATAATTTATTATATAAATATTCTAGAAAATTTAAAAAAAATTAAATTTGGTATGCCAACTTTTAGAACTTAATAAAATACAATTTTTCACAAAATTAAAAAAAAAAAATAATTTGGCTGTGTTTGCAAAAATTGCAAAATTGTTAAAATTGTAAAGGACCTCCTACATAAAAATAAATTTGGTTGAAATCAGTGTAGCCGTTAACGAGAAATTTGAAAACCAAACCATCGGTATGAAAGGTACCGTTAATAACCGTTATAAAAAAAAAATTCTACCAAAATATTCATTGTAATAATATTATAGTAGCTCGTAATTTTTTTTTTTAAAATCGTTTGAGACTTTTTTGAAATAAATCAATTTTTGTATATTGGTTGTATGGCAGGTACCGTTGTTTTTTGAGCTAAACAAAATTTCAATTTCCCCTCTATAGTCCAGTAACCTTGTCGTTTATATGAAAGGCACCGTTAGTGTCAAATCTGGTATTTCTGATTTTTTGCTGAGTTGTTCAGGATATTGGCCTAGTAAATAACCTAAGTTTTCGACCTCGAGCGGCGATCGCTTCATGGTCAAAAATAAGAAAAACCGCGATTTTTTCACGCTTTTTTTAGTTATTGGTAATTTTAGTCCGAAATAATTAATTTTAAATAAAAGCATTGTTCTACGAATTCAGAGTAACTTAATTTGCTTCAACTTGAGTCCAAAGCCAACTCTCTAGACCCAATGGTTTCAAAAATATAGCAATTCAAAATTTAGCGATAAAAAATTTATTATAAAAAGTAGTGTTATCAAACAGTATAATGGAAAATAAAGAATGGTTGACATAAATGCACCAAAGCACGGAAGCGTGTAGGTAGAGCCAAAATAATAGGACAATCATACCGGAACGGGGTTCTATATACCCCCCTTAAGGTGGGAGGGGCAATTATCTAAAAAACTGGCTTAAGGTAGAAACAACACCAGAAATACCAGATTTGAAAAGTAAAAGAATATAGTTACTGTACTACTAGGGAATCCCATAAAAATCTTAAGTCTAAAGTTTGAAGAAAATCGCTTCAGCCGCTTAGGCTGTAGGTCAAGGTACTGGTACAGAGAGACGGACAGATAGACAGACGGACAGACAGACAGAATTGCGAGACCCACTTTTTCGCGTTCTCTATCATCGTAATGTTAGGGAAAAACATTATCTCGATTTTTTTTGCACGAATACTTAACTTGCCCTTTATATATATATGTACGTATAATACTTACTTACTTACTTTTGATGGCGCTCACAGCCCAGGATGGTCTTCGGCCTCAACTAACAAGCCCCTCCAGCCAGCTCTGTTCCTAGCTAGCCGCTTCCAGTTGCGCACACCGAGTGCTTTGATGTCGTCATTCACTTGATTCCGCCACCTGTTACGGGTTCTTCCTCTGGTGCGTACCCCATCGGGGTTGGATTCAAAGACTCGTCGGGCAGGTGCGTTGCTGTCCATACGCTCCACGTGCCCCAGCCATCTCAGCCGCTGTATTTTCAGCTTTTTGACCAGGTCAACGTCGCTGTATAGCCCGTATAGCTCGTCGTTGAATCTTCTCCTCCATACTCCTTCGATACACACCGGACCGAAAATCACACGAAGAATCTTCCTCTCAAAGCACCCTAGCAGATTTTTATCAGAATCTTTCAGTGTCCATGCTTCTGACCCATAAAGCAGGACCGGGATGATTAGGGTCTTGTATAAAGTCTCCTTGGTTCTCTGAGAGAGGGCCTTACTACTTAAATGCCTTCTTAGACCGAAGAAACAGCGGTTGGCAAGAGTAATTCTTTGCTTGATCTCTGCACTGATGTCATTCTGCGATGTAATAGTGGAGCCCAGGTAGACAAAGTCCTTGACAACTTCGAAGTTATATCTGTCCATCGTGATATTTTGCCCGAGTCGACGATGTTGAGATTCCTCTCTCGATGACAGCATATACTTCGTCTTGTCCTCATTAACCGCCAATCCCATTCTAGCCGCTTCCGATTCAATGCTCGCAAATGCCCCTGCCACAGCTCGCTTCGTTCTGCCGACAATGTCTATGTCATCCGCATATGCAAAGCAATTGAACGGACTTTTGTTATATTGTACCGCTGGTGCGTTGCGTACAATGGCTTCAAGAACGATTTTGAATAGGTTGCGTCGCCTTGCCTCAATCCTTTCTCAACATCAAAGGAATCGGTGGTGTTCTTACCAATTTTGACGGAGCAGCGAGATTTCTCCATCGTCATCCTGCACAGGCGGACGAGTTTAGCAGGGATGCCGAGACTCGACATGGTCTGTATAATTCGTCCCTTTTCACGCTATCATACGCGACTTTAAAATCGATAAAAAGGTGGTGTGTATCGATCTGGAATTCCCGGGATTTTTCTAAAATCTGTGTGAACATTTGATCGACGGTTGACTTGCTTGGCCTAAGACCGCACTGATAGGGGCCGTTCAGATCGTTGACAAAAAGTTTTAAGCGGTCACACAGGATGGCCGACAAGATTTTATAAGCGACGTTTATCTCCCATCTCCACATCTCCCTTTTTATGGATGGGGCACACTATACCGAGGTTCCATTCATCGGGCATACTTTCCTCCGACCAAATTTTGCAGATGAGCTGGTGTATGCTCCTAGCCAATTCATCTCCCGCTGATTTAAATAGTTCGGCTAGTAAACCACTCGCACCAGCAGCCTTGTACGACTTAAGTTTGGATATCGCCAGCCACACTTCGGTTAGGTCGTGTGGGCGGAACTCTTGGCCATCATCGTCCAAGTTGAATGGAGCGGTCTGCCTATTAGCGGCATCTTGGCTGTCTTCGCCATTAAGCAGTTTAGAGAAGTGTTCTTTCCAGATCCTCAGCACTGACTGTGTGTCTACTACCATATTCCCACTCTCATCTCGGCAGGCTTCCGTTCTAGCCTTGAATCCTTGGGTGAATCGCTTCACCCTCTGATAAAATTTTCGAACATCTCCCCTACCACTACAACTCTCAATAGACTCTACCGCCCGCTTCTCGTGCTCTCTCTTTTTCCTCCTGAGAAGTCGGCGTTCCTCTTTTCGTTTCAGCCCGTAGATCTCCCGGGCCACTCTCTCAGCAGCTCTTGTTCGAGTCTGCAGCATTGCCTGGTAGGCCTCGTCCTTAGCTGCATGCGCTAGCCGGCACTCTTCATCGAACCAGGGTTTTCATTGTATTCGCCTAGTAAAACCCAGCACATCAGAGGCGGCACTTCTGATGGCTTGTTGACAGTGTTTCCACTGGTCCTCTGCACTTGATGCTGGTGGCGGACCTCCTGAGAGATTAAGAGTTAAGTGGTCTGCAAAAGTTCTGGCGGTCTCTTGCGATTTAAGCTTCTCGACATCGAATCTTTTCACAGCATCTCCTCTGCGTTGTCGCGTCATGGATATTCGCATACGTAGTCTAGCTACCACCAGTTAGTGATTCGAGTCAATGTTGGCCCCTCGGAACTTTCGGACGTCCAAGATACTGGAAGCATGTCTCACGTCTATCGCAACGTGGTCGATTTGGTTGACGGTTAGTTGATCACGCGACCGCCAAGTCCCCTTGTGTATATTGAGGTGTAGTTTATCGCAAGTAAAAAATAGCGTTTTCGGGGATGTCTGTCGGGGGTCACATAGTAGTAACTGATTTCCCTGACGCAAGGAGAAATATTAAAGTGCGGCAACCCTGAGTTTTAACCAAGTTTTTGTAGAAATCCTGGTACTACAACGCATATATACACAGAGAAAAAACAGCGTAAAATCAAAGTAAAAAACTTTGATTCTAATATTTTTCGGAACGATTTGGCGTCAACGCCGAAAATTCTTAATTCAAAGTGGAGCGACTTTATTTCAAAGTGTTTCCATACTTAAAAACGAACAAGATTTTACTACGTTTATATGTTGAATCATATATGAGAATCATAGGTAAATAAGAAAAGTAATTAAATATTGTTTTTCGATTATGAAAATGAATTTTGAGTGCGCGTTTAATTTGTTCACAAATGTAAGGGAGCTACTTCTTTATATTAAGCTTACAAATACAAACAAATTGAGGTTTACTTGACTATGCAACACTTTGAAACTACGATGATGACACTTTAAATGCCATAAAAGTGGATCGCAATGTAAAATGTGGATTTCAATTTAAAAATGAATATGTTTCACTTTGAACCAAGGTTGAGCGCACTTTAAATGTGGATCTCAATATATAAAAATATAAAAATGATAATTTTTCACCTTGAAACAACGTTTAACGGGATGCAAATGTACAAAAGTTGATTTCAATGTATAAATAAACACGTTTTACTTTGAAACTAGGTTGAATCTCTTAAAATTACGTCGCATATTTAAATTAACATTGTTTCAACGTAAAATTGAAAATGATCCACTTCATTTAAAATACTTTAGATCAAATACAGTCGTATTTAATTTTTGATCTCATTTTTTCCCTCAGTGTAGGAGAACTATCTGCATTTTGATGTCAATTTCAATCTAAATACGAAAGGGTACAAAAAATAAAAATAAAACAACCTATAAATTAAAAAAAAAAAATATTTTTCAAAATTCACTTTGCCAAAACCAAAGTTTTAATTTAAAATTTGGCAGATACCTATTATTTTGTTATTATTCAGCTTTATAACAACGTACCACATATTTCAATAGAACGTCACACTGATTTAAAGTAATGTATGTACTCCTGTACAACTTTCATGTATTTAATAAAATCTATCGATTGCAAAAAAAAAATCATTTCGCTATAACTTACCTCTAGCGCAATCACATAATTGAATAAACCCAAAAATGATTTTTAAAGCATGGAAACCCTATGCAAGGCCAACTTTTTTATAGGCAACCCATGCGCAAACTGTTTCTTTGGACACTATCTAAAAAAATGTATACCTCTTATCTGGTAAAGAGATGCGAGCTCCCCGACTATAAGCTTTGATCGAATATTCCTAATTTCTTCCAAACAAATGTACAAACAAATGTTTAATATCAAATATGGTGGAAGCTTAGCTCTAGTTTTGAATTGTATCCTCAACAACATATCCAAAGTCCCCCAAAATCCCCGCCTTGGCTTTTTGTAAGGACGCATTTAAAGAGGTGGAGAAGGGGAGGAGGCGGGAGTTTATCAAGCTGAAAAATTTCCTATAATACAATCTAATCATATGACACATGTTTCTAGGATCTAGGGTGCTTTTCAACGTTGATTCTAAAGAGACCAAAACTGAAAAGATACATATCCTGTAGAAACATAAAGTCCTTTTTATGGAATGATGACTTTTTTTAAGTACAACAAGTGAAAAATTATCCAAAACCATTTTAAAATAATGGGATAATAATCAAATTTGGTATAAATGTTTCATTTGGCATGTTTACCAAGAATCAAAAGAGTCCACAAAAACATCTGTGGTTAAAGACGGAGAGGTGCAAGTGAGTGATTATTACCACAACATCCATGGACAAATTCTTACACTTGTTTTTGGTCAACAACTACACAAGTTGTGTAGTTTTTTGAATTAGTATATGGTTTATATTATTTTTGGTTTATATGTGCAATTGTCAATGAATTTGAATATCGAAATATATTTTTGGAATAATAAGTGACAATTGAGAAACAAACTGATGTGTCCTATTTCTGGCGTTTACTGACTCTAGGCTCTAGACTCTAGGTAATTTTCAGTTGATAGAAAAATAAATTTTAGAAAAGGTATTTGAAAAATAATAATTGTTTTAACTAACTATTTATAAAAAAAAAAAACAAAAATTATCTGAGAGTTTTAAGGTTTTGGCCGAAATTCATTCAACAAAAACTCACATTGACTCAGTCTAGAGCCAAACAACTTGTTTGAAAATTAAAGCACAAACAAATTTTTAAATTAAATATTTTTTTTTTTTAAATAGCAGTGTAAAAACAAATATGACTAAGAGTGTTAACTGCTTGTCTCATTTATATTCTGCACACCTCTGCACCTATGGATTTCCAACAATATAAAATTTATCGACATTGGTTGCATACTTTTTGAGAAAAAAGTATCACAAAATGTATTTAAGACTATTTAATTATTTATGTATACATAAATGTAGATGTTTAAATTTTTTGAGACCTTAAACGACTTTTAAGTTTATAAAAAATGGCTTTGATAGCATTGGGTCTCACTTGAAATAATCGGTACCAAGTTGTTTTTCAATAAAGTTATTTGTAATATACATAAAACTCACTGAAAATATGCGTTTTTGACTAAACTAATTATTCTAAATAGTTGAATTAACATTTAAAAGTATTATACATAATGTTTGCTTCTTATTTTCACTCCAACATTATTTAGTTGCATATTGCATTATGTATAGGTACCTAATTTATACATATGTTAATCGAAAAAAAATATCTAATTTAGTTTTTGTTTCAAGTCAAATCAAATTAAATACTGATAGTAATTTGTATATAGATACAACATACTTTTTATTCTACTCACATTCGGTAAAATAACCAAGAACAAAAACGATATGTCTTAATACATGTGTGCTTCTTTCAACTTTCAAGGATCAAACGCCGAAGTACTTCACGACTTTGATCAAAAAAGCATATAATGTACACACGTATTTTTGTCATCAACGATAGCGGACTCTTTCTATTTAGTTGAAATCGAAAATAATCCGATTAAAAGTTTCTGTACGTGCCATTCGAATTATCCAAGGCCAATATACAGTCCGATGGTTAGTTAGTTCAATGACTAACGACCAGGATAGAGTTTGAGTCGAAAATCCAAGGAAGGAATTGGTTTAATATTACAGTAATGAGACTCCTTTGGGATATTGTATACGAGGAAATCAAATCTCCAGAATCCGCCAGACTCATGAATACATATCGAATTCTTGCGAATATTTGCTGTATGTATTAAAACCACCAGCAATCACACACCATAGATTTTGAATTCAATTCAATATAACAATTTAGTAAATTCCCAAAACAGCTTAGAATTACTCACAAGTTTATGCGTATGTTCGTTAAAATTAGAATTTCATTATTTTTCCTGATTCGCATTCAAAGACTGTATACTCGTACAAAATGAAACGCACACGTTTGTCAGTAGTTCGGCAGGAGAATAGACAAGGGATGAAGGAGGAAGAACCATGAAGGATGAAGGAGGAGGAACCATGGACCAGAATTTATTTTATAACTTTCAAATGCAAATCAGTACGACTTAAAAAGAGCTTGGTTGTGCGCTCAGTTCTGTCCTTAAAGATTCGTCCTTGCCTTGGATGGATGATACTGGTATACTGTTATTATCCTTGGAGCGAACGATTCCGTGATGTCATCACCTAAATGTAAATAAATCTCAATCTCATTATTTTCCCCTTTGGTGGTGGAACGAAATACGACATCAACTAGTCCCAGGCAAGTGCAAATGTAGGAATTATATTTTGCCGATGTCAGTTAGCTGGTAATTTCTGCTTTTGGCTGTGGAACTTGTAAAAAATTCTACGAAAATTCCCTTTTAAGGAACAGACATTCTACAACAATTTGCAACTCATGTTTATTTTTTACTTATTTTGAATTTAAAACCAGACATCTAAGACGCAGTTTTGGAATAGTTCAGGTGCTAGATAGAATGAACTTTTTGAAATCTATTATTAATTCAATCATATTTTGACTTTTTATTCTCAAGCTTTAAATCGATAATTAGGGCTGGCCACGAGACGAGAAAAGTCTCGGTCTCGATCTCGGTCCCGCATGACAAGACCGAGACGAGACGAGACGAGACTGGCTTTTAAGCAACCGAGACGAGACCGAGACGAGACTGTATATTTGGACCGAAATTTACAGAGAGTCTAATAAATTAAATAATCCAATTTCAGTTAAATATTTATTTTCTTCTGCACATAATCAAACGATAATCGAAAATATTTCGGTCCAATAATCAACAGTTTGTCCAAAAATCGTACGACGAAACTTAATTATACGAGACCGAGACGAGAATGATAATTATGTATTATGTTCAAAATATACAAAAATCGATGTATGTAAGTACGTTCCATATACTCAAAATAGGATGGATTTTGATGCAATTTTCAGAAAATCTTCAGATTAGCCCTACTGGATCAACAGAATTTTTGTTTGGTTAAAGTAAAGTGTTTCCTTTATAAAGCAAGCGGTCGGTTGCCAGTTTTGAATAAAAGCTTTTATTTTGTTTTCTATTCATTGTTCTTTGCACTTTACATGTTGGTTGGTATGCCTATAAATGCTGATGTCTTGTCCTAATTTCTGTGCCCGTTCTAGTAGCACTATTTTCTCAATATCTTCTTAGCCAAAATCTTTTGTTGAAAAATATTGAGTATGGCCAACATTTTGTGACAAAATCTCTATATTAGAAGGCTTAATCGAATGATTCAGTTTTTTTTTAAATAATCGAGACCAATCTCGACCCAGTCATCATCTTCAAAATGTCTGTTCAAAAACTTTTTTAAAGTAGCCAGGTCTAAACGTTTTCAACGAAGTTCAAGCCAAGTTTAAAGGGCGGTCCCGGTAAAAGTTCCATTTTTGTATTCTATATCTAAATTTTACTTGACTTGGAAGTGTGGACATAGGGACGCAGCCTTACTGAAACATCAAAGGTACAAGTCTAAAAATATTAGTAAGTTTTTAGTAAGTCTAAATTTCGATTCGAGATCGCCATATTGGGTTATAACAAAGAATATGAAGTTAACGAGAAGAATTAAACAACGAAACAAAAATATTTGAGAGAAAAGTTCTTACAATCTTGCCAAACAACACGTTTATAAGGAGATATGTAGGTATAATAAGGACAAAAACGCAGGCTGTGTAACTGTGTGTGGTATATCATTGTTAAAGCGCTGAGAGATTTATTGAATAGCCCATACAAAATCAAAAGCTCTGAGAGCAGTTCGCAATATTGGCACCTGCAAAATTTGTATGAGATGCGTCTTCTTGGTAACTTTATATTCTTTGGTTATAGTTTCTCCCGCCATAACATTTGACGTACAACTGTGATGTCGAAATGGATAAAGTTTTTCTCTTCTATGAAATATTGAAATTAAAAATAACAATTTAAAATCAGAAAAGACAATATATTTTCATTCGTAACTCGAAACGACAATATCAATAGGAAAATTCATAAGAAATCTCATATAACCTTGACTTTGGAATGGTTCTTTAATATTTTTAAATGGTGGGCGCTAGATATTTTTGCATATCATTTTTAAGTGTCTTAAAACTGGCTTAAACGTCAATTTTGACAGCATTTAAGGGACTGAGAATGTAATTTAAGGCAAACTACAGTTTTAACCTCATTTTTTTGTCCCTATCTTATTTCTTCCGCTGCGTAAGTTTTTCATTTTTTTGCAGCATTTGTTGGTATCCGCAAGATAATTTAAAAAAAAATGTGTAACTTATTTTCAGTTTGGTTGATTTTTCTCCGCATAAGAGTTAAAGTTTTTTGAACGCATTTATGTATTTTTGCTTCCGTAAACTTAATTTTTATTTAAAGAATTACATTAATCTTAAATATTTAAAAATTTTGTTTAAAATAAAATCCATTCCATTAAATTTTCAAACGCGAAATTCGGCGTGGCCTCAATCAAGTGACTCAACTTTTTATACCTTTTTTGCCAGTTCATTAACAAAATCCGTGATATTTCTTTAAATATTCCAAGATACTCTTTAGTTTGTATGTATGTACCCACAACTAGTAGGTAAATTTATTTTGAAACACAATTTGTTTAGTAGATATCTATTGAATGCAATATAAATAGCGAATAAAGATAAGATTAAAGATATAATTACTATGGTTTATGTTTTCTCTGTCGTAAAAGCTGACGTTATTAAGACTACAAAAATATCTGATCATACAAGGGGTCCCATTTAGCATTGCCGCCCGGGCCCCCAACAAGTTAAGTCCGCCACTGCAAGTCTCTACTATTTTCCAGACACGTTTAAACTTTTTTTTTTGTTGCCGTCGAAAGAAAAAAATGGACGAAAACTATAATAATTAATTTCAAAAAAAAATTTAATTTTTTCTTAAAGAAGAAAGAATTAAAAAATGAGCAGCACCATTAAACAGGACCCTTAAAAACTGTATCACCACAAAGTAAAGCACGAAAAAGAAAAATATTTTTTGTATGAAACATTTTAAACATCTTGCGATTATTTTTTTTTTTATTATTATTTTTGAAATAATGTGAAAGAGCTCTCCATAAATATTTTTCCGAAGCCTTTTCGTCTACGTTCTCGTTGTCGTTTTGGAGACTGAACAAAACGAGAACAAATTTTTTCGTTTATACAGTTATTGGTTCAGTTATGTTATGATATAGTTAAAATAAAGTTTGAAAACAAGTTCAAATATAAGTTGTTATTTACATAATTAGCTAATTTTTTATGTTGTACAAAATTTCTTGAATATTTTCAAAGTCAAATTTCGTGTTCCAATTTTTAATAGGTAGACATTATTCAATTTAAATAAAATTAAAATTAAGTTATTGTCAGTGATACCACCAGTTAAGTTGTTGTCATTTTATTCAAAATGTTCCTAGAAAATTAATTAATAATATATTATCCATTCTTGACATGACTTATATTAAAAAAAATGTTCAATTACTCTGTATTTTACTAAGCCAACCTTAAAATAAGTATATATAGACTTGTTGCAATACGAATAGCGTAATAATTTAGACAATAATGAAAATTTAAAACCAATGTTTTTATTCTCTGAAGAATCATATAACTTTTATCAATGCAACGATTTTTCATGGAGTCAAGAAAATGTTCGGTTTAATTTTTGTTTAAAGACAAGTCGTATATGTACAAGTTTTATGTCAGAAAACAACCAGCTTAATTTAACATCTCGTTTTGTCCAACATGCCATCATATATTTATACCCATACCCTGGCCTTTCATCGAAAACATTTCTTTGTGAACTGTGTTTTCAATTTCTTCGTTTCTATATGTAATGTAGGTACATTAGTATTTCGAAAAACCTGTTGGAGTGCCATTTTTTACCGAGAAGGGCTATAAATAATTTATCCGGTAGAAGTCACCGCCATGGTTTGGTCTATGTTCAACCCCTGCCTAGATGCTGACGCGACGCCATCCATGCCACCGCACAGTGGTTCACTTTCTTTGGCGAGTAGTACAAAAATCTACACAAATTGAAATAGGCAGTTTACAGAGGTGTCGTGAAATAAAGTAGAAGGAAATAAGGTCGAATCGACTTTATCTCAATTTAGATTGGAAATAATGTCGAATTCAACTTTTTTTCATGTTCGACTTTATTTCCAAAAACAAAATACAAAAATGGAAAAATGTCGATCACTTCAATAGGATCATTTTCATCGTCGACTTTATTTCCCAATATAAAACTCATTCACAATTAAATTCAAAACAAAATTCGATTTTATTTAAAAAAATTATTCGTTTTGCCGAAGTCCTGATCTAACAGTACATCTAGAAATTTGATAAATGACCTCGCTTAGCCAGCTTCGTAGAAAGTATGCTGTTGAATCTATCTATATAGAATAACTTAATAAAGTAAGGTTTTCAGAATAATCTACTCACCCATTTTTTATTAAGTTATTCTATCGACGGCGACGGCGGCGCGGCGATGCACTAAAAGAAAAAAATGTTTAATAATTTCCTTAACCCTTAATCTGACCTGAGAAAATATCGTGCTATAAAACCTTACACAGGACTACGAGCTCTTTAGAAGAATTCAACAGCATACGTTCTACCCTACGAAGCTGGCCAAGCTAGGTAATTTTTTTCAAATTTCTAGATGTTGAATATAAGTTCGACTTTATTACCTATGTATTTCGATTGATTTTTTTTTTAACTTTCGACATAACTTCCCTTTTTTTTACTATTTTGCTTTGGAAATAAAGTCGACCATGAAAAAAAGTTGAATTCGACATTATTTCCAATCTACTTTATTTCACGGCACCGTTTACAGATACAAATTGTCAGGCATGGAATCAATGGCATTATAGAAATTATAATAATCGTCGAAATTCTTAACGTATGTACTAGTAATATACAAAATTGTAAGGGTAATGTTAATTTAAAAAGTTCAGCTATGTAAAGCTTTTCACCTCACCCACCTTTTGAGGGTGTCTCATTTCACATAAGGTTGTAGTTACTATAGGGTATGTTTTGGATTCGTAAACAAAAATCGAACTCGATATATTAATTATAGAGAACGCAAAAAAAGCTTTTTTTAGTCAATGCGCAAGTTTCAAAATTCAATGCTCTCATCAATTTTTAGTCAACCTAGGACTTTTCTTTTCAAAAAATAAATAAACCAACTTCTTAGTCAAACAAGGAAAAATGGGGTTGATGATAATGGGCTCTATTGCGGTGGTCGGTCATCGATCGATAATCGCTAACGACCGATTAACGATCGACAAATTGAAAAATCGGTATTGTGGTTGTCGATTGCGTTGGACAATTATCCGATCGCTTGTTGTCGACCGCATTTTTGTCATCGATGGGGTCTATTCAACAAGTTAAAAATTGTGTATGGATCAAAATGTGAGTGTTTTTATTTAAATTGTTTTTTATATAAGTAAATTATATTTGATTATTTTTCTCAATGCAGTGCGAAACAAGTTTCAACGAAAAAACAGATAAAAGCATCCAATAACCCCTAAATAAATCAAATAAATTGGGTGGCGCAACGGCTTGTGAAGAACCAGGGCCTTATAAATAACAACTCGCAACTATTCCTGTGTGCGCGTGTAGACAGGAATGGAAGGGACCTACAATCTTATGCCGAATCCGAACAGCTAGACGAAAAGTATTTATTCATGACAAGTGATACTCTTGGATGATTTGTCAATTCCTAGAGGCAAGAGCAAGAGGCATTAGCGCTGAAAAATACTTTTTAGTTTTTAGGTGGACGAGGCTGGGAAGTGAACCCGGACCTAGAGCGTGACAGTCAATAACTCCTGGTAATCCGAATTTTTCAAAGAAATACATTTTTGTTTGGCGTAGGTATTTCACTTTCGCTTATTTTGGACATATATATTTATGTATGTTTCTTTTACACTTAGCACTTCTTTCAAATTTAAGGATACAGTAGATTGAGCAAATCCAAAAATCGAGGGAGAAAAAATAAGAGAGAAAAAAAGTAAAATATTAAAGTATTTAATAACTTTAAAAACCGAAATGAATTATTATTTAGATCTTTTTATACATTTTTTAATGCAGTTTTTTAAATTACCAATTCAAACGCTACGCGCTACTACATTTTTTATTTTTTTTTTATAATGAATAAATCAGAATTCACAAAAAAAATTTAGAATAACTGTTATAGTTCGAGAGATACAAAATAAAATGTGAAAATTTGTATGGGAATAGTAGATATGATCTTAGAGGCATGGGTTAATAATAACCTGGGATCAAATATTTTTTGGTCAATAATTTTTTGGTCAAATGAATGACATTTATTCATTTCTTATCAATGGAAAGCCTTAAAGCTTTGATAAATATCAATATTAACGACTATTTTACTGGTTCGTTGTATTTTGGTAGTTAATTTTTTTTTTAGACTGTGAAGATTAGGAACAAAACAGAACTATTATCTGTTAAGGTCTGCTTAATACATTTTCAAATAAAGTCACAATCGTAACGATTTGCAAAACAGCCAATGTAAAAGTGGAATGAAAAGTATATACAAAAATAAATTATAAATATAGCAAATAATAAAACTAGTTTCAATTATTGCAACCTGCACCACTGTACGGGGCCACTGCGCTGCTGGCTGGCTACCCTTTCATGTATGTATCTTAAATAAAATTGATGTTTGTTCAATGCACGCCATACTATAAAAATACTATTTTTATTACTGGCAAGGATGTTAACATATTTCATTCACTAGCCTGATCCCTTGCATTTTAATATTCGATTCATTTCGGGTTTTATTGAACACAATGTCAATACTGTTGTCTCGAGGATGTTTGTCTATACTCCCATCGCATGTACATATACAAGGATAAGGACAGTTAGAGCTAGTCCATTTTTCTTCTGCAATTATCCTCGTGAAATATTATGTAAGATCCTATAAAAGTTTAAGTCAAAATGACACTATAGCTTAATGAAATATCCTGCCTAGACGGACAGAGAGCGGCAATGTCCCTGTTTGACATTATGTCAATGGCAGGTCTCATAAAATGCGAATTGCCCTGTGGTAATTCTTTTTGCATTAACTGTGTTCTGAAAAAAGTATATATATGTACCTATGTCTATGTAGCTATTTATTTTACGTTAAAGGACAAGCAGTTTAATGTTAGAAAGCTTTGTTGGGTTTTCGATTTCATTAATTTGCGGGCATTTAGCCGTTTTTATTAACACAAAGTATACGTTGATTTCAAGACTAAAAGGTGGATAAATTGGTTTCACAACGTTACCAGCTTTATAGTGTGTGCTGTTTGCTAAGGTGACTTGGTGTTGAGTTGGAAATAAGGGGCTGAGGATGATTTCTATGGTTTTATCAAACTCTTAATAGCTTTTAT
This sequence comes from Melangyna quadrimaculata, assembly GCA_949320155.1. Classification (NCBI taxonomy): domain Eukaryota; kingdom Metazoa; phylum Arthropoda; class Insecta; order Diptera; family Syrphidae; genus Melangyna; species Melangyna quadrimaculata. The sequence goes on from OX439485.1 coordinate 97,010,416, forward strand.
ATCTTACTCTGCGTGCTGGTAGTTGGTTAAAGTTATAATATATGAAAAACGTAAGTTTGTATGTTCTTTTATATTGCGTGAATTAACATTTATTGTGTATAGTTTTATTAAGCAATTTGTGCAGGATCGTGTCACTGAATATTGAATGAGTTCCTTCAATAATGGCTGGATAAATTTATGAGCCATTATAGAACTTGAAAAGTAAAATGGGCGTGAAATGGTTTACCGGGGTGTGCAGGTAACCGCATGAGATTCATCACACCATTATAAAGAAATTTGGAACCAATATTATATACAGACAAAATAACATTAGCCCACTCAAATTCGACAATAAATTCGCAAAGTGCGATGTAGTTCTGCATTTTTGATATGTTGTTGGGACATGTTAAAGTAGTCTGCAGCTAAGTTTGCAACTTCGAAAAACCTGTGCTCGCTGCAGAAAAATGCAACAGTAAAAAAAAACGCTAAAATCACCCCATTTTTGCGACATTTTCCTGTATAACTTTGGAAAAACGCAACTTAGGAAAAAACCATCCACTATATTCTTGTTTGTTATAAAATTTTCTACAAGACCACGTTAGTTTAAAATTCATATATGTTTTATTTGAGTTGCTATCTAACTATGAGTAAAAAAAAAATCTGAAAAACTAAGTAATTTTGAAGCGATGAAAAAATAGGTCAACAATTGTCTGCTCAATATTTGCAATCAAGTAGCCTAGAGTATTATAAGACATTATTTGAAAATTCGATCCAAATCGGCCAAAGAGTTTTGGCAAGAAACGTGATGTTAACTGATTAAAGCAAGCAATGTTTGCATCATTACTGTGGTCAAAGTGGTCAATTACTTGTAACGTTGTAACCCTTAGATATGATAAAATATCGTAATATTATTTATGTCTTACAGATACATTGGTAGCAATTTTAAAAGTTGCGAAAATTTTGCACTGTAAGCATAAAAAATGATTTCGTGAAGCATTTTTGCGAATTTAAAATCGCTACCAAAGTTACAACACAAAAAGAAATACATATTATAATGAATTTTATGATAGTTAATGGTTCCAAGTACGTGTACAAAAATCAGTACCATCTTTATTGTCCTACTTTGACCACAGCAATGATGCAAACATTGCTTGTTGCACTCAGCTAATATCATGTTTCTTGCCAAAACTATTTGACCGATTTGGATCGGTTTTTCAAATTTTGTTTTATAATACTCTAGGATATTTGATTGCAAATATTGAGCAGCATTGGACAATTTTTGACCTATTTTTTGAGTGCTTCAAAATTACTTATTTTTTCAAATTTTTTTTTATAACAAACAAGAATAAAGTCGATGATTTTTTTTTAAGTTGCGTACTTCCAAAGTTATAAAGGAAAGTACCGGAAAAAATGGGGTGATTTTAAAGTTTTTTTCATTGTTGTATTTTTCCTGCAACGAGCACAGATTTTTCGAAATTGCAAACTTAGCTACAGACTACTCTAACATGCCCCAACAACATATCATAAACTACATCGCGCTTTGCGAATTTAGCCATTTTTTTATAATTATCGACTGGGCTACATCACAAAATTAAAAATTGACATTATCGGAAGGGGAATTCCATTTGAAAAGTTAAGTACAGCAAGTTGATCTTATAAAATAATAGTACCTGGGAGACCGAGCTTAGCTCGGCTTTTCCAGCAGGTTTATATATTTATTTATTATTATATCCAACCTATGCGTTAAGACCCGAACATTAAAAGCATTTGCATTCATTTTCCATAAATAAATTAAAAATTTTATGTTGGATGTATCACAACAAAAACATAAATGTTAAAAAAGAAGCCAAGTTCTTCTATAAACAAAAACCTTTGCACAATAAGTCAGCCGTAAAAAGGAATGAGATCTAAAAGTACGCCAAGTTCTAAGTTTATTAATGTTAAATATCCAATATTTTAAGTAGAGTAATATCGAAGAACCTCAAAGTAATTAGAGACATCTATTATTTAATGATTACTGACTTAAATTGAGTTGGTTAACTAGTCAAGCTTTCATTCCAAAATTGAGTAATTAGGTAAAAAAAACAACTCGCAAGCATTCCTGTGTGCGCCTGTCGACAGGAATGGAAGGGACCTACAATTTTATGCCAAATCCGAACCGCTAGACGTGAAGCACTCGTCTAGCCGTTCGGATTCGGCATACAATTGTAGGTCCCTTCCATTCTTGTCGACAAGCGCACAAAGGAATGGTTGCGAGTTGTTAGTCCCTAGGCCCTGGTTATTCACGAACCGTTAAAAAATAAATAAATTGGGTGGCACAACGGCTCATGAAGAACCAGGGCCTAGTGACTAACAACTCGCAAGCATTCCTGTGTGCGCCTGTCGACAGGAATGGAAGGGACCTACAATTTTATGCCGAATCCGAACGGCTAGACGAGAAGCACTGATTCGTGACAAGTGATACTCTTGGAGGATTTGTCAATTCCTCGCAAGAGGCAGTAGCCCTGAAAAAAAACTTTTTAGTTTTTAGGTGGACGAGGTTGGGAATTGAACCCAGACCTCCAGCGTGACAGTCGAACGCACTAACCATTACGCTACGGGATACTACACGAGCCGTTGCGCCACCCAATTTTTTTTTATTTTTATAGTTCAATACAACCAGAATTGTTTATTACGGCCAGTCAGGGCATATAGAATCTTGGGGCTTATATTTCCAATTTTGGACTAAGCAATTACATAAAATATCTCTAGTCAAAGAAGCAAGTTCCACATATTTGCATTTCCTATCGACTCTAGAATGACGTGCAAATTTATCGACATATTTTAGCAGGAATATAAAGTGTATGTAGCGCTTACACGAAAATTAATTCAGGCCAAATGCTATATTTAAGAGCAGCTCTTTTTTATGTGGTCCGTCTTATTGTCCTGAAGTCTTAACGTTTTTTTTTTATTTGGCAAAATATTTTTTTCTGTGCTTTCTAGAGTGACAGTTCGAACAAAACTGATACCTACTCTACTAGTTGAATTGACGACTTTACGCAAATGAGATCTCCAGAGGGCTTATATACTGTCAAAACACATATGAGCTTTTGCCAGTGAGAGCTCTTAGATATCATTTTCATTTCTGTCTCAAACTGGATCTGCAAGCCTCCCCCCACCCCCCACAGACAAATCCTAGATCCGCTACTGGTGATAACACGTAAAGCTTGTTACGTTACTAATAAAAAATAAAATGCACGACTTCATCGCACGAACTTGCTCTTGTAGTTAATAACTAGAATAGGTAAGTATAGCTAGAAATTAAGGTGGATGTTAATGGTTCAACAAACTTTTTATATTGTTGACAAGAAAATATTAAAAACAAGTTGAAATAACAATTTTGAAATATTTTGATTTAATAATAACAAAATTCATAAACTATAAAAAATAAACTATAATAAATAATGATTTTTTTTTTTAAATATTTGTTCGTTAAAATTTATTTATGCCAATTTAAAATGCAAGCTTTTTTACTAAGCAGCCAGTTACAGCTATTATTGAAAACCGTAATTGAAAATTGAATGGTTATTTTGAGACGGTTTGAATGAATTATTAATTTAAAGTCCAAATAAAACGTACATAATTATGACTTATTTATTTTCAAATTAAGTTTGAACCAACTTTTCTCATTAATGACTTAATTTTTCAATGATGAACTGCCTAACCTTTCCAATGATAATTAAAATAATTCAAGGTCACATCAAGAGAAAGATATGGGTCAAAATTAATATTTTTTTTTTGAAGAGAACAATAATTAAGTCGTGAGCTATATTTTTGCATCAAAATATTCAATGATTTTACTTTCGAACTGTCTCAAAATAAACAGTTTAAATTTTCAATGATGGTTTTAAATGATAGCTATAACTGGCCCCTAACCTAGAAGTACTGAAATGCAAAATTATGACAAAATCAAATTACTTTTCCTTCTTTTCTTCATAAGGGTCTAGTTATAGCTATCATTGGAAACCATAATTGAAAAAGTTAGCTGTTTATTTTAAGACCCTTGGAAAGTTTAATGATTGAATATTTTAATGCAGAAATACAGCTTACGACTTCAAAATTATTTCATTTTGACCCATATCTTCCCCATAGCGTAACTTTTTTCATTGATCATTGGTAAGGTAGTTCATCATTGAAAAAATAAAAGTCATTTTATGAGAAAAGTTGTGAAAAATTGATTTTTTTTTAACTAGAAATAAATTTTGTCAATTATCTACTTTACTTTGTTATCAAAATAATCATATATTTTTTCTTCAAAATCTCTCAAAATTGACAATTAATATTTCAATGACCCTAACTTCGATTTTTTGCTTGATACGAAACCAAAAATTGTCCTATTAGATTTCTGGTAAGCCTTAATATGCCACATGCCACAAGTCTTAGGCGTGCATACCACATATTTGCCACTTCAAATGCAACGCGGCATAAGGAGCATGACACGTATCAGCATCACATACTGCAGTTCCCACTTCCATAATTCGATTTACTTCATGCGATAATTCATTTAATGGCAAATATAATATGTACACATTTTTTATTAATATGATTTTCTTTTTATTCCACACATTTATAGTACTATAAGTACTATTTTAGTTAAAATAGTAAAAATAAGTTAAAAGACTTACAGTTAATTAACTGCAGTTAAATAACTTACTGACTAAAATCAAAATCATACTAGTCAAAAATACTTTTTACTGACTAAAAAGACTGGAACCAGTTAAAAAGTACTGCAGTTAATTAACTTAAAGTTAATTAACTGCAATTTTTAACTGCACAGTTAAGATATTAGTACTGACTGCTGACTGTGTTTTTTACAGTTACATTAGTACTAGTCCACAGTATTAACTTGCAGTCAAAATATAAGTTAATTTACTAGGACTTTACTGACTGCAGTACCAAATTAACTTCAGTCTTTTACAGCTCTGGAACTTGGCGTACTTTAAGATCTCATTACTTTTTACGGCTGACTTATTACGCAAAGGTTTTTATATATAGAAGAACTTGGCTACTTTCTTAACATTTATGTTTTTGTTGTGATTTTACTACTTTTTTGCAAAGTTTCTTTCTATCAAGAAAAGTGGGTGGAATAAACTCCCAATCAGAGCGTCATAAGTAAAGTTAGTTGTTAATTTATGCCTTTTGTATATACTACAAGTCCTACCCTCCTACCAATTTTCATAAGTTAGAAGTGCTCCATTGAAATGATAATAATTGATAAGAAGTTGGTGGATGAAACGCCCCTGCATGAAAAAATTTCATGATTTCAACTTTTTCATTGTATACACCTGAAAACTAACCGCTTTACCCAATTTCATAATCCTGCACCAAACGGAAGTGCTCTCAATATATTTAATAGTAATTCTGTAAAATGGGTGGTTGCCACGCCCACTGAATGTTAAATCTCAAATTTTTAATTTTAACTTTGCTTGCATGTCAAGTCCTATTGCTCTGCCAAATTTCATCATTCTACGACAACCAGAAGTGCTCCATATAATTGATATGAATTCTGCGAAAATGGGCCTATGCCACGCCCTCTGAATTTAAAATCTCAAATTTTAAAATACTGCATTTGCTTGCACTTCTTACCTTACCGTTCTACCAAATTTCAACATTCTACGACAATCAGAAGTGGTCCTCATAATTGATAACAATTCTATTCAAATGGGCAGCTGCCAAGCCCCTTAATATTAAATATTATATTATTACATATAATATTACCTTTGTCTGCACTTGTCTTACCGCTGTACTAAATTTCATCATTCCAGGACAATCAGAAGTGCTCCAAATAAATTCTATCAATTCTATGAAACTGGGCGGAAACCACGCTTCCTGAATGAAAAATCTCAAATTTCAAAATTTTTCATTTTCCTGCACTTTAAGCCCTACCGCTGTATTAAATTTTATCATTCTACGACAATCAGAAGTGCTCTAAATAATTTATATCAATTCCATGAAAATGGGCGGGTACCACGCCCCCTGAATGGAAAATCTTAAATTTTCGATTTTTTCCTTTGTATAAACCACAGGGCCTACCGTTGTGCGAAATTACAAGATTCTACGATGTCGGCAAGTGCTCCATCATTTTGATGATCTGTCAGTCAGTCAGTAACGGTTTTTGCGATATTTGCAGTCTTATATCTCGGGAACCCCTAGAGCTAAAGAATTGAAATTTGGTGATTTGCCTAAACCTGGTGAGTAAATGCTGGGAGTTTGAAGTTTCTGACTTAATTGGTACTGAAGTTAGAGGGGGGTCGAAAATCGCCTGAGTTTGATCCTGTAAAAAGGGTGTAGTGCCAGAACTTGGCTTGCCTTTTTTTATATGGAATTCCAAAATAAGATTTCTAAGTTTTTCCTTTAATAATATTGCAGCTTGAATCGTTTTATTTCAGCTTTTATGCAAAGCATGGAGGCTTCATAGGCATTTTTAACGCAAGTAAATTGATGACTCTTAAATGCAGTTTTTAAGTTTTGTCTTAGACCAATAAAGGTATACGAAATATGTACGAAAACTGTAAATAAATAAAATGTAATTCAAACTTTAAAACGAAATAAAAAAAAAATAATACAAAATACATACATTATGTGGACAAAAGAGTCAAACATTAAAAAAAAAAATAAGTTTTATTTCTCTGATTTAATCTATATATTTTTGAAAATGTAAAATGCAATATTTTCTTACTAACGTAGAAATACCGGAATGCGAAACTCATATTTGCGAACCTTATATTTGTTTTCTTGGAGATTTTTAAAATACAAAAAATCAACAAAACAAAGTCTCCAAAAAAAGTAGATTATGGTTCGTTTAAAAAGCTTATAACTAGAGTTCTACTAGTCGGATCATCAAAACCAAATAGGTAAATAAAATGACAGAGCATCGTGACATATTTTCAAAAAAATAATTAAAGTAATTATACCCCGAATACAATATTAAGAAAATCTCCATTTTCAACCCACCAACCCCCCCACCCATCCTGGTTTTACCCTCCCAAAGCTATGTATTGGTATCGGCAGTGGCGGATCCAGGGGGTGGCTATAGGGGCTAAAGCCCTCCCCACAGCCGATTCCTAAAATAATTTGAGATATAGAAAGCAATACATTACAAAGTGTAGAGTTTTATTTTAGTTTAAAATATTGTTAAGATGTGAAATTTGTTGGACAAAAACGTGGTTGGGGGTGACCAATTTACATGCTATGTAATTTTTTTTCCTAGCCCTAAGGTTGGAACTAAAGCCTGTAACGAATTGGACAGAAAACCGAGTGGGGCTATGAATAATGCACATGTTTCATGCACCGACAATTTTCCGTAAACACAAAAACAGCTTGGGACTAATAAGGTCTGAGAAAATTGGACAAAAACGTAATCAGGGTTAAACAACTAACTCCTTAAAAATTAACCTTCTTCCAGAGAGCTTTTGGGGCTTAAGTCTAAGGTTGGGGCTAAAGCTTGAAGATATAATTAATCGGGGGTTAACATTAACATGTCAAAAGCAATTTAAGGAAATAAACGCAATTGAGGCTAAAAAAATTGTAAAACAACGGGCTGTTAAGCTTAGTGTAAATATTTAATACAACAAGAATTGTTTCTTACGGCTTTGTCTGGGCTTAGAGAATTTTGGGGCTTATTTTTCAAACTTTCAAAGGTCAAAGGCAATTGTACATACAAAACATTTTTGGGCTAAGCAATTAAATACAAATTCTCTAGTCAAGGAGCCAAATTCCAAAACGGTGAGAAACTCTGTGAACTATAAATATTTACTCTGAATATTTACAATCCCTATTAGACATTTTTTGAACAGGAAAAGAAAGTGTAGGTATGCTGCGTACACGAAAATTTATTCACACTTGCAGAAATGGGCCGTCCAGATTATTTTTTAGAGCAGCTGTTTCTTTCTAATTCAAGAAAATGAGATCTCAGAGGACTGATACTGTCAAAGCACATATGAGCTTTTGCCAGTAAGGCCCGTATGATACTACATTTTTTTCTCATTTTTAATTTATTAAATCATGACTTATGTCAGCAAAAAGGAAAACAGAAATTAGTATTTTTTATGAAAAGAACGACGTTATGTTTTGACAATTACAATGTCCACAAAAGTAAACATACACCAAAAACCTAGTGTTCTCATAAGCTAAGTGTATACTTTTTTTGTAGTCACAATGTACTTTGAAATAATTTTTAATTTTCAATTTATGAAAAGTCAAAAAAAAGCTGCCAGAATCTGAAATATGTTCATTTTAAATACATTTTTTGTGACTTTTTTACATTAATGTGCTTATTGTGTACGCGCTCACTCATATCGGTATTTCTAATTATAAATTGTTTGAACTACTCTAGTTTCATTTTTAATGCATTAAAAATGAGAAAAAAATGTAGTATCATACGGGCTTAAGACCACTTAAATATCATTTTTCTGAATTAGCCAATTACAAACAGTTTTTATTTTTTTTTCAAAAAGGCGAAGTTGAAAGCATACCTTCATCTAATTTAAACAAACACTTATGTACATAATGTAGGTATTTAGTTACTTGGTACCTAATAAATTATTAAGCAATATAAATACACGAATTTGTTCGTGTAGTTTAAGGCTGTAACGTGGCTAAAAATTAAAGTTATAAAATTAGTTATACTACCATGTTTTGCTGAGACTTTATATTGGCTTCTAGCTCCGCTTAAAAATAATTCCCATGTTTAACACATATCAATTCCATATTCTTCTTATTGAACTTTATTAAAAACATTTTAAAGCGCGATAGGAGCGGATATAGAGGCACATAAAACATGGCTATTATTAAAGGAAAAATGATAATGTCAAAATTCGTTTTCTTGTACATAACTTCATATGAACAAATTTGTATCTCCAAACTCCAAGCCCCCCGCACAGCCAAATCCTTGAACCGCTACTGGGTATGGGTTTAAACATTACGCAAATGACTTGACTTTTTATGTTGTTGGCTCTCGGAATCTTATGACAGGATGACATTTTATTATAGTAAATTTTATATTTTGGTAATGGTAATTAAAAACTATCTTACCCATGATTGAGGAATTTTTGATATATGAGTTGATTTTTGTCGCAGAAAAGTTTTGAAAACCTCAACTTTTGGAGTTCAATTTTGTCAAACTTTTGAATTTTATATTTTTAAAAATCTGAAATTCTTTAGAATGATGGAGATTACTAACTTCAGTTTTGGACTAATAACTTCAGTTCACCACTGTGAGCGCAGAAAATTCACAATTTAGAGTTAAGTGCTTACATGTAATAATATTGATATTATATATACAATAATGTGGCAAATAACCAAACATTTGTATGTATCAAAAGTAAGTTTATTGCTCTATCGAGTTTCATAGATTTAATTAAAATTGTAAGCATTTCTACTACTCCTATAGTTAGTCACATTATTAGGAGAGTTTGTATTATTTGATTAATTGATCATGAGTTTTTTGTTTGCCAATGTTTAAAAACTATTAACATATATAAAAAGCTTCAATACGGGTATTCGAAAAACAAACCAATTTAAACAAGATTTTCTTTTAGCACTTTTGCAAAAAGTGTCATTTTGTACATATATCGGGGTTTTACATGGTCAAACAATTGAAAATATTTGAACTATTTTACCAACATTTATTTTATTATTTATTGCTTTTCCTTCATTACGACAGGGACGCTACAAAAGTAGAGCAACAGGGACAGCAAACGATGCCATATTTCTTGCCGCTCTTTTGACATTTCTCTTCAGTAAGGTTTGCCATGATGGAAAGATATACGAGCAGCACGAGGTCAGGCAGCAATTCACACGTACTCCATGAGTCATCATTGCATCCCGACAAAAATTTCGGTTTGGTGTGGTTTATGGGCCGGCGGCGTCATTGGGCCGTACTTCTTCCGTGGTGATCAAGACCGGCACGTTACTGTGAATGGGGATCGCTACCGTTCAATGATAACCGAATATTTTTGGCCCCAATTGGATGATATGGACTTGGAGGACATGTGGTTCCAACAGGACGGCGCCACAAACCACAAACCGAATGTCACAATCAATTTATTGGAAACCAAGTTTGGAGAACGTGTTATCTCACGAAATGGTCCAGTCGCTTGGCCGCCTGGGTCGTGTGATTTGACGCCGTTAGACTATTTCCTGTGGGGCTACGTCAAGTCTATGGTCTATGTTAACAAGCCACGACGATTAATGAACTTCGTACGAATATCAAACGTGAAATTGCAGCAGTATCGGCTGATTTATGCTTGAAAACCGTCGAAAATTGGGTTCAGCGTCTTGACTTCTGCAAGCGTGCCCGTGGTAGCCATGCAAAAGAAATCGTGTTTCATACATAATGGCATCGAACTTACATTCACAGGAATAAAGAATTTCATTGATATCCAATACCGTTTTTGTTTTATTTAAAAAAAACTTTCGTAGCGCTCTTATTGAGCGCCTTTATAAGAAAAAGAAATAACAATTTATTTAAAATCTTTTTTTGTATGAGAAGTTGTTTGTTTACCTATACTGTATCATCTGAAATTTGACTCAAAAGCCGTCATACTGAAGTAGCCCGCGGTATATCGCGGCTCTGGAAAAAAATGTTGAGCTCAGTGAAGTAATTGCAAAATTCAGAAATGAATACGTCAATCCCATAAGGACATTGTTATCGCTGGAAATAGATTTTTGGTAGAACTTTATGGAGGAAACCCGTCTAAGGATTCCTTAAATGATATGCGGTACAAATGCTTTGTAAGGTCATCTAAGAAGAGAACTTGCAACTTTGCAAATCTTCCCCCAACCGAAGGAGCAGCAAAATATCACTCCTGTAGGACATATTTTCAGGTTCAACAGTGGTTGAACAAAATAGATGATAAAAGTCCTTGTGATTGGGGGTGGAAAAAAAAACAACGCTGGGTTGGATTCCTCAAACAAGTGAGATCCGGCACCAAGTTCACGCCTCAAGCTTATTTCTTGCAAATGTACCAAAAATTGCGAAAAAGCTTGTGGATGTGTGAAAGCAGGTCTTAATTGCACAGCTTTTTGACATCATTGTTGTGGGGAGACTTGCAACAATGCCCCAGAGAAACAACCAATCGTGGAATATGATTCAGAGGACGAAGGTGGAAGAACTGTTAGCACGATTTTCTTCCAAGAAGATAGTCTGCCAGGTCCTCCACGTAAGAAACCAAGGTTTCATGCACCGGGACTTCAAATTAATAAAAGCCACGTAAGTGTATATTCTATATTTATGCCTCCCAATAATTAATTCATATACATATATATTATTTCTGTTGTCAAACTCCTTTTTTCTCATTTATAAAACAGTCAAATCCCCTAAAATAGGTATAACTGAATAGGAATTTATACATACTCATGAAATTGCACATAAACTTTATGTTATACCACACTTTTTTCTATAAATTTCGGAAATTTCAAATAATTCAATAAATGAAAATTAATTAAATGAAATTGACATAAAGAATACATCACGTTTAACCCATTGAATGAGTGAAATAGAAAAATATGTATTACTTCTGTAAATTAAAATTCTTCTTTTTCCGCTGTATCTTCAGTGAGTGGGGGAGAAACATTCTTTAGTAACAGCATGCATGAATGAAAGAAACATATTTATCACTTTTGTAATGTATAATCCCCTTTTCCGCTTGCACTTTGAGTGAGTGGTGCAGAAACATATTTGTTACCTACTACTGTTGTTTGTAATCTTTTTTCTCATTATAAAAAGCCGAATGCATTTATTAGGTATCACTAAATTGCATGAATGAAAGAAACATATTTATTATTTCTTTAATTTAAAATCTTAGAAGAAGAAATAAAGGAACGGGCATATTGAAATGTGAGTTACACAAACACAAGTGCATTCACACAGGGTCGGAATGCAGAGAGATAGCTAAATGCTGAGACCCCCAAAAGAATTTGTTGCTGTGTTTTTGAGAGATGTATATTTGAGATTTAAGTTTAGTAGTAAAAAAGTTTATTAAACTAAAAAAAAAAACTGAAAACTAAATATATGTATCTACACTCGCGAGCAAAAAATCGAATCACTCAAGTTTGCCTTCTAAAAACAACAATCGCGATGTATACAATATATATAATTAGATGTTAATGGGCTCGTTTTGAAGCTTGAATTAAAACATCAAATTAAGGGTAAAAAAATAAAAATCCATTGGATATTTTTCGCACTATCCGCCATAATAACAAAAATAACTAATTATACTTGTTTAAATTAGGCAAGAGTTTGAAACATTGATACGCAATAAATGCGCCCATAGTTGGTCTTTGGTGTTGATTGTGCTGTTAAAAGTGAATTTCAACATATTTTTACTTATAAGGCCTCCTAATATTAGAAAACAATGGAAACCACGTCTGTAGAAGTTAGTCAAGTGGTCACACTTCTGCAACAAGGAATAAAACAATGTACAGTGTCTCGTCAGCTCGGTCTAAACCAATCTTGCATATCAAAGATCTACGAGACGCTTAGACAAACTTGTAGGTTAGTGTAAGGTCCAGGATCTGTGTGCCACCGAATGTTATGACTGATTCATCGTGATGGCGTTTCTCCGAAAGTGTGCTTTGACTGGCGTTGACGTCCAACAATAGCAGAGACAGGTACGATAAAGACTCGTAAGCTTATGGACAGTTAGGAGACGACTTAAGGAAGCAGACCTTAAGGAGGCCAAGTAGGTCAAAATATGTTGCAATTCATTTTTAACAGCACACTCAAAACCAAAGACCAACTATGGGCGCATTTATTCGGTATCAACGTTTCAAAGACTTGCAAAATTTAACAAGTATAATTTGTTATTTTTCTTATTATGGCGGATAGCGCGAAAACTAACCAATGGATTTTTATGATTTTACACTTAATTAAAATTTTAAGCTTAAGCTTTAAAACAAGCCTATTAACAATAAATTATAGATATTGTATCCATCACGATTTTTGTTTTAAGAAGGCAAACTTGAGTGATTCCATTTTTTTGCTCGCGAGTGTAGTAAAGAAAATGATAAACAAAAAATTCAAAAAGATTTCATTCTTACATTAAATATTGTTATTTGCGAAAGTTCTATAGTTGAGATCATTCTTGAACTCGACGAATCTTTTAGTCCTGGTCCCGATGGAATTCCGTCTTGTGTGTTGAAAAAATGTGTATCTCACTTGTCTTATCCTCTACTTGCACATTTCAATAAATCTTTAAGATCTTCAATTTTCCCCATGCTTTGGAAAAATTCTTTTATAACACCCGTCCACAAAAGAGGATCAAAAAACGATGTAGCAAACTACCGCCCTATCGCTAAACTGTCAGTTATTCCAACATTATTTGAGTCGATTATTTGTTATGTATTGTCTTTCAGCTGCAGCTCTATTATATGTAATAATCAACATGGTTTCGTCAAAAAAAAGTCAACTGTCACTAATATTTTGCACTTCACATCTTTTTGTTTGGACGCTTTTGAAGATAAAAAACAAGTTGACTGTATATTTTCAGACTTTATTAAAGCATTCGACAAGCTTTTCCACAAAACATTAATCTTTAAATTGCAGATGTTAGGATTTAATAAAAATTTTGTAAAGTGGGTATCGTCTTATCTAGAAAATACAAGTTATTGTGTTACGTTTCGTAATGAATGTTCTGAACATTTCTGTGTAAATTCTGGTGTTCCACAGGGCAGCCACTTAGGCCATCTACTGGTTATATTATTTATTAATGACTTAACTTTGGTTTTAAAAACATCCTCAATTTTGATTTACGTTGATGACGTTAAAATTTACAAAAAAGTAACTTCAAAAAATGATTGTTTACTGATATAAGAAGATCTTAATAGGTTTAGGGAATGGTGCAATACAAACTGTCTTTTGTTGAATGTTGACAAATGTTAAGCTATGTATTTTACTCGGAAAAAACTTGTATCACATTTGATTATATCATAGATTCTTCTCCTCTTTGTAGGGTACCCGTTTTCTCTGAACTGGGTATACTTCTTGACACTAAATTGGGATTTATTGACCACTATAACTTAATTATTAAAAAATCTAACAAAATGCTGGGATTTGTTAAACGATTCTTTCGGGATTTCAAAGATTCTTATGTGCTTAAGCTTCTTTATGTTTCTTTTGTGAGACCAATCATTGAGTACGGCTGTGTAGTATGGGCACCGTACTACTCAGTACACATAAATAGATTGGAAGCGATTCAAAGAAGGTTTATGCGCTTTTGTCTACGCTTT